>JAPDPK010000010.1:2400000-3600000 GCA_031772115.1 Heritiera littoralis
CACCCTTTGATCTCAGGCTGCAAATGTGACAAGCAAGATTTTTCATAATATAATTAATTTAATATGTTAGAAGCATCGAATTGTGGATAATTATCAAAAGTTATGATAATTATAGAAGGGATGAATTAAATATGAGAAGAATGAGAACTTATAAGTACAAAAACTAAAAGAATATTCAGGATTTAATTTCCCTTTTGAATAGTGGCATAAGAGTGAGTGACCAATTAGTATTCATTTAATTGTAAGTTGAGATTGAGGAGTTGGATTGACGTACCGTAAAATTTATTGAAAAGCTAACTTAGAAAGCTTTCCAACCATAATAAGTCCACTTCCTTATTCATTGGGGACCAATACCAGTGAGTTTTTGAAGTTACCTCATGAGTCGGGGATTCGGTTAGCCGACCTCTCGGTAAATAGTTTTGCGTAGTTTTTTTTTTGTAGAAAACTCCAATTGAGGTGATTCCAAATCCATTAGAAAGATAACTTAAATACCTTTCCAACCATATAAGGCTCATATTTTAATTCATTTTGTATAAATACCAATAAATTTTTATATTCACGTCACATGTAGGAATTTCAGAAATGAGCAATTGGTAAATAGTCGAGTATAAGTTTTGATAGGAAACTCCGATTGAGGTGATTTCAAATCCATTGGAAAGCTAGCTTAAATACTTTCCAACCATGTAAGGCACATATTTTAATTCATTGTGTATCAATACCAATGAATTTTTACATTCAAGTCACAAGTAGGAGATTCAGAAATGAGCAGTTGGTAAAGAGTTAAGGATAAGTTTTGATAGGGAAGTCCGAATGAAGTGATTCAATTTGCGTTGAAAAGATAACTTGAATACCTTTTCAAAAATATATGTCTCATACTTTAATTCATTCTAGATTGATCTCAGTGAATTTTTAAAGTTGACTATAAGTGCAATGGAGTAAGAAGAAAAGTGAGCTCAAGTGATTGAAAATAAATTGGTGATTTACAATGGACATACATTTGTCAACTAATGGATTTATTAAGTGAATTATGGTTTTTTAAGAGGTTCTATGGAATTGATTTAATTAAATTTGTATTAAGAAATATTAATTTAATTTAAATAATGAATTAAGGGTTAAATTCAATGGGAATTATGAAAATGGGGCCATTATGAGATCAAATTAAATTTGATAGGGGCCTAAGGGAAACAATGCCCAAATAAATATTGTTAAATGTGAAAATAAGTGAAAATGAGGGAAGATTTTCATGAAAGAGGATGAAATTTGAAGAAGTGTAGGGAAGGAAAAAAGGGAAACTTTCCATAGAAGCTTGATAGGAGTTGGTGGGATATTTCCTAGCTCGAGGGACCCCATCAACCATCTTTCTCCAATTCCCATCAGCCCATTTTTACCCCAAAAATAATGGCCTCTCCCCTGCCTCTTAGAACAGAATTGAAAATGGAGAGGAAATAGTGAAGGTTCATGTGGTAAGGGCTGAACCGAAAAGAGAAGAAAGAAGAGTAAAAGGAGGGGTAAAGGGCTGAAAGAGGGGACAGTTTGGCTGGGGTTTTGACGCAAAACAGTAGCTAAAGAAGAGTAGAAAAAAAAAGAAAAAAAAGCGCGGAAAGAGGAAGAGGAGAAAAAGGAGAAGAAATGTGTGAGCATCTACCTCCTTTAGCTACTTTCTTACATTTTTATAAGCTTAGAAATTGTAAATTGGTGAGTTAATTTCATGAGCTTATCTTGAAACAAAAATGGGCAAGGAAAATAGTAGTTTTATTTATAAATTTTCTATGGGATTTTTCTATGTATTGTTTTTAAGTTTGGGTGTATTATTTGAATTGTAGTAAAAATGTCAAAGTGTACTTGGAGGACTTGAACCAAGCTTGGAGCTTTAACTTTTATACTAGGAGTGGGTAAGATACTTTTATAAGATTTTGTTAGTACTCTGTCGTATAAGTGAGTGTTATGATTGTGTAAATGATGAAAAGTCCTTGAGAATGGGTGAAATGATATTAAATGGTAATTGAATTTTGTGAGTAATATGGGGTTATTGTTAAAATATGATTTGAGAATGTCAAAATTGTTGAGTAATAATACTGATATTGGTGAGATGTTTTAGAATTAGTGTAGGAATGTGGTTTGAATATTGAAATGCACGAGTTAAGAATTGCTAGACGTGGAGTTATTATGATGGGATTGGTAACTCTGTGAGTTAGGGGTGTAAGGGAGTGTGATTCATAATGAAAAGCAAATTAGGCATTTTTATATGTCGCAATAATGATGATAAGGGGTTTTCTAGTCACACCCTATCCTTGACTAAGCACACCTTACTTTCTACTCCCACCCTAGCCCTACACACATTTCACTACCCACACCCATTGGACACCTTATTCTACCCCTCCAAACCCATACACAACCAACCCTTCCCAAACCCACGGCACACCAAGTTCTTTCCAAAATCATATTCCAAACTCTCTCATTTCCTCAAATTCTTCCCAAATCATTGAGTTTTTGAAGCAAATAAGGTAAGTATGGCATCTATTTTCAATTACAGATGTTATATGCTTTATATTTTTTCATTTAAACGAAATACATGTGGAAATTGCGAGAAAAATCGATAGAGGTTCGGGTTCGCAGCTCGCGGCAATGAATTGCTGCGGTCTTGTAGGTGGCGCGGGATGAAATTACCCAGATCCTTGCAATCTCGCGGTACCAGGGTGGCGCGGGATTTGTAATCTCGCGACATCATGTGCCGTGAGAGCACAAGACTCGTGGAACCAAGGTACCGCGAGATTTGTGGTCCGCGAACCCATGGTGTTGCGATTTTTGTGCTCTCACGGCACGTGGTGTCACGAGATTACAAGTCTCGCGCCACCCTGGTGCCGCGATATTGCTTGGCTTGTGGCATAGGGTACTGCGAGACTGAAAATGAAATAAATTTTTTTCAAAATTATTTTATTTAGATTAAATTTCAGTTATTTTTTATTTTTTAGTTTAGATTATATATGAAATGGATTAAATTTAACTTATTTTCTAGTTTATAATAAATTGATTAATCGAAATTAAAATAGTTTTCTTCTGTGTTTATACAGATGCCACCACGTACACGAGGAGCAGGGTCATTTAGATGTGAGAGGAGGAGACGTGCTGAAGCATTAGTGGATTCGAGATGGGTTCTTACTGCGTCTGAGAGGAGGAGACGAGCTCTTGAGGCAGCAGATGTTGAGGAGAGATAGGAGTTGAGTACATATAGTGATGCACCAGATGTGGCGCAGAGGCAGCCGCAGAGTACCTCTAGCAATGCAGCAGCTGCGACTCCGAGGTAGCAGCGGAGTATCTTTGGCGAGGCAGTAGTTGCGGCTCCGAGGCAGCAGCGGACTACCTTTGGCAAGGTAGCAGATGCGGCTTCAAGGCAGCAACGGATATCTGGCGAGGCACTAGCTGCCGCACAGAGGCAGCAGCAGAGTACAGCGAGCGATGCAATAGCTACGGCACAGAGGGAGCAGCCGAGTACTTCTGGCGTGACACCAGCTGCGGCACAGAGGTAGCAACGGAGTACATTTAGCGATGCACCAGCTGCGGCGCAGAAGGAGCAGTCGAGTACTTCTGGATCTTATCCTGGTGGTCCAGTTGATCCATCTCTGCTAGTTAGTTATAGATCACATGTTGCTGTAGCTATTTGGCAGCAAAAGGTATAAGTGAAATTTATTATATATTTATTGTAATGTAAATTAGATTTTTCGGAGAGATAACCATTATTTTATTTGGTATTGTTTCAGGAGCGAGGGGAACTAAAATTTATTAATCACAGTTCTAAAATTGGTACATGGCTATTGGATCAGAGTCGCTCACGCATCCGGTCCACGATCACACGGTTAGGGTTGGAGCCATTGTTGCAGTGTAGATATGTTACGTGCAACAAGACCATTATTACTGCATTTACCGAGAGGTGGCATCCAGAGACGAACACATTTCACATGCCTTTGGGAGAGATGACTATCACTCTAGATGACGTTTCTTCATTGCTTGGCATCCTCGTGGTCGGGAGAACTATATCTTTCAATTCCGTCTCTATTGACGATGCAAATAGAATGTTAGTGCGATTGCTAGGAGTGAGTGAAGAAAACGCAAAGGAAGAGACGACCGCCACTAAAGGACCACAACTTAGGATGCAGTGGCTGAGGGATACGTTTGGGATGATTTCTGACTCTGATAGCGAGGAGCAGATAGAGTACGCGACTCGCGCATTGTTATTATTTTTACTTGGTTGCACTCTATTTACTGATAAGAGTGCAACACGAGTACCAGTCGCGTACTTATCTTTTTTGGAGGATCTTACTACCGTGGGTGAGATTGCATGGGGTGCAGCTTGCCTGGCTTATATGTATCGACAGTTGGGCGAGGCCAGTAGAGCGGAGTGCCATTCGATAGCTGGTTATATGACATTACTTCAGGTATATAATGTTTATCTAATAATAATATTGATTTGCTTGATATTTGTTAGGTTATGTTTGATTATGAAAATCTATTTTGTTTTATGTAGGCGTGGATTTACGAGCATTTTCCATCGATAAATCCAGTATGAGAGACGGCATATAGAGAGTGGCAGCCGCGTGCTCAATGATGGAGGCCACTTAGCTGCAATGTTTCTCTAAAGATACTTGTAGACACCTAATTTTATCCGAACAATTTTTTTTATATATAATCAAAAAATCAAAAATCAAAACAATAAATAATGATAAAAAGAAACAAGTCAATTTTGGTCAAATCTCATGTGAAGCACATGCAAAATTCACACCTTCAAGAGTTGACTAAAGTTGATATTGTTGCCAAAAATAAAAGAAAAAATAATCAGCCATTAAATTAATGAATAAATTAGCAAAAGGAAGGAAATAAATTGGGTGAAATAAAATCTGAAAATTGATTACCAAAAATAAAAAAAATGAAATGGAAATAAATTTAAAAAAAAAAGAGGGAAAGTCAAACAAAATAAATGAAAAATCCCATGATCATGGGATCAATTATAAATTTTTGATTGCTTTCCATGAAATTTTGAGGCTATAAAAGCCAATGAAAAGGAAAATAAGGGGGGGGGGGGAGGGGGGAGGGAGAAGAAAAAGAAGAAAAAAACCCTAGAGGAAATTTTGGAGGAGGGCGCAGCCACTATTCATCATTATTTCACCTCCACTGCTACGAAAAAAAGGACCTTGAACAACCTCTCTCCGCCAACTCAACCCACCTGCCGCCTGCCCTGTGCTTCTCCGCTGATCGCCATCCTACTGCACCCCCAAGCTTACTGTTCCAAGCTATGGAACCTTCTTGCTGATCTGTCGTTCTTGCACAGCTGACAACCTTTGTATGCTTGCAGTCTAAAAGCCCGAGCCATCCTGCTCCTGCTGTTGAAGCCATCGTTCCTTTACTTTGGTTCATTGATCACTGCCCAACTATTGCGCACATCATCTTCGAGCTTTGTTTTTCTGTCGCTAAATCGCATGTTGCTGCCCCTACTGCTTGTTGGTGGTTGTTCGCCCTTGCGTAGTTGCCGCTTCAAAACTCGTGAAACTGAAAGCAGCAAAACCTTATAGAAACGTGGAGCAGTGCAGTAGCGGCATGGAAGAATAAAGTAAAGAAAAGGAAGAACAACGTGAATATTGAGCTGCTGTTCATGCTATTGCTTCCTGCCACCTCAAACCCAAGACACCATTGTATGTGCGACAAACAACGCTGCACTAAAATTCAGTTTGAAAAGGAAAAGTTGAAAGGAAATTACATCGTTTCATAGGAAAGGTACAGAACTAAAGCATGCTTTTCTCTATTTATTTTTTTTTATTATGTCTTACTTGCTTGATAATGACGTGATCTCCATTGCCCATTCAAATATTCATGACATGTTTCTTTGATGGCTTTATAAATTTCCATGGGATATTTCTTTGATTAGTTATAAATAGTTGTTTATCCACTTATTCTACTTATTTGTTTATTTATTTGCTTTTCTTTTCTTTAGTCACAGTTTATATGATTGGATTATTTTGAATATATAATGCCAAAAGATCTTACGCTATTGAATTTATAGTTAATTACAAAAAAAATAAAAATAAAAAATATGTGTAGTAAAAATTAATTACGATATTAAAAATTAAAACAAACTAAATAATCCGATGATGGGATTTCTTAGAAATCGCAAGTAGCGATTCTTTGATAATCCTTAGGATCGAGATAAAATCCTTAAATGTTACCAGCGTATTGGAACATTTAATTGGTTTCATCTCGATTTCAAAATTTCTTTAAATAAATTAATATAAAAAATAAAAATAAATTAATCAAATATAAAATTTAAAATGAACAAATAAATAAATATAAATATGAATTATAAATAAATAAATAAAATATAAATTTAAAAGAATATCCTATTATAGGATTTTTTGAAAATCACAAGTAGTGATTCTTTGATAATCCTTAGGGTCGAAATAAAATATTTGAATATTACCAGCGTATTGGGGTATCCAAGTAATTTTAGTTCGATGAAATAAATTATCATTAATAAACAAATAATAAATAAATAAAATTTTTAAACAAATAAATAAGAGTACTAAATTGTTACAATTAACCTTCGGAAATAAATGATAATAAAACAATTAAAAATTAAATAAAAAGTATAAGTTTTAAAGATTTTCCGATGATGAGATGTTACGGAATTCACAAGTAGTGATTCCTAACTGATCTCTAGGTGAGAGAAATATGCTAAATGTTACCAGCGTATTGGAATATTTAGTACGATTTTTCAATAAAAACAAGATTTTATAAATATAAATAAATTACAAAATAATAATATAAGTATATGAATAATGGATTTCTCATGTGCATCATCTATATTTTGATTGCATCATTTGCATCCATGAAATTTCAAAATAAGTGTGAATCTCCCGAGGATGGGATTCTATAGAAATCGCAAGTAGCGATTCTTAAGAAATCTCTAGGTGAGGAAATTATCTGAAATGCTACCAAAAGTATTGGGGTACTTCGGAATAATTTTCAATACAAAAGATTCTCATTTATTTCAAATAAAAAAGAATAAAATTTAACATAAATAAAAATAAAATTTAATATTTCAAATAATAAGCAAATAACAAAAATGATTTCGAAATAAATGAAGTTCTTTTAAATATTTAATTAAGACCATTTTTATTAAGATTAAAAGATAATATATGATTAAGTGGTACCGTTTTTTAACGGGGCGCTGTGGGGGTGCTAATTCTTCCTCACGCGTAACCGAACTCCCGAACCCAAACTTTGTTTTCGCAGACCAAAAATTATTTTTTTGATAAAACTTAATTAATTTTAAGATTTTATTAAAAAGATAAATAATTTTAGGTGACCAATCACACCTAGTCAAAAAAGATTGGTGGCGACTCCTCTTTGTGTTTTTTTCAAAATCGTCTAGCGATCGAGTCCCCGGACGAAAATCGTTACGACAGCCTGGCGACTCCACTGGGGATGTTAGAGAGTTGAACCATAATTAATCATGTCTTATCCAAAATCTTAATTAATGGTCTTAATAAATATTTAATAAAACTCTTCATAAAAAATAATTTAAAAAAAAGGCAAAAAATAATACAAACAAAAAAATGTGTGAATCATTTTCATCATTTGTGTTTGTTGGGATGCATCTTAAATTTTATTCCTTTGCATACATGACATATTCATTGCATACATCAACCCTACACCCGGGTTTGTCCATTTTAGGAGAGAGTATAGTACCTTTGCTCTCGTGAGGTAATAACCTCCGCAATGGCAAGTGAAATACTCTCACTCAAGTTGAACCCTTTCCGTTTGTAGCCTGTCATGGGTGAGGATTGGGGTGCCTTACTAGTCTAGTATGGACGTCAGTAAGGAACAATTTGAGAACCTCCCGTCCTCTAGAACTCCAAACCAAACATACAGTAAACTTAAGAGAGCCAACTTGGGATAGAGTCATGTTAACCCATAGAAAATACATATTACTTAGGACATATCTTTGATCATGTATGTTTGCTTTTGTTTGACATATGAGACACTAATAGGGAATCATAGGTTCTTTAGCAAAACATTTCCATGCATGATTTTTCCAAACACATGTAGCATTTTGTTCATCCATTCATCTTCATTCATTATTTTTGAACATAGCACTTTTAAAATTTTTCAAGCATCACCACATGTGAAATGATAAATTCTTAATTGTGGTAATAAAAGATTCGAAGACAGCTCGACCAAAGGTCCATTCATAGAACACTCATTACCAAGATAAGATCATGGAAGAAGATGAATCTTTTTTAGCCAAGAGAAGTACAAGCCATGCAAGTCTGGAGATTTATTAGAAATTTTTTTCTATTATTCTCTTTAAGTAATGCAAGACATTTTTTTAAAGTGCTTAAGCCCAAAAACACAAAATAAAGTTTTATTTATAGGCTAACTTTTATTTGGTTTCTTTTCAATAAAGCGACTAGTGTGATGCACTGTCATTTTCTCTGTTCATTTGCCATTTCCCACATACTACCTCACCATATCTTTCATTCACAAGTATCCAAATAATAAACATGATGATAATGATGTCAATAAATCTAGGATTCAATTTTGAAAGAACAACTACTATTGATGAATTAATAGTATGCCAATGATGCAAAGGTTGCTCACCATCCGCACTTGATAGACGGTACGAGAAAGGTGAATCTCTTACAAAAGCTTCTAACAAGTTTGTCATTGTTCAATATATGATCTTTAGGGAGAGCACATACATTTGAAATGATAAATGGCCTTCTTTCACTATCCTTCAAGCGTGAGTAAAATTTTCCCTTGATTACCCCCTTGAGCCTATTATGTTTTTTTTTTGATGTAACCCACCAAGGATCACCCTCCACAATGGGGGGCAAGAAAGATGAAAAATTATTCACGAGGGGCAAAAGAAAGGAAAAGAAAGTGCCCATTTATGTAATTTGTGAAAAAAAAGAAGAAAGAAAGCGGTTTGAATTCAAAAAAAAAAGCAAGAAAGGGCAAGATGCCTAAATGTTTTACTTGATAAAGAAAGTGATCTCTTGGTTTATAAACCTTGAAACACATTTTGGGCCTACTATATCCTTTTCTTTCATAAGCCCTCACCTGAGCCTACATTACGTGCCTTTAAAAGCCCATTTTGATCAAATGTAAATGCTTGAATTGAAGAATCATGCGTTGAATGAAAACATACTTGTACAATGAGATAATGTTCCTTTGAAGATTCAGTAGTAGGGTGAAATAAAAAGAAGCAGATCAAGCTGAATGAAGGAATTCATGCCTGAATAAAAGAACAGGCTTTGGAAGATATCTTTTAGGTCAAAAGCAAGAATGGCTTTTAGGGGCATGAAGTTGGATTGAAAACAAAAGGCTGAAATTTGTCAAAGCTAATGGAGTTGAAATGAAGAGAAAAAAAAAGAAATAGATGAAAAAAAAAGAAAAAAAGGAAAATGAAAAGGAAAAAGAAAAAAGAAAAAAAAAGAAAAAGAAAAAGACAAAGGAGGATTCAAATTGAAAACCTGAAAAGGCAGTTTGAATCAAAAAAGGGGAACCTAAGTTGAAAACCTGAAAAGGCAACTTAGGAAAAGATCATCGCCAAGAGTTTTGATATAGGAGCAAGATTGGCAGACTCAACATGAATGAACATACCAAAAGAAATGGATTTTTCAGAAAAGAATTCCTGATTGATGTGATTAAATTTGTCAGAATGTTTATTAGATGGATACTATAAACCCTGTCCCAAACAGTTGTCCCATTGATTTCCTTTTTTAAAACTACATGTTCCCTTCAAGAATGAATACTTCCCCACTTCAGATTCTTTGACATGTACTTCACCTTCATGATAAATTGAGAAAATGCATGAGTGTATCACTTTGGTCATTGAATTGAAAGGATAACAAATAAATGTTAACAAATTTTGATTTTTTCTTTTTCTTTTTCTTCTCTAAAATTTCTGCATTGCTTAAAGAAAAGAAAAAAAAAATTGATCTGAAAGTGTGCTAGCATCTCTTCGGCATGATTGAATCAAGACTTAATAGAAGATGGGATGAGAAATGAAGATAAAGGATTGAACAAGGAGAATTGAACAGATAGAATGGACTTGAGAAATACAAGATGAGCTTGAAAATCTTGTTACCACAATTAAGATTGCATTTTCATTCATTCATGGAATAATTTAGGGGGCATGACATTGACATGTGCATAACATTCATAGCATCCATGGTATTCATGACATTCATTAAATTCATGACATGCATGATATTTCATCAGTGCATTTTGAAATTGAACTATTTGTTAAGACATTAGGATAAGAAGCCCTGAATGATTAAAATTTTGAGGAAAAGAGAAAATATAAGAGACAGTAATTTGAAAAATGATGAGAAAAAATACCTTTTTGAAAAAACTTTAGATGAGAACAAAGTCCAGTTTAGCTGGCACCTTAAAGGAGGATGAAGCCCAATATTGTTGGCATCAAAATAAAAGTTAAGCCCAGTCAAGCCCATGCTAACTGGCATTCTGAATGAAATCTTTATTTTTCAAAAAGTCTCATTGCCTCTGTTGAGCGGAGCTTTATTTTTCAAAGTCTCATTGCCTCTGTTGAGAGGAGCTCTTTATTTTTCAAAAAAAAAAGTTTCACTGCCTCTGTTGAGAGGAGCTCTTTGTTTTCAAAGTTTCACTGCCTCTGTTGAGAGGAGCTCTTTGTTTTCAGAGTTCCAATGCCTCTGGTGAGAGGAGCCCAAGATTATTTTTCAAAGTTCCAATGCCTCTGGTGAGAGGAGCACAAGGTTATTTTTCAAAAGTCTCAATGCCTCTGGTGAGAGGAGCACAAGATTATTTTTCAAAGTTCCAATGCCTCTGGTGAGAGGAGCACAAGATTATTTTTCAAAGTTCCAATGCCTCTGGTGAGAGGAGCACAAGATTATTTTTCAAAGTTCCAATGCCTCTGTTAAGCGGAGCTTTTTGTTTCAAAAGTTTCATTGCCTCTATTGAGAGGAGCTTTTTGTTTCAAAGTCTCATTGCCTCTGTTGAGAAGAGCTTTTTGTTTTCAAAAGTCTCATAACCTCTAGTGAGAGGAGCTTTTATTTCATGATCATCTTGCATTCCTTAGTCTTATGATAGGAGAGACTAGGAATTTCACTTCGCATTCCTTAATCTTGTGATAGAAAAGATTAGGAAATCTTATTCTACATTCATTTCCTTAGTCTTATGATAGGAGAGACTAGGAAAAATTCATTTTTTGCATTCCTTAGTCTTATGATAGGAGAGACTAGGAAAACTTCATCTTGCATTCCTTAGTCTTATGATAGGAGAGACTAGGAGTTTCACTTCGCATTCCTTAATCTTGTGATAGGAAATCTTATTCTACATTCATTTCCTTAGTCTTATGATAGGAGAGACTAGGAAAAATTCATTTTTTGCATTCCTTAGTCTTATGATAGGAGAGACTAGGAAAACCTCATCTTGCATTCCTTAGTCTTATGATAGGAGAGACTAGGAATTTCACTTCGCATTCCTTAATCTTGTGATAGAAAAGATTAGGAAATCCCATTCACTTTGCATTCCTTAGTCTTATGATAGGAAAGACCAGGAAATTTCATCTCACATTCCTCAGTCTTATGATAGGAGAGACTAGGAATTTCACTTTGCATTCCTTAATCTTATGGTAGAAAAGATTTGGAAAATTCATATTTGTATTCCTTAGTCTTATGATAGAAGAGGCTAGGAAATATCATATTTTACAAAAAAAAATCATTGATAGGTCTTGCATTCGGACAAAATGGTTGTCTATGTCTTTGCACCATTACTGTTTCACAGCAAAGCGCAAAGAGAGGCAACTGTAGACACCTAATTTTGTCCGAACAATTTTTTTTATATATAATCAAAAAATCAAAAATCAAAACAATAAATAATGATAAAAAGAAACAAGTCAATTTTGGTCAAATCTCATGTGAAGCACGTGCAAAATTCACACCTTCAAGAGTTGACTAAAGTTGATATTGTTGCCAAAAATAAAAGAAAAAATAATCAGCCATTAAATTAATGAATAAATTAGCAAAAGGAAGGAAATAAATTGGGTGAAATAAAATCTGAAAATTGATTACCAAAAATAAAAAAAATGAAATGGAAATAAATTTAAAAAAAAAAGAGGGAAAGTCAAACAAAATAAACGAAAAATCCCATGATCATGGGATCAATTATAAATTTTTGATTGCTTTCCATGAAATTTTGAGGCTATAAAAGCCAATGAAAAGGAAAATAAGGGGGAGGGGGGGGAGGGGGGAGAAGAAAAAGAAGAAAAAAACCCTAGAGGAAATTTTGGAGGAGGGCGCAGCCACTATTCATCATTATTTCACCTCCACTGCTACGAAAAAAAGGACCTTGAACAACCTCTCTCTGCCAACTCAACCCACCTGCCACCTGCCCTGTGCTTCTCCGCTGATCGCCATCCTACTGCACCCTCAAGCTTACTGTTCCAAGCTATGGCACCTTCTTGCTGATCTGTCGTTCTTGCACAGCTGACAACCTTTGTATGCTTGCAGTCTAAAAGCCCGAGCCATCCTGCTCCTGCTGTTGAAGCCATCGTTCCTTTACTTTGGTTCATTGATCACTGCCCAACTGTTGCGCACATCATCTCCGAGCTTTGTTTTTCCGTCGCTAAATCGCATGTTGCTGCCCCTACTGCTTGTTGGTGGTTGTTCGCCCTTGCTTAGTTGCCGCTTCAAAACTCGTGAAACTGAAAGCAGCAAAACCTTATAGAAACGTGGAGCAGTGCAGTAGCGGCATGGAAGAATAAAGTAAAGAAAAGGAAGAACAACGTGAATATTGAGCTGCTGTTCATGCTATTGCTTCCTGCCACCTCAAACCCAAGACACCATTGTATGTGCGACAAACAACGCTGCACTAAAATTCAGTTTGAAAAGGAAAAGTTGAAAGGAAATTACATCGTTTCATAGGAAAGGTACAAAACTAAAGCATGCTTTTCTCTATTTATTTTTTTTATTATGTCTTACTTGCTTGATAATGACGTGATCTCCATTGCCCATTCAAATATTCATGACATGTTTCTTTGATGGCTTTATAAATTTCCATGGGATATTTCTTTGATTAGTTATAAATAGTTGTTTATCCACTTATTCTACTTATTTGTTTATTTATTTGCTTTTCTTTTCTTTAGTCACACAGTTTATATGATTGGATTATTTTGAATATATAATGCCAAAAGATCTTACGCTATTGAATTTATAGTTAATTACAAAAAAAATAAAAATAAAAAATATGTGTAGTAAAAATTAATTACGATATTAAAAATTAAAACAAACTAAATAATCCGATGATGGGATTTCTTAAAAATTGCAAGTAGCGATTCTTTGATAATCCTTAGGATCGAGATAAAATCCTTAAATGTTACCAGCGTATTGGAACATTTAATTGGTTTCATCTCGATTTCAAAATTTCTTTAAATAAATTAATATAAAAAATAAAAATAAATTAATCAAATATAAAATTTAAAATGAACAAATAAATAAATATAAATATGAATTATAAATAAATAAATAAAATATAAATTTAAAAGAATATCCTATGATAGGATTTTTTGGAAATCACAAGTAGTGATTCTTTGATAATCCTTAGGGTCGAAATAAAATATTTGAATATTACCAGCGTATTGGGGTATTCAAGTAATTTTAATTCGATGAAATAAATTATCATTAATAAACAAATAATAAATAAATAAAATTTTTAAACAAATAAATAAGAATACTAAATTGTTACAATTAACCTTCGGAAATAAATGATAATAAAACAATTAAAAATTAAATAAAAAGTATAAGTTTTAAAGATTTTCCGATGATGAGATGTTACGAAATTCACAAGTAGTGATTCCTAACTGATCTCTAGGTGAGAGAAATATGCTAAATGTTACCAGCGTATTGGAAGATTCTCATTTATTTCAAATAAAAAAGAATAAAATTTAACATAAATAAAAATAAAATTTAATATTTCAAATAATAAGCAAATAACAAAAATGATTTCGAAATAAATGAAGTTCTTTTAAATATCTAATTAAGACCATTTTTATTAAGATTAAAAGATAATATATGATTAAGTGGTACCGTTTTTTAACGGGCGCTGTGGGGGTGCTAATTCTTCCTCACGCGTAACCGAACTCCCGAACCCAAACTTTGTTTTCGCAGACCAAAAATTATTTTTTTTGATAAAACTTAATTAATTTTAAGATTTTATTAAAAAGATAAATAATTTTAGGTGACCAATCACACCTAGTCAAAAAAGATTGGTGGCGACTCCTCTTTGTGTTTTTTTCAAAATCGTCTAGCGATCGAGTCCCCGGACGAAAATCGTTACGACAATACTGAGGGAGCAGCTTGATGACCTTCGGTATCATCAGGTCTGCTGGGAGCCATATGCAGACAGTAGGGAGAGACATCCATTGCCAGAGATTTCATTTTTTTGCGGATGCATCAAGTTCAATGACATCGTTGAGCCATACCATCCGGATAGAGTTCTCCGACAATGGGGCTATGTGCAGAGCATTACACGTCTACCTCTGACTCCATTTCACGCGAGACGAGGACCGAAGCCAGCTACTTATGTCGTGAAGTATAGCTTTCAGCCTGGGTACTGGGATAGCTGGGATTATCATGTGATTAATGAGGATAGGAGAGGTGCGCGATGCAGGAGTCCCGGAGAGTCTACAGCGGATTACATGATTTGGTATGCGACGATTTCACATCTTTTTCTCCAGGATCCTTCACATAGATCGACGGCCCGGCACCACGTGATTGATTGGGAGGTTAGTCATTTTTTATTTAATGTTATGAAAACTTACATATCTTGAAATTGATATATTTATTTTTTCATGATTTTGTAGTGCGTCGTGGGACACATATTTGACAGACTTGACACAGTGGAGGCATGTAGAGATGATCAAGACTTGGATGTTTGGAGGCAGGCTGTGCATGATGTTTATGCCATGGTAGCGAGATTGCCCAGGCGTACTGTAGTGCCTCGACATCCTCCACAGACAGCATCTTCATCACGACCTTCACATCCCCCTCCATCCTTAGCTGCTCCACCTTCCTCAGCACAACGACTACGTTTACCACCAGCACCAGTAGCTAGACCAGCACCAGCACCAGCAGCTAGACCAGCACCAGTAGCAGTAGCTTCAGCACCAGTAGCAGCAGTAGCTTCAACACCAGCACCACCAGCTTCAGCACCAGCACCACCAGCACTTGCACCACCAGCTTCAGCAGCAACTGCACCACTTGCATCTTCCCTACCACCTCATACATCTTCTTCCGTATATGTTAGGCAAAAGAAGAGGAGATAGTAGATTTTGTATTTTATAGTTAACTTAAACTTTTGTCAAAAATTGTGAAAATATTCATGTATATATTTAGATTTCTTTTGTTTCATTACTTCGATAAGTGCCATCTTTTATTTATCAAACCATTTGAGGCAATCATTTTTTTAACTTATAATAATAATAATAATAATAATAATAATAATAATAATAATAATAATAATAATAATAATAATAATAATAATAATAATAATATGACAATTATCATAAAATGAATAAAATAGACTTAATTCAAGAAAACATGATTATGTTGAGTTACATAGCATATTAAACAAATGCTTACATTACAACAATGTATTATACTTAGTTAATACATCATAGTTCATCTAGATTGATTGTCTCTTGGGCAACATCTGTGTTTGATGAGAATAATAATTTGAAATCTTCGATCCGAGAGACGTATGGAAGCTCCCACTCTCAAGCGCATTCATATCGATACCTATGCCAGTTGCATGCGATCGGAGGTATCTGTGCTCTTGGATCCAATAATACCTGCAACAATGCATTATATTTAATTAAATCAAAGTGAAAACAATAAACAATAACAAACTTTCACCGTGATCTATACCTGAACAAAATGACAGTTGCTGACAAATCCAATAGTTATTAACTTATGTTGCAGTGGGGGAGGTGTAATAGATCTGAGTGGAAGATATGTCAAGCATTGTCTTGAAGATAAATGGACAAGCACAACGTCATACCGTGAGGATATCAAATGACCCATGTCTGGTAAGGTTATCCAATTATCCTTATACGCCATTGTGTTGAAACACACCAACGATTGCATCAATTCATCAACACGCTCCTGAGATCCATAGAGATATATATATTCATCTCTGTGTCTATTTAACTCATCCATCAAATCTCATCGCACTTGTGGCCATGCATCTGCAGTCATACCCAACAACCCTGCTATAGCTCTAAATCCGCAATGTCCATCAGACTCAACATCCACAACATCGTAAATGAATGGACAAATCTCGTTGGGAAAAGAATCCATATATCGAATCTTGACACTTTTACGATATATAGGTAATTTCTGCCTCTTATTCGGCAATTTCACTGAACTTGCTGTTATGGGTGAAATGGTACTGTCATGACCAGACTCGACAATCTCAAAATAAGAAGGTTCCCGTCGAGTTGATGTGTCCATCTTCGATGCTCGAGCACGACCCTTTGTATGAGCTTTTTCAACTGGAGGAACAAGGAATGTTGTTGCCGGATCACCTAGTTCTCTCAACTTTTTTTTCAAGACTAGTTTTCCATCAATATTACATGCATCGATCCGTTTCACAATTATCTCCCACTCAGCATCCAATGTCAACTGTTGCATGTCATCATATGTGGACTTTGTCAAATCTAATTTCGACCAATGTAGATGAACAGCAGATAAGGGTACTGGTCGTCCAAACTATATATACTCAACAATTTTATGCGCACATGGCAACCCATGTGTCAATCTCATTACACAACCACAAGTGTTAATATCAATATATCCATTCTTTACTCTCTCAACCTTCATCAATATCATATGCAAAGCCGCCTTGACACCAACCCCCGTAACTCCTTGAATAAAGATGGCCTGAAGTTATGTTCAACAACAGTAAGGCTTGCCTCAAATGAAGCCTTTATGTCTGTATGTTGCAGCTCAATCAAGGAGTTTATCACGTTCCAAGATGATTCAAAATCACCTTGTGACGATCCGAGATGTCGTTTCAACCTTGCATGCGCACTCTCCGCTCTATAATAGAAATTATGACATATATTACTTATCAATTCAAAAATTATTGAGGAAAATGAACGTAAACTTAAAACCTGACAATAAACGTACCTATTAGTTATTACATTACCGAAATACATTACTTTATCTGTCCAAGCTGCAACAAATCGCTCCTTATAATTATCCAACCAAGTCTCCTTCACATATTGCAGTGCTTTTGGATAACTATAGTAATCCAAGTGCATTGAGCTTAAATGCCTTTCGTACTCTTCTTCTGTCATTGAGAATGTAAGAAGACTCCATGATGCCATGAATGCATCCCACCTCTCCTTGCGCTCAAATAACTTTTTGCAGTTCGCAAGCACATTCTTCGATATGTGCCATCTACATAACAAGTTGGTTGTAGAGGGAAATATTGCTTGAACTGCATTCATTAATGCCAATTCTCGATCTGTGACAATAACAGATGGTGATGCAACACCTACCATTAAACTTTTTAACATTTGCAATGCCCACGTGTAATTTTCTTGACGCTCCGCCTCCATGTACACAAATGCAACCGAAAAAGTCAAATTTGTTGATGTGGCATCAGTGATCTTGAAGAGTGGCATCCGATATCTATTTGTTTTATATGTACAATCCATAATCAACACATGTGGGAAAGCATGCAACAAGTCTACCGAGGTAGGATGTGCCCAAAACAATTCTTTCACAACATCCGTTGACTCATCACTCCGATGCCACTCAATGTAGCTACACTCGTTCAACATTTTCATTAGTTGTTGCATTTGTGACCTACCAGCTTTCTCAATCAATTTGTAAGCATGTCGTGCATTGTAAATGGTCTTCATAACACTTACATTCTTCTCATTCTTGTTTTTCAACGTCATGAGAATATTTCATGGTTTGACCATGTTCTTGGTCATATCAGCTACAACTTCCTTCTCCTCAACTGACAATCTTGCAGCAAATGGACGACCCTCAAAATGTCTCGCAGGTGCATGATTATGCATCTCAGTTACTACCTGAACTTGCCACTCATCGTCCTTTTCTAATTTCACACCTAATAGCTCGAATGGGCAGCCACATTTCTTTGTTCCAACACCTTTACGAGTTGGTTTATCAGTGCATTGAGCTTTGTTCTTTTTCGACTCTCTAAATCTTCCATTTCGTTCACAACAGAGCTGTAATCTAGGCTTTCTTGAAAAAATTGCTGGTTCAAATCCTCTAATCACAACCACGAATCCTACATATCTGCCCATCTCCCTTGCCCATGTTATTAACTCTTCTCGAGTAGAAAAAACCTTGTCCGTAGTAAATGACTCAGTGCAATCAAATTGAGAAGACTCCACTGAATGCTGATAAACTATTAATCTTCTGTTATCCTACAAATATTCAACAAATTATTAGTTTTTTTATGTATCAGTTAACAAACTATTATTAAATAAAAAACTATTAAACATGGTCTCGAGAGTATATATATGGTTAATCTCGGCAACCAAGAGACCATGGTCTCGGCAGGATGCTACCGAGATCACTAATGCGGTCTCGGCAGACCACATTAGTGGTCTCAGCAGGGTGGTGCTGAGTCAACATAGTAATCTTGGCAGAATACTGTCGAGAATACTTCTGTGGTCTCAGAAGCACCTACCGAAACCACATTAGTGATCTCGGCAGGGTGTTGCCGAGACCACATAAGTGGTTTCGGCTGGTTCTGCCGAGACCACACACTCCTCTCGGTAGCATCTTGTCGTGACTTGTATCTAGTCTCGGCATGATACTGCAGCAAATATGTAAGTTTCTCAGCAATTTACTGCAGGGAGTGTCGAATTCCAGTATTTTTTTGCCAAAAAATGAAAAAATTACAACGTTTTCAAGTATAATAACATACCTCTTCAGCATTTTGATACATTTCTACTAAATCTTCATCCATGAATGATTCCTTGCTTGTATTATCATCAAAATACTCCATGAAACCAATTTTTAGTTGGTTTTGTTTGATTTGAGAATGTTGAACGGAAAGAAAATGGTTTTTGAGTAGGGTTTGCTGATTTAGGGTGTGAGATAGATTAGAGTAGAATTGTAATATTATAAGGGGTTAATTTTAGAAAAAAAATTAATTTAGGGTGTGTCTAGCCAGAGATAGGGTGTGGTTAGACACACCCTGATGATAAATTGTTGGAGCATTGAGGATTCTTTATAGAATAAATATATTGATTGTGGACTATATTTGATTTTTGGTTTGAATATTCATTGATCATCTTAAGAATGATGTAAAGTGCTGTGAAATGTTCTTGGATGGTGGATTGAACACTCATGTGACTTTGATATACTGTGGTATGTTTTTGAGTCGAATGGGATAATTACGTGATAATGGTAACTTTGGGATTATGTGGATATGACTTGGGATAGTTACTTTATAATGATAATTGATATTATACTTGGAGCTATAATTGGGGTTGTGATGAGACAAAACAATTATGATAATAGGACTTATGGTACTCTATAGAAGTGAAATGGGTAATATAGGTTGTATAAATAATGATATGGAATAGGAAATTATCTATTTTTATCCATGTGATGTTATTGTCTTAGAAAATAACTTGTGTGGTGATTGAAATGTGGCTATTGTTTATGAAAATATTGTTGGACTTGATTAGTTAATCTTAATGTATATTGCAAAAAGAATGGAAATAAATTAATGATTTTGTGTGACATGGTGATTGAGGCCTTGTTTCATTATGGTAATGTGGTTATGGATGATGAGAATAAGAGTGTTATACTTATGGTACTTTGTGAATCTGATAAACTCCTAGATGAAAATATTGATAATGATGGTAAGAAATGTTTGATTTTTGTGAAAACTATTGTGGCATCATTAGAGTATTGTTTAAGCATTATTCAAATGTATTTAAGATATAAATGGAATATGTTTTGAAAAGGATTTGAACGTTGATGTGTTATTTCGAAGCTTGTTAGAATATGGCGAAGTGTTAATTTAGAATATTGATTTTGTATGTTGAGAAATTATTGAAATGATGTGGAATATTATTAGAATCTTGTGAAAATGTAGAAAAATTGAATTGATGATCAATTATGTACTGGATGTTAGAATATGTATATAATTATAAATCTATAAGCATATATAAATATCGTGTGATCTTAATGGCTAATGAAGGCATAGTAGCCCATGTGGTGCTTGTGGTGTGATTTCATTACACTGATGCTATTGAGTGCTTGATGGACTATGTGAGATTGAAAAATGATTGATGAATTATACCTATGCTAAATTGATGTGTGATTTGGAAATAGAGATTATGTAGGCATATTTTAGAGTATGAGCTTAAGCATGCATACTACTCGACTTGGTAAACGGTGAGATACACCTTGGTACACTTAGGTTTATGCATACATAACATGTGATTTTGACCTCTAAGATACATGCAATATTTTAAAAGAGAAAATATAGTTTTAAAAAGGAATGCATCAAACTCTCTTAAATGAAAGTAAATATTTGAAATGTTTAAGACAGCTACAATTACTAATGTTAACTCATGCTTTGATATCATACATGACATGCGCAGATTGAACATACAATTAATTATGCTTTAATTTGAGAAATGATTTCATTCAAAATGCTTTATCGTGTGGCTTGTCTTAAAGGATTTGAAAAGAAATTGAAAAAGAGGTTTCGATTTAGAGACGACAAGTACCCTATGAAAATGCCTGTTTGGCATATACCTTAGTGGCATAGTATATATATACATCGAGTGGTTCTGCCTGTGTGGTATGGAATCCCATTTATATATACGTGATATGTACATGTTGCCTGATGAGGCCATTCCAGGCTATTCGGACAATAGTCGAGGACACATGCATCAGTTTCCAGCTGATCAGTGGCACTGAGACGATCTATGATCATAGATAGATGCCCATCGAGGGAAACCATCCCATTGATAGCTACAATAGGTTAGAAATGATATGATATGAGAATAGGGATTCATGCTTAATCTCTCACTAAATATTAAACGTAGTCTAGAGTATGGTTTATCATATGTGAACTCTAGACATGATATGTTTCTTCGGTATATGTGATATGATGTGAATGAATATGATTTACATATGGTTTTATACCACACATGATGTGATTTGAGATTGTACATGTTTTGAAATATTTTTTAAAGCATATGTTAAATGATTCTGATTTACATGAGTTTCGTACATGATTATGTACTACATGAAACATGATTCGAAATGGATGTTTTATACAACAAAATTTTTATACATTACATATTGAATCCTATTATGATAGTACATGTTGCATTGATGCATGATTTGCAGTGATACAATGATACTTAGTATTATTAGGTCATGATCGAATAAATACTCAAAGAATATTGTAATGACCCTTTATACCGAAAATATGAAACAAATTTTTCCTTTTTCACTTACTTGGTTGGGCTGTACATAGTGTCACTAATCAATTTGTTAGCTAAAATTATATTAGCTAAGTCAATGTCCTTTAGTTACCGTAGGTCCCAATTAAATTCTCTCACTAAGCATGCATTTATAATTTCGAATCATTCTACTTGACTAAATATATCTCTTACCCAAGTTGCATGCATTGTTATAAACCATAATTATATTCTATACTTCCTTTAATTACATCCCCATACTATAAAAGTACTGAATATAAAAGTCTGAATATAAATGAGAATACTGTACATCACATACCTTCAAGTGTGATACAAAAGCCACGAAAGACTTGCTTAAACCCCGCGTACTAAGCACCTACTGCAAATAATCTGGAAGGTGGAAAGGGGGTGAGCTTTTTGGAAAGCCCAATAAGAAATATATATAAGAAGCAGATACCGAATTTCTATATGCAAGTTTCGAAAATATTTATTAAAGCTCGAATACTGTATTTCATACCATTCGGAAATCAAATCATGCATACGCAATGCATTAGAAAACATTTCCTTTAAATTGAAACATAAACAACTGAATTCTGAACATAATTCGAAATATACGTGCTTATCACAAGCAGTTTCAATATGGATCATCAAATCAAATTCTTATCAGTTTCAGAATCCAAATATCATACATTCAGAAATCATATACGAAGATAAGCACAGAAAACCATATACATACTAAGCTTGAGACATAACGACTAAGCAATAATCAAACAGTTCAAATTGACATATGGCCATAGTCTAGAGGGGGTCCACAGTGAGCACTGATCAGGTGTCAACTGAGCCCGCTGTGGACTGGATCAAGATTACACAACAATAGAAACTCTACTGTAGACTGGATTAGGATCATACAGTAGCCCAAAACATTACCTACTGTGGACTGGATCAGGGTCACACAATAGTCCAAAACATTACTGCAATGATTGTTAGTCATGTCTCAAAACATTTCCATACATATAGTTCCTACTGCGGACTGATTCAAGGCCACACATAATAGTCCAAATATAAATACCTACTGCAGGTAGAATCAAGATCACACATAGTAGTTTCAAAACAATATTGTACTGACTTTAGTTAGTCATGTCTCAAAACATTTTATACATATATCTTTCGAAATCCGAAATAGTATTTTTCGAGCTTTAGGAAGGTTCATAACAAAAGTAGTATACATTTCTTTCAAAAGCATTTAAATCATACATACTCATAATATCTTCAAAACAATACCATAGGTTGATGATTTCTTTGAGATTAATATCTCGGTTGAAAGTCTTATAAACAAATCAAAGTCGTAAAACTTAACCGTTTTCGAAATAAATCTGCCGGATAATTGGTTATTTTCAAATGATTGCTTAAGTTAAGCTTAAATCATAAAACCATTATTTTAATAAAAATCCGGTAGCATAACGGCTTATATTTTCTTAAAACCCCCTGCAAGAAAATACAATTTATATATCCACAAGGTAGTTGATTTTAAATAGCATTAAGTATCTCTTACATTCCGATATATATCTCTTACCTTCCGATATATATCTCTTACCTCAATTCAGCACAATTCAATTCAGCACAATTGTAGCTTAATCAGACAGTCTTGTAATCGATATCCCAAAATCGAACTGGTACAATATCAATCATCATTCACTCTCGGATTGCAGAATAATCATTTAAAACAATTTAATTTCCAAAATTACCTTCTCATCATATTTATAAGTCCTAGAAATCTCTCATTATTCCCTTAATATTTTCCAAAATAAGTCTTATACCATATACACGATCACATAGTCACATGTATATACTTGTGAATATATAGGCTTACCCGCTTACTTTTACCATACAATCTTAATCTAGTAATTATCTAACCATTCCTTATTTATTTTCTTCATTCGTGGTAATGATTAATTTTTCTTTACTATTTATATACACTTATACTTAATTCCCTATATATATATATCCTATTTTATTTTATTTTATTTTATTTATATATATTTTTAAGCTTTAGAATTATTAGAGCATACTTTTTCCTCATGAAATCATCATTTAAACTCTTCATTTCACCTTACATTCATCATTTGAAAAATCTATTATAAACTCAAATTCTTACCTCTTATTAGTTGTCAAAACCGAGGGCCTCTCTTGTAGCCTTGAATCTTTATGGTTTTGGAGCTGCAATGGACATACAAACACAGCCACTCTATCGGTTTCAACCTTGAGATTTTGTATTTCAAAGGTGCCACTGCACATATACATAATCAACCTTAAATCATCATCCATCATTTCCTTAATATATATATATATATATATATATATATATATATATATATATATATATATATATATGCTAATTTAAACTTAATTTGAATCATGTACATGGCCAGCCTTACCTCTTAGTTCAGGCCATCTTTTCTTTCTTTTTCTTTTTTTTCCAACTTTCAAACTCAGCCTTGTAATCAGCTTAATGTGACCCCAAGAGACCCCCTGATCAACCTTGCAGAGACCCATGTTCTGCACTTAGGAAAACAGCCTTCAACAACCCTTAAAGGCTTGGCATCCACCACTCATTTCACCCCCTAGCAATTTCCTTCTTCAACTCCAAAAACACCCCGATACAACACCATTTCTTGTCTACAAACATCGCTCAAACAGCCCTAAGTTTTCAGTCCATGGCTCATTCAAAGTTAGCCGCATATCATCTCTATTTTGGCCCACAATATTCTGCCTGGCATAGCCATGGATAATGGTCACTTATAGCAACTCCAAAATGGATCGTTCCGCACCAATTTTCTAGCCTTCTTTCCTTCGTTTTGCACATACTGTCAGCCCCTTCCAAGTGCTCGATATAGTCACCTTCACAACCTCCATGAACTTCCGATTTTCAACTCACCCAACACTCCTCTTTACTTGCTTCTAGATGCCACAAGGACTGCTCCCTCAAGCTAGCCTACAACCACTGTAATGTACCTAGAGAGCCCCTATTTCACAACCCGAAACTAACCAAAAATTGACTATGAAGATCGACTCTGGTTGGGCACCAAAATGTTACCCTTTTTTTTTTATTTCTTCTATCAATTTCCTTCTTCCTCTCCTACACTCTACTTTCGCTACTTTCCACTCTTCCTTTCTTCTTCCTTCTCTTTTGTCAATGATCGAGACCCCTTTACTGCACCTCCCTTTACCAAATCAACCTTCCATTTCCTCTTTGGGTTCAGTTTCCACACTCACGTTACTCTCTTCCAAAACCACTCTGTTTCCAGCACCTAACTTATAGCCAAGACTTCACTTTTTCTTCTGTTTGTGGTTCCCGAAACCAGCCCTTCCCTGGCCTTAAACTTCAACCTATTTCAGCCTTTTGGGACAAAACTGAATGATGGCTGAATGGTGATATTGTCGTGAGGAGCTTATGCTTTCAATGCAGCAGAAAATGGAGAAAGGAAGGATAAATGGTGAGTGGTCACGATGATGATGATGATGATGGACGATGGGAAATGGGTTAGTGGAGTCACTGTTTCCAAATCTTCTCAAGTAAGCCACGCCTATTTCCCAATATTCATTCATTTGTTTAATCAATTTATTTATTTATTTTGTCATTTCATTTTCATTTTTATGTATATATATCTATATGTTTAAACCCCATTTGATATTTAACAACATATATCTATATGTTTAAACCCCATTTGATATTTAACAACATATATGTTCTAATTAGTTTTAATTTATTTCATATATATATATATATATTTATCCCACTAATATTTCATACTTTCTATTTTTATTAATTTATATTGTCTATTATTACTTTAAATCCTAAAGTCCATCATATAATTTAATTGCCTTCATGGTCCTCATTTTAAATCCTCTAATTTTAATCTCTCATAATTTAATTTAAAGATTCCTTGCCATACTCATCCTCAATTTACCTTTTTAATCATCATAGCTTCAAGTTAAATTCTCAATATACAAGATTGTCTCCAAATTACATTGTTTAATCCACCAAAATAAATAATTTGCAGTTGTTACAGATATTGACTTCGAAATGATACTAGGAGATACACTTGTAGGATTCATGCATTGCATTAAAGACGATATAATCCTAACTCAATTATTATATTAGTAACTTACTGAGCCCTCACTCATTAAACGAGAACTATTTTTTAGATTGATTCAAGGAACATTTTAGACAGTTTTGGAGATTTATTAGCGTATTGACTTCCAAAGTCCTCGCTATTGAATATTTGGTATTGTAATACTTCTCTCATATATGCTTTAATATTTAGGCAATTTCTATACAGTACTATAGGATGGGACGTAAACTAAGATAATGAGTAGTCGATATAATATTTCGATATTATATGATGTGCATGTGGCGATTAGTTGTGGATATTAAGACTGTTGAGATAATACCTATTTGGTAAAGATAATATGTATTGTGGAAAATGTTGTGTTGCATTGTGATGATTTGCAAGTAGTTAACTGGAGAAATCTCAAAATATAACGAGGGATATTTTCAATATGATTTTAAGAAATAGTAAGTTATGAGCTATAAATTATCTTTTCCTATCTTAGAGAGTAATTTAAATTATAATTGAATTAAAGAATGAATGGAAATGGTTTAGTGACTACATTGACATTGAATACAAACCTTAAAATGAAGAGGAAAAATTTAGTCTTAAATTCATAAAGAAGGAATATGTATAAGTATCAAGTGAACGTCACGGCCTTCGGGTCGTGACAGCAAATTACCATTCCAACTTGATAAATTTACCATATTTTAATTTAAAAGAATATCTAATTATTCAAATACTAATACATTGTATGTTAAAATCTCTAAATTCAGTGTAATTCCAACCGGTGCCAAAATTACATCTTTTGTTACACAACTCCGTTTTCGATTCTGATTACGCCTACAGTCTCAAAATAATTTCTACATTATTTTAGGACCTAAATTTCATTGAATTGAGCACAAATTCTCCTTCCCCTTCGTGAGTCTGAATTGCATTCTTTATGCCATGCATGAAATTCTTCCAAATTAAGCTTTCTATTTGATCTAAACTTGTCTATTTAATTTTTCTACATCATTCTCACATGAAATTCACGTTGAATGGCATCAAATTCATGTTCATCTAGCCTTGGCCGAATCTCCCTCTCCATGCTACATGTTGGTTTTCTTCACATTATGCTTAACTAAGCTTATTTCCATGCTTTTCTTAATTCCTACATTAATCCCCATATCTTAATCTCATCCAAACACATCATCATCATGGGGAATGAATAGTGACCAAAAATCTCTCATGCCCTTTTTAATGTTTCCAACATGATTCAAGCTAGAATAAACATGGAAACATCTTACGCATATTATAATTAACTAAAATTCCATGAAAAAAAATGTAAGGTTCCCATGAAACTCACCTTGACCGAATCACTTGGGAGGACTTGGAGACTGATTTTGGCCACTTTAGGAAGAGATATTGGTACCAAAAGAAAGAGCACTGAAAAATACACAGAGTTTGTTAAGGGATTTTTCGGTTTTAGCTTAGTTTTCCTTAAGTTTTGGAAGCTTTTTTTTCTTGGAAGCTTATGGCTATGGAGGTTTGGTGAGAGGTTGCAGATGGCTGGTTAGCAAGGTGTGGAAATCTGTAGAAATTTCTTATTTTTAATGCCTTTCATGCAAAATTACCAAAATGCCCTTTTACTTAAAGAATATTTTCAATTTTGCCCCTAAAGTTTGACTTTGTTGAAAACAGTCTATCCAACCTTCAAAATATTTCATTTAATCTTAAGTCAACTCTATTTAACTTGCTCTAATGTTTGGTGAAGCTTTTGTTGAGGTTTAGTTGCTTATTTGGATGAAATTACTAAAATACCCTTAACCATAAAATCTGGTAAATTTATGCTTTTACACCTAATTTCTTCTATCAATCCACATGATCTAAAACCTTGTTACATGAAAAATTATTCACAACTGATAATCGGTTTGACCGTAATTTACGAGAATTCTTCCGGTTTATGTCTTTAATCATCATTTTTGAATTTGTTTTCCACTTTCCAAAATATACTCAATCGAGGTGATTTTGAGATGTAGATTCTTGCTATAGTCTTATTTCACCTCAGTTATCATCATTCTAAGGTCTCACTTCGATATGGATAGAGAAAGTCTTGGAGGGGCCCACACCGAGTACTTTCTTGAACCTTATAGAACAGACCCTTCATTTAAATATTTTAACAATAAATTTTATCTTTCAAATTCCTACGGTCAGTAACTTATATCAAATATGAGAAAAACCGGGTTCTCACAAGGTGAGAAGCAACTATGTGAGGAGTTGTCAAAGGTGGTAGGGAAAAAGCTAGGAGAGATGTTTGCGACATTGCTGGTAAAAAGGGTAGAGGGGAAGTAGGGGTCCAAGAAGAAAAGTTCTGCATATATGGTGAGTTATATTCATAGGGGAGAAAGGAAAGTGTCCTTATGCCGGAAGTGGCGTAGAGAGAAATTGTATAGGGGGAGTTTGAGTGACTAGTGAAATGAATGAGCTTATTGCTAGAGCCATTGTTTGAGTTGTGATAAGAGAGGAAAGGGTTGTGCTAGGTAGAGCAGAGGGTGTTTCAATTGGGAGCAACATGGTTTTTGTCGTTTCCCATAAACAGCGTCAATTGTTAAGGGTCTTACGACAATGGAAGTGTGAGACTCCTTTGAGGAAGGGTCTATCTAGTTGCTGTCAGCTTGCAGGGACTTGAGAACAGAGAAAGAGATAGTAGGTGAGGACCAGAGCAAGAGAAGAGCTCTGGTGCAGTATCAATTCTCAAGTAAGGAAGGTATGGCAATGGAGGAGAAGGGTTCAAAGGAGTACCAGCTCGTAGCGAGCTGAGTAGTTGCTATTATGGAGGAGAAAGTTGTTAAGGAGAAAGGGTTAGAATACCCTCTTTGATCCTCTTAGGTTCTTTTTATAGGTGCATGTTGTAGGCGCCAAGTTAGCATGTTGTAGAGAATATTCCTTTTGGCAGTATCCAAGTACCTCAACCTTGGTAGAGGTGGCAAAAGTTGGCTTGAGCCCAAAAACTCGTCCGAGACCAAACCCGGACCAACTCGAATTGACCAAAAAAGTCAAAGGCTCGAAACCGAAAAAACTCGAAATCGAAAAAGCCCAAAAGTGAAAAAACCCAAAACCGAAAAAGCCCAAACCCGAAAAAACCCGAACTCGACACAACCTGAACTCGACAAAACCCGAATCTGATACGATCCGAAACCGAGACCGATCCGATCCGAAACCAGTTAAAACCTGAATTATAATTATATGATTATTATTTTAAAATAAATAATTGATACACTTTTTTAATTATAAAATTAAATTTTATATAAAAATAATTATTTTTAATAATAAAGTGTAATTTAAAAAATACTATAGTAGTATTATTGTGTAAGCGATAATTTTAATAAAATAAATGAATAAATCAAGCTATTGGTAATTAATTATTTGTTATATTAACAAGATTCTAATTTGGTATCTTATAACAATGATTTATATATTATATTTTATTATAACAATCTTTTAAGAATAAATTATGTAATCGCTTAATGCGTAAGTATTATTCTGATAGAATTAATTATTTATTAAAAATAATTAATTTATTGTCTATTAAATATAAAATTAAAGTGTAAATAAAAAAAATATTTCTAATAGTAAATTAAAGTGTAATTTAATAATATACTATAATAGTATTATTGTGTAAGTGGTAGTTTTAATAAAATTTGTTTTTATACTTTATTAATATTATGATTAATTATATTTAAATAATTAGCATTATATTAATTAATTCACTACAACAAATGTGGTTGAGTTTGTTTTGTGATAAGGAAGGGAAATGACTACTTAGATGGGAAACAAAAACTAGAAAATTGAATTAAAGCAGGGGAACTGGAACAGTGGAGAAGGAGAAAAAACAAAGGAGAATGAAAAAAGGGAACATTGGATCTTTAACTTTAATTGCATTTGTGCCTTTAAATTAACTAAAATGTTTTTTTTAATGAAAATTTGATAGGAAAATCAATTGAATAGAGAGAAATGAAAATATGAAAATTTGAGAGGGAAATCAATTAAATTAACTAAAATGGTTTTTTTTTAAATGAAAATATGAGAGGGAAATGAAAATATGAAAATTTGAGAGGAAAATTAATTAAATAAACTAAAATGGTTTTTTTAAATGAAAATTTGAGAGAGAAATCAATTAAATAGAGAGAAATCAATTAAATTAACTAAAATGTTTTTTTAAATGAAAATTTGGATAAATTTTCATATGCAATTAATTTATAAATAATTTTGTTAAAAAAAGTAATTTATAAATAATTTAATTTGTAAGAGAATTTAATATCTATCAAATGGTAACTAGCCAATTGAATATATAAACAATTAGCATTTTAAAAGATAGAAAATAGATTTGCAGTGTTAAACTTTTGAAACACAAATAGGTAGCTAGTATTAAGTATAAAAAAAGATTAAAACAATTCAATTATTATAACATTTAAACGTTCTTTCCTTCATTTTTAATAACGTTAACATGTTATAATTTTTATTATTAAAACGTTTCAACATTCTTAATTTTTTTACTCTAGATTTCTATTTCTCTAATTAAATTCATATAAATGATTGATCATAGGGTTATTTTTATAGGGATTAGTTAATCCTAGAATCAATATGAGTTTTAATTGAATAATGACTAGGAGTTTTAATCTAAGCAAACTATAACTTTGTGTTTTTTTTTAAATTAAAATAATTATATAAAACAAGAATGAACAAGCCCAGATAATATAATGTGTCTATACATTAAACATTGCAATATGTAAGTAATAAATAAATAAAGAAAAAATACAATAAATTTCAAACGATGAGATTTTGAAAATAATGAAAATAATAAGTTTTCGAATAATATAGATAAAAAAATCGATTTTATAAGATATAACATTGATAAAAATAAAATTTTCATGTGAATATAATATAGTTTAAGAGAAAATTGCATTTATGATTATTTTTATTTTATATTCTCAAATTTTATTTTTGAATTTATATTTCATTATAATAAATATTGTCAATAATATTTCGCAACAATTATTTTGATCGTTTTATATACACAATATTAAGATTGTAAATATGATATGAATATGATATATATATATATATATATATATATATATATATATATATATATATATCATAACAAATTTTCTTTTCGTTGTATATAATATTTAAAAAGTTAATTAAGCAACAATAATAAAAAGTTGTTGCAGACACAATAAGATAACGCCCTTTTATTTTATTTTTTTCAATTTGGTAGGATTTTGCAATAATAAAAAGTATCATTGTATATAATATTTAAAATTTCATTTAGACAACGACAAGAAAAAGTCGTTGCAAAAATAATAAAATATTGTAACGCTTTTTTTTTTCTTGTTGCTAAATTGGTAGGAATTCACAACAAAAAAGAATATAATTGCATAAAATTAACAAAAATCCAATAAGTAACTATAAAAAATAGTTGTAAATGTAGTAAGAATTTGTAACAATATCGTGAGCTTTTGCAATTTATAATTGCTAAAAGCCTACTTTTAGAAATATAAATAATAAAAGACAAGTATACAAAATTATAATCAAACAAATGATATTATTGTTCTTCTTATATATCTTTCATCATTGAAAAGGTAAAATATATTGTTTTACATATTACAATAATAGTATTATAAACAAAAATTATATATTAAATGTGTTAAATATACATAATTAATATTTTGTGATATGATAATTTTTGTGACACATCAAATATGTCACCAATAATTTTCTCTTTAAATTATTATTTTTTACTTTATTAATTTTTTGAATTAAAAATAAATTTCTCTTCTAACAAATTTAAATGTATTTATATCGTCACTTATTAATTACACACTGATTTGATTTTAATAGCGACAGATAAATGTGAATATCGTAGGAAATTAAAAAAACTAAACAATCATTATCAAGTAATAAAAACATTAAAATGTAAAACATTTATATTTATATGAATATTTATTAAATTTTAACTTTACTTTAGCAATTCTATTATATTTTTATTTAACTATATAAAAATTAAATTAATTATTATATTCAAAATTATAAAAATATTTGTTACTTATAAAATTTCAAAAATAATTTGACTAAGCCATCTAAACCTGCCCGGTTAGAACCAGACCGAACTCGAAACCGAAAAAACCCGAAACCGAAAGTACTCGAAACCTAAAAAAATCTGAATCCGAAAAAACTCGAATCCAAAATAACCCGAAACCGAAATAACTCGAACCTGAAGATAACCCGGACCGAACCTGCCCGAACCAGCCCGTTTGCCACCTCTAAGCCTTGGCAAGTAAAGTCTTCTCTAATCATGGGTAGCCAAGTGTCAAAGTTATCTCCTGTGAGGTAGCTGAGCTAACTTAGGCGAACTGAGCTTGTTTAGTTTATGAGGCCTGTTTCTTACTTAGTGGGCCTTTGGTTAAAGTCTGTTCAGTCGATCTATTGCTGGTGGGCTTTGCCCATGTGTTCTGGGTTGGCTTTATTGGTCCTACAGCCTAATGCTAACAATGTTAAATTTAAATTATATTAAATAGTAAATACATTCATTTATAGTTAATTATGATTTCAGATATTTGATTGTGAAGGCTTTTAATTCTACAAGTAAGATTAAAAACTGCCACATAAGTCACTTTTTTAATTAGTTTTTTTTAATATTTTATTAAAAGTATGTATCACCTTTTTAATCTTGTTTGTAAAATTAAAAAACTTTATTGTCAATGTGTTAAATAATAATGCATTAAATATTTAGACTCAAATTATTAAATTGAAATGAATCTAAGAACGAAGTACATAATTAATTGAGTTCCTGAACACCGTATAATCATGAATAATTAGAGATATGTAACTTAAAATAAAAATAAAAACATAAGTTAATAGTATGTATAAATCCTATAACAAACCGTCCAATTGTGCATTATAACACAAACCAACTCAATCCAATCAAACTCTCATTTTAAGAACACTTGCTAATAATGCTTCAAATTTCACGATACGTGTTGTAAAATTAAACAACTAAATTAATAAATGTGAAATAATATCTACTGAATTTCTAAGTAACAGTAAGGCAATTGATCTTATTATTCAATAAAAATAAACATGAGGTTGTGTAAATCAGCACGAGCTTCATTAGTATGTAAATATGTAATCCGATTAGGCATATAAATGTGGCTCCGAATATTGCCTTTCCTAAAAAAAGCCCAAACTCAATGGCTCATTTCCCAAAAAATTTATAAATGAAAAACTTCACGGCCCAAGTTTGCGAGGCTGAAGAAAGTAGTTAATCATGGCCCAAAAAAAAAAAAACAAAAACAAAATTGGAATTGTTGTTAGTTTAAAAGCTTGGCTCAAATGGAAATTCTGATTAAGCTGGCTACGATTTTGTTCATTATTTCATGTAAAGAAGTTACACATTAGTCATTATTATTCTTTTCTCTCATAATTCACGTGTTGGAAAATCATATGCAAATTGAAAAAAATAACCAATTAAGAACAACAAGTGATTAAAAGAAGTGGAAGCAAACTTCTTTCCCAGATATTTAAACATGGTTCGAATTTTAGAGCCGTCACTGTTAGAAAGACTTTACTTTTTACCACTTTTGGTCCAAACAAGATTAATCTCAGACCGTAAAATAGACGAGAATACTTGTGGTTATACTAAAAAAAAATAAAATCCAATTAACATGTAGGTAATGATTAATTGTTTTTAAGAGTCGTCAACACTCTTGGATAATAATCAATGGACAAGATTTTATGAATAGAATAAAATATGATAGTATAAAGATGGATAAGATGATATCATCATATTTTATGTTTAATATGTACAAGAATTGGATCAACGTTAGTCACAAAGTGCGAATGGAGATTAATTTCATACCCAATATAGTATAAAGACACATTGTGGTTTACATAAAAAAATGTACAAAACTTAGAGTAAGATATGATCATTTTTATATATTTTTTATTATATTTGCTACATGTAAAATTAAGAGCAGGATAAAATAATTTTTTATTGATCAAAAGTATTATTCTTAAAGTAAATATAATTTATTTTTATATTTTTTTATAAATGGAATTCAAATATATTTTAACTAAAAATTTATGTTATTATAATTTCTATAGTTAATAGCTAAATTTATTTTTAAAAGAAAAATGAATTATCAATAACAAATTAATTTTTTAAAATTAAATGTTTTCAAAAATTGATTTTGTTATAATTAATATTTATTAAAAATATTAATATCTATTTTTAAATATTTTTCTTTTTCATTTTTTATAATTTTTATCATTTTATGTTAAATATATTTATTTTAGAAAAATAGATTTTTCATATAAGATGATTGTTTGAAAAATAACTTGATTTTCAAAAATAAAAACTAATCTTTGTTTTATACTTCCTATTCTTCTCTTGCCAAGAGAAAAAATTAAAAAAATTGAAACACAAAAAAAAGGTAAAAGAGAGCAAGAAAAAAATTTGATTGTAAGAAAAATTTATTAGCTAAATTTAATAGTTCAAATTTTATAAAATAAAAAAATATAAATCATAGCAATTTTTTATATTTAAGAGTTAATTTTCATATAGAATATGTTCACTAAACATAGCCTGCTATGCGAGCTCTATTTGGTAGTGTTACTTAATTGTTTATAGAAATGCTTTCACGTGTCAAAAGTGTAAGCGATCCTTTGACTTAAGATGCTAAGTCATTTTATATGTGTTCTATCATACTTTGATTTTACCCTTATAGGTTTGGATTGCCAAATGCCTAATTAGGGTGCTTTTGGGTATGGCTTGAAGCATATAAAGGTAAATGATTGGTAAATATAAAGATTCATTATCTCGAGTGACTTAGGGGACAATATCTTTTTCATCCTAGCTCATATTGACTCAAGAGTCTTTGGCTAAAGCAATATATGAATTTGAGTTAATATTAGTAGCACATGGATAAATATGAAAATTCACATAAAGTAGACATCGTACCGTGCTTTATGAATTTTTGAGATGTTATGATAGAAGGATTGAATTACACTGTAATATTGTACATTGAATAGGTTAGTCAAATCACTTTGAGTTTTTCTAACATATGGGTGGTCATGATGTATTGCTAGATGTTATGGTAGTGTCGTAAGTTACCAAAAATAAATTCCTAAACAACTACTATGTAGATAGGAGAAGTCAGGGTCGATCCCACAGAGACTTAAATAAATAAATTACCTATTTAAATTAAAATATATTTTCAAGGAAGAGAAGACAAGGGATTTTTAGGGTGACTACAACTAATTTTAGGGCTTACTAATTGTAAGGCAGAATTAACATATTAGATTAAAACAAAGAGCTGTAAATAAATAAATATCAAACAATCATATAAGATCTTTAGTTACAAAGCATATAATAGTTTTGGGTTTTCTTGTTGATCATTGACATCAAAAGATCATTGTTAATTAAATAGTCAACCGTAGTGTATCAAGTGCGACGAGTTACACCATCAATCCTTACTTAATCGTTAATAAAGAATACTGTAGACACTGAATTTTGTCCGAAGAACTTTAATTAAAAAAATTAAAAATTAAAAAAAAATAATAAAATAAAAAAAGAATAATAATAATGAAGGAAATAAATTGGGTGAAATTAAATTTGAAAATTCATTGCCCAAAATAAAAAATAATAAAAAGGAAATAAGTTAAAAGTGTCAAACAAGAAGTAAATGATAAAATAAAGATCCCATGATTTTGGGATCAATACATTAAAATCAAAATTTTTGTTTCTTAAATAAAGGAGGGATTTTTGGTTTTAAAAGGGAGGCACATCACACAAAAAAAAAAGAAAAAAAACCTAAAAAAAAACCCTAAAGAAAAGACCCTAGAAAACCTGAGAGGACTTTTACACAGAAAAAAAAAAGGGATCTGACAACCTTTTTCACTTGCAATATCGTCATTGCCTCCTTCTTGTGCCATTCCCCATCGCCACCTTCAATCACCATTCCCAGTCCCGTGCTGCAGTGCTTGCATCGTGCCTCTATTTCCGGCGCACCACCCTGGACAGCAACCATCCTTGGTCATCCTCGCTACAAACAGATACTGCCATTGGTCATCATCTTCATCACACGATCCTGCTTGCTCATCTTCATCTCGCCGCCATCATCATCATTTTCACTTTGGTCTTCCTATCCCGCCTTGCCATCCCTGTCATCGCTGCCACTTTTTTTTTTGCACCTTGAACCACCCTTGTTCTGCTTCCGTTGCATCAATACTTGCTGCAACGCACAACAACATTTTTCTTCACCCTGCTCCTCCCCGACCTGCTGCGTTTTTTGCTATTACAAGAGCTTGTTGCATCGTTGCTGTGGAGATCCTCTAAGCTGCTTCTGCCACCGCCCCCTATTCTATTGTGTGCACCAGCCCCAGCTAGTCCTGGTCTACTCGCACCCCTCTCCACTGCGCCGCTCCATACTGTGTTGCATCATCTTCATCACTGCACCGTGCATCATCATCTCGCTGCTGGCTTTTGTTTAAGGTGAGCCTGCTATTCCTGGTCTGTTGGCACTCCTCTCCACTGCGCCGCTCCATACCGTGCTGCATCATCTTCATCACTGCACCGTGCATCATCATCTCGCTGTTGGCTTCTGTTTAAGGTAAGCCTGCTATTCCTGGTCTGTTGGCACTCCTCTCCACTGCGCTGCTCCATATCGTGTTGCATCATCTTCATCATTGCACCGTGCATCATCATCTCGCTGCTGGCTTCTGTTTAAGGTAAACCTGCTTATATTTCTTTTACATAAATTATAGATCATGTTCCTTAAAAGGTTATCTACGTTGAAAGCATGTTGTTTGGTCTTTCTTTACGTGGCTTCTGCATATATTTCTTTTACATAAACTATATATTATTTTCTTTAAAAGGTTATTCACGTTATAAATATTGTGTGGATTAAAATAAGAGTTAAGAATATTTCTTTTAAATAAACATCGTGAGTGCTATTCTATGAATTAATTATTATAATTTTTTCTGAAGATAAATAAATATTCCAAAGTGATAAAAGGTTATTCAATAAAATAGTAAAAAACAATAAGGATAAATAATAAAAAACAAAATATTTATAAGTTTTAAAAGATAATTCTAATGATAAGATTCCGAAGAAATCACAAGTAGTGATTCTCCGATAATCTTTAGGATCGAGGAGAAGTCTTTAGATGTCACCAGCGTATTCGGACACTTAATCGACTTTATCTCGATATCGAAACTTGCCTTATATAAATAAAAAAATAAAATAAAAAAAATGGTAATAAAAATAATAATATAAAGAATAGGTAAATAGGAGAAAATAGTAAGTGAATAGAAATAAAATTTTTAAACAAATAAGAATTTAGGAATAAAAATAAATAAGTAAATCTAAATACATTGATAAATGCAAATATAAGTGTTAAAACAAAATATAAGAATATACATCTTAAAGACATAAATAATTTCCGATGATAAGATTTCGAAGAAATCACAAGTAGTGATTCTTCGATAATCTTTAGGATCAAGAAAAACCCTTAGATGTTACCAGCGTATTGGAACATTTAATTGGTTTTATCTCGATTTCAAAATTCTTTAAATAAATTAATATAAAAAAATAAAAATAAATTAATCAAATATAAAATTTAAAATGAACAAATAAATAAATAAAAATATGAATTATAAATAAATAAATAAAATATAAATTTAAAAGAATATCCTATGATAGGATTTCTTAGAAATCACAGTAGTGATCCTTTGATAATCCTTAGGGTCAAAATGAAATATTTGAATATTACCAGCGTATTGGGGTATTCAAGTAATTTTAGTTCGATGAAATAAATTAATATTAATAAACAAATAATAAATAAAATTTTTAAACAAATAAATAAGAGTACAAAATGGTTACAATTAACCTTCGAAAATAAATATAAAACAATTAAAAATTAAATAAAAAGTATAAGTTTTGAAGATTGTCCGATGATGGGATGTTATGGAATTCACAAGTAGTGATTCCTAACTGATCTCTAGGTGAGAGAAATCTGCTAAATGTTACCAGTGTATTGGAATATTTAGTATGATTTTTTCAATAAAAAAATAAATTTTATAAAATCAATAAATTTCAAAAGTAATAATATAAATATAAAAGATAATAAAAATAAAATAAAATAATATATTTCTCATGTGCATCATATCTACTTTGTTTGCATCATTTGCATTCATGAAATTCCAAAATAAGTGCAAATCTCCCGAAGATGGGATTCTATAAAAATCGCAAGTAGCGATTCTTAAGAAATCTCTAGGTGAGGAAATTATCCGAAATGCTACCAAAAGTATTGGGGTACTTCGGAATAATTTTCAATACAAAAGATTTTCACTTATTTCAAATAAAAAATAAAACTTAAATACTTCAAAATAAAACAAATAACAAAAATGATTTCGAAATAAATGAAGTTCTTTTAAATATTTAATTAAGACCATTTTTATTAAGATTAAAAGATAATATATGATTAAGTGGTACCGTTTTTTTAACGGGCGCTGTGGGGGTGCTAATCCTTCCCCATGCGTAACTGAACTCCCGAACCCAAACTTTGTTTTCGCAGACCAAAAATTATTTTTTTGATAAAACTTAATTAATTTTAAGATTTTATTAAAAAGATAAATAATGTTAGGTGACCAATCACACCTAGTCAAAAAAGATTGGTGGCGACTCCATTTTGTGTTTTTTTCAAAATCGTCTAGCGATCGAGTCCCCGGACGAAAATCGTTACGACAGCTTGGCGACTCCACTGGGGACGTTAGAGAGTTGAACCATGATTAATCATGTTTTATCCAAAATCTTAGTTAATGGTTTTAATAAATATTTAATAAAACTTTTCAAAAAAAAAATAATTAAAAAAAAACAAAAAAATACAAACAAAAAATGTGTGAATCATCTTTATCATTTGCATTTTGTTGGGATGCACTTTGAATTTTGTTCCTTTGCATACATGACATATTCATTGCATACATCAACCCTGCACCCGGGTTTGTCCCTTTTAGGAGAGAGTATAGTACCTTTGCTCTCGTGAGGTGATAACCTCTGCAATGGCAAGCGAAATACTCTCACTCAAGTTGAACCCTTTCCGTTTGTAGCCTATCATGGGTGAGGATTGGGGTGCCTTACTAGTCTAGTGTGGACGTCAGTAAGGAACAATTTGAGAACCTTTTACCCTTTAGAGACTTAAACCAAGCATGTACTGAGCCATAGAGAAACTAACCTTAGCTAGAGCTATACCAGCATTTTGTGAGGGTTATCTTAAATTATGGCACATGAATGAATACTTTTATGTAACACCTTTATGGGAAATATAATAAAGTGAATGTTGAAATTGTGAAAAAAATAAAAATAAAAATAAAAACCCTTCTCATTCAATTTTATTTGTGATTTCAATAGCATGCATATTCTAAAAAAAAAAAATTTTCGTTTTTTTTTTTTAAAAGAAGGTGTTTTTGTAAGATTTTAAACTTGATATATGCATCTCATCATATGTGCAATAGCTATTGAATTTCATGCACATACATGCATTTAGCATGCATACATACATTCCATCTTGTGCCCACTTATGAAAATTTTTGGTGATCATAAGTAATGACATCAAATCTTGGAAGTAAAAAGTTAAGATTTTTAAAATCGTCACCAGCGTATTGGGATGATTTTAATAGTCTTTTCTTTTATGGCACAATTTCAAACAATAATATGCTCTAAATTGCGGTAAACAAATGTCAGAGGTGCCAAAATAAAAAGCCACCGCATTCTGAACCACTTATTTGACATCGTTATAGTACTCAATCAAAGGCCAAAGCCATGGAAAATGAACATGTTGAGCGAATGGAAAAGATGGAAAGAATTCAGCAAGAGCTAGCTAAATCTCAAGAAGAATCTCAGAAGCAAATGTCGAAGATGATGGAGATGATGATGACTTTGATGAAAGGCAAAGAGGTCATGGAAGGATCAGGAAATGAGCCTCAACCTATGAGAGAGAATCTACTGTATCCATCGGAGTTTATAGCCACTCAAACTCAAACTTCCCAAAGAGCTTATCCCCAAGCTCATGTTTTTGTGAATCAACAACCAGACCGAGGACAGCACTCGAGATCTAGCCATGTTGATCCTATTTTTGTTCCAAATTTACATGATCCCATGGAGCAAGAAAAGTTGAGGAAAGAAAGTGGCAAGTCACAACAAAAATATGAACTGTTAGATGAAAGGTTAAGGGCAATCGAAGGAATGAATTTCTTTGGAAATATAGATGCTAATGAGCTTAGTTTGGTCCCAGATCTAGTAATTCCACCGAAATTTAAAGTACCTGAATTTGAGAGATACGATGGGACCACATGCCCAGTATCTCACATCACTATGTTTTGTCGAAAAATGTCTGGGTATACAAATAATGATAAGTTGCTCATCCATTGCTTCCAAGATAGTTTAACTGGAACAGTAGCCAAGTGGTACAATCAGCTTGATCGGAGTTACGTTCGCAAATGGAATGACCTGGCAAAAGCCTTCTTGTCCCAGTATAAGCACATGACTGACATGGCACCAGATAGATTGTCTTTGCAGAATATGGAAATGAAGCCTTCTGAAAGTTTCAAGGAGTATGCCAATAGGTGAAAGGGCCTCGCATCTCAACTGTAGCCTCCCCTTACTGAGAAGGAAACCATAGTATTGTTTGTTAATACTTTGCCATCACTGTAGGCTTGTGGGGAGTGCTACAAAAAAAATTTTTTTTGCTGACTTGGTAATTTCTGGAGAAATGATAGAGAATGCTATTAAGAGTGGTAAAATTGGGGATGCTTCTACTTCAAATAGAGTTGTGGCAAATAAGAGGAAGGAGGAAGAAACACAAGCTGTTACCATTGAAAATCAACCACCAAGGAGTTTCGTTCCTTTTCAACCCTATATTACACATCGCCCATATCCTTATTGTCCAACTATAGACAACACTACCCATAGTCCTTTTGTTTATCACCCAAGTTGGCAATCAAATTTTCATAGTCCATACTCAATCAAACAAACCGGTGGGTAGTCAAAAAAAGGGCGAGGAACAATCAAGGGAGAATCTCTGTGGATCCAATTCCTATGACCTATACAGAGTTATTTCCACAATTGGTGAGAGATAATCTTGTTGCACCTATTTATCTAGAACCATTAAAACCTCCATATCCTAAATGGCATGATGTCACTGCTTGATGCAACTATCATTATGGGAATGCAGGCCACTCCATAGAGACTTGCCTTGCTTTTAAATACAAGGTGCAGAGTTTGATCAATGCTAGCTTGTTAAATTTTGATAAGAAGGAAAAGTAAAATGTTGGTGGGAACCTTTCGCTACAAACAGGCATAAATTTTGGAAGATAAGTGTTTTATGGGAAAAGGCCAAAGTTGTTGTCACTTTTGAGTTCTTATTCTAAAGTAATGAAATTCCTTAAATGCTTACGCCAATAAGCTTTGGGGAAATTTTTATGCATGGGCTAGTTTATCTATTATCATTTGAATAAAATGACAAATGCATTTGCACTACATATCCTCTTCCATACAGATCTTTGTTTTCATCTCTTTGTATTTCAGCCACACTTAACTTCCAAAAAAATGAATGAGCAGTCAATTATGACGATAGTCTGGGATTTTATTTTGAAAATTCTATTTCTATTGGCAAAATCAGTGATCATTCTTGTTCCTTAAATTGCTAAAATTGTTGAAGCAATAAAGAGATAGCTCCTATCAAGAGAAGTTAAAATCGCATGAAATGAGAAAGAAGTGAAGCTCTTGTATCCATTGTGTTGTTCTTGTTCAATAAATGTTCTTCAATAAGAGTATTTACATTTGAGATGAGAAATGGCCATCTTTGATCTATCCTTCGTGCATGAGTAAAATTATCCATTTGCCACCCCCATTGAGCCTATTATGTTTTTTTAAAACAAACCTACCAAGGATCACCCTTCACATTGAGGGGCAAATTTTGCAAAAAAAATTGTTGACGAGTTATGAAAAATCTCAAGAGAAAATAAAAGAGAAAATAGCCTTTGATGTTTGAGTCCTCTTGTAAAAAAAAAAGGAGGGGTGAAAATGAAAAGTTGAAAAAAAAAAAAAGAAAATGATGAAAATAAAAATCAATTCAAGCAAAGCGACAAGCATGCTTTGCACGATGATAAATGATCCTTTGGTTTTTGACCCTTAAAGAAACAAATTTTGAGCCTGATTATATCCATTTTTTTTAACCCATCACCAAAGCCTACATTACGTGCCTTAAAAGTCCATTTTGATCAAATGTGAATACTTGAAATTGGAGAATCATGCATTGAACTTGGACATACTTATGATGCCATCAAGAAACAACAAGATTGTGATTAGTTTGTTGGGAATATTGGTGAAGTTGAAAAAAAAAAAAGAGAATGAATGAGAAAATGAAAAAGAAAGAAAGAAAAGAAGGATAAAAGGGGGAGGCTCAAATTGAAAACCCGAAAGGGCAGTTTGAGTTAAAAGAATGATTATCTAGTTGAAGATTTGGGAAGACAGTTTGACATAAGGAGAACTTGTATCATTTGAGAATCTCATGGTGTAGGGGGCAACTCAATTTGATCGAGAATCTCAATTGAATAGATTTTTCAAAGAATCCTGACTAGTTTGTCAAAATTGTCTGGTTTTTCATTGAGAATCTATCATTGTCATTTGCTTTGAATTATCCAATTTCTTAATTGAGAACCTATCATTGTTATTCACCCCAAATTGTCCAATTTCTTGTTATACTTTGACAAGTTTGTTCTTACATTTCTTCTATTCTCGCCAAACCTTCTAGTGTTCATACTTTCCCAAAATGGATTGAGGAAATTGGTGACTGAACTGCATTTGTCATGGAATTGGAATGATAATAAATAAATGACAATTATACATAAAAATCTTTGGCATTACTTTGGAAAAGATTCTAAAGACGACAAAGGGCCATATAAAAAAAGAGAGCAAGAGTGTTGAATGTGGCTGACATATGTGCTTCTACGAACGAGATGAGAAATAAAGAAGAGAATCTTTGTGAGAAGAAGAAACGATCCTAATGAAGAAAGCCATGGATTTTCGGCGCCGAAAAAAGGAGAGAAATTTTGAAAAAAGGAGACTTCTGTCATTTAGGCATTCACATCATTCTAAAAGATGCATGCATCATGGTTTTTAACTATTACATTGGAGCATATTTCAAGAAAGCATTTTCATTACCTTCATTGTGATAGACATTTTTAGGGGCATGCATTTTGCATTTGCATTTGCATCATTAAAAATAAAAGCAAAAGGAAAATGAGTGATTAAGGAATGCAATGAGGTTAAATGTTCCTTAAAGAGTAAGAAAATGTTTCTTTAAAGAAAAATGATTGCAGTCATGATGAAAAGTTTAAGTCTAATGTTGCTGGCATCGTTGTGTGGTTTTAAGCTGGTGAAATTAGCTTATGAGTAAATGAGATTTAGTTGGCCTCATGGTGAGATTGAAGCATGATAAGATTATACCTTAGATCATCTAGATGCAACCTACAAAACCAATGGACGCTTAAGATGAGAAACTCCAAGTCAAAATGTGAAATTCTAAATATGCGAAACTTTTAGGATGTGAATGTTCGAGTCAAGATGCGAAACTCTTGGAATGTGAATCTTCAAGTCTAGATGCGAATCTCTTATGATGTAAATCTTCAAGTTTTTCTAGATGCGAATCTCAAAATTTTTGTGGATCATGGAATTTCTCTAAAGAAAAAAACTTTTTTTTTATCGAATCCATTCTTCAAATTGAATTGAGCCTTGGTAGGGAGTCAAGGTTTCATGTGTCAAAATCGAATTCATTTTTTCACAGTGGATCGAGCCTTGGTAGGGAGTTAAGGTATTATGTTTTAAAGTCGAATTCACTTTTTCAAAGTGGATCGAGCCTTGGTAGGGAGTCAAGGTCTTGTGTTTCAAAATCGAATTCACTTTTTCAAAGTGGATCAAGCCTTGGTAGGGAGTCAAGGTATTATGTTTTAAAGTCGAATTCACTTTTTCAAAGTGGATCGAGCCTTGGCAGGAGTCAAGGTATTCTGTTTTAAAATCGAATTCACTTTTTCAAAGGGGATCGAGCCTTGGTAGGGAGTCAAGGTATTATGTTTTAAAGTCGAATTCACTTTTTCAGAGTGGATCGAGCCTTGGTAGGGAGTCAAGGTACTATGTTTTAAAGTCGAATTCACTTTTTCATAGTGGATCGAGCCTTGGTAGGGAGTCAAGGTATCATGTGTTTCAAAATCGAATTCACTTTTTCAAAGTGGATCAAGCCTTGGTAGGGAGTCAAGGTACTATGTTTTAAAGTCGAATTCACTTTTTCAAAGTGAATCGAGCCTTGGTAGGGAGTCAAGGTATTATGTTTTAAAATCGAATTCACTTTTTCAAAGGGGATCGAGCCTTGGTAGGGAGTCAAGGTATTATGTTTTAAAGTCGAATTCACTTTTTCAAAGTGGATCAAGCCTTGGTAGGGAGTCAAGGTACTATGTTTTAAAGTCGAATTCACTTTTTCACAGTGGATCGAGCCTTGGTAGGGAGTCAAGGTATCATGTGTTTCAAAATCGAATTCACTTTTTCAAAGTGGATCGAGCCTTAGTAGGGAGTCAAGGTATCATGTGTTTCAAAATCGAATTCACTTTTTCGAAGTGGATCGAGCCTTGGTAGGGAGTCAAGGTATCATGTGTTTCAAAATCGAATTCACTTTTTCACAGTGGATCAAGCCTTGGTAGGGAGTCAAGGTATTATGTTTTAAAGTCGAATTCACTTTTTCATAGTGGATCGAGCCTTGGTAGGGAGTCAAGGTATCATGTGTTTCAAAGTCGAATTCACTTTTTCAAAGTGGATCGAGTCTTAATAGGGAGTCAAGATATTATATGTTTCAGAATTGAATTCACTTTTTCGAAGTGGATCGAGCCTTGTGAGGGAGTCAAGGTATTATGTTTTAAAGTCGAATTCACTTTTTCATAGTGGATCGAGCCTTGGTAGGGAGTCAAGGTATCATGTGTTTCAAAGTTGAATTCACTTTTTCAAAGTGGATCAAGTCTTAATAGGGAGTCAAGATATTATGTGTTTCAAAATCGAATTCACTTTTTCGAAGTGGATCGAGCCTTGTTAGGGAGTCAAGGTATTATGTTTTAAAGTCGAATTCACTTTTTCATAGTGGATCGAGCCTTGGTAGGGAGTCAAGGTATCATGTGTTTCAAAGTCGGATTCACTTTTTCAAAGTGGATCAAGTCTTAATAGGGAGTCAAGATATTATGTGTTTCAAATCGAATCCATTGTTCTCATGGGTAGAGCCTTGGTATGGAGTCAAGGTATTATTTTCGAGAATCAAAATTGAATTTTCCCAAAAAAATAAAAAAAATGAAAAAATGATTTCAGACAAAATTGTTGTCTAAAGTCTTTGCCCTATTCCTGATTCTCAGTAATGTGCAAAGAGGGGCAGCTGTAGACACTGAATTTTGTCCGAAGAACTTTAATTAAAAAAATTAAAAATTAAAAAAAATAAAAAAATAAAAAAATAAAAAAAGAATAATAATAATGAAGGAAATAAATTGGGTAAAATTAAATTTGAAAATTCATTGCCCAAAATAAAAAATAATAAAAAGGAAATAAGTTAAAAGGGTCAAACAAGAAGTAAATGATAAAATAAAGATCCCATGATTTTGGGATCAATACATTAAAATCAAAATTTTTCTTTCTTAAATAAAGGAGGGATTTTTGGTTTTAAAAGGGAGGCACATCACACAAAAAAAAAAAAAGAAAAAAAACCTAAAAAAAAAACCCTAAAGAAAAGACCCTAGAAAACCTGAGAGGACTTTTACACAGAAAAAAAAAGGGATCTGACAGCCTTTTTCACTTGCAATATCGTCATTGCCTCCTTCTTGTGCCATTCCCCATCGCCACCTTCAATCACCATTCCCAGTCCCGTGCTGCAGTGCTTGCATCGTGCCTCTATTTCCGGCGCACCACCCTGGACAGCAACCATCCTTGGTCATCCTCGCTACAAACAGATACTGCCATTGGTCATCATCTTCATCACACGATCCTGCTTGCTCATCTTCATCTCGCCGCCATCATCATCATTTTCACCTTGGTCTTCCTATCCCGCCTTGCCATCCCTGTCATCGTTGTCACTTTTTTTTTTTTGCACCTTGAACCACCCCTATTCTGCTTCCGTTGCATCAATACTTGCTGCAACGCACAACAACATTTTTCTTCACCCTGCTCCTCCCCGATCTGCTGCGTTTTTTGCTATTACAAGAGCTTGTTGCATCGTTGCTGTGGAGATCCTCTAAGCTGCTTCTGCCACCGCCCCCTATTCTATTGTGTGCACCAGCCCCAGCTAGTCCTGGTCTACTCGCACCCCTCTCCACTGCGCCGCTCCATACTGTGTTGCATCATCTTCATCACTGCACAGTGCATCATCATCTCGCTGCTGGCTTTTGTTTAAGGTGAGCCTGCTATTCCTGGTCTGTTGGCACTCCTCTCCACTGCGCCGCTCCATACCGTGCTGCATCATCTTCATCACTGCACCGTGCATCATCATCTCGCTGTTGGCTTCTGTTTAAGGTAAGCCTGCTATTCCTGGTCTGTTGGCACTCCTCTCCACTGCGCTGCTCCATATCGTGTTGCATCATCTTCATCAATGCACCGTGCATCATCATCTCGCTGCTGGCTTCTGTTTAAGGTAAACCTGCTTATATTTCTTTTACATAAATTATAGATCATGTTCCTTAAAAGGTTATCTACGTTGAAAGCATGTTGTTTGGTCTTTCTTTACGTGGCTTCTGCATATATTTCTTTTACATAAACTATATATTATTTTCTTTAAAAGGTTATTCACGTTATAAATATTGTGTGGATTAAAATAAGAGTTAAGAATATTTCTTTTAAATAAACATCGTGAGTGCTATTCTATGAATTAATTATTATAATTTTTTCTGAAGATAAATAAATATTCCAAAGTGATAAAAGGTTATTCAATAAAATAGTAAAAAACAATAAGGATAAATAATAAAAAACAAAATATTTATAAGTTTTAAAAGATAATTCTAATGATAAGATTCCGAAGAAATCACAAGTAGTGATTCTCCGATAATCTTTAGGATCGAGGAGAAGTCTTTAGATGTCACCAGCGTATTGGGACACTTAATCGACTTTATCTCGATATCGAAACTTGCCTTATATAAATAAAAAAATAAAATAAAAAAAACAAAAAATGGTAATAAAAATAATAATATAAAGAATAGGTAAATAGGAGAAAATAGTAAGTGAATAGAAATAAAATTTTTAAACAAATAAGAATTTAGGAATAAAAATAAATAAATAAATCTAACTACATTGATAAATGCAAATATAAGTGTTAAAACAAAATATAAGAATATACATCTTAAAGACATAAATAATTTCCGATGATAAGATTTCGAAGAAATCACAAGTAGTGATTCTTCGATAATCTTTAGGATCAAAAAAAACCCTTAGATGTTACCAGCGTATTGGAACATTTAATTGGTTTTATCTCGATTTCAAAATTCTTTAAATAAATTAATATAAAAAAATAAAATAAATTAATCAAATATAAAATTTAAAATGAACAAATAAATAAATATAAATATGAATTATAAATAAATAAATAAAATATAAATTTAAAAGAATATCCTATGATAGGATTTCTTAGAAATCACAAGTAGTGATCCTTTGATAATCCTTAGGGTCGAAATGAAATATTTGAATATTACCAGCGTATTGGGGTATTCAAGTAATTTTAGTTCGATGAAATAAATTAATATTAATAAACAAATAATAAATAAAATTTTTAAACAAATAAATAAGAGTACAAAATGGTTACAATTAACCTTCGAAAATAAATATAAAACAATTAAAAATTAAATAAAAAGTATAAGTTTTGAAGATTGTCCGATGATGGGATGTTATGGAATTCACAAGTAGTGATTCCTAACTGATCTCTAGGTGAGAGAAATCTGCTGAATGTTACCAGCGTATTGGAATATTTAGTATGATTTTTTCAATAAAAAAATAAATTTTATAAAATCAATAAATTTCAAAAGTAATAATATAAATATAAAAGATAATAAAAATAAAATAAAATAATATATTTCTCATGTGCATCATATCTACTTTGTTTGCATCATTTGCATTCATGAAATTCCAAAATAAGTGCAAATCTCCCGAAGATGGGATTTTATAAAAATCGCAAGTAGCGATTCTTAAGAAATCTCTAGGTGAGGAAATTATCCGAAATGCTACCAAAAGTATTGGGGTACTTCGGAATAATTTTCAATACAAAAGATTTTCACTTATTTCAAATAAAAAATAAAACTTAAATACTTCAAAATAAAACAAATAACAAAAATGATTTCGAAATAAATGAAGTTCTTTTAAATATTTAATTAAGACCATTGTTATTAAGATTAAAAGATAATATATCATTAAGTGGTACCGTTTTTTTAACGGGCGCTGTGGGGGTGCTAATCTTTCCCCACGCGTAACTGAACTCCCGAACCCAAACTTTGTTTTCGCAGACCAAAAATTATTTTTTTGATAAAACTTAATTAATTTTAAGATTTTATTAAAAAGATAAATAATGTTAGGTGACCAATCACACCTAGTCAAAAAAGATTGGTGGCGACTCCATTTTGTGTTTTTTTCAAAATCGTCTAGCGATCGAGTCCCCGGACGAAAGGTTTGGGTGTATTTTCTGAAAGGTTTAGGTGTATTTTCTGAAGCACAAACACCAAGTGCTTGTCACCTTCAAGCAATTCAAAGCCTTGATCGAAAATCAAACAGGGTAAAAGATCAAGAGGTTCCGAACGGATAACGGTTTGGAGTACTGCTCGGGTGAATTTGACGAGTTCTGTAAAAATGAAGGAATAGTGAGACACCGCACTGTTTGACGCACACCACAGCAAAATGGAGTTGTAGAATGGATGAATAGAACTCTCTTGGAGCGAGCTCGGTGCATGAGATCAAATGCTAGGCTCGGTGAAGACTTCTGGGTTGAAGCTGTAAATACTGCATGCTATTTGGTGAATAGATCTTCGTCTACAGCCATTGAGTTAAAGACTCCAGAAGAAGTATGGCCTGGTTCTCCTGCTGATTACTCAGGCTTACGAGTGTTTGGCTGTCCTGCTTATGCTCATGTTAATAAGGGGAAACTTAAACCCAGAGCGAAGAAATGCATATTTCTGGGGTACGGCCAAGGGGTAAAGGGATACAGGTTGTGGTGTCCCAAGTTCATATACAGCGGAGATGTGACTTTTGATGAGTCATCCATGCTTCGATCCACCAACAATTCCCGAGAAAAGGAAAAGTCAAGTGGTAAAGGAGATCACGGTGTTGAGAAGCAGGTGGAGTTTCAGGTGGAGGCTTTTAGTAATTCTATGGAAGGTACTTCAGTCCAGGACAATCTACTGAGGTACAGGATTCTCATGATGTATCTCAAGAGCAGCAATATAGCATTGCCACTAGAAGAGAGAGGAGACAGATTAAACCTCCTCAGCATTATGCAGATGCAAGTCTGGTTTCTTATGCACTCAATGTGGTGGAATCCATCGATACAGAACCTTCTAATTATAATGATACAGTCACATGTGAAGAGTCAGCACAGTGGACAATTGCTAATGAATGAAGAGATAAAATCTCTTCATAAAAATCAGAAGTTGGAGTTGGTTGAACTGTCGAATAATCAAAGGATTATTAGCTGTAAGTGGGTCTTCAAGAAAAAGGAAGGCATCCCAGGGGTTGATACAGCAAGGTACAAGGCGCGGTTGGTAGCTAAAGGCTTTAGTCAAAAGGAAGGGATTGATTTCAATGAAGTTTTCTCTTCGGTGGTAAAGCATAGCTCCATTCGCATGTTGCTTGCCATGGTAGCCAAGTTTGATATGGAACTTGAGCAGCTTGACATGAAGACAACATTTCTGCATGGTGAGCTCGAGGAAAAGATCTACATGCATCAGCCAGAAGGTTTCACAGTGCCTGGTAAGGAAGATTATGTTTGCTTGTTAAAAAAGTCTTTATATGGGTTAAAGCAATCACCTAGGCAGTGGTATAAGCGGTTTGACACCTTTATGATAGAACATGGCTATATCTGATGTGATTATGATGCTTGTGTCTATCATAGGCAACTCTCAGATGGTTCATACATATGTTTGTTGCTTTATGTTGATGACATGTTAATTGCTGCTAAAAACATGTTCGAAATCAACAAGTTAAAATCACAGCTAAGTGGTGAGTTCGAGTGAAGGATTTGGGAGCTACTAAGAAGATTCTAGGAATAGAGATTCACAGAGACCGAAAGGAGGGGTAAGCTTTTCTTATCAAAAGAAAGTTATATCAGAAGGGTGCTTGAACGTTTTGGTATGGATAAGGCTAAACCTATGAACACCCCTTTAGCAGCGCACTTTAGGCTCTCGGCTTAGTTATCACCACAGTCTGATGTGGAGGAGCAACAAATGTCTCATATCCCATACGCGAGTGCAGTTGGCAGTTTAATGTATGCCATGGTTTGCACTCGACCAAATATTTCACATGCAATCAATGTAGTGAGCAGATATATGGCTTGTCCGGGAAAGGAATATTGGCAGGCTGTGAAATGGATTCTCAGGTATTTGAGAGGTACTGCGGATTTATGTTTAGTGTATGATCAGAATGTCTGTTCTAAAGACATCACGGGTTTTGTGAACTCTAATTATGTTAGTGATTTGGATGGAAGAAGATCTCTGACAGGTTATGTTTTCACTCTTTTCGAAGGAGCCATAAGTTGGAAGGCTGTGTTACAGTCTACTCTAGCCTTGTTTACAACCGAGGCAGAATATATGGCAGCAGCAGAAGCAGTGAAAGAAGCCTTGTGAATGAAAGGTTTAGCTAGCAGTCTGGGTTTACAGCAGGATTCTACTATTGTATATTGTGATAACTAGAGTGCAATTCATCTAACAAAAAATCAGATGTATCACTAGCTGACCAAGCACATTGAAGTCAGAAATCATTTTGTTCAGGATCATGTTACGCAAAGTGATGTTGTGATCAGAAAGATTGCTACGGAGGATAATCCTACAGACATGCTAACGAAGACTATCCCTGTAAACAAGTTCAAGCATTGTTTGGACTTGGTTGGAATTCGCAATCAATGATGCTGAAAGGCGGTTAAAGGCGAAGATGTCTAAGTTTCGAGAAATGTGGCTTGAAAGCATTTTTCAAGTCAAGGTAAAGATTTGTTATAATATGACTTCGAAAATGCCAAGTCAACTTGTGTCACTTTCTTAGCCTTGAAGATACTTGAAGTCGGCAGCCTCATCTCATAAATGAAAATTGAATAAGGCATTAAATGCTCAAGTTGACAACACCTTTGATTTTGTTGAATTTCAAGCTTCCTTAGTTGTGAAGGTTTCGGCTGCCACTTTCCAAACCAATTGCAAGACTTTGGTGCATGTAAAATTAATGCATTCACACCTTCCTTTGCCACCTCTTGCACAATACAAAAGGGGGGCATGGATGTTGCATTAGAGAGAAGAAGAAAGCCAAGCATCAAGCCGACAGAGAGCAAAGCTTAAGAGAGTGTTGGGTTATTTGACAACTTCTGTTCTCGGGTTCACGGGGAGAGAACTGTGAGTTTCAGTGTAAAACACTTGTAATCCTCATCTTGTTATCATAGTAAATTTCTCGTTGTCTTCGCCTGTGGACGTAGGCTTACAAGCCGAACCACGTATATCGTGTGTCCTTATTTATTATGTTCTTGCATTTTTCTTGGTGCATAGTCAAGGTGAATCGTTTGTAGTCTATTTTAGCCACGCTGTGCAACATTATACTACCTTAATTTATAGTGTTATTAGCTTAATTAAGAGAGTTTAATTAAGTTATAGGGATCACCAATTAAATTAAAAGGATATTGGGCATAACTAAATATGTTTATTTTATTTAATTAAATAGTTTAATTAAATTTACCCACCTTTTAATTATAAATGGATAAATTAGTTTAATTAAAAGAGTTTAATTAAATTGTGGTCTCTTTAATTCTTTAAAACTATCTTAATGGATAATGGACAAATAGTCATAACTAAAATAAAGACTAAGAAGGTTAAAAGAATTAAAACACTTCCAACCTATAAAAGGGCATTTTATGGCTGGCCACCTTGTGTGTTGAAAATTACTAAGCAAATGCTTATCGAAACCCTGTAAAAATCCTTGTGAATATTGGCAAGGCTTAGAAAACCGTATGGAGTAGTTTTCTTTAAAGCATGTGATTTTTCCCTATGACTCATAGCTACTTTTAGGGTTTTATCATTAATATTGAGTTTCTACTGAAACAGTTCACATGATCAAGAAATCATGTATTTCTTTTTTCCTATTCTTTCCCATATTGCCATTAAAAGATAGAGTTTACTGGTCGAAATTTATTATCTAGCCTAACCATTCTTCATATTTATTTAGCATGCTCTCCACACTCTTAACTTCTGTTTATATTTACTTTTGCAAAATAAGACACTATCATCAGCAAAAAATAGATGATTGACTCTAGGTCCCATTCAACTAACTTTAACTCCGCTTAGCAACCCATTTCTTTGACCTGCATCCAAGATGGCTAAAAGACCTTTAGTGCAAATTAGAAAAAGATATGGTGAAAAAGGATCTCTTTGTCGAAGTCCTTTTTCCAGATAATATCAATCAATTACATATCAATTAATAATCAAAGAGTAAGATATCGAAGTAAACATTCCATGATCAAAGGTATCCAAACAAAATGAAATCCCATTTTATACATCATTGACGGCAAGAAAGACCATTCCACTTGATCATATACTTTGCTCATATCTAATTTGAGTGCAAATATAACATCTCTATAAAACTTGATTACTATGAAATTAAAATTATGAACTTTTATTTCAACAATAATACGCTTTAAAATCTTGAAAATGAATGGATAAAATCTAATTGCTGGAATACTTAAAATAACATTCCTTCCTATATTTGTTATCTAGCTTATTCAAATAAATCTAAGTAAGCATTTGTGAAAAGAAGTCTAGGTATTTTCTATAAATTACATCATTCAACTAAGAAAATTTAACAAAAAAATTGAATATTTTAAATAGTTAAATTTCTAATTACAATAAAGATTTATAATCTCAATTTCATTCAATAAAAGATCGATTAGAAACCATTGATTCACAAAAAGAAAAATTACTTTAACAAGGATTATTGTAATAGGTTTTTATAGCAAAATGTATAATTCCATAAAAATTAGATCACATACTCAATGTTTATGCCAAAAAGACTACATTTGCTTTTGAACACTACTTAAAGTACTTTGATTTTAAACTTGAGCTACGAACTACTCGTGAACCTTATGATATTGTCCAATGAGATTGTCATTGTATCATGGTAAAATTGAAATATCATGATGATGGAATATATATGTATAAAGTAATCATAGCTCTATTATTTTGAATCCTTGTAGTAACTTGACAATGCCACCATTAATAAAGACCCATCTTTGGTTTATTTAAACAAAACAAAATGATAATTGATGTCTACCTTTGCTTAATGAGATTACTAAGGTTCATAGAGAAGTGATAAAGAAATCAATTCTATGTGCCCACAACAAACATAATTAGACTGTCAAAGAATAATCAGTTCAAGTCAACATGCAAATGTTGGGGGGCTCTAACAAAAGAGGCGAAACTCTCTTCTTACCTAGAGTGTCCTTCTCGCCTTTGTTGGGCAAGGACTTGTGATGCTTGTCGCACCACTTTGTTCTGCACTGCCACTTGTGCATTCAGCTATTGAACATGGGTAGCCATTTGCTAGTATTGTTGCACATATTAAGGTGGTGGGTAAGTTTGTGGGTACATGGGGGAAGCAGCTGGCATGGAAAAATTTATAATATGTGCTATAGACATTGTTGTTGGGGTAGTATGAGGACTGGCAGGTGATTAACTTGCTGAATATAAGGTTGCGATGTATGAGCAGGTGGATTTTGCACCCAAGTAATAGGTACCATGGTAGATTTAGGTAGCTGTGTGTGAGAAGCAACTATGTGAGGAGTTGTCAAAGGTGGTAGGGAAAAAGCTAGGAGAGATGTTTGCTACATTGCTAGTAAAAAAGGTGGATGGGGAGGGATGGCTCCCATGAGATTCTGGAAGTACCTTGGAGGAGGGGAAGGAGGGGCCTAAGGAGAAAGGTTCTACATATATGGTGAGTTATATTCATAGGGGAGAAAGGAAAGTGTCCTCACATCGGAAGTGGTACGGAGAGAGGTTGTATAAGGGGAGTTTGAGTGACTAGTGAAATGAATGAGCTTATTGCTGGAGCCATTATTTGAGCTGTGACAGGAGAGGAAGGGGCTGTGCTAGGTAGAGCAGAGGGTGTTTCAGTTGAGAGAAACATGGTTTTTTTCATTTCCCACAAATAGCACCAATTGTTGAGGCAACAATGGAGGTGTGAGGCTACTCTGAGGACGGGTCTATCTGGTTGCTATGAGCTTGTAGGTACTTGAGAATAGAGAAAGAGATAGCAAGTGAGGACTGGAGCAAGAGAAAAGCTCTAGTGCAGTATTTGTTCTCAAGTAAGGAAGGTATGGCAATGGAGGAGAAGGGTTCAGAGGAGTACTAGCTTGTGGAGTGTTGAGTAGTAGCTGTTATGGAGGAGAATGTTGTGAAGGAGAAAGGGTTAGAATCCCCTCTCTAATCCATTTGGGCTCCTTTTATAGGTGCACGTTATGGGAACCAGGTCAGCATGTTGCAGAGAACATTCTTTTTGGTAGTATCTAGGTACCTCAACTTTGGCAGGTAAAGTCTTCTCCAATCATAGGTAGCCAAGTGTCAAGGCTTTTGGCTGTGAGGTTACTGAGCTAACTTGGCTGACTGAGCTTGTTTGGTTTATGAGGCTTGATTCTTACTTAGTGGGCCTTTGGTTAAAGTTTGTTTGCCTGGTCTGTTGCTGTGGGCTTCGCCCATGTGTTCAAGGCTAGCTTTATTGGTCCCACAGCCTAGTCCTAACAATGTTAACTTTAAATTATATTAAACAGTAAATATATTCATCCATAGTTAATTATGATTTCACATATTCGATTGTGAAGGTTTTTAATTCTAGCAAGATTAAAAATTGCCACATAAATCACTTTTTTAATTATTTTTTTAATATTTTCTAAAGGGTATGTATAATCTTTTTAATCTCGTTTGTGAAATTAGAAAACTCTATTGTCAATGTATTAGATAATAATCCATTAAATGTTTAAACTCAAATTATTAAATTGAAATGAATCTAAGAACGAATTACACAATTAATTGAGTTCCTGAACGCCAAGTATTCATGAATAATTAGAGATATGCAACTTTAAATAAAAACTGAAACATAAGTTAATAGTATGTATAAAGGATAATTATTCCATACACCGTCAAAGAAATATTTTTATTCCACAAGCGGTGTTAGGATTTTTTATGTGCCCTATAAAATATTAAAAATATAAAAAATAAATAAAATAAGACACGTATCATGACCCTAACACCGCTTGTGAAATAAAAATATTTTATTGACAGTGTATAAAATAATTATCCATGTATAAATCCTATTACAAACCGTTCAATTGTGTATTATAACACAACCAACTCAATCCAATCAAACTCTCATTTTTAAGAACACTTGCTAATAAATCTTTCAAATTTCACGATACGTGTTATCAAATTAAACAATTACATTAATAAATGTGAAATAATTAATAGTAAGGTAGTTTATCTTATTATTCGATAAAAAAAATGAGGTTGTGTAAATCAGCACAAGCTTCATTAGAATGTAAATATGTAATCGATTAGGCATAGAAATGTGGATTCAAATATTGCCTTTTCTGAACAAAGCCCAAGCTCAATGGCTCATTATCCAAAAAAATTATAAATGAAAAATGTCACGGCCCAAGTTTACGAGGATGAAGAAAGCCGTTAAACATGGCACAAAAAAAAAAGGAATTGTTGTTAGTTTAAAAGCTTGGCACAAATGGAAATTCTGATTAAGCAGGCTACGATTTTGTTCATTATTTCATGCAAAGAAGTTACGCATTAGTCATTAGTATTCTTTTCTCTCATAATTCACTTGTTGGAAAATCATATGCAAATTGAAAAAAAAAATCCAATTAAGACGCATGTAATCATTAATCGTTTTTAGGATTCGATGGCACTCTCGGATAATAATCAATGGAAAACGTTTTATAAATAGAATAAAATATGATAGTATAAAGATGGGAGAAGATGATATCATTATATTTTATGCTTAACATGTATAAGAATTGGGTCAGCATTAGTCACAAAGAGCGAATAGATATTAATTTTATATCCAATTTAGTACAGTGATACATCATGATTAACACAAAAAAAATGTACAAAAATTTTGAGTAAGATTTTTTTTAGTGTAAGCACAGGTATCATCCGTTTTACTGTCTAAGATTAATTCTGTACGAGTTGAGAGTAATAAATGGTAAAATCCTTCCAATAGTGGAGATTTTAGGACTCAAACCTTGTCCAAGTATTTGAGAAAGAAGTCCACTTTTACTTCTTTAAACCACTTATTGGTAAATATGTAGAGTAAGATATGAACATTTTTATATATTTTTCAATATATTTGCTATATGTAAAATTAAGAGTAGTATAAAATAATTTTTATTGATCAAAAGTAAATATAATTTAAATTTATATTATTTTTTATAAATACAATTCAAATACGATTTAACTAAAAGTATATATATTATTATAATTTCTATAGTTAAGAGCTAAATTTATTTTTAAAAGAAAAATGAATTTTTCAATAACAAATTAATTTTTTATATTAAATGTTTTCAAAAATTGATTTTGTCAAAATTAATATTTATTAAAAATATTAATATCTATTTTTAAATATTTTTCTTTTTCATTTTTTATAATTTTAAATTTAAAATAAATTTTTATCATTTTTTGTTAAATATATTTATATTAGAAAAATAGATTTTTCATATAAGATGATTGTTTAAAAAATAACATGATTTGTAAAAAAAAAACTAATCTTTTTTTTTACTTCTTGTTCTTTTCTTGCCAAGAGAAAAAAATTAAAAAATTGAAACAGAAAAAAAAAAGATAAAAGAGAGCAAGAAAAAATTTGAAAGTAACAAAAATATATTAGCCAAATTTAATAGTTCAAATTTTATAAATTAACAAAAATATAAATCACATTAATTTTTATATATAATAGTTAATTTTTATAGAGAATAAGTTTACTAAACATGACCGGCTATGCGAGTTCTATTGGGTAGTCTTATTTAAGTGTCTATAGAAATGCTCTTACGTGTCAAAAGTGCAAGTGATTTTTTGACTTGAGATGCTAGGTCATTTTATGTATGTTCTGTCATACTTTGATTCACTCCTATAGGTTTGGTTTGCCAAATGCCTAATTATGGTGCTTTTGGGTATGGCTTGAAGCATATGAAGGTAAATGACTAGTAAATATAAAGATTTATTATCTTGAGTGACTTAGGGGACAATATCTCATTCATCCCATCTCATATTGACTCAAGGGTCTCTGGCTAGAGCAATATATGAATTTGAATTAATATTGGTAGCACATGGATAAATATGAAAATTCACATGAAATAGACATCTTACCATGCTCTATGAATTTTTGAGATGTTATGATGAAAGGATTGAATTATTTAGTAATATTGTACATTGAATAGGTTAGTCAAATCACTTTGAGTTTTTTTAATATTTGGATAGTCATGATGTATTGCTAAATGTTACTCATGATCTATGAATTTAAATGAATATTTAAATTAATTGCCAACATGTTGAAAACCTAATGTGTCACACACATAAGAACAACAATTGGATTGGAAGGAATAGGCAAGTCTTGAGAAATTTGAAATTTCTTAATTAATGTTTTTTTTGTGGAATTATGACTAATTAAGGGATCTTAATTAAAATGTTTAATTAAGTAGATTTAATTAAAATTGCTTTATATAATCGTACTACCCTAACTTATAGTGTTATTAGCTTAATTAAGAGAGTTTAATTAAGTTATAGGGATCACCAATTTAATTAAAAGGACATTAGGCATAACTAAATATGTTTATTTTATTTAATTAAATAGTTTAATTAAATTTGCGCACCTTTTAATTATAAATGGATAAATCAATTTAATTAAAAGAGTTTAATTAAATGTAGTTGCTTTACATTAAAACTATTTTAATGGATAATGGACAAATAGTCATAATTAAAATAAAGACTAAGAAGGATAAAAGAATTAAAATATTTCCAACCTATAAAAGGGCATTCTACGGCTGGTTACCCTGTGTGTTAAAAATTACTAAGTGCTTACCGAAACCTCGCAAAAATCCTTGTGAAAATCGGCAAGGCTCAGAAAATCCTGTGGAGTAGTTTTCTTTCAAGCTTGTGATTTTTCACTGTGATCCGTAGCTACCTTTAGGGTTTTATCATTAACATAAGTTTCTACCAAAATAGTTCACATGATCAAGAAATTACATATTTCTTTTTTCGTATTCTTTCCCATATTGCAAAAAGTAGAGTTGACTTGTCGAAATTTATTATCTAGCCTAAACATTCTTCATATTTCTTTAGCATGCTCTTCACACTCCAACTTTCGCTCATATTTGCTTTTGCAAAATAAGAGACTATCATCAGCAAAAAATAGGTGATTGACTCTAGGTCTCATTCGACTAACTTTAACTCCACTTAGCAACCCATTTCTTTGACTTGCATCCAACATGTCTTAAAGACCTTTAGTGCAAATTAAAAAAAGATAAGGTGAAAGAGGATCTCTTTGTTGAACTGGATAACATCAATCAATTACATTTCAATTAATAATTAAAGAGTAAGATACCGAAGTAAACATTCCATGATAGAAGATATCCACACAAAATGAAAACCCATTTTATACATCATTGACTGCAAGAAAGACCATTCCACCTGATCATATAACTAGTCATATCTAATTTGAATGCAAATAAACCATCTCTATAAAACTTGATTACTATCAAATTAAAATTATGAACTTTTATTTCAATAATTTTACCCTTTAAAATCTTGAAAATGAAGGGATAAAATCTAATTGCTGGAATATTTAAAATAACATTCCTTCATATATTTGCTATACAGCTTATTCAAATAAATATAAGTGAGCAATTTGTGAAAAAAATATCCTGGTATTTTCTATAAATTACACCATTCAACTAAAAAGATTTAACAAAAAATTGAATATTTTAAATAGTTAAATTTCTTATTACAATAAATAAAAATTTATAATCTCAATTTGATTCAATAAAAGATCTATTACAAACCATTGATTCACAAAAAGAAAAATTACTTTAACAAGGATTATTGTAATATGTTATTATAGCAACATGCATAATTCCATAAAAATTAGATCACATGCTCAATGTTTATGCCAAAAAGAGTACCCTTGCTTTTGAACACTAATTAAAGTGCTTTGATTTTAAACTTGAGCAACGAACTACTTGGGTACCTTATGATATTGTCCAATGAGATTGTCACCGTCTCATGGTAAAAATGAAATATCATGATGATGAAATATATGTATAAAGTAATGATATGTAGCTCTATTCTTTTGACTCCCTGCGGTAACTTGACAATGCCATCATTAATAAAGATCCATTTTTTGTTTATTCAAACAAAACAAAATGATAATTGATGTCTACCTTTGCTTAATGAGATTACTAAGGTTCATAAAGAAATGATAAAGATATCAACTCTTTGTACCCACTACAAACATAATTAGTCTGTCAAAGAATAATCAGTTCAAGTCAACTATGAACTCATAAATTTAACAGAATGATCATTTTCTCTTAAGAATTTACCCCAAGAAATATAAAAAGGAATAAGAAAAGTCAACTATATATTTTGTTTGATCATATTCTTCTTAGTTCATAAAGTTTGCATGAAAAAGAAAATTGCTTAATGATGCTTGTTTCTCATAATATATTATTACTTATAAATAGAGGAGTTGACTAAAGGGTTGGGCTGTTTTTTAGATCCTTGACATGGTATAATATAATATTCTATTAATAATTAATATAGCTTATTTAATTTTATATTATATTTTAAAATATTAAAATTGCTAATATAAATTTTTTATAATATTTTGATCATAAATATTAAAAAAATGGTAGATTGTGATGATTCCAATTTCACTTCAGAGGTATGACTGAGAGACAATATTGCACTGAGCTGACTTGGGACCTATAAGCATAGTTATTACATCGAGATACATATCATGAATCGAAATCTTATTTTAAGAGTCAAGTATTGAGTATTGTATAGTAAAATATGTAATAAAAATAAAAAATTAATATAAAAATATGTAGAATAACTAAAAATATTTAAATATTTTATATTGTCGAATCTTTCATTTAAATAAAAGACATTTAAACAAAACATGATATCTATATTTATTTATTTATTTATATGGAACTTTCTTTTAATACAACTTTACACTTGAAGTTGTGCTTTTAACTTAATAAATTTTTTTTATATGTAACCAAAAAAAATTAATAATTTTCATTGTCTAGCTCCAAAAAAATTCACAAGTTATAATATCAGTAATAAAAAAAGAAAAATAACAATTAAGAAAAAGAAAAGTATGGATGAAGGCTAAAGGTTTTGTCTGACTTTAAAGAAATAAGAAAGAAAATGAGCAGTGTAAAAAACGTGGATGAAGGTTGAGAAAGGATAGTGGTAGGGCTGGAAGGTAAAGTGAAAAGTCTAAAGCCCAAAAGTTTATATAAGTTTTTAGTTTTTTATTACTTTTAATTTAATTTCATACTTTCATTGAACTTTTGTAGTTGTTTGTAGCCAAAAAAACAACATACTAAAAGCTAGGCTCGGTAATTGGATTCAAATTAAAAGTGAATCGTATCGTACGATACTATTGTATCGAAAGTATTGTACGATATGTACGATTTGCTTAAGATTTGGATGATTTGCTTATGATTTATAGTTAGTTACGATATAATATATCGATTTGTATTGTTTTTTATGAATATCGAATCGTATTATATGATATGTATTACGTATAATACAATTTTGATATTTATGCCCATAAGCATGATGAAGATTGCTATTGCATAGAATGCTCTGTAATGGCACATGCATATGGTTCTAGTCTACAGTACAATTTATTTCATTTTTTGTAGCATATGATTATTTTGTTCAATGGTTATGTATTTTCTTTTATTAAAAAAGTAAAATTCAAATATCATTTTTTTAATTACAAAAATTGCATTTAATTTCACACATGGGTTTTGGTTTTTCTTTTTAATCGAGAACACAATATTCATAACTTCGCTAAAGGGAGATGGTCGGTCCAAGAATTCAAACTACTCAAGCAGTTTTGTTAATTGAGGAAAATCCCTTAGTCAATTGGCAATGATTTGTTTTGCCATCAATTTCCTATTCATATGCAAATTTTTGCTCTTTAATGTCCTAATCATGATGTCCATATAAGTACATATATAAGGCATGAAGTGGCCCATCTGTGGCAATATAATTAGAGTTCAAGATTTCGTTGAATCAACATTCTGGATTTTCATTTTGCAATAATAGCTTGGGTCCCTAATATATATATATATATATATATATATATATATATATATATATATATATATATATATATATATATATTTGTTCTATTCCATGTATGTTTTATGAACGAAGTCATTTAGCCCACATACGACAAGTTTGAACAAAATCTAAAGGGTTTGCTTCATACATAAATTTTTTTACCCTGCAGTAAGATACAAAAGGTATGCATTTGTTGGGATGATTTCAACATACTCTCCTGGCTTATATGATTTACTCAAAATATTTAAGGAGTTCTCATTCCTGATACTTCCGACAGTGATGGAGATTAGAAATGATTTCGGTAGTATAGCTAAAGCTAAAAGTGTCGGAAAGATTAAAGAGACTAAAATTAAATGGGATAAAAGTAAGTGTACAAACAAATTTTGAGTAAAAATAAGACTTCAAAATTTTGGAGACATAATAATTTCAATTGATCAAGCATGCAGCAGAAATTCATTTTAAAGGTCTTGATGACTTATTCTTAAATTGAATAAATTTGAATTTACATGAGATCTTGAAATTAGTATATATTCTCTTCAGAGTTACTAATGATTTCATCTTATTTTTAATAAATTTGAACCTAAATTTTAGAGTTTTTTTTTATCTTGAAATTTAATATCTCTCTAAGGATTTTTTTTTATTTGATCTAGAATTGAATAAATTTGAACCCAAATTTTAGGGTTTTTTGAGATCTTAACATTTCGTCCCAAATTTTGGGAGTCTTGAAAATCTTGAAATTCGATCCCAAATTTAGAGACTTTTGAAATTTTAGTCTTAAATTTAGGGATTCTTGAAATCTTGAAATTTAGGGATTCTTGAAATCTTTAAACTTTTATCTTCTAATCTTTCTCTTTGGATTTGTGAAAGTTTCCAAAATTTTGGCTCTTCAAACCTTCTTCTTAACTTGCACAAGCTTTCAAAAATTGACTTTACAAAATTTTTTCTTGGACTTGTTAGAGCTTTGAAATCTTTTCAAACTTTTTTTTTGGACCTATGGAAGCTTTGAAAATTTTTATTCTGCAAACTTTGATCTTCTAATCATCAATTTTGGAGTTGTGAAAGCTTTGAAAATTATAACCATCTTATAATTCCATTTGCAAAGTATATTTTATTTCAAGGTCTTATCATAAGCAAGTATTAATAGTTTAAATCAATATGTTTTGTAGCTAAAAAATAATGCCTATATTAAATAACTATTTCAAAATAATAAATGTTCAAATATCAAATATTGAAATTATTCAAATTGACTTTAGGATATACCCCTATACCAACAATTATTCCAGCTAGCTTGAAGGCAATACTTTGCAACACCAAATACATTCACAAGCACTGCTATTCAGAATTGCAATGAGTGTAACCACCCACTCGCACCTATTGCTATGCTTGGAGCTTTACCACTGGTCGAGTAAGAACATCCTAGAAGTCTTGTTAATGCCAAAAAGGTTGCTGGGCTTGTCGATGATGGATCAACTCTTTCCTTCTTGGATCAACTTACAAAAAACAGAAGGTCCATTGGGGTTGTTTCCGATGGGACTTGCTCCGATACTTAAGTTAGTAAAGTGTTTAAGGAAATTATAAGTAATAGAATAGAAGAGAGTGAGAGTCCCTCCCTTTGTCTTGTATCTCTGCCCCTTTATATAGGCATTCGTGCAGTTAAGTGGGCGGTTACTCCTTGTGGGTGGTTTTACGTAGTTAAGTGGATGGCGGTTACTCCTTGTGGGCGGTTACGCGTAGTTAAGTGGGTGGTTACAACGGTTACTTTATGTGTAATTAAGTGGGCCACATGTAATCAAGCTCGGTGAGGTGGGCCTATTGGGCCTTCTGACAACGATACTAACAAGTCTAGCCACTCGCCACTCCTCAATCGGCTCAATTTCAAATGTTTGCTCGATACGCCCGAGCAGATGGATACACAAACTACACTCTTTCAACTCGTCGTGCATGCATAAGTAACAGTCAATGTCTGCTCCCCTACACATATGGGTTCGACTCCGACTAAACACACCTTTAGGGAGGGGTGAAGAGCCTTAACTGTGACTAAACCTTGAGTAGGATTAGTCTCAGACCGTTCAAACGGATAAAGATACCTATGGTTTACATATAAAAAAGTCCGCTTCCCTGCTACATAATTCACTTCAAAAGTATTGTACTCGCCAGCGAGGACCCTTTAATAAAATTAAGCTATTAGGCAAACACTTTATACTTGCCCTCACACTTGGATGCGATTGCTATACCATAATTAGCCAAAGCCTTATGCTAAGTCCCGACATTGTGCTACCTTAAGACTTTGCTTGGTAGGAAGGATGGAAAAGGATGAGGATGAAAAATTTGTTAATCTAATGGTTAAGCTACAAAATAGGAGAGTGGTTATGAAACTTAATCATTAGATTATTAAATTTTCTATCCTCACCCTTTTCCATCCTTCCTACCAAGCAAAACCTAAGTGCCATAATGGATACAGGCCCTTCATGTAATTATAGAGGTATTTTACAAGACATATGAAGTGGATTGTGTGCATGGAATTGGATTGCCAACACTTTAGTCACAACATATCGGTATAACAAGACTGGCTCTTAGATGATAAAATAAAACATGATGTTTCGGTGACCAAAATGCGAACCAACTTCAGAGCCCTAGATGTAGGGGAACGACTTCAAAAGTGATATTATTTTAATGATTTCACAAATCAAAGCTAGCATGAACTCCTAATAACCAATAACGACTTGAAATTGATAAGACTAAGGGAAAATACTAGTTGGCAATCTCACTCTTCGTCCCCAATCTGCTCATCTCCAAGACTATGCTCGCCACTAATCAATAAGCTTGAGTAATGTACGACACATGCCCATTTTATCAAGTATCCACACTAGCCATTCCAATTGCTACAAGTGCAACACTTTTCCACATTGAAAACATGTTCCAATATTATTATTCGTCAAAGTTCAAAAGGCTTTTGGATGACTGCTCTACCCGCCTCAAAAGGCTAATTCCCCATCGATTAGCAAGTAGCATCAAAGTGCACGTCATCATATGCTGGTGATCAGGAAGCAGCACCAAAGTTGCCCGAAGTGGCATTTCTCTCCTTGCCCAACATCTGGTGAATAGACAAAACACTCTTGGAATGCATGTTTTGTAACGTTTTCTTCATTATGCATATTAATGGTCATATTAATGGTCATTATGCATATTAATGGTCCAATACGTTTTGATATTGAATGCAATGGTAACAGACAGCCGTTACGTTTTTTACATTAATACAATGGTAACGGACAAACATTAATGCAATGGTAACGGACAGACATTAATGCAATAGTAATGACAGTCATTAATGTAATAGTAATGACAGTCATTAATGCAGTGGTAACGGACAGCCGTTCTTGATGGAAGAACGACTATATAAGAGATGTACTTGGTCCTGACTAATCTCTTCTATTCAGAGACGATATACCATCTAAGTCAGAAGAGGATTAGTGAGAAATCGAATACATATATCCCACTTGACAATGGCTGGAGGTATGGTTATTTGTTTTCCGCATTACTTGATTTTTATTGTTCGAAATATGTTCAAGATCAACATATTTATTCTTACATTTGGTATCAGAGCCAGTATTAACCTCTGTCTTGTCGTTTTATTACAATACGTACGTATGTAAAATTTTTTTTCGGTATATTGTTATTGAATTTTTATTTGAGTATTGATACTTCAAATAGTATCTGATTTAATGCGTTTCTATTATTGAAATGGCTTAAAATTTCTTGAAAATTTGATTTTAAGAAGTTTTCAAGATTTAAGTGTTCCTATAATTAAAATAACGAAATTGGTGTTGTTGAAACAATATTTAGTATCTTGGTAGGTTCAAAAATTTGTTTTTGGGCTTGCTTTTTGTGAACGTCCAATGCTGTCTCCATTCATTCATTCATTTATTTATTTATTTTATTAGATTTTGCACGTTTTGTGATTATTTGCAAAAAAAATAAATAAATAAAATTTTAAACACTTTATTATTTTATTTATGTGATTAAAATTTTGTTGTTGTGTATGCAAGAATTTTATGGTATGTTTCCATGCTTATTTAAAGATTTATGTATAAATCATGGAGTGCATAATATTTATTAATTATGCAATTGATGTTTAGCATAATATTATGGTTAATTTATTATGCAATTTTATTTTATTTTTATGAGAATTTTATTTTACAAATTATAACATATCCCTTGGTTTTGATATTGTTAGAATTTGTGAAAATTTAGGTTTTCTCATAAAACTTAATTTATACATAAAACTTAATTTCTCATAAAACTTAATTTATACATAAAACTTAGGATTAGTACCTAAATTTTAAAGCACATTAAGATATATATAATGTTCACTACATATTTAGGTTATTATTTAGATGAACAATTAGGATATCAATAACGCATAAACAATTGTGTAGTTGATATGAGAAAGCATGAACTGAGGAAGTTCCACACAGACTAGTTCCAGATATGCCATAGTGCCACTAGTTTCCCTGGGAATGCTACTCTGTCTAAGGAGTTGGTTTTTAATGAGGCTTCGCCCGACCAACTTTCCTGGGAGTATTCTTGGTTTGTGCCTATCACGATGCTGCATAATTGTTCTTAGGCATATTTGTAGAGCCTAAAATAATTTATGAAATTGTCTAGTAATCAATATTATTTTAGTTAATTAGGGAGTAGCCACAGCATCTTTAATTAACTAAAATTGTATATAAAGATTTAGATTACATGAAGAATAAGACATAAAATTGTAATTAATTATACTTAATATAATAAGATTTATCCTACAGGAAATTTTGTTATATTTATATAATTAATTAGGATAAAATACCAGATTATTTTCATAATCTACCCACAGGAATTATGAATTGGAACATAGTTTGGTAGTTTTATCATAAAAGATAGAAAACAAACTATTTTAATAAAGTACACATGAAGAAAATAATTTGACTTTTCTATCATAAAGTTTAAATAGTCTATTTGAATAAAAAAAATTTAGCCCACAGGCAATTTTTTTTTATTAAATTAGATACAGTTTATTATATGTATTACATTGGTAAAACATATAATTCAAATACTTAAGTCTCAAATTTAACATAAGCTTTTGGACTTTTTCAGTATCTCAACCTGTTAGTTACACCGATATGCGCCTAGAGATTCCAGAACTTAGGGGTGACAACTATAAGATATGGATAGAACGGATTCTCTTACATCTAGGATGGATGGATATAGACTACGCTATTAGGAAAGAGGAACCACCAACAATAACTGAAGAAAGTAGTCCTGCTGAAGTTGCACTATATGAGCGATGGGAGAGATCCAATCGGCTCAGTGCAATGTTTATAAAGACTAAAATTACTGCTGGTATAAGGGGTTCCGTAGAGCAATATGAGAAGGTTAGGGAATTGCTCAAGGCCATCGACGATCAATTTGTCACTTCTGAAAAGGCCTTGGCAAGCACCCTTATATTGAAGTTTTCCTCTCTGCGTCTCACAACCATTAAGGGTGTGCGTGAGCATATCATGCAGATGCGGGACATTGCGACTCAACTTAAGAAACTAGAGGTAGATATGTCAGATTCCTTCCTTGTGCACTTTATACTTAACACCCTTCCTCAGCAATATGGGCCGTTTAAGATCTCTTATAACACACATAAGGACAAATGGTCAATTAATGAATTAATAACCATGTGCGTTCAAGAAGAGGAGAGGCTTGTTATGGAATTGGGTGAAAGTGCGATGCTAGCTACAATTCGTACAAAGAAGGCTGACAAATCTCAAGCTTCCACTTCTAAGGGAAATCAGAAGGGGAAAGGTAAAATACCACCTCAAGCTGATATTAAGAAGGAAAACAAGTGTTTCTTTTGCAAAAAGAAGGGACACGTAAAGAAAGACTGCCTTAAATTTAAGAAGTGGCTTGAGAAGAAAGGTAATATTCTATCCTCTTTTGTTTGTTATGAATCTAATATGGCTAATGTTAATATTAACACCTGGTGGATTGATTCTGGTTCTACAATCCATATTGCAAACTCTTTACAGGGTATGCAAAACCTAAGGAAGCCAATGGAAGTGAGCTGAGCATTTTATCAGGCAATAAGATGAGCTCACATGTGGAGGCTATTGGAACATGCACTTTAATTTTAAATAGTGGCTTCGCTTTAATTTTAGAAAGAACTTTTTATGTACCCAGTTTTTCTCGAAACTTAATTTCTGTTTCTAGACTTTGTCCTTTGGGGTTTTCTTTTAATTTTCAAGACAATATTTTTAATTTGTTTTATAAATCTAATTGTGTTGGTTCTGGAATTTTATCTGATTGTTTATATAAAATTTCTTTGCAACATGAAGCCACTAATAATTCTCTGCATGTTCATACTAGTACTAAGAGGTGTAATATTAATGAGGATTCCTCTATGTTGTGGCATAGGAGATTAGGTCATATCTCCATAAATAGAATTAAGAGATTAGTGAATGAAGGAGTACTTAGTACTTTGGATTACACTGATTTCGAGACTTGTGTAGACTGCATTAAGGGCAAGCAGACAAACAAGTCTAAGAAAAATGCCAATAGGAGTTCAACCATATTAGATATCATACACACTGACATATGTTGTCCAGACATGGACATGCCTGGTCAGAAATACTTCGTCACCTTCATTGATGATTACTCACGATTCATGTATGTGTACTTGCTTCATAATAAAAATGACGTATTAGATGCCTTCAAAGTCTTTAAGGCTGAAGTTGAGAATCAATGCGGGAAGCAAATACAAATAGTGAGATCTGATAGAGGTGACGAATATTATGGTAGATACACTGAGAATGGACAAGCACCTGGTCCTTTTGCTAAGTTTCTTCAAGATCATGGGATTGTTGCCCAGCACACCTTACCTGGTTCTCCGGATCAGAATGGTGTAGCAGAAAGAAGAAATCGTACATTAATGGACATGGTGAGGAGTATGCTTAGCAACTCTAATCTTCCAAAGATCTTGTGGACTGAAGCACTAAAGACGGCTACGTATATATTAAACCATGTTCCAACTAAGGCTGTTCCAAAGACACCTTTTGAATTATGGAAAGGTTGGAAACCGAGTTTGAGACATATGCGTGTTTGGGGTTGTCCATCAAAAGTGAGAATTTATAATCCACATGAGAAGAAACTTGACCCAAGGACAGTTAGTGGTTTCTTTATTGGTTATGCTGAAACGTCTAAGGGTTATAGATTTTATTGTCCAACTCATACTACTAGGTTTGTGGAATCTAGAAACGCTAAGTTTCTTGAAAATGACATGATTAGTGGAAGGGATTGGTACAGGGATTTAATTCCTGCTCATGATCATAAGGAAAAACAACCTTCTACATCGTCATTGTCAAATAGATTGGCTATAATTCATAGCACGCCTCAAGTTCCAATAGCTGCAGAACAACCAATCGTTCAAGTTCCACAAGTTGTTGAAAACCTTCCAGTGGATCAACAAGTTCAGGACTTATCTCAAAATCTTGAACAAATAGTTGAACCACAAGCTCCTCATGGAGAAGGTGATTCAACATTAAGACGATCTACTCGCGAAAAGAGATCGGCAATTCCTAGTGACTATATTGTGTATCTACAAGAAACTGATATCGGAGCCGATAATGATCCTGAAACGTTTTCACAAGCCATGAGTTGTAAAGAGTCTAAATTATGGTATAATGCTATGAAGGATGAGATGGATTCCATGAAAAGCAACGGAGTCTGGGACCTTATAGAGTTGCCTAATGGGGCGAAGGCCATTGGCTGTAAGTGGGTCTTTAAGACCAAAAGAGACTCATTAGGCAACATTGAAAGATATAAAGCGAGACTTGTTGCTAAGGGATTTACTCAAAAAGAAGGAATCGATTACACGGAGACCTTTTCTCCTGTATCCAAGAAAGATTCTTTGCGTATAATTTTAGCATTAGTTGCACATTTCGACCTTGAGTTGCAACAAATGGATGTGAAAACAGCATTTCTTAATGGTGATCTAGAAGAGGAGGTATACATGAAACAACCTGAAGGTTTCTCTTCTATTGAAGGCGAACACTTGGTTTGCAAGCTTAAAAATTCCATATATGGTCTGAAACAAGCATCCCGTCAATGGTATTTCAAATTCCATGGAGTAATTTCTTCTTTTGGTTTTGTTGAAAATCCCATGGATCAATGTATATACCAGAAGATCAGTGGGAGTAAAATATGTTTTCTTGTTTTATATGTGGATGATATTTTGCTTGCAACTAAAGATAAGGGTATGCTACATGAAGTGAAACAATTTCTCTCTAAAAACTTTGATATGAAAGATATGGGTGAGGCATCTTATGTCACTGGCATTAAGATCCATAGAGATAGATCTCGTGGTGTATTAGGTCTATCACAGGAAACTTATATCAATAAAGTTTTGGAGAGGTTTCGGATGAAGGATTGTTCACCAAGTGTTGCTCCCATCGTGAAAGGTGATAAATTTAGTCTAAACCAATGTCCAAAGAATGATTTAGAGAGAGAATCCATGAAGAATATTCCATATGCTTCTGCAGTTGGAAGCCTTATGTATGTTCAAGTCTGCACAAGACCTGACATTGCATTTGCAGTTGGAATGTTAGGGCGATATCAAAGTAACCCAGGGATAGACCACTGGAGAGCTACAAAGAAAGTCATGAGGTATCTCCAAGGAACCAAAAATTACATGCTTATGTATAGACAAACGAACAATTTGGGCGTGGTAGGCTATTCTGATGCAGATTTTGCTGGCTGTGTTGATTCTCGTAAATCAACATCTGGGTACATTTTCATTATGGCCGGTGGAGCTGTTTCATGGAGAAGTGTTAAGCAGACTTTAATTGCTACCTCTACTATGGAAGCTGAGTTTGTCTCTTGTTTTGAGGCTACTTCACAGGGTGTATGGCTTAAGAGTTTCATTTCTAGACTTAGAATTATGGATTCTATTTCTAGGCCATTGAAAATTTTCTGTGATAACTCAGTTGCAGTGTTCTTGGCTAAGAATAATAAGAGTGGAAGTAGAAGCAAACACATCGACATCAAGTACTTAGCCATTAGAGAACATGTTAAGGAAAAGAAAGTGGTCATTGAGCATATTAGCACTGAGTTAATGATTGCCGATCCTTTGACTAAGGGCATGCCACCAACGAAATACAAGGATCTTGTGGATAAAATGGGGATTGTTTCCTCTTTATAATTTGTATATACATTCAGTATGTTAATGAAACTCTTTTGCATTCAGATATTTTCTCATATTCATGTGCACCTTAATTTATTTGAGAAAATATATATTTTATTTTGGACCAAGAATAAACATATGGTTTATTTATTAAGTTAATTGTTGCCACATTAAGTGTAGTACTTGAGAAATTAAATACATTGTAATACATAGATGATAATACTCGTTCTTAGAGAACTTATCACTATGATTCATGTGTTTGTTTCTTAAGTAAGTTATTCAATGCTTAATTCAACATATGGACCAAGTGGGAGATTGTAACGTTTTCTTCATTATGCATATTAATGGTCATTATGCATATTAATGGTCCAATACGTTTTGATATTGAATGCAATGGTAACAGACAGCCGTTACGTTTTTTACATTAATACAATGGTAACGGACAAACATTAATGCAATGGTAACGGACAGACATTAATGCAATAGTAATGACAGTCATTAATGTAATAGTAATGACAGTCATTAATGCAGTGGTAACGGACAGCCGTTCTTAATGGAAGAACGACTATATAAGAGATGTACTTGGTCCTGACTAATCTCTTCTATTCAGAGACGATATACCATCTAAGTCAGAAGAGGATTAGTGAGAAATCGAATACATATATCCCACTTGACAATGGCTGGAGGTATGGTTATTTGTTTTCCACATTACTTGATTTTTATTGTTAGAAATATGTTCAAGATCAACATATTTATTCTTACATGTTTGTGACAAAAAAAGTTGTTGACCCCAAAACAAACTAAATCTACTACGCTACTAAACATACACATAAGCAACCCACAATCCTGGGAAGCTATGTTTTCCCATTGTATTACAGATTTCTTCACAAGTACATGCTTCATATAAATCACACAAGGGATCTCTAACCACTCCAGCCACCTAAAACTCAGCGAAGAGATAAACCATTCTCATCAAAGTGCATTTTAACAAAAACAAAGCCGATCTTCTTGAAGTGCACCTCTCCACTTGCTGATGATCAGATGAACGACCAAGCCACACTCATTGAAGTGTAGATTGACAAAAGCAAAGTTGCTTTCCTCAAAGGACACTACATCTCGCTCAGATTATTTTTCTATGAGAAATGCTCCACTCACGTCACATAGACAAAGACCCCAATCACTACAAAAAGACTGACTTTTACCGGCACTTATAAGTGCTGGTAAAAACCTTATAGACGGTTTGTTGATCGCCAGCTGACCACCAGCCAGTGAATGCCGGTAAAGGTCTATTGGCGGTGATGTACTCCAATGCCGGCAAAGGTTTGACAAATTGCCGCATGACTTTTTCCTATGCTTTAAATGCCTTTAAAAGTAAAAGACTTTTACTGGCATTTTAAAGTGTCGGCAAAAGTCATATTTGAAATTTGAAATTTTTATGTTTATTGAGTTTTATTTTAAATTTAAAAACTTTTATTGGCACTTTAAAGTGCCGGCAAAAATCTTATTTGAAATTTGATACTTTTATATTTACTGAATTTTATTTTAAATTTAAAAGTTTATACCCGCACTTTTAAATGCCGATAAAAATTATTTGAAATTTGGAAATTTTATATTTTTTTATTTTATTTTAAATTTAAAAGCTTTTATCAACACGTTAAAATACCTGTAAAAATTTTATTTTAAATGTTAAATTTTATATTTATTAAGTTTTATTTTAAATCGCTGTGTTTCCTCTTTTTTTTTTTATATCCAATTTACATTTAGTAATTTTTTGGATTACAAAATGAATAGAAAAAATTGTAAAACAAAGCAACAGATATTTTGATTGTCAAACTTTGATTATCATTAACATATTTTGAACATATAAACATTACACAATCCAAAGAAAAAGAATTGAAGACTTTGATTATCATTAACATTGTTAAAATAGAAAAAATAAGATTAATAATGCCAAAAAAAATGAACAATCTATAAATTCATAAAACTCTCATCATTTGTTCTTAATGCAAACCCAAGTGATTTCTAATTCCAAACTACCATCATTTGTTAAAAGTTCAATTCAAATTACATACAAACCAAAAAGTTATCAAAATACTAATAACATCCTTAAAAATCAAATAAAGAACCAACCCATTGCAAGGAAAGAACCGCAGACTAGTTATTTGCATGTAGTGATCCTAATGACTTTAATTCATTTGAAACCTACAATATAAAAAAAGAGAAGATGAAAGAAAGGGCATTGAACTTACAAAACTATGAAACTAAGGATCAAGATATCTAAATATAACATAAACTAAACCTAGTTTATGCAGCAAAATCATAAAAATGAATGTAAAAACACTAGTCAATGAGAGAGATACCTAATTGATCATTTGGGCCGCATGAACAAATTGACTGTAAGTTTTCATGAATCATGTCAATAATCTAGCAACTTTTATAAACTGCACATTGTATGGAATAAGAGAGTGAGGCATTACCTGAGAAAAAATTTTGTCGTTGGGACTGTCATTTCAAACTTTTAAGTATTTTAGCATAGCAGATTTCATTTACAAAATCTACAGTAGTTAAAGCAGGGAAAAATATGTTTATGCAGGTTGTGGTGAAAAGAAAAAAGAAAATTGGAAATGAATCTCTAAATTAGATTTTGCCTCATCCTTGAAGTATATGTTATCAATAACAAAACAGAACTGTTCCACTTGAGGTGTACATATCTCCTTGCACTATGTGTTAACATAACTGTTGCCTGTTAATTGAATTGCTGGAAAGACAATGATCAATGTAATTCACTGTCAGAAATAATGTCTCAGGTACAAACCTGTACTCTTCAATTACCTCCAGTTGAAATCATAATGTAAGATCACCATTTACATAAAGAGGGAAAACCTGCATATTCACAAGTTAAGGAATGGTGAGGCAGGAGAAAGAGAGAGTTTAAAGTTTATACAGATGAAAAAAAATTATAGACCTCATCATCCTCTTCAAAGTAGATTCATCAACTCTACTTTTCTGCAAAAATTCTAATCCTAAACTGTTTTTGTTGTAATGATTTCGTCCGAGAACTCGACCACTAGACGATTTTGAAAACATTTAAAAAAACAAGGGAGTCACCACCAATCTTTTTGGTTAGGTGTGATTGGCCACCTAAAAAAAAACTTGTTATTTTAACAAGATCTTAAAGTAATTAAGTTTTATTAAAAAGATAATTTAGACCTGCGAAAACAAAAATTGGGTTGGGGAGTACGGTTATGTGTGGGGAAGGATTAGCACCCCCACAACGCCCGTTAAAAACGGTACCATAGTAATCACGTGTTATCCTTTGGTTTTAATAAAATAATCTTAATTTAATATTTAAAAATAATTTCCTTTTTATTCTATTTTTTCTCAAGTCATTTTTATTATTTGTCTAAATCATATTTTATTTTAAAAGGTTAAATTTTATTTTTTGAAAGTGAATGTGAACCCTTTTGATTGAAAAATTAAAATAAATATTCCAATACTTTTGGTAATATTTGAAATAATTTTCTCACCTAGAGTTTTCTTAAGAATCACTACTTGTGACTTCTATAGAATCTCATCCTTAGTAGAGCTCACATTATTTGTATAATTGATTAAAAATTATTATATACATTTTAAAAAATCTCATTTTTGAAAATAAGCATGAACCCCTTTTATTGAAAAATTAAATCAAATAATCCAATACTTTTGGTAATATTTGAAATAATTTTCCTCATCTAGAGATTTCTTAAGAATCACTACTTGTGACTTCTATAGAATCTCATCCTTGGTAGGACTCATATTATTTTTATGATTGATTATGGATGCATATGATATTAATGAAAGATATATGATGCACATGGATTTATATTTCCTTATTTAACATATTTATTATTTTTTTAAATATTATTTTTTTTATTTTAAAAAGTAAAAGCTCATGTATTGAAAAATCACACTAAATATTCCAATACTTTTGGTACCATTAAGTAGACTCTTCTCACCTATGGATCAGTTAGGAATCACTACTTGTGACTTCCGTAACATCCCATCATCGGAATCATATTTATTTTAAAAAATTTTTTCTAATACATTTTGAAACCTAAAAATTTGCCTAGTATTAAGAAAAATTATATATAAAAAAAAAGAGAAAAGAAAAAAAATTATTGTTATTATTATATTTTATTTTTCCAAAAGAAGTGCATAATTTTATTATTGAAGCCAATCCCATGTAATTAAATAAATTATTATAAATCCTAAATTATTTTACATGCAAATAAATATGCATTTTTACCATGAAAATATATTAGAAACAAAAGAAATAAATCATCTAACAAAAACGAAAAATAAATAAATAAACAAATAAATAAATTAGAGGGGTGGAGATATACCCAAATTAATTTGGGTTTAGAACAAAAAAAAAGGTCTTTCAAAACAGCCCAAAATGAAGCTCAAACGCCAAAGGGCTCACGTTGATGAGCTTGACCTGCTGGGCCAAGAAGCGGGTTGTGATCCGGGTCAGGTGTGTGGATCGGGTCGGATCAGTCTGTGGCGTGTGGATCTTCCTCCCTTGGTGGGCCGAGCACGATGATCCTAGGTCGGATCTGGGTCTGCGCACGAGTCCTTTTTTTTTAAAAAAAACTATAAAAACCCGCCTTTTTTTAACTCTATACTTCTTCTTTCTTTCACAAAAAAGAATTTCAGAGCCTTTGAAGGCTGTCCGCTAGGCGATTTTCGGCAACCGTCAGACCACTGTCGCCGGAGGCCAAATCACGAAAAGATTTCGACTTTCTGAAAGCTCTTCACCTCCTCTATCCGATTCCAAGCATAGTTTTCACTAAAACCCCTAAAACACCTTATATCTGGGCTTGACCGAATCATCCTTCCCCCCCTTTTTTTGTGGTTGATGATGTTTTATGTTGGTTTAGGATTTTATATCTAGGTCTTAGGATTCTTGGGTTCCAGGGTCTTGGGTTTTCGTTTTCTCTTTTTTTTTTTTGTTTGTTGATTTGAAAAGAAATGGTTTTGGATCTGTTTTTTTTTTTTTTGTGGAATTATTTTGGTTGTGGCTTGGTGATGATGTTTTGGGATGATGGTTTTTGTGATAATGTTCTTTTTTTGGGGTTCTCGGGTTTGTGTGTGAGGTGGTGGCCGAGCCGGGACCTTGGGAGTTTATGGGTGGTGTAAGTGGTAGCTTGTGGGGTTGTCTATGGTGGGCTAGGATCAACGATGGGTGAATGGGGCTTGAAAGAGGACGGAGAATGGTGGAGGCAGAGGTGTTTGTGGCTTCTGTGTTGAAGGGGGTTCAGAAAAAAATGGTCCTAGTGAGCAATGGCAGTGGTGATTTTAATCAAATTGGAAAGCCTCTCTTTGTCCAATTCTTGGCTTTTGTCCTTTAGATTTTAACATTTAAGTTCAGTAATTAGGGTGTTTGATCATGGGAATGGGTGAGTGGCAGTGTGATGTAGCTGGTGGACAGCCTAGGAGAGAGGCCATGGCAGGGATTGGTGACAGGAACTAGTGCCATGCACAGCACCAGTTCTTTCCCTTTTTTTTTCATTTTTTCATTTTTATTAATGTTTATTAAATTCATTAAAGTATAAAAATAAAACTAAATTAGAAAATGAAAAAAAGAAAGAAAAAAATAAAAAATAATACAATGACAAATATTAAATAAAAGGATTTGGGATTTCAAGCCCATGAACAAAGCCGAAATTGGGCTTTTAAGTTCTTAAGCCCAACAAAATCTATATCATCCCAAATTTACTTGAATTTATTTAGAATTTTAAATTACAAAAATATACCTTAATTAAATTTGTATTTAGAATTTTAAATTACAAAAATACACCTTAATTAAATTTGTGTCAATTTCATTTCATAAGATTTGATATTTAAATTTTCAAAATTGTCAAGTTCAGACAAAATTAGGTGTCTACAGCTGCCTTTCTTTGCACATTTTTAAGAATCAGAAAATAGGGCAAAGACAATAGACAATAGACAACAATTTTGTCCGACTTATGACTTACCTTTTTTTCTTGTTTTTTTTTAATTCTTTTTGAAATAGTGGTCCTCCTACAGTAAAGGCATTGAAACTTTAAATTCCTTCTTGAAAAGTGCTCCTCTTGCAACAGAAGCATTGAAACTTTAAATTTCTTTTTTAAATGTGCTCTTCATGCAATAAAGGCATTGAAACTTTAAATTCCTTTCTTGAAAAGTGCTCCTCCTACGATAGAAGCATTGGAACTTTAAATTCCTTCCTGAAAAGTGCTCCTTTTACAATAAAGGCATTGAAACTTTAAATTCTTTCTTGAAAAATGCTCCTCTTGCTCCTTCCTGAAAAGTGCTCCTTTTACAACAGAGGCATTGAAACTTTAAATTCTTTCTTGAAAAATGCTCCTCTTGCAGCAGAGGCAATGAAACTTTAAATTTTTCCTGAAATGCGCTCCTCTTGCAGCAGAGATAATGAAACTTTAAATTTTTTTTCTAAAATGTCCTCTTGTAGCAGAGACAATGAAACTTTAAATTTCTTTATGAAATGTGCTCCTCTTGCAACAGAGGCAACGAAACTTTAAATTCCTTTCTTGAAAAGTGCTCCTCTTACAACAGAGGTAATGAAACTTTAAATTCCTTCTTTAAATGTGCTCCTCTTACAGCAGAGGCAATGAAACTTTAAATTCCTTTAAAATATACTTAGGATTGAGATTTCACATCTAGAAAATTTTATTTCGGAAATTCACATCCGAAAATTTTTCTCGGGATTCACATCCGAAAGTCCATGGATTCATATTTGGGAATTTTGTTTGGGAATTCACATCCAAAGGTTTGTTTCGGGGATTCACATCCGAAAGTCTGTTTCGGGATTCTCATCCAAATATTGGTTTCGGGAATTCGCATCCGAAAATCTAGGAATTTACTTCTAGAAATTTGTTTGGGCATTCGCATCTGAATGTTGGTTTCGGGAATTCACATTCGAAAATCTAGGAATTCACTTCTAGAAATTTGTCTGACAATCTAGGAATTCACTTCTAGAAAATTTGTTTGGGCATTTGCATCCGAAAGTTGGTTTCGGGAATTCACATCCGAAAATCTATGAATTCACTTCTAGAAAATTTGTTCGGGCATTCACATCCGAATGTTATTTTTGGGAATTCGCATCCGACAATCTAGGAATTCACTTCTAGAAAATTTGTTCAAGCATTCGCATCCGAATGTGGGTTTCGAGAATTCACATTCGAAAATCTATGAATTCACTTCTAGAAAATTTGTTCGGGCATTTGCATCCAAATGTGGGTTTCGAGAATTCACATTTGAAAATCTAGGAATTCACTTCTAGAGAATTTGTTTAGGCATTCACATCCGAATGTTGGTTTTGGGAATTCACATTCGACAATCTAGGAATTCACTTCTAGAAAATTTGTTCGGGCATTCGCATCCGAATGTGGGTTTCGAGAATTCACATCCGAAAATCTATGAATTCACTTCTAGAAAATTTGTTTGGCCATTCACATCCAAATGTTGGTTTCGGGAATTCGCATCCAACAATCTAGGAATTTACTTCTAGAAAATTTGTTCAGGCATTCGGATCCGAATGTGGGTTTCGAGAATTCACATCCGAAAATCTAGGAATTCACTTCTAGAAAATTTGTTCGGCCATTCACATCTAAAAATTTAGTTTCCGGAATTCGCATCCAAATGTGGGTTTCGGGAATTCACATCCGAATGTCTAGGAATTCACTTCTAGAAATTTGTTCGAGAATTCGCATCCGACTATTTGTTTCCGGGATTCACGTCTGAAGGTCCAAATATTTACATATGGAAAATTATGTTTCGAGAATTCACATCCGAAAATCTAGGAATTCACTTCTAGAAATTTTGTTCAGGAATTCATATCCGAAGGTTTGTTTCGGGGATTCACATCCAAAAAGTCTAGGAATTCACTTATAGAAAATTTCATTTTGGGAATTCGCATCCGAAGGTTGGTTTCGAGAATTCACATCCGAATATCAGGAATTTCTCACATCTCAACATTTTCTCTTTTTCTAAAAATTTTATCTTATCTTAATTTCTTGTAGAATTCAAAGTTCATATCTTAAAGTCTTAAGTCTTGCTTTAGAATTCTTGAAAATCATGCTTCCAAAATTTTACTCAACTTCAAATTGAAAATCCTCCTACTCAAGGTTAAAATTTTTACATTTCTTTCCCAAATGTATGCGATGAATGCGATGCAAAGGTTGTTGAAAAAAAAATCATGCAAAAACGATGGTAATAAGGTTTACAAGACCATCCTTTCCATCATCTTACCTTTCCTTCCTAAAACAGATTTCACAATCTCAACTAGTTTTCCTTCATTCTTCACTACCAAATCAACATTGGCACATTTCAATTGGAGACTTCGAGCATCAACACACTTCGTTATCATTTCAATTCTCATTTGCCCTATATCATCCCAAAAAAGAAAATTTGGTAATACTTGAACTTTTATGATATTACTATTCATTTAATTTTCATCATTTCAGTTTCATAGCAAATGCAATGTCATCACATTTTCCTGATTTGTTATTGGGATGCCATGGGAAAAAAAATTATTAAAGGAGGAGTACTCATGATGAAAGAACAAAAATAGTTTTGCCAAAGAGCAAGGCAACTTGAAGGAATAAAAAGAAAAGGCAACAACTTTCAAACAACATAATTCAATCAATCTTGATAGAAAACTTGGAATTCTTTCTCTAACAAATCTATTTCCTTGATGTCCTTAATCTGTTTTGAGTTTATTGCGTTGAAATTTGCCCTTGCTTTACAAAATGTTCCAATCATGACGATTTAAGGTAAAAATCTCTTCTCCAACTTTCCATTTGATTATCTATCCTGATTTTAACTCAAATCGCCCTTTTCTTGTTTTCAATTTGAGTCAGCATTTTTCTTCTTCTTTTTCTTCTTTTTTTATCATTCTTTCAATCTTTTCTTTTTTCATCTTCATTTCCATTTTTTACTTTTTCATTTTTTTTTTCATTTTTCACTTTTTATTTTCATCATTTTTTATTCATCCTCAACATACTCATTATGGTCCACTATCAAAGAATCACAATCTTCATGCAATTTCTTGGCCCAATGTATGGTCCTTCGACTCAAATTTTCACACTTGATCAAAATGGACTTTTAAGGTATGTAATGTAGGCTAAGGTGAGGGGTAGAGCTGGTTATTGGGCCGGGTTGGCCCGATAAGGTTCGCAGCCGGATCGGGCCAACCCGGCCCAATAATCGAACCGGTACAGTACCGGTTTGGAACTGGTCCAACCCGGTATGTTACTGGGCTGGGCCGGTTCTTATTAATTGGAACCAAGCCCACTAAGGGCCCTGCCCATTAAGGATTGGGACCAGTCCAGAACTGAACCGGTTTTGTCCCGACCCGAAGGCCGTGACGGTGTCTCTTACTTTTACGGATGCGTAGAAATTAGGGCTAATTTTTCGATTTTCTATATTTGTTTTGTCTAAGTGCAATGTAGTGAATTTTGTTTCGAGACGTTAACTCCCTCGCCTATTTTTATCACTTTACCCAGGTTAATTTCCTATATAAAAATTTGCAAATAATTCCAGCTCATGCTTCCCACAATAACAGTTGATTATTTTCTAGCATTCCTATGACCAAGTTCATTTCCATATCATGATATTTCATCTTATGATTTACATTCTTTCCCTACTTGGTCACTTGTTCATGCTATTCAATCTACATATCATACTCATGCAAAATCAACAATTCTATACTTCCATCTTTACTATAGTCTAGATGCCATTCTCTATATTAGATTACATCCCATCTAAGTACTGAATTAAAAACAGCCTGAATCGATATTAAATGCAAAAGAAGAGTATGTATACCCAAAATATTGACAAAAGTCTCCTTGGAGAGTTGGGACTATATTTCAGGCTTGGGACTAATTCGAAAAGCTCCGAAATACTCCCCCAACTCCGTGCTCAATCTAAAAAATCTAAATAGCGTTTAATGAGCAAGGCTCAGTAAGTCATTTATATAAGTGCAGAGTTAGAATTATACTGTTCTATATGCCATGCATGATGTCATGTGAGGAAAATTTACTATCAGTCATTCTCTTATTCATCATGCGATCATATACCTGTTATGTTCTCAGATTCAGTTCATCTATGCTTCAACATGTCATGAAATGTCTAAGTTATGAAACCATGATATAACCTTTGACATGTAATTATGATCGAAGTAGTTACAGTCATAAAACATGTAATACATATTCTTTTAAACAAGTTCAATACATGTAAAATATCAATACATTTCATGTATTCTTTTAAGACATGCTTGAAATATGCAAGCTTTTTCATTTCATGTCAAGTATGCTTTTTAAAACATATTTCATATCACATATACTTTTTGAAATACATTTCATATCACATATGCTTTTTGAAGCATATTTCATATCACATATACTTTTGAAATACATTTCATATCGCATATATTTCTTTGAAGCACGTTTCATATCATATATACTTTGAAAGTATATTTCATATCACGTATAGCATCAAAATACGTTTCTTATACTATAAATCAATATCAGTTTAGAGTTCATTTTCATTTTAAAGGCATACTCTAAACTTCATTTCATATCATTTGACTCTAGGCTAAATCCCTATCTCTCTATCAATAAAGACTTAGTCCACTGTAGCTAGCAGTGAAGAATCATATCGTCCCCTGGAAACCCCTAGGGCGCTATCTATGGTCATAGACCTCATGTCTCTCAGCCCCACTGATCAGGTGAGACTGAGACCTGTCCACGACTATTGTCGGACAAGCATCTATGCCTAATGAGTAATCTCCAATTAGGCGGCTTCCACTATGCTTTATTGAATTTAATTCTCTTAGGGTGCCTATAGTCTCATAAAACATTCAATATTTCTTATGAAAATAGTTCAATGTATGTAATGCTTTTCTTGAGATCAATTACATATATAAACGTACATATGTGAAAACTATAATTTCATTCTTTTCAAAACCATATAAGCATCAAGCATTCTGATAAGCATGATAAGAATAAATCTTTTTCGTGTTTCATGCATAGTACTAAAGCATGCTTAATGGTAAAAGAATTCAAGTAGATGAAATGAAAGCAGTATAATGTAGTGCTCATGAATCACATGAATGTCTATTATTCCATCAAGTGATTAAGTTTCTACCGTATCGATTCATTTACGGTTAATATCATATCATTTTGGCACTTTATCGAGTCTAACATCGTACCTGCATTTCATTTCGTTAAATCTAATCTCTAAGTATTCAAATCATTTTATCGTAAGATTCAATCCTATACAGGATAATCCTACTTCCACGTTATATAAACGTCTTACCTAGTGCAAGTACCGTGTCCGTCATCCTACCGTCGAAATACACCTTTACAATAAAAATCCGACTTAATAACGTCTAGCCCATTTCTATATACTTGAAGGTTTAACTTCCAACTTAATACACACACACACATATATATATATATATATATTGATATTCATATATATATATATATATATTCATATATATATATATATAGATACACTTAACATTAATTTAATTCGGATTCTCAAATCGGACTTATCTCATCCTCGTATCTCTTCCTCTCTCTCTCTATATATATATATATGCATCACATTTCCACACACACACACATATATATATATCTCTCTTTTCTTTCTAATCCTTTTTCTTTTCCTTTCTTCTTATTTCATTTCTTTTCTTTTCTTTGTCTCTTACTTTGTTTTTAAGTAAGTAGCATATGTATACATATATATATTTACATACATATATATATATATATATATTTAACACTAGTGTAATAAAATTTCTAAAATCTACTATATATCTTTACATATGTACTACACATATATATTTATCTATTCCTTGTTTCCTACCTTGTCTCCAAGAAAACAATATATATGCACACTCACACACACACACACACATATATATATATATATGTATTTATATATTTAACATTACTATAATATAGCTCTTAACTCTATTCTTCTCATCTCTATATATACAAATATATATTTATATATATAATTTCCTTCTTGTATTTCTTTTCTTTTTAAGTTCTTTTCCTCTTTCTTTTATTTCATTTCTTTTTCTTCTATTTTTACCTCAATGTCTCGGCAACTTGGAGGAGAACACCACCACCTACGACAGTCCTTGGATGTCGGCTCCAACCACCATCCCAATGCTGCTAGTCTCAGCCTTCATACGTCTCTGGCTTAGGGCTGGAAACACCCAAGCTAACCACCAAAAACCTTTTTTCTGTTCAGCCTCCTTAAACCCTAACCTAGTTGCCAAAAATCCCAGCCTATCCCAGCCAAAAATCTCAGCTCGTGGCAACCACCCAGAACAGATTTTCCTTTCTCCCTCCTTTTTCTTAAATCACGTTTTCAACTTCAGCAAGTATTTTCGGTCACCTCTTTCTGCTGCGTTATCAGCCTTAGCCCGATGTCCCTCGTACCTGCCAACACTTCGTCGTGGCCTATTCTGTTCAGACCAACTATGTGCGACACAAGGAAGGGAAGGGAAGGCACGACGGAAAGGAAGTGGAGTTTAGAAATTGTACAGGGGACGAGAGAAAGAAAACAGAAGGAAAGAGAGCTCAGTTTTTCTTTAGGTTTTTCTCTTTCGTTTTCTTTTAGCTTATTTTATTATTCTTTTAGGCATAGGCTGCTACAATATATTCGGCAGAGCACTTTGGATTTTGGTGGGATTTTTCCCACCAAATCCGGTTTATATATATATATATATATATATATATATATATATATATATATATATATTGTATAATCTATAATATATATTTGTTTCACTTTACTTTTGTTTTATTATATTATATGATTTATCTATTTATTCATGTATTTCTTTATTATATATATACACTTTGTATTTTATTTATTCATTTCTTTATTATTATTAATATCTTGTATATGTGTATAACATATTTTATTTTTTTAAGGTATCTTTCTTTTATATCTTATACACATATTCTATACATGTATATATATATATATATATATATTTATATTTATATACATATATATATATATATATATATATATATATATATATATATATGTTTAGTACCTATATTCATATATTCCCAATATGTATACGTATATGTGTATATATATATTTTAATTTCATGCATGTACTTTGCAATGATGCATGTACATATACACACTTATCTTGTATATATATCTATTTTACTTCCTTTGATCATATATATATGCGTGTGTATATGCATATATATATATATATATATATTTTTTTTTTCATTTTATTATTCGCATTTAATCTCGGATACTTGACTTTTATGAACACGTACTATAATCTCACACTTGAAATCTCATAAGTACATTATCTCTTTGTGTCACTAAATTACATAAGAATAGTTATTTAGCTAGGAAAAATATCAGTTCTCACATCCTCCCCACCTTAAAGATTTGGTCCTCCAAATTGCTACAAGTTATCCTAGAATAAGTGGGGGTACTTCTCTTTCATGAGACTCTCCAACTCCCATGTAGCTTCTTCTGAGGAGTGATGTTGCCAAAGCACCTTTGCCAAAGGAATTGTCTTGGACCGCAGCACTTTATCCTTTCAATCCAAAATTCGAAGCGGTCTCTCAACATAACTTAAGTCCTCTCTAATCTCCAAAGGTTCATAGTCAATCACATGGGAGGGATCAGGATGGTATTTCCTGAGCATAGACACATGAAAGACGTTGTGCACACTCGATAGCTCTGGTGGTAGCGCTAATCGACACACCACATCACCCACTCTGTCTAGTATCTCAAACGGACCAATGTACCGAGGACTCAACTTCCCTCTTTTACCAAACCTCATTATGCCTTTAGATGGAGAGATCTTCAAAAACACCTTATCTCCAGCCTGAAACTCCAAGTGTCTCCTGTGATTATCGGCATAACTCTTTTGTCTGCTTTGTGCCGTCCTCAATCGATCACACATCAATCTAACACTTTCTGAAGCCCTTTCTACAAGTTCGGGAGCAAATATCTTCCTTTCACCCACTTCTTCCCAGCCTATCGGAGATCTACATCTACGTCCATACAACGCCTCATACGGTGCCATCCCAATGCTGGAGTGGAAGCTATTGTTATATGCAAATTCAGCCAGTGCCAAGTAATCATCCCATGAACCCTGAAAATCCATGACACACGCTCTCAACGTATCCTCAAGGGTTTGAATTGTTCTCTTAGATTGTTCATCGGTTTGAGGATAGAAAGCGGTGCTGAAACTTAATTTAGTTCCCAACGCATCCTGAAAATGCTCCCAAAAACGAGAAGTAAATCGAGAATCTCTATCTGACACTATGCTCACAGGGACTCCATGTAATCTCACAATCTCCCTAACCTACAAATCTGCAAGGGCACTGAGTGAATCTATAACTTTCATAACCAAAAAGTGTGCTGACTTAGTCAATCTGCCGACAATCACCCAAATGGCATCATGGTTTCTTCGGGTCCTAAGAAGTCCCATGATAAAGTCCATGGTCACGTGCTCCCATTTCCAAGTTGGCACAAACAAAGGAGTGAGCAACCCTGCCGGCTTCTGATGCTCCACCTTAACTTGTTGGCACACTAAGCACTTAGACACAAAAGTTGCTATGTCTTTCTTCATACCCAACCACTAGTACACTTTGCGCAAGTTCTAATACATCTTCGTATTACTCGGATGCATCGTGTACTTAGAACTATGTGCCTCTTCCATAATCTGTCTCTTTAGGGCTTTATTGTTTGGAACACATATTCTCCTATTGAACCTCAATAAACCATCGCTGCTAATCTCATACTCTGATTTCTGACCTTTTCGTATCAAATCGATAACCTCAATCAATTTCGTATCCTCACTCTGAGCCTGCCTTATTTGTTCCATGATACTAGGCTCTATCCTTAAACTAGCCATCAACATTCACCTGTAGGCTCTAGATTCATATTCATCTTCGAAAATTGCTCTATCAACTCCCACTCTCTAACCATCATGTAGCTGACTATGCCCATACTCTTTCTACTCAATGCATAAGCCACCTTATTAGCGTTGCCTGGATGGTAGAGAATCTCACAATCATAATCTTTAAGTAACTCCATCCACCTTGTCTGTCTCATGTTCAATTCTTTTTGTGAGAAGAGGTACTTCAGAGTCTTGTGATCTGTGTAAATTTGAAACTTCTCTCCATACAAATAATGATGCCATATCTTTAGTGCAAACACTACTGCTGCTAGCTTTAAGTCATGGATGGGATAATTCCTCTCATGGTTCTTTAGCTATCTAGAACCATAAGCCACTACCTTTCATTTTTGCATCAATACGCACCCTAGCCCTTGGTGTGAAGCGTCACTATATACAGCAAATCTCCCGGAACCACTAGGAATGGTGAGGACTGGTGCTGTAGTCAATCGGTGTTTCAACTCTAAGAAACTGTGCTCACACACATCATTCCACTCAACTTGACATCAAAATTCTAAGTTTCCAGAAGTTTGTGGAATTATTCAAGGATGCTGCTTATATTCTTCAAATAAATATACATACACATCTCGTGGTTTCACGCCATTATAATTTATCTGTACGTGATTGAAATATTTTATTCATTAAATCCACAAACGTGACAAGATATTTCATAAATCTCTTAAGTACCACAAAAGACTCGTAAGAGTTATACCGAGATTTGAACATCACCTTATGAACACTTATCTGTAAGCTTTTTATCCGTTAACATCTTATTCAAAGATTGATATTGAAACTCTACATACACCATTGAGTGGATCAAGTAAAACATCAATCTTGAACAATAACTTATCCATTCTTACTAATAATACTATTGAGTACTCAGAATTTGGTATACAATCATAAGCTATGCTTATTCTTTCGAACCATATGATCTGTGTTTCCACCAGTTACACTAATACAGATGGGTTCTTTATTCATTAATCTCTGGAGTAATTTCTTAAGCTCTTCATACTTTTTTATGTTCCCTGACAAGAGCTTATAAATAGGTTCCATGTTGTGAATCGAGTTAATAATCTCTCGAATCCATATTACTCCGAAAATTATTTAGAAATTCATCCAGTAACTTCTAAATCATAACCTCATATCATCTTAGATGTTTCGTTATTTACATTCTACAATTCTATTATGTATCCTCAAAACACATATGTATAACTTTCATATCATTTAACATATATTTCACATCAATTCACTTATTTAGTCACACTTAGTAAGCGTATTACTTTTCATAATATCAAATAATCCCTAATCAAATACCTCGTCTTTTCACATTTAATTCAGACCCTAAGAATTCATAACAGGGCCGACTATCTCGCGACCTCCCACAGTATACACTCCAGTCGCATCACTCATCAAAGTATAGGTGGGGCTAATAGTAGGGACCATTATACCTGTACTACATTCTTTACACCATCCATTACATTATTACCATCAATCGGTTCCAAATCAATTTAGTTATCTATGATTCGGTAGAATTATTTCAATATAGGGGTATATTTATCATTTCTCAATTTATTTCTCTCTCTTCAAGATACCTTTTAAACAGGTGATCTTAAAATCTATTTACTGATGATATCCCCTTTCATTCCAATATCATCATTTCAGGGTCTTAGTTCGATTCGGATAGAGAAGTCCTGGTGGGGCCCTCACCGAGTTCCTCTTAGTGCCTTACTGAACAGACCTAACATTAAGATTATAAGATCACCTATTTCATGTAAAATTCTCGGATTACAGTCTCTTTTTAATTTCAAAGTTCAATACTCAATAACTTTGCCAAATTTGAGGTATCTCGTAAGTTCATATCTTATGACCATTCATCCTCTTATACTTTAGAAACTATCAAACTAGGTCAAGATCAATTGCAAGACATTATGGTCTTACATATCTTATTTCACGCAATCTTAACTTCCACATCAATCTGTTATCTTGCATGACATACCTTACAAATCTCTAACATTTACAAAAGATTCATAGTATATAGTATGTCGTATTCAATCTTAACTCTACCAATGATAGGTTTGAAGAGTCCTCTTTTTTTTTTCTGTAAATCACAATACCTTACAGGCTATTGTGTTACTTATCGAGGCCTCAAATCATCCACCACTTAGTAGTCTTCTTTACTTTATTATCATTTAATTTCTATATAAAAACACATGCATTTAGAACAGTATTCTGCACTTACTGAGCACTAGACAATCTCGGCTTTGATACCAATAAATCTGTCACGACCTGAAGGCCGCGACGGTGCCTCTTACTTTTACGGATGCGTAGAAATTATGGCTAATTTTTTGATTTTCTATATTTGTTTTGTCTAAGTGCAATGTAGTGAATTTTGTTTCGGGACATTAACTCCCTCGCCTATTTTTATCACTTTACCCAGGTTAATTTCCTACATAAAATTTGCAAATAATTCCAGCTCATGCTTCCCACAATAACAGTTGATTATTTTCTAGCATTCCTATGACCAAGTTCATTTCCATATCATGACATTTCATCTTATGATTTTGTGAGATCCCCAACTTCCATGTATTCCTCCATGTATGTAAAGTATTCTAAGTTAATATGATTAAAGGAATATGAAGTTGATGTGTAATTAAGGTGTAATTGATGTATGATTAATGTATGCATGATGAATGGAATATAGAAGAAATAATAAAGTTGAATGTCAATAAGTCAAATGCAATAAGATGATATCAGGAAAATAAAGTGGGCATGAGAAAAGAATTAAATTCAGAATTTTGATTTGAAGTTAAATGGATGAGTCATGAGGAAATTAATGGGTCAAATGAGTCAAAGAGATGCTAATGGCTGAGATAGAGAATGGATGAGCATGCATTTAATGCATGAAGCATGACTCATCACCCTCATCATCATCACCCCTACGCCAGCCTCTTCCAGCCTCTCCCTCTCGTTCCATCCAAACTTCCATAGTTTTCCAACTCAAGCTCCTTGCTAAACCACCTTACTCCCTCACCAATTCACTAAGTTCATTTAACGAAAATCGATCCTTGTCACTAGACTAGATGATATCCAAAGTTTGAAGGATTGATTCCAAGTATTGGAAGAGATCTCAAGATTTGAAGTTTTGGTCTCTAGTGAAGGTAAGAGAAGAGGATGATTCTTGCAATTTCGTTCTTGATGTGAAGTTGTTTTGAGTTAGTATAACATGTGTATGTGGTTTAATTTAAGGTTTGATATGATGTGATGATTTCAGATTTGAAGAAGTGAAAGCTAGGGTTACGCATAAAGTGATTTCGCGTTCCGAAGGAATCAAGGTAAGGAATTTATGTAACGGACGTAAGGCGGCTATGTCCGCATGTTTTATGATGTTTTTACATGTTTTGGAGAGAAGCACCAGTTGATTTTGTGCAGGAAAAGATGCATTTTCGGACCTGTCTCCTAGTACCAATTAGGTTAGGAGCAGCCGACTGCCTTAAGTAGCAGCCGACTGCCTAGAGACAACCAAAACGCCGTTTTTCGAAAACCGATGCAAACCAGTCGACTGCTATGTAAGCCAGTCGACTGCTATTTTCCCAGAAGCATTCTGTTTCAAACCAGTCGACTGCTATATGGACCAGTCGACTGCTATTTACCAAATTGCATTCTGTTTCAAAAACAGTCGACTGCTATTTCTTAAGAAGCATTCTGTTTGAAAACCAGTCGACTGCTATATGGACCAGTCGACTGCCCCCCATGTATTTTCAAAGATGAAATTATCGAAATTTTAAATGAAATTAATTTCGATAAAAGGAATTATGAAGCAGCAGTCGACTGCCATATAAGACCAGTCGACTGCCATGTATGAAAAGATGTTTCAAAGCTTATTCAATGTAAACACAAAGGTGTTTTCTGAAAAGTATATTATAAATGTTTTGAGGCTATGGACTGCGTAATGATTATGCATTTCTGATGGCTGAGAGACTCTGATCAAGTCCTCAGTAATATGTATGTTAAGTGAGGAACCCTAGTCCGGTCCTCAAGACCATAAGTGACACCTGACTAGTGCTCACTATGGTATTATTAAGGCAGGAGAGAATCCCTGACCTCTACATGGTATACCAATGTACTAATGCATGATTAGAGTCATATGAGTCATATGAATGGGAATGAACGGTTCATATGACGACTCAATCGCTTAAACATTGTACATAGTCTCCATCTATTTCAAAGTACAAAAAGTATGTATGAAGAACTGTATGATGTATGTTTTTAAAGTATGTTATGAAGTATGATGTTTTAAAGAAAGAAGTATGATGCATGTTGTACATGTATGCTATGTTTTAAAAGAAGCATACAAAGTATGATTGCCATGTCATTTGAAATAAATATACATGGTTGCAAACAATGCATGAAAAATGTTTATGATACATGCTTTCAAATGCTCTACATGACATTATAGAGCCAAGTAGGAAAAACGCATATAGAGGCATAGCACGCTCTTTTACATACTTTTCTTACTGAGCGTAAACTCACCCTTTTACGACCATTTTTCCTACAGATTACTTGAAGTGAAATCCGCTCCGACTAGAGGAGCTTGTTTTTGAAGAATCAAGGTGTACCTTCTTGATACGCTTCCCGGTTAGCATAGAAGGTATACTCATATGTTCATGTATATAGTAAATTGTAATTCAGCTACAGTACAGTACAAGTAGGAAATTGTGTATATAGGATATTGGGGATGTAAGATAAGATGATGTATGAGATCCTGTGGAAAATGGAATGATATGTATATATATCATTTTTATGTTTATGGTAATTGACTAAAAATTTTATAAGCTATTAGATAATTAGCTTAAGGATAAGAAGAGAATGACACTGCGTGAACTAAATCTAAATAAAGAAGGAAAAAGATAAGTGATAAGATGAAGTGACGGGGACGTCACAGAGTGGTATCAGAGCAGTTTAGATTGAGGTTTGTCAGTGTCAAGAAGCTAAAAATAGAGTATATTCCCCAATTGTACTGTACTTGTCTGAATACAAATGTATAGTATAGCTATTTCTAGTTATACTAAAGAGCTCAATGATGATTATATTTACAGTATGAGCTCACGAAGAAGAGGTACAAGTAGAGGAAGAGGACGGGGTCGCACTGAAGAGCCCCCAGTTCCGTCTCCTCATCCATCTCCACCGCATAGCCCAAACACAAGGCTAGCGAAAATGGAAAAGCATATGGAGAACATGGCCACGATGTTTAATCAGTTTATGTCTAATTTCCCGAATGTGGCCACAAGCACTCAAGCAACTGCAACTGTTATTCCTCCTACTGAAGTAACCCCACCAGTCCCAGTTACTGGAAGGCGGGATTCTAGAGCTTATTGCAGTGTGGCATTGATTAAGGAATTTAAGAAATTGGATCCGCCTAAGTTCAAAGGGGAGAGAGATTTGTTGACAGCTGAGAACTGGATGAAAGCTGTCCTAAAATCTTTCGAGTACATGCCCTATTCTGAAAGGGAAAAAGTAGGATTGGCTGCCTACTTGTTAGTCGATGATGCTGAATATTGGTGGCAAGCCACTCGGACCGTGTTAGAGGCCCGATATGATGAGGTTACGTGGGATAGATTTGTAGAAGCTTTCCATGAGCAGTACATCCCACGCACTGATCGTAATAGATTGAAGATTGAGTTTCTTAGTTTGACTCAAGGTACGATGACGGTGAATCAGTATGAATCAAAGTTTATTACCTTGAGTAGATTTGATCCAGAGGTCCTCAGAGATGAAGGGCATAAGATATACAGGTTCATCAAGGGATTGAAGTCCCCGATTAGATCTAAACTGTATCCGATGGATATCACCACCTATGGAGAAGCTGTCCGCAAGGCTCAGTTGTGTGAGCAAGACTATGATTTGCATCATGCTGACTTCCGAACCAAGGGTAAGGGCAAAGAACCGATGAAGCGGAAGTCGGATGAGAAAGCTCCGAGTGATAGGTATCCATTTCGGAGAAGTAGGAGATCTGAATGAGTTTCTATAGGTACTCCTAGAGCTACCGGGATCAAGATAAGTGATGAGCGATCTCGAAATCAAGTGGGAAGTACCGCTAGCTCGCAAAAGAGTACAATGCAAAGATGTGAGCAGTGCGGGAAATTTCACGGATCACAGCCATGTCGCTTGGCGAGTGGCGCTTGCTTTAGATGTGGGGAGAAAGGGCACATGATTAAGGATTGCCCTCAGAGAGATCCGAAGATGCCTGACGAATCTGATAAGATCCCTAAACCGCAACCTAAGGCCACTGCTGCCGAGAAGGGGAAGAAAGCTGTGACCCAAGGACGAGTGTTTGCCATCGACGAAGAGTCTGCCGATGCCTCGTCCAAAGTGATTAAAGGTACAATTTACCTATTTGATATGAATGTCATGGCATTGTTTGATCCAGGCTCTACGCATTCTTTTGTGTCTTCTAAGTTTGCTATGAAAATACCTGTTGAGCATGAGACTTTAGGACACTTATTAAGGATAAGTACACCTTTTAAGGACTCACAAATGACGGAGTTAGTGTATAGAAATTGTAAGCTACGGGTAGGAGAAAGAGAATCTAAGGCTGACCTAATCCTACTGAATATGTATGGGTTTGATGTTATTTTGGGTATGGATTGGTTAGCTAATAATCATGTCATAGTGGACTGTTATGCTAAGAGCGTAACATTCTCTTCACCTGTTAGCTATGTTGTAAATTTTGCAAGTAATTAATATAAAAGCATGTTTGATCTTAATTGTTTGCAAATGAAAATGATGAATAATATGTATGATGATATGAAGGATTTATTGCCTATGTGGAGGACGTAGATCAGAAACGTCCCGGACTCAAGGATATTCCTGTAGTCCAAGATTTTCCAGAAGTATTTCCGGATGATCTTCCAGGACTTCCTCCGGATAGGGAAGTGGAGTTCACTATTGATTTGGTGCCGGGGACTGAGCCTATATCAAGAGCTCCTTACCGGATGGCCTTGGTAGAATTGGAAGAACTTAAGAAGCAGCTTCAGGAGCTGCTAGACAAGGGATTCATACGACCCAGCGTATCCCCTTGGGGTGCTCCTGTGCTTTTTGTCCGGAAGAAGGACGGTAGTATGAGGTTATGTATTGACTACCGGTGGCTGAATAAAGTGACAATCAAGAACAAGTACCCTCTTCCCAGAATTGACGACCTCTTTGATCAGCTTAAGGGTGCACAAGTCTTTTCCAAGATAGACTTGAGATCGGGATATCACCAGTTGAAGATTCGAGATGAAGATATCCCTAAGACTGCATTCAGGACGCGGTATGGCCATTATGAATTTTTGGTGATGCCGTTTGGTTTGACTAATGCACCTGCAGCCTTCATGAACTTGATGAATGATGTATTTAAGCAGTACCTGGACCAGTTTGTCATTGTCTTCATCGATGACATTTTGGTCTACTCGAGGTCTCGGGAAGAGCATGAGCAGCATTTGAAAATAGTTCTGCAAACCCTCAAGGATAGAGGATTGTATGCCAAGCTAAGTAAATGCGATTTCTGGTTGAATCAGATCTCCTTTTTAGGTCATGTGATCAGTAAAGATGGAGTCTCGGTTGACCCATCGAAGATTGAAGCGGTGGTTCAATGGGAAAGACCGAAGACTGTGACGGAGATTAGGAGTTTCTTGGGTTTAGCTGGCTACTATAGAAGGTTTGTAGAGGGTTTCTCGAAGCTAGCTGCTCCACTGACGCGCTTGACGCGCAAGGAAGTGAAGTATGAGTGGAATGAAGCCTGTGAAAGTAGCTTTCAAGAGTTAAAGCGCAGGCTAACGACTGCACCGATCCTTACCATCCCTAGTGGTTCAGGTGGATTTGCGGTGTATAGTGATGCCTCAGGGCAAGGTTTGGGATGTGTGTTGATGCAGCACGGTAAGGTAGTGGCATATGGTTCTAGACAATTGAAAGACCATGAGAAGAACTACCCGACTCATGATTTGGAGTTAGCTGCAGTAGTGTTTGCCCTGAAAATATGGAGGCATTATTTATATGGTGAGAGATTTCAGATTTTTACGGATCATAAAAGTCTGAAATACTTGTTCTCTCAAAGAGAATTGAATATGAGGCAAAGAAGATGGCTCGAGCTTCTAAAGGATTACGATTGTGAGATCTTGTACCACCCGGGGAAAGCCAATGTGGTGGCGGATGCTCTGAGCCGGAAGCATGTAAGTATGGCGTCTTATATGATGATAAAAGAGCATGAACTAATTGAGCAATTTGCAAGCCTCAATCTTAATGTCATGACTTATGAGCAAACTGGAATGATGGCTAGTCTAAGGATTGAGCCAGAGTTAATGGACAGAATCCGAAGTGCTCAAAAGGAAGATGATAGATGCATAGAGGCTATGAAACAGATGCAGTCAGATATGACCTCAGAATTTGATGTAAGTAATGATGGAATTTTGAGGTTCAGGAGTCGTATATGTGTCCCACATGATGATGAATTGAAGAAGTTGATCTTGACTGAAGCACATGCCACTAAGTACACGTTACATCCAGGAAATACGAAGATGTATCACAATCTTCGCAAGGTGTACTGGTGGAAGGGCATGAAGAGAGACATAGCAGATTTTGTAGCAAAATGTCTCACATGTCAACAGGTCAAGGTAGAGCACCAAAAGCCAGCAGGACTACTGCACCCTCTGCCCATACCTATGTGGAAGTGGGAACACATTACGATGGATTTTATTATGGGATTGCCCAGAACCAAGAGGAATCATGATGGTATTTGGGTAGTCGTCGATAGATTGACAAAATCAGCTCACTTCCTACCTATGAAGTCAACCGATACACTCAATACTTTGGCAGATATGTATGTAAAAGATGTTGTAAGACTACACGGTGTTCCAGTGAGCATCACTTCTGATAGAGATTCCAGGTTTACTTCCCATTTCTGGGAGCATTTTCAAGAAGCCATGGGATCTAAGTTAAGTTTTAGCACAGCTTTTCATCCGCAGACTGATGGACAGTCCGAGCGCACGATTCAGACGCTCGAGGATATGTTGAGAGCTTGTGCTATGGACTTTAAAGGCTCCTGGGATGACCATCTGCCATTGGCTGAGTTTGCATACAATAATAGTTATCATGCAAGCATCGGGATGGCACCATATGAAGCTTTGTATGGAAGAAGGTGTCGATCTCCGATTGGGTGGGAAGAAGTGGGCGAACGTAAGTTATTGGCTCCAGATCTAGTCGAGCAAGCATCAGAAGATGTTAAGTTGATTTGTCAGAGGCTTAAGACAGCTCAAAGTAGACAAAAGAGCTATGCAGATGCTCGACGGAGGCCACTTGAGTTCATGGTTGGAGATTTAGTATTCTTGAAAGTTTCTCCATCCAAAGGAATTATGAGATTTGGTCGGCGAGGTAAGCTGAGTCCTCGTTACATCGGTCCATTTGAAGTCTTAGATCGAATAGGCGATGTTGCCTATAGATTGGCATTGCCTCCGGAGCTATCGGGAGTACATAATGTGTTTCATGTGTCGATGCTTCGGAAATATAATCCGGATCCGTCTCATGTTATTGAGTATGAACCCTTGGAAATAAGGGAAGATATGAGTTATGTAGAGAAGCCGGTTCGGATTTTGGACAGGAAAGACAAAGTTTTGAGGTCTAAGACGATCCCATTAGTGAAAGTGCTCTGGCAATACCATACGATGGAAGAAGCTACATGGGAGCTAGAAAGCTTAATGAAGGAAAAGTACCCAGAGTTGTTTACATGACAAACTAAGGCAAATTTGGAGGACCAAATTTTCTAAGGTGGGGAGGATGTGAGATCCCCAACTTCCATGTATTCCTCCATGTATGTAAAGTATTCTAAGTTAATATGATTAAAGGAATATGAAGTTGATGTGTAATTAAGGTGTAATTGATGTATGATTAATGAATGCATGATGAATGGAATATAGAAGAAATAATAAAGTTGAATGTCAATAAGTCAAATGCAATAAGATGATATCAGGAAAATAAAGTGGGCATGAGAAAAGAATTAAATTCAGAATTTTGATTTGAAGTTAAATGGATGAGTCATGAGGAAATTAATGGGTCAAATGAGTCAAAGAGATGCTAATGGCTGAGATAGAGAATGGATGAGCATGCATTTAATGCATGAAGCATGACTCATCACCCTCATCATCATCACCCCTACGCCAGCCTCTTCCAGCCTCTCCCTCTCGTTCCATCCAAACTTCCATAGTTTTCCAACTCAAGCTCCTTGCTAAACCACCTTACTCCCTCACCAATTCACTAAGTTCATTTAACAAAAATCGATCCTTGTCACTAGACTAGATGATATCCAAAGTTTGAAGGATTGATTCCAAGTATTGGAAGAGATCTCAAGATTTGAAGTTTTGGTCTCTAGTGAAGGTAAGAGAAGAGGATGATTCTTGCAATTTCGTTCTTGATGTGAAGTTGTTTTGAGTTAGTATAACATGTGTATGTGGTTTAATTAAAGGTTTGATATGATGTGATGATTTCAGATTTGAAGAAGTGAAAGCTAGGGTTACGCATCAAGTGATTTCGCGTTCCGAAGGAATCAAGGTAAGGAATTTATGTAACGGACGTAAGGCGGCTATGTCCGCATGTTTTATGATGTTTTTACATGTTTTGGAGAGAAGCACCAGTTGATTTTGTGCAGGAAAAGATGCATTTTCGGACCTGTCTCCTAGTACCAATTAGGTTAGGAGCAGCCGACTGCCTAGAGACAACCAAAACGCCGTTTTCCGAAAACCGATGCAAACCAGTCGACTGCTATGTAAGCCAGTCGACTGCTATTTTCCCAGAAGCATTCTGTTTCAAACTAGTCGACTGCTATATGGACCAGTCGACTGCTATTTACCAAATTGCATTCTGTTTCAAAAACAGTCGACTGCTATTTCTTAAGAAGCATTCTGTTTGAAAACCAGTCGACTGCTATATGGACCAGTCGACTGCCCCCCATGTATTTTCAAAGATGAAATTATCGAAATTTTAAATGAAATTAATTTCGATAAAAGGAATTATGAAGCAGCAGTCGACTGCCATATAAGACCAGTCGACTGCCATGTATGAAAAGATGTTTCAAAGCTTATTCAATGTAAACACAAAGGTGTTTTCTGAAAAGTATATTATAAATGTTTTGAGGCTATGGACTGCGTAATGATTATGCATTTCTGATGGCTGAGAGACTCTGATCAAGTCCTCAGTAATATGTATGTTAAGTGAGGAACCCTAGTCCGGTCCTCAAGACCATAAGTGACACCTGACTAGTGCTCACTATGGTATTATTAAGGCAGGAGAGAATCCCTGACCTCTACATGGTATACCAATGTACTAATGCATGATTAGAGTCATATGAGTCATATGAATGGGAATGAACGGTTCATATGACGACTCAATCGCTTAAACATTGTACATAGTCTCCATCTATTTCAAAGTACAAAAAGTATGTATGAAGAACTGTATGATGTATGTTTTTAAAGTATGTTATGAAGTATGATGTTTTAAAGAAAGAAGTATGATGCATGTTGTACATGTATGCTATGTTTTAAAAGAAGCATACAAAGTATGATTGCCATGTCATTTGAAATAAATATGCATGGTTGCAAACAATGCATGAAAAATGTTTATGATACATGCTTTCAAATGCTCTACATGACATTATAGAGCCAAGTAGGAAAAACGCATATAGAGGCATAGCACGCTCTTTTACATACTTTTCTTACTGAGCGTAAACTCACCCTTTTACGACCATTTTTCCTACAGATTACTTGAAGTGAGATCCGCTCCGACTAGAGGAGCTTGTTTTTGAAGAATCAAGGTGTACCTTCTTGATACGCTTCCCGGTTAGCATAGAAGGTATACTCATATGTTCATGTATATAGTAAATTGTAATTCAGCTACAGTACAGTACAAGTAGGAAATTGTGTATATAGGATATTGGGGATGTAAGATAAGATGATGTATGAGATCCTGTGGAAAATGGAATGATATGTATATATATCATTTTTATGTTTATGGTAATTGACTAAAAATTTTATAAGCTATTAGATAATTAGCTTAAGGATAAAAAGAGAATGACACTGCGTGAACTAAATCTAAATAAAGAAGGAAAAAGATAAGTGATAAGATGAAGTGACGGGGACGTCACAGATTTACATTCTTTTCCTACTTGGTCACTTGTTCATGCTATTCAATCTACATATCCATACTCATGCAAAATCAACAATTCTATACTTCCACCTTTACTATAGTCTAGATGCCATTCTCTATATTAGATTACATCCCATCTAAGTACTGAATTAAAAACAGCCTGAATCGATATTAAATGCAAAAGAAGAGTATGTATACCCAAAATTTTGACAAAAGTTTCCTTGGAGAGTTGGGACTATATTTCAGGCTTGGGACTAATTCGGAAAGCTCTGAAATACTCCCCCAACTCCATGCTCAATCTGAAAAATTTAAATAGCGTTTAATGAGCAAGGCTCAGTAAGTCATTTATATAAGTGCAGAGTTAGAATTATACTGTTCTATATGCCATGCATGATGTCATGTGAGGAAAATTTACTATCAGTCATTCTCTTATTCATCATGCGATCATATACCTGTCATGTTCTCAGATTAAGTTCATCTATGCTTCAACATGTCATGAAATGTCTAAGTTATGAAACCATGCTATAACCTTTAACATGTAATTATGATCGAAGTAGTTACAGTCATAAAACATGTAATACATATTCTTTTAAACAAGTTCAAGACATGTAAAATATCAATACATTTCATGTATTCTTTTAAGACATGCTTGAAATATGCAAGCTTTTTCATTTCATGTCAAGTATGCTTTTTGAAACATATTTCATATCACATATACTTTTTGAACATATATGCTTTTTGAAGCACATTTCATGTCACATATACTTTTGAAATACATTTCATATCGCATATATTTCTTTGAAGTACGTTTCATATCATATATACTTTGAAAGTATATTTCATATCACATATAGCATCAAAATGCGTTTCATATACTATAAATCAATATCAAGTTTAGAGTTCATTTTCATTTTAAAGGCATACTCTAAACTTCATTTCATATCATTTGAGACTAGGCTAAATCCCTATCTCTCTATCAATAAAGACTTAGTCCACTGTAGCTAGCAGTGAAGAATCATATCGTCCCCTGGAAACCACTAGGGCGCTATCTATGGCCATAGACCTCATGTCTCTCAGCCCCACTGATCAGGCGAGACTAAGACCTGTCCACGACTATTGTCAGACAAGCATCTATGCTTAATGAGTAATCTCCAATTAGGCGACTTCCACTATGCTTTATTGAATTTAATTCTCTTAGGGTGCCTATAGTCTCATAAAACATTCAATCTTTCTTATGAAAATAGTTCAATGTATGTAATGCTTTTCTTGAGATCAATTACATATATATACGTTCATATGTGAAAACTATAATTTCATTCTTTTCAAAATCATATAAGCATCAAGCATTCTAAAAAGCATGATAAGATAAATCTTTTTCGTGTTTCATGCATAGTACTAAAGCATGCTTAATGGTAAAAGAATTCAAGTAGATGAAATGAAAGCAGTATAATGTAGTGCTCATGAATCACATGAATGTCTATCATTCCATCCCGTGATATCTATAAGTTTCTACCATACCGATTCATTTACGGTTAATATCATACCATTTTGGCACTTTATCGAGTCTAACATCGTACCTACATTTCATTTCGTTTAATCTAATCTCTAAGTATTCGAATCATTTTATGGTAAGATTCAATCCTATACAAGATAATCCTACTTCCACGTTATATAAACGTCTTACCTAGTGCGACCTTAGCTTGATCTTGTCCAATGGTTAGCTAGACCGTGTCCAATTAGACTGTTTCCGTCATCCTCCCGTCGTGCTACACCTTCACAATAAAAATGCGACTTAATAACGTCTAGCCCATTTCTATATACTTGAAGGTTTAACTTCCAATTTAATACACACACACATATATATATTGATATTCATATACACACACACACACACACACACACACACACACACACATGCACACACTTAACATTAATTTAACTCGGATTCTCAAATCGAACTTATCTCATCCTCGTATCTCTTCCTCTATATATATATATATATATATATATGCATCACATTTCCACACACACACACACACACACACACACACACACACACATATATATCTTTTCTTTCTAATCCTTTTTCTTTTCCTTTCTTCTTATTTCTTTTCTTTTTTTTTCTTTGTCTCTTACTTTGTTTTTAAGTAAGTAGCATATGTATACATATATATATATATATATATATATATTATATATATTTGCATACATATATATATATATATATTTAACACTAGTGTAATAAAATTTCTAAAATCTACTATATATCTTTACATATGTACTACACATATATATTTATCTATTCCTTGTTTCCTACCTTGTCTCCAAGAAAACAATATATATGCACACTCACACACACACACCACACACACACACACACACACACACATATATATATGTATTTATATATTTAACATTATTTTAATATAGCTCTTAACTCTATTCTTCTCATCTCTATATATACAAATATATATATATTTATATATATAATTTCCTTCTTGTATTTCTTTTCCTTTTAAGTTCTTTTCCTCTTTCTTTTATTTCATTTCTTTTTCTTCTATTTTTACCTCAATGTCTCGGCAACTTGGAGGAGAACACCACCACCTATGGCAGTCCTTGGATGTCGGCTACAACCACCACCCCAATTCTGCTAGTCTCAGCCCTCGTACGTCTCTGGCTTAAGGTTGGAAACACCCAAGCTAACCACCAAAAACCCTTTTTCCTTTTCAGCCTCCTTAAACCCTAACCTAGTTGCCAAAAATCCCAGCCAAAAATCTCAGCTCGTGGCAACCACCTAGAACAGATTTTCCTTTCTCCCTCCTTTTTCTTAAATCACGTTTTCAACTTCAGCAAGTATTTTCGATCACCTCTTTCTGCTGCATTATCAGCCTCAGCCCGACGTCCCTAGTACCTGCCAACACTTCGTCATAGCCTATTCTGTTCAGACCAACTATGTGCGACACAAGGAAGGTAGTGTTTCAAATAGCAGCCGCAAAACAGAATAGCGGCCACTATCTCGCGGTAGCGGCTGTGGCTGTGGCCGCCACCGCTATTAAGGGAAAAACGGATGTGAATATAAATCACATCCGTAATGCCGCTATTGGCCGATAGCGGCAATAACGTCCGTTATTGGTCGCTATTGGCCGCTATTGCTGCTATCATCCATTTTCAGTTGAAATTGGGTATTAAAAAAAATTTCAAAATCAACAAAAAATTTCCAGCTATCGTCCATTTTCAATTGAAATTGGGTATTAAAAAAAATTTCAAAATCAGCAAAAAATTTCCAACAGAAGACTGATCAACAAAATCCAAAACAAATCCCTAGTTTCACACAATTATAATTTCAGTTTCAATCAACAGAAATTCTCAAGAAACAACACCACAACACAACAAGAAAGTAATTAAGAAATTTATTTAAAACTTAAAATCATTTACCTTTTCAAGTAGAATTAGATCAAGGAAGGGGATTTGTCGAATTAGGGAAGGGGATTTTGTCATGGTTGTAGACTTTTTGACTGCTGGTTAGTGAGGGGCTAAGCAACTATTGAGAGCTCTGTTTTGTACTCATACTCTGTAGAAGCAAGGTAGAGAAAGACTAAGAAGAAAGGAAGGCACTAGGTGATGATGCAGTGGAGTGGTGGAGGCATGGCGGGGCGTGGCCGGCGTGGCGCTGTGGGCATCTTGGTTGCTGTTTGTCGACGGAAGCTGGGTTCTTGTCTGGAGAGAGTAGAGTCGACGAAGGAGAAAAAGAAAGCAAGAGTGAGGTATGTGAGTGAGGGTGAACGGTTGAGATAACGGTGGGGAGAAAGTGTTGTGATGAACGGTTGAGATAAGGTTGGTGAGAAAGTGTTGTGATGAAAGGTTGAGATAAGGGTGGTCTTTGGGATGTTTGGGAATCTAGATTTTTGGGTTTTGTTTTTATTAAATGTATATTAGATAATATTAAATTAAATCTGAAATTAAATTATAAATGTAATCTTTAGTTGAATTTCTATTGTAATTAAATACATAGCATTAAATATAATTATAACTCAAAAGATAAAGATAATATTGATATTTGATAATATAAATGATATAATTAATTTAGATGAAAAAAGATTTGATAAAATTTGGATGAAAAATTCTTTAATAATTTAAATGAGAAATAATTTATACATTGATTTTTATTAATACATAATTATTTATCTTTAGTCTCATAATTTGTTATTTTTCAATTACCATAAATGATTTTCTATACATGAATGCTTTACTATAATTCAAAAAAAAAATTATAAGTAACATTTTTTTACATAAATATTAACTTAAAATAACATAAATTATTTTAAAAATTATAAAATAAGACTTTTTATAATTATAATTATAATTATTACATTTTGTATAAAAGTTGTGCGAAAATTAAAAAAATTCACGACCGCGATGGCTGCAATGACCGCGATGGTCTCCGTTATTTCCGCAATAGCGATAAACGCAACGCGACCGAAAACGCGGCCGCAACCGCAATTTAAAACAATGAAGGAAGGGAAGGGAAGGCACGACGGAAAGGAAGTGGAGTTTAGAAATTGTATAGGGGACGGGAGAAAGAAAACAAAAGGAAAGATAGCTCAGTTTTTCTTTAGGTTTTTCTCTTTCTTTTTCTTTTAGCTTATTTTATTATTCTTTTAGGCATAGGCTGCTACAATATATTCGGCAGAGCACTTTGGATTTTGGTGGGATTTTTCCCACCAAATCCGGTTTTTATATATATATATATATTTTGTATAATCTATAATATAGATATTTGTTTCACTTTACTTTTGTTTTATTATATTATATGATTTATCTATTTATTCATGTATTTCTTTATTATATATATACACTTTGTATTTTATTTATTCATTTCTTTATTATTATTAATATCTTGTATATGTGTATAACATATTTTATTTTTTTTAAGGTATCTTTCTTTTATATCTTATACACATATTCTATACTTGTGTGTGTGTGTATATATATATATATATATATTCTTGTTCTTATAAATATGTTTAGTACCTATATTCGTATATTCCCGAATATGTATACGTAAATGTGTGTATATATATATATATATATATATTTTAATTTCATGCATGTACTTTGCAATGATGCATGTACATATACACACTTATCTTGTATATATATATATATATATCTATTTTACTTCCTTTGATCATATAAATATGCGTGTGTATATGCATATATAAATATATATTTTTTATTTTATTATTCGCATTTAATCTTGGATACTTGACTTCTATGAACATGTACTATAATCTCATACTTAAAATCTCATAAGTACATTATCTCTTTGTGTCACTAAATTACATAAGAATACTTATTTAGCTAGGAAAAATATCGGTTCTCACAGGTTTCGGTTGAACCGGTCTGGTTCAAAAAAACAAAAAATAAATAAATGAAGGCTGCCACTGCGCACCTTCGTTTAGAGAGTGACTTGCCTCATTTAAATGGTCGTTGCCTCATTTGGGCAATCTTTTTTTTTAATTTTTTTATTTTAATTTTTTTCCTATAAATACCTCTATTCTATCTTCTATTTTTCTTTACATTTCTTCTATATTTTCTCTCAAATTTACTATCTACATTCATCTACTCTTATTCTCTTCACTCACGTACTCTCTCAATATTCACTCAAACTCTCTCAAATTAACTTAAATTCTCTTATTCCAAATTTATAATAGCATCATTTCCTTTCTAAATTTCATTTTTCTTTTTATTTTATAATTTTACAAATTTTAATTTTAATTTTCAAGTTTTAATTTCCAAATTCTAATATATTATCTATATCCCTTATTCCAAATTTATAATATCATCATTTTCTTTCTAAATTTCATTTTTCTTTTTATTTTATAATTTTACAAATTTTACTTTTAATTTTTAAGTTTCAATTTCCAAATTCCAATATATTATATATATCATACATCTATTTTTTTAATTTTTAACATATATTTATTTTCAAAAAAATATAAAAATGTCTAATTTCTTTCGTCGTTCATACTCTGTTTCTCGACCTTTTGGTTCCACTGAAATTCCTAATTTGGGTGACAAATCATTTAATGAAATCGAACTTGATATTCATCTAGAGGAGGAGCTTCCTTTGGCACCACCATCGTTTGGTCGTGGTCGTGGAGGAGGTCATGCTCAAACACAATCATCAGCTGCCACCACTGTTGCTACATCATCAAGACCGAAGTTTAGTTGAAAAAATACAAGCAGGGTATGGGAGTATTTCGACATTTTAGCAAAAAAAGATGAGACGAATAAATATTGTGCTATCTGTAAATTATGCAAAGGAGTTTACTCTTATAACTCCGGTGGAGGTGGTGGCGGTACAGGTATGTATAAAAGACATTCAATTACTATACATAAAATTAATCCTGATGCCGAAGAAAATGAAATTTTAGAAGGTAAACAATCTCAAATTAATACACATGATGGTGGAAAAAATTTTAATTTTGATAATGTTCAAGCTAGACTTGGTTTAGTTAGATTTGTAGTTAGGACTGAACAACCATTCACAATTTGTGAAAAAACAGCATATTTAGAATTTGTTTGTAAATATTTACAACCCTCATATAAATCTGTTTCTAGACATATATTAAAAAGAGATTGCATGGATATGTTTAAAGAATATAGATAAGCTTTAATTGATAAACTTAGTAATATTTCATCTAGGGTTAGTTTAACTAGTGATATATGGACTAGTACTAATGGTATAAGTTATCTTGTTATAACTTGTCATTGGATAGATGAAGATTGGTCCATGCAAAAACGAATTTTATCTTTAGATGTAATAGAAGAAGCACATAAGTCATATACTATTCATAAATATATTACTAAAGTTTGTAAATTATATGGACTAAAAAATAATAGAGTTTTTGCTATTACTTTTGATAATGCTTCGAGTAATACTGCAGCTATTCCTCATTTAATTAAAAGTTTAAACCCTATTATGCAAGGCATATTTTTTCATGCAAGATGTGCATGTCATATTATAAATTTATGTGTTCAAAGTGGTTTTAGTTCTAGTGGTACTGGTAGTGACATAGGTCCAATTGATAAAATTAAAATTTTAGCAAAATGGATTCGCACACCAAGTAATAAACGTGAATGGAAGCAAATTTGTATAACAAATAATATACCTGTTAAAGCGTTTCCACTGAATAATATACCTGTTAAAGCGTTTCCACTTCCAGTGGAAACAAGATGGAATTTACTTCATCGCTTGCTTTCTTCTATTTTACCTTATAAAGAACTTGTTACTCCTTTTTATAACAATTATACAAGTAGCACACATTTAGTACTTTTTGAAGAAGATTGGACTTTTATTGAATATTATGTTGATTTATTATCTACTTTTAAAGATGCAATCGAAAGATTTTCAACTCAATTTTATCCAACTACACCATATTTTGTTCCTATTATCTATACAATGTTTGAAAAATTTGTAAAATTTAGGAATCACGAAACTTTAAGTTCTTTTGTATATGATATGGAGGAAAAATTTTAAAAATATTAGGAAATAATTCATCCTATTTATTGTATTGCAACTTTACTAGATCCTAGTCAAGGTGAGGTAAATATAGAGATTTTTTTTATTGTTATAAAGAATTTCTTGGTCTTGATTCTATTGAGGATCAAAAGTCCTCAATTAACAATCTTTTTCGAGAATTGTTTAATGTTTATGAAACAAAAGGGGAGCAATTCAACTTTAACCGAGGAGAAGAAGATTCATATGAAGAAACCGAGAGTAACAAAAAATGAAAAAGAATTTTAAACGCAATTAAGGAAGCAGCAAAGAAGAGAATGAAGCTAAAAGGAAAAGCTAGCAGATCGGGATCAACAACTCGACGAAGTTCTAGCTTCAATGAGCTAGGATTTTTCTTAAGTCAAGATTTTTCTGTAGATGAAAACTTTTGATCTTCTCCAATGGTGGAAAGAAAACCAAAAACAATTTCCAATTTTAACTTCCATGGCCCGAGATGTTTTTGCGGTGCAAGTTTCTTCTGTTGCTTCATAATCCGCATTCTGGACGTGTGGAAGAATTATTGGAGACCATCGAACCACTCTTAATCCCGATTCATTGTGCATGTTAACATGCCTTAAAGATTGGTTTGATGCGGAATCGCGCAATATCGAACTTGGTATGGCCAATGAATTCGCTGATAATAATTTAGAAGAGGAGGAAGAAATTTCTAAGGCAATTCGTATAAATTATGAAGAGTAGAAAATAATCTTTTTTTTTGTAAATTGTATGTAAAATTGTAACTAAGTTTAGTCATAGTAAATATTTTTATGGACCACAGTCTCGTGGTTTTTACCCTTCTAACTTTTGAAGGGGTTTTCCACGTAAAAAATCTTTAGTCTCCTACTCTCTCCTTTTCTCCTTTATTATTATTATTATTATTATTATTATTATTATTATTATTATTATTATTATTATTATTATTATTATTATTATTATTATTATTATTACATACCAAATTAATTAATGTTATACTTATCTATGTTTAAAATAAATAAATATTTAAAATACAAAATGAATAAATATTTTAAAAACATATTAAATAAATGAATGAATAAATAAATGAATAAATATTAAGTAAATGATATTTCAAATATAATAAATTATTTTAAATGCAAAATGAATATAATAAATGAATATATAAATAATGATATGCAAAATGATATTGCAAAATGAATATAATAATAAATTAATAATATTCATAATATCATTATTTGTATTTTGAATCAAATATCATTTTATCATAATAACTTTATTATAATATTATATTCATAATATAACTTTATTTTATTATAACAATAATTTTATTAGATAATTTTATAGTAATTTATTTTTACATTATTGTTACATTAATTAAATAAATTATAATATAACTTTATAATAAATTATTGTTAAATTAAACTATTAACATTATTTATTATAAAAAAAATTTATTAGATTAAATTATTAAAATATATTAAAATAAATTAATATAAATTAATATAAATTTTAAAAAATAAAAATTTAAATGTAAAAAAAAATGGACTGAACCCGTTTAAACCGGTTTGGTCTGGTTTTTGGGCGAACCGGTCCAACGAATCGGGCTGGTTAGCCTTTTAATAACATGCGAACCGGACCGGCCCGGACCGATTCTCTATTGGTTCAAACCGGTTTTCATTTTCCAAGGGCCGGAACAGGTGAAAACCGGCCCGAAACTGGTCCGATCCGGCCCGTAACCATCTCTAGTTAGGAGTTATGAAAGAAAGAACATAGCAGGCCCAAACTTTGTGTTTTAAAAGGTTATAAACCAAATGATCATTTTCTAATACATGACTCATTTAGGCACTTTGCCCCATTCTTCATCCATTCTTTTTCATTCTAATTCCATTTCTTATTTTCTCCCTTTTTTTAACAAATAACTTTAAAATGTAAAGGGGTTTTCTTCTTTCATTTGCCCCTTAAATTCTTTCATAGATTTCAAGTGAACAAACTTCTTTCTTTTTTTTTCTTTCTTCTCTTTTTTTTTAGATTTTGCCCCCCAATGTGGATGGTGATCCTTGGTGGGTTTTTTTTTTAAGAAAAAACAAACATACTAGGCTCAAAGGGGTTAGCAATGGACAATTTTCTCACGCATGAAATGTAAATGAAAAATGGCCATTTTTCCTTTCAAATGTGAAAACTCTTATCAAAGAATCATTTACTGAGCAAACACTAACTTGTGGAACCATCTATTACAAAACTGCATGTCAACTTCCACCTTCTCTATCACATTTTCACTACAACATTCATGCCAAGATTTTGGACAAGAGTGCCAACATGAATAAAGCTTTGGTAGAGTTCTAATCCCAAATTATTATCAACATTGATATCATATTTATCGTTTAAAAATTAAAAAATGGAGGAAATGTGGTGAGGTATATAAAGAGATAAAGGCAAATTTGAATTAAGGGACAGAGAAATGTGATGAAAATGCATATGCTACTTCATTAAAATGATAAAAGATAAATGAAAGTCTATACATAAAAAGTCATTAGAGTTTTGACCAAAAACAATCTCACATCATCATGAATTACCCATCAAAAAGTCTTCTTTTGTAGTTATAACCTGGCATGGTTGGACAAGAGATTAACATTCATTCATTCCTTTGTCTCAAGATTCAATAAACCCTTTATGATCAAACTTTACACCTTACGCTTAAAAGCAAGGCAGCTTTCTATCGAGTGACCCAAGTTTCCATTATGATAGTCACATCGGGCATCAAGGTCGTACCACTTTAGATATGGAGGCTCCAAAGGCTTTAGTGGGATTGGGGTAACAAGTAAGTTCTCGACAAGGTATTGGAATACTTTAGCGTAAGACCAAGGAATTGGATCAATGTTGGTCCTTCTCTGTTTGTTTCGAGATCCTCTTTGGTTACTTTGGGTAGGTATAGGTGTTTGGAGACCCATTTGCCAACTAGACTGCGAGATTGGCTGACGAGTATTCAGGCTTGGAGAGGTATTATTTGTGGTGGGGTAATGGGTTTGGTACATTGGATAAGGATGATATGGAGCAAAGCATCCCACATGTTGCCCCCCATAATTCATAGCATGAACATCTCCTTCACTCCTCAATGGCGTCATCTCCTACAAGCTTACCACTCTTAATTGCATTATCTATTATTTCACCAGAGATCACCATATCTACAAAATTCTTTGTGGCATTTTCGACTATCATTTCATAAAACGGTGCTGGGAGTGTGTTGACAAACAAGATGGCGGTTTCTTTTTCTATGAGGGGCGGTTGAACTTGGGCAGGTACATCCTTCCACCTTTGAGCATATTCTCTAAAGCTCTCATCATGTTTCTTCCCCATGCCTTGTAAGGATAGGCAGTCTGGTGCCAAATCTTCAATGTGCTTGTATTGAGCAATAAATGCTCAAGCCAATTCTTTCCATAAGCAGATATGAGCTCGATCTAGTTGGGTGTACCACCTGGCGGCTAATCCGATAAGACTGTCTTGAAAAATATGCACCAATAATTCATCATTCTGAGCATAGGCAGCCATTTTCTAGCAATAAATCTTGATATGAGTCATTGGGCATTTGGTCCTATCATACTTTTCAAATTTTAGAACCTTGAACTTTGGTGGGATAACTACATCTGGTACCAAACACAGCTCGCTCGCATCCATGGAACCATATAAGTCCATCCCTTTGATAGCTCGTAACCTTTCTTCAAGGAGATCTAACTTTATTTAAGGCTCTAAATTCTCTTTCACTGTTGATACACTCATTTTCAGTTTCTCTTGTTCTTTAGGATCATCTGAATCATGGACATGGATTGGGTCTGATGGCTTCCTCCTGGGGTTTGGAATGTTGTGCCCCGAAAATAGCATATGCTGTGAAGTACAAACTTGGGGTGGAATGGGACTCTGTGGATATGAATGTTCACCATCTTGTACCCACCTTTCTTGAGTAGTTGCTTCCCCTACTGGTTCCTTTCCTCTATTCATTTTGGTTATCATCTCCATCATCACAGCCAAGTGCCCCTTCATCTCTTCTTGCCCCTTTTCTATTTTCTCCATTCGGCTAGCCTGTCCTTTTTCCATGGTCTAAACTTGTGAGAGCCTCGAACTGCTTTGTAACCTTTGATGGTTGAGAGGCCTTGAACCTTATTACCATGATTTTCTTTTAGTTAGAAATCCACATTATTATCGTGCTTTTGTCTAAAACAAAACTTTCTCTTATTTTTTCCAAGAATTTTTGAAACAAACAAATTTCTCCTTTTTTATAAAAAATAAAGAGTAGTGGCATATTTACTGAAGTATAACAAGTGTATGATGTGAATTTTATGAAAATCATGCTATTTGTATATGTATGCGAATGTTATGTGTGAAGAAAAAAAATCTATTCTTATTATCTTGAAAGATGAAATGGAACAAAGTATTTTAATTTCTTTTGTTAATTTGCATAACTTTCTTGATTTTACAGGTTAGGTATTTAGGATTTCACTTGAACTAACTCTCAGAGAGAAATAATCACGTACAACAATGTAAAATGCATACCAAAGTTCAAACCAAAATTCGCTCCGTACTTAACACACTCCTTATTAACTTGAGAGATCAAGTTTGAAACAAGTCCAAGAAATTGAAGAATAATCTTAAGCCATACAAAACTTGTTTCAAAACTCTCTCTCTTTTTTCTTTTGTTTTTAATTTTCTATGAGAAAGAACATATTCTTTTTTTCTTTTAACTATGAAATGCTATGTAAAATGTTTAAGACATGACACAATAACAAGGCAGTAATGAAAGAGATGTTTATGTAAAATGCAATTATAATGAAAATCAAATTTTGTTTTATTTCACCTAACTTACATGACTCTAAAATGTACATGACATGATTATCAATACATATAGACAGAATGATGATAAAATGATATATGTCACTAACATGCTTGAGAAAACTAATATTTATATTCACAATACCTAGACAATAATCCTATTATTCCATAATCCAACATGCAAAGAAGATGAAATTCCTAACTAAAACTAAACATTCTTCTCAATTTTTCTAAAAATCAATTTTCTTTTATCACCAAACAATTTTTTTTAAATTTTCTATTTTTCTAAAAATTTTCATGTTTCCTCCTAGATTTTTTTTAAAATTATTTTTATTTTTTTATTTCATCTTTATTCTGGATCAAATTATTCTTTAAATTTTTTACCAAATAAATTCAAGGATAATTTTGATAACATCCTTTTTTATTATTCAACCAAATGTTTTGCAATGAGATAATCAAGAAAAGGAAAGAAAAACATTTTTTAAACCCCTTTTTTTTTAGCATTTTTAAACTCTCATTAAAATTCCTACACAACCCAAAAAAAAGAAAGATTTTTTATTTTTATTTTTATTTTTTCATGTCAACTTATTCTTTAAATTATTCAAAAAAAATCAAGGAAAAATTTTGTTGACCCTATTTTACTTTATTTAGGAAAATGTCAACTCTCTTTTTTTTCTTAGTTCATTTTTTTTATTCATTCCTATTTTAATGCCCATATTTTCAAAAGAAATTTCCTCCCTTTTTTTAAAAAAAAAAAAGAAGAAGAATTATTCCCACTTTTTAAAAAAAAGAGTTACATGTTTGTTTTATCATTTTTCTCACCTTTCTTTATTAAAAAAAATTACTTGAATTTCTTTTTTTGACAAGATCTCTTTCCAAAATTTTTTTTATTTTATTTCACAAAAATTCTTTTTTGAAAGAAAAGAAATAAAATTATAGACAATTCAAGCTAAAATCAATAGTACCTTTATCATTGACATGAGAAAATGGGTCGAGCCAACAACCTCTTAGCCCAGTGGCTAAGGATGAGTTGTGGCATATTGTAAGTTTTGGGTCCGAATCTAAGCACCCCCATCCCCAGTTGTTTAATATTCCTCTTGTAACAAAAAAATGGGTCGAATAGTGTTCCCTCATGTGTCTAAATTTCGGGATAATCTCTACATAATTTGGGCATGGCTCTAGCTAGGATTGGCTTCTTTGGGCCCTTTAATGCTGGGTTGGGACTTATAAAAATCTAAAGATTCTCAAATTATACCTCACTGTCATCCACACCGGGCTAGTAAGATTGAATTTGAGTGGGAGTATTTTGCTTACTATTGCGGAGGTTATTACCTCACGAGAGCATAGGTACTTTTCTCCCTCTTAAGGAAGATGGAGCCCGGGTACAGAGCTCATGTTATGCAAATGCAAGAGCAAGTGTGTGTATGAGGGAACATTTATCAAACCATAACCCTTATCCTACAATGCCCCAACAATTTATTAAGAATAATATATACAAAATAAAGAATGCAATAAAATAAATGTAATAACTAAAACACAAATGCAACAAATTATTTAAAATTAAAGAAATTAAATTTAAATATTAGTTAAGACCACTAAATTAAAACTTAGGATAACACATGACTAATAAATGGCTTGACTCTCAAAAAGGTCCCCAGTGGAGTCGCCAAGCTGTCGTAACGCTTTTATCTGAAGACTCGACCACTAAACGATTTTAAAAACATTTAAAAAAACAAGGGAGTCACCACCAATCTTTTTGGTTAGGTGTGATTGGCCACCTAAAAAAAACTTGTCATTTTAACAAAATCTTAAAAGTAATTAAGTTTTATTAAAAAGACAATTTAGGTCTGCGAAAACAAAAATCGGGTTTAGGAGTACGGTTATGCGTGGGGAAGGATTAGCACCCCCACAACGCCAGTTAAAAATGGTATCATAGTAATCACGTTTTATCCTTTGGTTTCAATAAAATAATCTTAATTTAATATTTAAAAATAATTTCCTTTTTATTCTATTTTTTCTCAAGTCATTTTTATTATTTGTCGAAATCATTTTTTATTTTAAAAGGTTAAATTTTATTTTTTGAAAGTGAATGTGAACCCTTTTTATTGAAAAATTAAATCAAATACTCAAATACTTTTAGTAATATTTGAAATAATTTCCTCACCTAGAGATTTCTTAAGAATCGCTACTTGTGACTTCTATAAAATCTCATCCTCGGTAGGGCTCACATTATTTGTATAATTGATTAAAAATTATTATATACATTTTTAAAAAATCTCATTTTTGAAAATAAGCATGAACCTCTTTTATTGAAAAATTAAATCAAATACTCCAATACTTTTGGTAATATTTGAAATAATTTTCCTCATCTAAAGATTTCTTAAGAATCACTACTTGTGACTTATATAAAATCTCATCATCGGTAGGACTCATATTATTTTTATAATTGATTATGGATGCATATGATATTAATGAAAGATATATGATGCACATGGATTTATATTTCCTTATTTAACATATTTATTATTATTTTTAAATATTATTTGTTTTTATTTTAAAAAGTAAAAGCTCATGTATTGAAAAATCACACTAAATATTCTAATATTTTTGGTAACATTTAGTAGACTCTTCTCACCTAGGGATCAGTTAGGAATCACTACTTGTGACTTCCGTAACATCCCATCATCGGAATCATATTTATTTTAAAAAAAAATTTTTAATACATTTTGAAACCTAATAATTTGCCTAGTATTAAGAGAAATTATATATAAAAGAAAAAAGAAAAAAAATTATTGTTGTTATTATATTTTATTTTTCCAAAAGAAGTGCATAATTTTATTATTGAAGCTAATCCCATGTAATTAAATAAATTATTATAAATCCTAAATTATTTTACATGCAAATAAATATGCATTTTTACCATGAAAATATATTAGAAACACAAGAAGTAAATAATCTAACAAAAACGAAAAAAAATAAATAAACAAATAAATTAATTAAAGGGGTAGAGATATACTCAAATTAATTTGGGTTTAGAACCCAAAAAAAATGGTCTTTCAAAACAGCCCAAAATGAAGCCCAAACGCCAAAGGGCTCATGCTGACGGGCCTGACCTGCTGGGCCAAGAAGCAGTCGTGATTCGGGTCGGATCAGGCTATGGCGTGCAAATCTTCCTCCCTTGGCGGGTCGGGTGCACGAATTCTAGGTCAGATAGGGTCCGCGCGTGGGTCCTTTTTTTTTAACTATGAACCCCCCTTTTTTTTTAACTCTTCACTTCTTCTTTCTTTCACAAAAAAAAAAATCAGAGCCTTTGAAGGCTCTCTGCCAGGCAATTTTCGATGACTGTCAGACCGCCGTAGCCGGAGGCCAAATCATGAAAAGCTTTCGACTTTCCGAAAGCTCTACTCCTCTTCTATCCGATTCCAAGCATAGTTTCACTAAAACCCCCTAAAACACCTTAAATCTGGGCTTGACCGAATCATCCTTCCCCCCTTTTTTTTGTGGTTGATGATGTTTTGTGTTGGTTTAGGATTTTAGATCTAGGTCTTGGGATTGTTGGGTTCCAGGGTCTTGGGTTTTCATTTTCTCTTTTTTTTTTTTGCTGATTTGAAAAGAAATGGTTTTGGATCTTTTTTTTTTTGAATTATTTTGGTTGTGGCTTGGTGATGATGATGGTTTTTGTGATGATGTTTTGGGATGATAATTTTTGTGATAATGTTTTTTTTTTGGGGGGGTTCTCGGGTCTGTGTGGGAGGTGGTGGCTGAGCCGGGACCTTAGGAGTTTCTGGGTGGTGTAAATGGCGGTTTGTAGGGTTGTCTATGGTGGGCTAGGATCGATGATGGGTGAATGGGGCTTGAAAGAGGACGTAGAATGGTGGAGGCAGTGGTGTCTATGGCTTCTATGTTGAAGGGGGTTCAGAAAAAATGGTCCTGGTGAGCTATGGCAGTGGTGATTTTAATCAAATTGGAAAGCCTCTCTTTGTCCAATTCTTGGCTTTTGTCCTCTAGATTTTAACATTTAAGTTCAGTAATTAGGGTGTTTGATCATGGGAATGGGTGAGTGGCAGTGTGATGTAGCTGGTGGACAGCCTAGAAGAGAGGCCATGGCAGGGGTTGGTGACAGGAACTGGTGCCATGCACGGCACTAGTTCTTTCCCTTTTTTTCATTTTTTCTTTTTTATTAATATTAATTAAATTCATTAAAGTATAAAAATAAAACTAAATTAGAAAATGAAAAAAGAAAGAAAAAAATAAAAAATAATACAATGACAAATATTAAATAAAAGGATTTGGGCTTTCAAGCCCATAACATAGCCTAAATTAGGCTTTTAAGTTCTTAAGCCCAACAAAATCTATATCATCTCAAATTTACTCGAATTTATTTAGAATTTTAAATTACAAAAATATACCTTAATTAAATTTGTATTTAGAATTTTAAATTACAAAAATACACCTTAATTAAATTTGTGTCAATTTCATTTCATAAGATTTGATCTTTAAATTTTCAAAATTGTCAAGTTCAGACAAAATTAGGTGTCTACAGTTTTCAAGCAGCTCTTTTAATTTCCTTGTCTGCAAGTTCTCAAAAGCTAAAGTCAGGATTTCCACTAACATAATTTACTATAAAATCAATAAAAATTGAAAGCTTTTCTTCTTTACCAATGAAAAACTACATTAAGAGTTACACATACCCCTAAGAGAAAATCTCCATCAACAACTGAAGCATCTTGCAGCAATGAAAAGAAATCCCGTAATTCCATCATCAAACTACTAATCAATCTTAGAGCAGGCTAAAAAGACTGAAAAATAAAACAGGTTAGGTGAAAATAAAACAAATAAGTCAGGTGCTCCTATTGCCAAAGAAATGGCAAAACTTACAAAAAATTGGTAGATTTTAACCATCTCATGGTGAAATAATAATCTAATTATCAATACTCAGTAAGCACATGACAACCATGCATTAAAAAAAAAGGTAATTACTTTGCAAAGGTGGCACAAAAAATTATCAGAAGAAAACCATAAACCATCTAATAATGTTGATGCTCCTACCTCTGCAACACTGTGATCTTTCTAAAATCCATATTTAAGTTGATAGTAGATGACCTTAATGAACTATCACAAGCCTATCACACGTCAGATATTAACATTAAACTATAAACATCAAAGGAGGTAAAAGGCAAAATGTATTTTTGACAGATATTAGATAGAAACTAAGAGACATAATGATAGCTACAATTCTACAAAATATAATTGCATGTAAAAACAATTTTTCTTTGATAAAGTTATTACCATAATAGGCATAATTATACTAGTCATACAAATTTACCCAATAAAAAGAAACCCAAATAAAGAGATAATTTACCTTTGTGAACAGTTGACTCCTTGTATGAAAAGGTTGCAAAATATATAAAACAAAAAAGTCAAGGCCAAATAAAAAATAACGAATGCATTAGCTACCTATACTAAGTAATATAACAATGAAAACAAGCAAAATGTTTGAATATGCATGAAGGAAAATGTAAGCCTTTTGAAAAATGGAGCAAACAAAAAATTTATGTAGTAGACAGAATGTTCAAAGTTCAATTCAAAGTGCATGCAAACCAAATTAATTATCAAAATACCAATTATCATTCTCAAAGCAACAATTAACTTCCTAAAATAACAAATAACATCCCTAAAAACCAATTAAAACAGGCACAAAGGTTGCTTAAACTTCCTAGAAGCCTAATACAAGCATGAAGTTTCTAGCTAGGTTTTATTCAGATTATCATCCTCAAAGCTTCCATCTTCACTTAAGCATTTGCACATAGTAACTGCAATGAACTTGATGCATCAACCTACATTATAAAAAAATAAAGACAATAAAAGCTCTTAATTGAACATTGATATACTGTACACGTGTGAAGACCGAGAAATTTCTAAATAAATATAAAGTATCCGAAAAACTTAATTTGGACAAATTAAAATCCAAATTAAATAAAAATGAAAATGGAGAAAATAAATTTGGATATAAAGAAATCCAAAACTTAATAAGAAATAAAAATATGTATTTTGATAGATTTATATAATGATATTATATAAATACGCTTTTGATAAATATATATATATATATATATATATATATTTATACATGGAATAAATACATATGTATTTTATTATACATTTATGCATATATATAATATATATGAAATATATATATATAGTACTTTAAATTAAAGTATATATATAAATGGTTTATATGAAAAATATATATATATGTTTAATATTTTGATTATATATATAATTATAAAAATATAATTATATATATTAAAAAGAAAAAAAAAGAAAGAAACAGGCGGGAATCGGGATAACCCGATTCCCTGCCTTATTCTCCTCTGTTTCAAAACAGAGGAGAAAATAAAAGAAACAAAAGAAGAAGCTGGTGACGCCAGGGGGAGGAAGTGGCAGCGACACTGTCGGCAAGCCAAGGAGAGGAAACGGATGCCGATACCGATGGTGGGAAAGGAAAAGGAAAACAGAAGCGAAACGAAAATGGGAAAGAATCAAAGTGAAAAGAGAAAGGGTGATCGACGGTAACGACCGATCCAGGCACCGCCACCGCCATCGCCACAAACGCCACCGGCGAGGACCAACGAAGGAGAAGGAGACCACAGGCGGTGAAGGAAACAGCAGAGGAAGGAAGAAACAGAGGAGAAAGGAGCCGAAACCCACGTCGCCAGATTCGGCGTCGTCGCCAGCGATGGGGCGAAACGGAGACCAGATCCGGGATCCTCGCAACATCGGCCAATGGTGGGAAGCGTGAACCGGCGGAATGGGTGGCCACCGGTGACCGAACCGGCCAGCAGAAGCTGAACCGGCTAAACCGGCCAACCCGATCCGACCCAACCCGACCCGAACCGACTCGGTTCAGAAAAGAAAAGAAAAAGAAAAAGAAAAGAAAAACAAAGAAAGGAAAAAAGAAGAAAAGAAAAGAAAAAGAGAAAGAAGGAGAAAAAAAAAGAAAAGAGAAAGAAGAAAAGAAAAGAAAAAGAAAAAAAAAGGAAAAGGAAAAGGAAGAAGAAGAAGAAAGAAAAGGTAAGGAAAATTGAGGAAAAATAAATTATTGATGTTATTGAATAATTTTATTGTCACATATTCACGTAAGTGCATTGGTGTTGTGAAAATTGTAGCGGAAGTGACAGGCGCGATTTGGTGTTAGATGATGCTAGGAACTCGTCAAGGCACTAAGCTTCAGCACCAAGTAAGATACTTTTATAAAGCATTAGTAGCATTATTTTGTACAAGGGATTATGATTTTATATAATGCATTAATGGAACAATTTTTAATGGAATTGTGATTTTTTTATATGATGCATTAATTGAATTGATGTTAAAAAAATACTAAAAGGACCCACAACTGATGGTGGGGGTCTTAGTAGAGACATAGGAATTGTGAGAATCAACGACTGTGGTATAAATTTTGTTTTCCTTGCAGGAGGTTTAGTGAAAATTAAGCCGTTATGCTGCCGAAATTCCTAGGAAAACGTTGAGGAAAAAATTTAAGTTTCTCAAGTAAATAGAATTTTGGAAATAATTATTGAAAAATAAACATTGAAAGAACTTTATGGTATTAACGAAAAAGTTTGATATTGAAATCGATGAGAAGATAGATCGTTGAACACGATAATGTGATGAATTATATGGTTTAAATCTTATAGAATCGATAAATCAAGTAAGTTTAATACCAGAAATGGTATTAAGTTGAGATTGAGGTGGAATTATTTATTAGACGGATCACGGATAAAAGTGACGATGATTATATGATACAACTTAAAAGAGAAAAAAATTGAAGTTGTGATTTAGATGGTCGAATGATAGAATTACGAAATTATCAATCGAGTGATGATTATAGAATTGATAAATTCAAATAAATGGACCGTCTTAGTGGTATGAACTGAGATTTTTGCAATAATATGGATAGTCGCAAGGTGACTTAAATGATTGAAACACTGTTGATAGTGGAAATTGGCAAATTCTTTTAAGTGGTTAAATTGCCAATCAAACATTGAATTGATGATGTTTTATAGATAATTCTAGCATGATATTACATTCTACAGGCCATATGAAAAGTGAATTGAGGATTGTGATATGATTTTATGATAGTAAATGAAATTGAACCGCAAGTCGAAAATTCTGAAGGTGTACCAATAGGTCAAACCATAAATGAATTTGATAAGAGATTATTGATCTTGTGGTTCTATGATCCTCGATGTCGACTCTGGAATAGATATCGAATGAGGATATTAGTATTTCATAATTTTAGTATCATGATGGCTATATGGAAACATGGTATTTAAATGCTCATAGATACTAAGAGGATTCACACTGATGATATGGTTCTAGTATCGATAATGAAATGTACAAATGACTATTATAGTCGATAATTATCGAAAAAGGATATTGAATACCGAATGGTTTGAATACCAAGTGATTTGATTATTAAATAATTAGAGTACTGAGCAATTTGAATACTGAATGAAATGAATTTTGAATGATTTGAATAGTGATTTATTGATTGGACAGAATGAAAATCTTAAAATCGAATAATTGATGGTGATAAAGTTAAATGAATCACTTCACTGTATTTGATGAGAATATTACTGAAGTTGCATACTGAAATGTTTTATAGCATCGCATTTAAGCATGCCTTCTTACAACTTGAAACATTATAATAGTGTTTATATGAATACTGAAAAGTATTGATTTGTTTTGAAATGAAAGTATATGGTAGATATATATATTTTGATATATGAAGTCTCATACAGAATTTTACCATATGCTTTACATGATATTGGAAAGAAAGCTATAGATTTAAATGTTTTATGAGACTGTAGTTACCCTAAAAGAATTAAATTCAATAAAGCATAGTGAAAACCGCCTAATTGGAGCTTTGCTGATTAGGCAGAGATGCTTGTCCGACAATAGTTGTGGACAGGTCTCAGCCATGCCTGATCAGTGGGGCTGAGAGAGATGAGGTTTATGGCCATAGATAGCGCTCTAGTTGGTTTCCAGGGGACGATGACATGATTTTCACTGCTAGCTACAGTGATTTAAGTTTTTATTGATAGAGATGATAGGGATCTAGCCTAGTCTCTAACCGATATGATATGAAGTCTAGAGTATGATTTATTGATATGAACTCTAAACTTGACATGATTTATACTGTACATGAAACAAGTTTGAAATAAAATATGTTTTGAAACAGTACATGTTTTAAACATGTTTTAAAAGTCCATGAGATATGATTTCGACACTTATATGATTTATATGTGATTTTGTGTCGAACATGGCATGATAGGCGGTCTAGAGTATAGTTTGACTTGATATGAACTCTAGACCTGATATGATTTACAGTATATGCTTTAAAAGTACATGATAAATGATTTCGACACTTATATGATTTATATATGATTTTGTGTCAAATTTAAAATGATATGCGATTTAGAGTATAGATTGATTTGATATGAACTCTAGACCTGATATGAATTATAGTATATGAAAAATGTTTTAAAACCGCACATGTTTTAGACATGCTCTGAAAACGAATACATGAATGGGAATTGAACATGTTTCTATCATGCCTTAAAAGCAAATTTGAAATGAATTGAAAATTCATATGTTGAGCATGTTCTAAAGTATATATGATATGATTTGAAATGATAGCGGTTTATACAGTAAAATTACATACATTACATATTAAACCCTGACATGATAATATGCTTAGTACATGAGAATTCTATGAAGAATGTCATGACTCGACGTCAATGATGTTTCACCTATACGATGACATGATATGATATGATAAATGAACATAAGATTGATATGAAGAGAATTCTGATCTTACTCTATCGTGATCATAAATTCCCAGACGATAAGTGATATGAATTGATGTAATACGGGAATATGATTGTTAAATGTAAAGTGAATTCGATAGGATATCTCAATTAAATATGAAGAATATATGAGGAGTGTCATGACTCGGTGCTAGCAATATTTCATCTATATGATGTCATGATATGATATGAATCATGAATATGGAAATACACGAAGAGAATTATGACTTCGTACCACCGTGATCATGATCCACAATATGAGAATTGATAAGAGATAATAGAATATAGAAGTATGATTATGAAATGAAAAGTAAATATGAGAATTGATATGAGATGATAGAATACAAAAGTATGATTATGAAATGAAAAGTGAATATGAGAAGTGATAATGAGATGTTATTGATGAGAAAGGACTAACTGTAATTGCAAACTTGCAAGTTTTAAGCATTGCAGTTTAAGACAGTATAATCTTACTCTTATATTTATATTAGTATCTTACTGAGCCGTGGTTCTGCTCACCCTGCTAAATTTCATCTCTTTTAGACTATTGAAGTTAACATCTGCCGTGTGAGCTGCTAAGTGGGCATCGGAGACGGTGTATGGACTTAGTACTAGTCTTCTGAGGTATATGTTCCTTACAAAATACTTGTTTACATGTAAGACTTTAATTGATGCACAGTACATATTCTGTTTAATAAGTCGGGATGTAACTAAGAACTGTTTCCTTGTTAGTTTAATATTTAAATGAAATGACTATAGGTCACCTAGATAGTATAGTAACTACACTGACACCGAATACAAACCTTAAAATGAAAAAGAAAAATTTAGTCCATAAATTTGTAGACTAAGAAAAGTATAAGAATCAAGTGAAAGTCGCGGTCTTCGGGTCGTGACAGATTTAATGGTATTAGAGTACGGTTTGTCTAGTACGTGTCGGTGTAGTTGAGACAGTGATAGTGTTACGTCCCATATACTGTGTAGTGTCTACATGTAAACTTGTTGATTTTCAATCTGTACCAAGATTAGTCAGCTATTGGTATGGGTGATACCAGTCAACGGCCTATTGAAACAGGCTGGGCTTTGACATAAAGATGCCAATCGATGGCCTATTGAAATGGATTGGAAACCGTTAATGAATGGTATCGATGTGGTATAGAAGAATTGTGTATCACTTTAAAGGAATAAGATATTGAATGATCGAGAATGATTGATTGGGGCAATTGATATTGGAAGATAATAGAATGATTGTATAAAATATGACCGATATCTGAACGGAAAAGGATTGAAAGGGGTGAAGAAATTGCCAATGAAAAGGATAGAACAAAAGTATATGGCTTGATTGAAAGTACAATTCCACCTTAATTATGAGAACTATTGGAAACTGAAATTATGATTTTGAATTATAAGAAAATGCTTATTGCAAAGAGTGAAATGACAAAATACATTAGAAGTATAGAGGGACCGATATGGATAGTGGACAGAAAGGAAAAAGCTATGAGGTCAAGTCCCTTCCCTTGATGAGGGTTCTCTAGTAGCATCATCCATTGTAACACCCTCGGAAGTCGGATTTTTCGGGCTAACTTTTTCTTTCACTTCCTATGTTTGCCTCTCGCTCAGTGTAGCTAAAAACCTAATGAGTAGTCCTACTCTTATATTTGTTTAAGATTAGTTGTCTAAGGTCCCATTATAGTCTTCTCGTAAGACATGTCGAAAACGACACTGAAAAACTCTACCCCTATTTTAGTCTAGTATCCATCCCCATACTAATGTACATCATTGTCTCAACCTGTAGAAATTTCAAATCTCCATGTAACTTCTAAAATACTAGACATCCATGTGATTCAATATATAAACATATCGAGATTACAACTTAACTACGATCACACTGTGTTTACAGACTTGATATCACCTAGTATTTACATCCCGACTCCTATACACTGTGTACACAAAAGAATTTAGTCTGGGATATAAACAAAAGAACAAAAGATTATACCTCGGCTCAATTTATAGCTTTCTGCAGCTCGACAAAAGACTCTCGATGCACCACACTCATGCCAAGTCTACCTGAAATAATCTGAGGTGGAGGGGGGTGAGCTTTGGGGAAAACCCACTAAGAAAACATACGCTAAGTGATATTAGATGTTCTACTATGTTCGTGCATGTGTATGCGTGAATAAGCGCATCAAAACTCATGCTTAAGTATGTCTTACAGAAAAATGCAAGTTGACAAATCATTGTTCTATAAGCTATAAAATCACTTGCACTCACGCATTTATAAAATCGAAATACACAATCAAAATATTTCCAAGAGACAAGCATTCATTAATAAGATCGGGTAATATAACCGGGATCTTTGAAAATAACCGACAAGCCTCTATGAAAGCATCCACTATAGCTAGCAGTGGTTGCAGTCCCGAACCAGATTCTATCCATGATCATGAATCATCCTAGCACCAGTGATCATCTAGTAGCTGAGGTACAAGTCACGACTATTTGTCGGACGCCTGGAAGACCACAAAGCATCCAGGACTTGGAAGACCACAAAGCATCCAGGATATTTCTTGATAGTTGCCACACAGGCTCACTAAATGCCACATAGGCATAATTTAAACGCCACACCGGCGAGTGCCACACAGGCTTAATAAATGCCACACAGGCTAGTTATGTGCCACACAGGCAAATTCCAAGCATCCCTTGTCTCTTATGCCAAAATTCATGCAAGAATACTTTTACAATGTATCTTGAGTATGGGAAATATAATTCATATTAAACCCTCACGTTTTGATAATCTCATCGCACAAACATATTTTAAAATGACAGTATCTTGATGACTAGTAATGGTGCTTGAGGTATATGAGGTTTTAAATACATTATAGAATTTAAATCAATGCTAAAAATCTATTTAATAATTTCTAACGAAATTTCGGCATTATGACGACATAGGTAAAATGTTACCCAGCGTCATAATTCACAACCAAACAACCTGCATAAAACACCAACCAACAGTATGTTCATCCACAAGTCCAACACAGTTCAAATTCAAAACTATTTGTACTTCAATTCAGTTCAACACGTATGAAATTCAACTAAGAATGCATTTAGAATCAATAAGTATTAAATACAGAAATTTGGACATACACAACATAGCATACTAATAAACATTTACCGTATATTCCCTTACCTAGATAATATCACTTTGCACTCTTAAGCCAATTGTTCAACTCCACCTCCTCGGAAGTTTTCTCTATAATTTAAATGCACAAAGCCCATTTAATAATTATTCATAGTATAATTTTCAAACTATATCTTACTCAAATATTTATTCATACTACATCCTTATAATTTATTTCATTTACTTAAAGCCTTTACCTTTGAGAGTCTCCCAACTCTAGCTCTTCCTTGTTATATATTTATTCAAGGCTTCTACCAATAACCTACACCATCCATATTTCAATATTAATATCCATATCACACGTGATAGGCTCATTACTACAACTATTCGTTAGTTGCATATGTCGACAGAAAATACAATTTTTTATATATATATATATCTTATTCTTAACCCCATATATACATCATTATCCGTCAAATTTCTTACCGCCTATCATCATGTCCTATTTCCAATTTATTAAACAATTTCATTTACATTAAGCTTACACAAAAGAAAAGCCTTTTACCTTTAATTCTCCCACTAGCCAAATTTACACCAAGCTTTTCTTCAATTTTCCTTGCTATTGAAACCCTCCAAACAGCCCCTAAACAATGAGTTTCCAGCAGGTTTCCATCATAAGACACAATATAACATTGAATCCAATGTACCTACGTAAATCCCAAAACTAAAAAAAAAACAACCTTACCCTTTTTGCTGCTGGTTCCACAATTTTCTTCCTCCCTTCTTGTTCGTAAATGGCTGTCAAAAATGAAGCTTCACATCCCCTGTTGTTGCATTTTGTTTCTAGCCCTTCTATTCTTCTTCACGCCTAAGACTTACTTATTTGGAACCCTCAAATCTGCCGCCCCATTAGCCACCCAAAATCAGAAACTTTCGGTCTAGATTTAGCCCCCTAACAGCAGCTTCAGACCATCTCCAACGCCACTCTGTCAGCCCTTTCTGTTCAGCCTCTTTGCTCTACAATTTCCTTCCTTTTTTGTCCTTTTTTCCAATACCGATCTGCTCCTCCCAGGCCGCCTGAACAGCCTTTCCTTTTCCTTCCCCAAATTGCCGAACGAACCTTCCTTTCCTTTGTTTCCGTTTCGGTCGACAGCCCCAGCTTCAATCTCTCCAATTTCCTTCACCTCGTCGCCCCTCTCTGTTTCTTTCCCATTTCTCTTTTCCCGCTTCTATTCCTTTCCTGTTCACTCTGTCTTTATTCCTTTAATTTTGTTTGATTCTAAATCCCACGTGAGTGGGTAAAACAAAGGAAGCCGATTGGCTTCTTTAAAGAGCCAATCAGTTTTCATCAATTTACTATTATTATATTATTCTTATATTATATATAAGTATATTTTATATTATGTAGGTACTTTGTTGTAGTATTTTATTATATTTGTTTTGTTTTATTATATATGTGTATACCATACTTATTATTATATATATATATGATGTATAATATGTAACTACACCCAAGACTCATACTTAGATTAAATAATTCTATTATTTTCGAATTTAACTAATTAAAATACATTAAAAATCAACTTTATGAACTTAGTTGATTTACACAAGGTTTAACCAAAATTCATAGGCTTACTGTAGCTTGTCGCTCCCGAGCTCGAAGTAGGCAAGATCTCTTATTTCCGGGATTACTTAAGCCGTGCCGAGATGTCCACCCATCTACATGTCCCTATATAATTATTTTAAAATTTATTTTTATTAGTTATAAAATTATGCTAAATAATAGACAATTAATTTAATATAGTTAGAATTTTCCGGTTATTACATTCTACCCACCTTATGAAATTTGGTCCTCCAAATTTTCCATGTCGGGTTGGAATAGGTGGGGGTACTTCTCCTTCATGAAGCTCTCAAGTTCCCAAGTAGCTTCTTCAGATGAGTGATGCTGCCATAGAACTTTTACCAGAGGAATAGTCTTTGATCTCAACACTTTCTCCTTTTTATCTACAATTATGATTGGCCTCTCTACATAACTTAAGTCCTCTCTAATCTCAAGTGGTTCATATGCTATCACATGAGAGGGATCCGGATGGTATTTCCTTAACATGGATATGTGGAAGGCATTATGCACACTCGATAGCTGTGGCGGTAAGGCTAATCGATATGCAACGTCTCCAACCCTCTCTAAAATCTCGAATGGACCAATAAATCGAGGACTTAACTTTCCTTTCGTGCCAAACCTCATGATACCCTTTGATGGAGAGACCTTCAAGAAGACACTATCCCCTACTTCAAATTCCAATTCTCTCCTACGAGTGTCCGCGTAACTCTTTTGTCGGCTTTGAGCTATTCGAAGTCTCTCACATATTAGTCTAACATCTTCTGAAGCTCGCTCAACAAGTTCAGGAGTAAACAACTTTCTATCACCCACTTCTTCCCAACCGATTGGAGATCGACACCTCCGTCCATACAAGGCCTCATATGGCGCCATTCCAATACTAGCATGGTAACTATTGTTGTAGGCAAATTCGGCTAAGGGTAAGTGGTCATCCCATGAGCCTTTAAAATCAATAGTACATGCTCTCAACATATCTTCCAGAGTCTGTATAGTCCTTTCACATTGTCCATCGGTCTGAGGATGGAAGGCAGTACTGAAATTGAGTTGTGACCCTAAAGCTTCTTGAAAGCGTTCCCAAAATCGAGACGTAAATCTGGAGTCTCTATCTGAAGTAATTCTCGTCGGGACGCCATGTAATCGAACTATTTCTCTCACATAAAGGTCTGCCAATGCACTTAAGGGATCAGTAGATTTCATGGCAAGAAAATGGGCCGACTTAGTTAATCGATCTACTACCACCCAAATTGCATCATGATTCCTTCTAGTTCTTGGCAATCCCATGATGAAATCCATGGTGACATGTTCCCACTTCCATGTTGGAATTTCCAAAGGCTTAAGTAATCCTGCTGGCCTTTGGTGTTCAACCTTCACTTGCTGACAAACTAAGCACCTTGATACAAACTCAGCTATATCTTTCTTCATCCCTGACCACTAATACACTCGGCATAAATTCTGATACATCTTTGTACTCCCTGGATGCATGGTGTACTTAGAACTGTGAGCTTCATCCAAAATCTGCTTCTTCAAGTTATCATCATTAGGGACACATATTCGGCCTCTAAACTTTAGTAATCCATCTTCACCTACTTTATACTCCGAATTTTCATTTTGTTCCGCTTGATTAATCATTTCCACTAATCCAAAATCTTCTCTCTGTGCTCGTCTGAGTTGCTCCACTATACTTGGTTCGATTCTTAGACTAGCAATTAGAAAACCTTCAGAAGGCTTTACATCCACACTCAACTCGGAAAACTGTTTCATCAAATCCCATTCTTTGACCATCATGTATGAAACCAAGCCCATGCTCTTCCGACTCAAAGCATCAGCCACCTTGTTCGCCTTACCGGGATGGTATAAGATTTCACAATCATAGTCTTTCAATAATTCCATCCATCTCCGTTGTCTCATGTTTAACTCCTTTTGAGAGAACAAGTATTTGAGGCTCTTATGATCTGTGAATATTTGAAACTTTTCTCCATAAAGATAGTGGCGCCAAATCTTCAATGCAAACACTATGGCCGCCAACTCAAGATCGTGAGTAGGGTAATTCTTTTCATGGTCTTTAAGCTGTCTATAACCATAAGCTACTACTTTGCCATTTTGCATTAGCACACAACCCAGACCCTGAATGGATGCATCACTATATACCGTAAAACCTCCTAATCCACTCGGGATAACTAGGACTGGTGCTGTAGTCAACTTCTGCTTCAACTCCTGAAAACTACGCTCACACGCATCAGTCCATTGGAACTTGACCTCTTTGCGTGTAAGGCGTGTTAATGGAGCTGCTATCTTAGAGAATCCTTCAACAAATCTCCTGTAATACCCCGCTAAGCCCAAGAAACTTCGGATCTCTGTGACGGTCTTTGGCCTTTCCCAATTAACCACGGCCTCAACTTTGGACGGGTCTACGGATACTCCATCCTTTGTCACAATATGACCCAAGAAGGAAATCTGCTCCAGCCAAAACTCACACTTACTAAACTTGGCATACAACTTCTTTTCTCTAAGTGTCTGCAAAACAATCTGTAAGTGTTGAGCATGCTCATCATGAGACTTGGAATATACTAGGATGTCGTCGATGAACACTATCACAAACTTGTCCAAAAATGGCTTAAAGACTTCATTCATCAAACTCATAAATGCTGCGGGTGCGTTTGTTAAACCAAACGGCATCACTAAGAATTCATAATGGCCGTAACGTGTTCTAAAGGCTGTTTTCGGGATATCTTGACTTCTGATCCTCAACTGATGGTATCCCGATCTCAAGTCAATCTTGGAAAATACCTCTGCACCTCGCAACTGATCAAATAAGTCATCTATTCTAGGTAGCGGGTACTTGTTCTTTATAGTGGCCTTGTTTAATAGCCGGTAATCCACACATAACCTCATACTCCCATCCTTCTTCTTCACAAATAGTACCGGAGCGCCCCATGGAGACACACTGGGGCGTATAAACCCCTTGTCTAAAAGTTCCTGAAGCTGAGTCTTCAACTCCTCTAACTCTACCAACGTCATTCTATACGGAGGCTTGGAGATTGACTGAGTGCCGGGAAAAAGGTCAATGGTGAACTCAGTTTCTCTTTCTAGTGGTAACCCTGGTAGGTCATCCGGAAAGACATCGGGAAAGTCTCGCACAATGGGAATTTCAGACAATGTCGGATGGTCCTTATTCGTATCTTCAACGAATGCTAAATAGCCTTCATAAGAATAACATTTCCACAAGTAAGATTCACAAAAGATGTTAATTATATTTCATTTCTTACCTTCAAAATGTATTACAAGTGGTTCAGGTAGGGAGAAGGTTACAATCTTTTTATAGCAGTCTACATTGGCACGGTTAGCTGTCAACCAATCCATGCCTAAAATAACATCAAAGTCAAACATGTTCAACAGAATTAAGTCTGCTATTAAATTCCTACCTCCCACCTTAACCTTACAATTCTTATATACTTGGTCGGTTGTTTGTGACTCTTTCATAGGGGTACTAACACGCAATATGTAGTCTAAGTGTTCAGGCTCTATATGTAGTCTCTTAGCAAATGTGGGTGATATGAATGAATGTGTGGAACCTGAATCAATTAAAACGAATGCTTCTAAATCATGGATTAGAAGTTTACCCTTGATCACATTAGTGGAAGCGTCAGCTGCTTCCTGATCTAAGGCAAAGACTCGCCCCTGTGTCACTGGTTTCTTCCCCTTGTCTGTGACCTTCTGTTAACTACTTTGTCCTTCAACTGGTTTCGGTGGAGCCGAAGGTGTGGTAATGAGTGTCGGGCAATCCTTCATTATGTGCCCATATTTCCCACAGTGATAACAACCCCGAGTTGCTATGTGACAAGGCCTATTCCCATGAGACTTACCACATACTCCACAAGTCTGAGCTTTTGGTGTGGCATGGAATGGTGTAAGTCTCGTAGGCTGATGTCGAGTGTCAGGAAACCTTTGTCTCTTAAAGGGAGTTTGATTAGGCTTATGTCTCCCCATGTCTGGCCTCTTCCCCTGACTCCTTCCATAGTTCTTTCCCTTGGAGCCATACTCATTCTGTGTGAGTTCTATATCATGCTCCGCTAGCTGGGCCTTTCTTAGGGCTTCTGGGTAAGTAGTGATGTCCAATACTGCCAGTCGACTTCGGATAGATGGTCTCAATCCCGTAATAAACTTTAAAGTCTTTTTAGTCTCATTACAGGAAATGTCAAAATCATATCGAGAGAGGGCCGTGAACTTGGCCTCATATTGGTCCACAGTCATACTCCCTTGAGTTAAGCTCAAAAATTCTGTTTGTCTCTTCCTTTGGGCTGTCTCGGGAATATATTGATTTTGGAAGTACTGTAGGAAGACTTCCCATGTAATCTCCGAGTGTTGCGCACTCAATATTTTCTCAGTGGACGTCCACCAATGTTCAGCATCCGATTGCAACATAAAAGTGGCTAAGGACACCCTTTCTGTACTACTACAGCCCATAAACTTAAACGACTTCTCCATTTGTAGGACCCATTCCTCTGCTTGCACTGGATCCCTTACTCCCTTGAATACCGAGGGACTCATTTTCTGAAATTGTTTAAAGAGCTCCATATTCTTCTTAACTATGTCCCCAGTAGAAGAAGATGATGCTGGTGGTTGTGGAGGCTCAGATTGTGGTTGTGTGATACCCACTTGTGGTGGCAGAGGTACTTGAGTGCTCGGTGGTGGTGGCGGAGGTGCTTGAGGAGGTACGACTGACGGAGGAGGTGGCGGTACTGTTAGGGCCAAGGGTGGCACCACCTGATCCTGATTAAACCTCGCCATGAACTGAGTGAACATGGTAGACATGGCATCCATGTTTTGGGACATGGTGTCTAAATTCCTCTCAACTCGAGTAATACGGTCTCCTTCAGTTTCTGGCTGAGGAGGATGAGGTGGCGGTGGCTCTGGAATCTGTGTTTCGGGAGCCTGCTCCTCTCGTCTCCTCCCAACTTTCCTCACGCTTCTATACCGTCCTTTCATTTCAGGTATACCTAAATAGGATAAACACGTTTAGTACTAAATTCAAAAAACACGTTAACTTCGTGTCAAAGCATCATTCACAGTTTATATCCAGACGCACACAGTTATATGGGATGTAAGACTAGTTCTAGCCTATCTACATTGACACGAGGTTAGACAAACTATGCTCTGATACCAATCTGTAACGCCCTCGGAAGCCGGATTTTTCGGGCTAACTTTTTCTTTCACTTCTTATGTTTGTCTCTCGCTCAGTGTAGCTAAAAACCTAATGAGTAGTCCTACTCTTATATTTGTTTAAGACTAGTTGTCTAAGGTCCTATTATAGTCTTCTCGTAAGACATGTCGAAAACGACACTGAAAAACTCCACCCCTATTTTAGTCTAGTATCCATCCCCATACTAATGAACATCATTGTCTCAACCTGTAGAAATTTCAAATCTCCATGTAACTTCTAAAATACTAGACATCCATGTGATTCAATATATAAACATATCGAGATTACAACTTAACTACGATCACACTGTGTTTACAGACTTGATATCACCTAGTACTTACATCCCGACTCCTATACACTGTGTACACAAAAGAATTTAGTCTGGGATATAAACAAAAGAACAAAAGATTATACCTCGGCTCAATTTATAGCTTTCTACAGCTCGACAAAAGACTCTCGATGCACCACGCTCGTGCCAAGTCTACCTGAAATAATCTGAGGTGGAGGGGGGTGAGCTTTGGGGAAAGCCCACTAAGAAAACATACGCTAAGTGATATTAGATGTTCTACTATGTTCGTGCATGTGTATGCGTGAATAAGCGCATCAAAACTCATGCTTAAGTATGTCTTACAGAAAAATGCAAGTTGACAAATCATTGTTCTATAAGCTATAAAAACACTTGCACTCACGCATTTATAAAATTGAAATACACAATCAAAATATTTCCAAGAGACAAGCATTCATTAATAAGATCGGGTAATATAACCGGGATCTTTGAAAATAACCGACAAGCCTCTATGAAAGCATCCATTATAGCTAGCAGTGGTTGCAGTCCCGAACCAAATTCTATCCATGATCATGAATCATCCTAGCACCAGTGATCATCTAGTAGCTGAGGTACAAGTCACGACTATTTGTCGGACGCCTGGAAGACCACAAAGCATCCAGGACCTGGAAGACCACAAAGCATCCAGGATATTTCTTGATAGTTGCCACACAGGCTCACTAAATGCCACATAGGCATAATTTAAACGCCACACAGGCGAGTGCCACACAGGCTTAATAAATGCCACACAGGCGAGTTAAGTGCCATACAGGCAAATTCCAAGCATCCCTTGTCTCTTATGCCAAAATTCATGCAAGAATACTTTTACAATGTATCTTGAGTATGGGAAACATAATTCGTATTAAACCCTCACGTTTTGATAATCTCATTGCACAAACATATTTTAAAATAACAGTATCTCGATGACTAGTAATGGTGCTTGAGGTATATGAGGTTTTAAATACATTATAGAATTTAAATCAATGCTAAAAATCTATTTAATAATTTCTAACGAAATTTCGGCATTATGACGACATAGGTAGAATGTTACCCAGCGTCATAATTCACAACCAAACAACCTGCATAAAACACCAACCAACAGTATGTTCATCCACAAGTCCAACACAGTTCAAATTCAAAACTATTTGTACTTCAACTCAGTTCAACACGTATGAAATTCAACCAAGAATGCATTTAGAATTAATAAGTATTAAATACAGAAATTTGGACATACACAACATAGCATACTAATAAACATTTACCGTATATTCCCTTACCTAGATAATATCACTTTGCACTCTTAAGCCAATTGTTCAACTCCACCTCCTCGGAAGTTTTCTCTATAATTTAAATGCACAAAGCCCATTTAATAATTATTCATAGTATAATTTTCAAACTATATCTTACTCAAATATTTATTCATACTACATCCTTATAATTTATTTCATTTACTTAAAGCCTTTACCTTTGAGAGTCTCCCAACTCTAGCTCTTCCTTGTTATATATTTATTCAAGGCTCCCACCAATAACCTACACCATCCATATTTCAATATTAATATCCATATCACACGTGATAGGCTCATTACTACAACTATTCGTTAGTTGCATATGTCGACAGAAAATACAATTATATATATATCTTATTCTTAACCCCATATATACATCATTATCCGTCAAATTTCTTACTGCCTATCATCATGTCCTATTTCCAATTTATTAAACAATTTCATTTACATTAAGCTTACACAAAAGAAAAGCCTTTTACCTTTAATTCTCCCACTAGCCAAATTTACACCAAGCTTTTCTTCAATTTTCCTTGCTATTGAAACCCTCCAAACAGCCCCTAAACAATGAGTTTCCAGCAGGTTTCCATCATAAGACACAATATAACATTGCATCCAATGTACCTACGTAAATCCCAAAACTAAAAAAAAAACAACCTTACCCTTTTTGCTGCTGGTTCCATCAATTTTCTTCCTCCCTTCTTGTTCGTAAATGGCTGTCAAAAATGAAGCTTCACATCCCCTGTTGTTGCATTTTGTTTCTAGCCCTTCTATTCTTCTTCACGCCTAAGACTTACTTATTTGGAACCCTCAAATCTGCCGCCCCATTAGCAACCCAAAATCAGAAACTTTCGGTCCAGATTTAGCCCCCCAACAGCAGCTTCAAACCATCTCCAACGCCACTCTGTCAGCCCTTTATGAAAGCCTTTCTGTTCAGCCTCTTTTGCTCTACAATTTCCTTCCTTTTTCGTCCTTTTTTCCAGTACCGATCTGCACCTCCCAGGCCGCCTGAACAGCCTTTCCTTTTCCTTCCCCAAATTGCCGAACGAACCTTCCTTTCATTTGTTTCCGTTTCGGTCGACAGCCCCAGCTTCAATCTCTCCAATTTCCTTCACCTCGTTGCCCCTCTCTGTTTCTTTCCCATTTCTCTTTTCCCGCTTCTATTCCTTTCATGTTCACTCTGTCTTTATTCCTTTAATTTTGTTTGATTCTAAATCCCACGTGAGTGGGTAAAACAAAGGAAGCCGATTGGCTTCTTTAAAGAGCCAATTAGTTTTCATCAATTTACTATTATTATATTATTCTTATATTATATATAAGTATATTTTATATTATGTAGGTACTTTGTTGTAGTATTTTATTTTATTTGTTTGTTTTATTATATATGTGTATACCATACTTATTATATATATGATGTATAATATGTAACTACACCCAAGACTCACACTTAGATTAAATAATTCTATTATTTTCGAATTTAACTAATTAAAAGACATTAAAAATCAACTTTATGAACTTAGTTGATTTACACAAGGTTTAACCAAAATTCATAGGCTTACTGTAGCTTGTCGCTCCCGAGCTCGAAGTAGGCAAGATCTCTTATTTCCGGGACTACTTAAGCCGTGCCGAGATGTCCACCCATCTACATGTCCCTATATAATTATTTTAAAATTTATTTTTATTAGTTATAAAATTGTGCTAAATAATAGACAATTAATTTAATATAGTTAGAATTTTCCGGTTATTACATCCATATAAAGAGATTACATGGAAACTTGGGAACTTAATGAAAGAGAAAGACCCTCATCTTTTCCAATTGAACAAAAGGAATATGATGATATGGAGATGATTTAAGAATGATTGTTTAAATGGAATTATTTTTCATTATCAGACTCTTAGATTCTCTCGTGCCACCTTCAAAATGTGACTAGGAAATGATAAGAAGGTATGTGAAGTTCCAGCAAGCATACATGTGATTGGAATCCCTGAGTTGCCATATGCTTATGGAAAATAGCAAAAGGCTTTGAGATTTCCAAATTTATTGATAGCACCGTTCTGTATTAATATGAATATTCGAGCGTAATATGTGAACGCTTACAGATATATTCAGAGAGGGTGCACTGAATTTAAAAGCTACTGGGATAATTACATACTACTGATTAAATTGTTTAAATGATAGCTACCAAGCTATATCGACTTGGCACCAAATGAGAAAAATGGATGATGAACAATATGAATTAGCTATTATGTGAAAAAAGGTGGAAATTGATAACTCCCAAATTGATAAGAATTTGGAGGGAGTGTAAATATATGATGAAAAATGATCTGTAGTGATCTAAAAGTGAATCTGATTTTGAAAGTATGCTGGTAGCATTATTTAAAAGATGATTGAAAGGACAAGAAAGATAAGAGTATAGGATAGTACCACCTTCTAAATCTAAGTTAAATTCGGAGGACCGAATTTCTTAAGGTGGGGAGAATGTGAAAACCGATAATTTTCTAAATAAATATAAGGTATCCGAAAAACTTAATTTGGACAAATTGAAATCCAAATTAAATAAGAATGAAAATGGAGAAAATAAATTTGGATATAAAGAAATCCAAAACTTAATAAGAAATAAAAATATGTAATTTGATAGATTTATATAATGATACTATATAAATACGCTTTTGATAAATATATATATATTTATACATGGAATAAATACATATGTATTTTATTATACATTTATGTATATATATAATATATATGAAATATATATAGTACTTTAAATCAAAGTATATATATAAATGGTTTATATGAAAAATATATATTTATATATATATATATATATATATGTTTAATATTTTGATTATATATATAATTATAAAAATATAATTATATATATTAAAAAAAAGAAAGAAATAGGAGGGCAGCCTTATTCTCCTCTGTTTCAAAACAGAGGAGAAAATAAAAGAAACAAAAGGAGAAGCTGGCGGCGCCGGGGGGAGGAAGTGGTAGCTACGCCGCCGGCGAGCCAAGGAGAGGAAACCGACGCCGACACGACGGTGGGAAAAGAAAAGGAAAACAAAAGCGAAGCGACAACGGGGAAGAACTGAAGAGAAAGGAGAAACGGAGATCGACGGTGCCGGCCGATCCAGGCACCGCCACCGCCACCAACGCCACCGGTGAGGACCAACGAAGGAGAAGAAGACCACCGGCGGTGAAGGAAACGGCGGAGGAAGGAAGAAACAGAGGAAAAAAGAGCCGAAACCCACGTCGCCAGATCCGGCACCGTCGCCGGTGATAGGCCAAAATGGAGACCAGATCCGGCATCCTCGCAACATCGGCCAACAGTGGGAAGTGTGAACCGGCGGAATGGGTGGCCACCGGTGACCGAACCGGCCAGCAAAAGCTGAACCGGCTAAACCGGCCAACCCGAACCGACCCGACCCGAAACAACCCGATTCAGAAAAGAAAAGAAAAAGAAAAGAAAAAGAAAGAAAGGAAAAGGAAGAAAAGAAAAGAAAAAGAGAAAGAAGGAGAAAAAAAAAGAAAAGAAAAAGAAGAAAAGAAAAGAAAAAGAAAAAAAAAGGAAAATGAAGAAGAAGAAGAAAGAAAAGATAAGGAAAATTGAGGAAAAATAAATTATTGATGTTATTGAATAATTTTGTTGTCACATATTCACGTAAGTGTATTGGTGTTGTGAAAATTGTAGCGGAAGTGACAGGCGCGATTTGGTGTTCGACGATGCTAGGAGCTCGTCAAGGCGCTAAGCTTCAATACCAAGTAAGATACTTTTATAAAGCATTAGTAACATTATATTGTATAAGGGATTATGATTTTATATAATGCATTGATGGAACGATTTTTAACGAAATTGTGATTTTTTTTATATGATGCATTAATTGAATTGATGTTAAAAAAATGCTAAGAGGACCCACAACTGATGGTGGGGGTCTTAGTAAAGACATAAGAATTGTGAGAATCAATGACTGTGGTATAAATTGTGTTTTCCTTGCAGGAGGTTTAGTAAAAATTAAGCCGTTATGCTGAACGTTGAGGAAAAAGATTTAAGTTTCTCAAGTAAATGGAATTTTGGAAATAATTATTGAAAAATAAACATTGAAAGAACTTTATGGTATTACCGAAAAAGTTTGATATTGAAATCGATGAGAAGATAGATCGTTGAACACGATAATGTGATGAATTATATGGTTTAAATCTTATAGAATCGATAAATCAAGTAAGTTTAATACCACAAATGGTATCAAGTTGAGATTTAGGTGAAATTATTTATTAGACGGATCACGGATAAAAGTGACGATGATTAAATGATACAACTTAAAAGAGAAAAAAATTGAAGTTGTGATTTAGATGGTCGAATGATAGAATTACGGAATTATCAATCGAGTGATGATTATAGAATTGATAGATTCAAATAAATGGACCGTCTTAGTGGTATGAACTGAGATTTTTGCAATAATATGGACAGTCGCAAGGCAACTTAAATGATTGAAACACTGTTGATAGTGAAAATTGGCAAATTCTTTTAAGTGGTTAAATTGCCAATCGAAAATTGAATTGCTGATGTTTTATAGATAATTCTAGCATGATATTACATTCTACAGGCCATATGAAAAGTGAATTGAGGATTGTGATATGATTTTATGATAGTAAATGAAATTGAACCGCAAGTCGAAAATTCTGAAGGTGTACTAATAGGTCAAACCATAAATGAATTTGATAAGCGATTATTGATCTTGTGGTTCTATGATCCTCGATGTCGACTCTGGAATAGATATCGAATGAGGATATTAGTATTTCATAATTTTAGTATCATGATGGCTATATGGAAACATGGTATTTAAATGCTCATAGATACTAAAAGGATTCACACTGATGATGTGGTTCTAGTATCGATAATGAAATGTACAAATGATTATTATAATCGATAATTATCGAAAAAGGATATTGAATACCGAATGGTTTGAATACCAAGTGATCTGATTATTAAATAATTAGAGTACTGAGTAATCTAAATACTGAATGAAATGAATCTTGAATGACTTGAATAGTGATTTATTGATTGGACAAAAAAAAAGTCTTGAAATCGAATAATTGATGGTGATAAAGTTAAATGAATCGCTTCACTGTATTTGATGAGAATATTATTGATATATATTTTGATATATGAAGTCTCATACAGAATTTTACCATATGCTTTACATGATATTGAAAAGAAAGCTATAGATTTAAATGTTTTATGAGACTGTAGGCACCCTAAAAGAATTAAATTCAATAAAGCATAGTGGAAACCGCCTAATTGGAGCTTTGTTCATTAGGCAGAGATGCTTGTCCGATAATAGTTGTAAACAGGTCTCAGTCACGCCTGATCAGTGGGGCTGAGAGAGATGAGGTTTATGGCCATAGATAGCTCTCTAGTTGATTTCCAGGGGACGATGACATGATTTTCACTGCTAGCTACAGTGATTTAAGTCTTTATTGATAGAGATGATAGGGATCTAGCCTAGTCTCTAACCGATATGATATGAAGTCTAGAGTATGATTTATTGATATGAACTCTAGACTTGACATGATTTATACTGTACATGAAACAAGTTTGAAATGAAATATGTTTTGAAACAGTACATGTTTTAAACATGTTTTAAAAGTCCATGAGATATGATTTCAACACTTATATGATTTATATGTGATTTTGTGTCGAACATGGCATGATATGCGGTCTAGAGTATAGTTTGATTTGATATGAACTCTAGACCTGATATGATTTACAGTATATGTTTTAAAAGTACATGATAAATGATTTCGACACTTATATGATTTATATACGATTTTGTGTCGAATTTAAAATGATATGCGGTCTAAAGTATAGATTGATTTGATATGAACTCTAGACCTGATATGAATTATAGTATATGAAAAATGTTTTAAAACCGCACATGTTTTAGACATGCTCTGAAAACGAATACATGAATGGAAATTGAACATGTTTCTATCATGCCTTAAAGGAAAATTTGAAATGAATTGAAAATTCATATGTTGAGCATGTTCTAAAGTATATATGATATGATTTGAAATGATAGCAGTTTATACAGTGACATTACATACATTGCATATTAAACCTTGACATGATAATATGCTTAGTACATGAGAATTCCATGAGGAATGTCATGACTCGACGTCAATGACGTTTCACCTATACGATGACATGATATGATATGATAAATGAACATAAGATTGATATGAAGAGAATTCTGATCTTACTCTATCGTGATCATAAATTCCCAGACGATAAGTGATATGAATTGATGTAATACGGGAATATGATTGTTAAATGTAAAGTGAATTCGATAGGATATCTCAATTAAACATGAAGAATATATGAGGAGTGTCATGACTCAGTGGTAGCGATATTTCATCTATATGATGTCATGATATGATATGAAACATGAATATAGAAATACACGAAGAGAATTATGACTTCGTACTACCATGATCATGATCCACAATATGAGAATTGATAAGAGATGATAGAATACAGAAGTATGATTATGAAATGAAAAGTAAATATGAGAATTGATATAAGATGATAGAATACAAAAGTATGATTATGAAATGAAAAGTGAATATGAGAAGTGATAATGAGATGTTATTGATGAGAAAGGACTAACTGTAATTGCAAACTTACAAGTTTTAAGCATTGCAGTTTAAGACAGTATAATCCTACTCTTGTATTTATATTAGTATCTTACTGAGCCATGGTTTTGCTCACCCCACTAAATTTCATCTCTTTCAGACTATTGAAGTTAACATCTGTCGTGTGAGCTGCTAAGTGGGCATCGGAGACGGTGTATGGACTTGGTACTAGTCTTCTGAGGTATATGTTCCTGACAAAATAAATGTTTACATGTAAGACTTTAATTGATGCACAGTATATATTCTATTTAACAAGTCGGGATGTAACTAATAACCGTTTCCTTGTTAGTTTAATATTTAAATGAAAGGACTATAGGTCACCTAGATAGTATAGTAACTACACTGACACGAATACAAACCTTAAAATGAAAAAGAAAAATTTAGTTTATAAATTTGTAGACTAAGAAAAGTATAAGAATCAAGTGAAAGCCGCGGTCTTCGGGTCGTGACAACACGGTCTCTTAAATCCATAGGAATAGATTGTTCTATCTTTGTTGGCTTGAAGAAATCAGTAAAAAATAATTTAAAGAAATAACATGTAGCATATGATAGCAATATCTTTTTTTCCATAGATTTAACATGTAGAAAAGTCCTACCGTTGAAATTTTAGAATATAATAGCAATGACTATTATCCTATTCACATAATTGGCATGCACAGAGTCGCATGCCTTGTATAAAGATTTTCAAAGGCATGTATAAGGCAACTAAAAGAGAAAATTTTAGAATGCTTCTTGCACACTAACAATTGAAACTGGAGCAACAGACAAGTGACTCCATTTTTGATAGAATGAAGTGCTAGGTAAAATCTTCTATCAATTACGGTAAATAATAAATCATTTACAATTTAGCTATACATTACAATTCTAATGAAAGTTTAATGCACAAATTAAAGTAGTCTTAGGCATTGGAATAATAACCAAGAGTTTCAAAAGATGTAGAATAGTAAATACTAAGTAGCAGGAAAAGCACAAGAAAGCAAATTAATGGTGAACGCAACAAGTAAAGAGAAATTCCCATGAAGGTTCAAGGCAAAGCTTGCACTATAGCTTAGATGTAGAACATTAAATACTAATTAGCAGCAAAAGCACAAGAAAGCAAATTAACCTATCTCAAAGTAGCATCAAGCAAAAACCTAAAAGACTAAAAGTAGATACTGTAAATGGTAGCAAATAAAGAAATCAGCTCCAATATCAAGTTGACCAATCTTAATTTTTTATAAAATGCTAGAAATGATGACAATGCATCATTTAGTATTACTAAATTTTTATAAAATGCCATAATGTAAATATGGATCATCAATGTAGTATTACTAGAAATTTAACAAACATACAAGCATTTAAGTTGATCAGGTTTAACAATCAAGGACAAATGCAACGTCGACACCAACATAGAAATAGTGCATCACTAGCATTACAATAATTATCACTTTTTAAAGGATTGTAAGGCTCTTGTGGGAAGATTCCATAGATCGTACTTCTTTAATGCCATAGAATTTAAAAGGTTTATTTTTTTAAAAGATTTATTATTTTAATCTAAATTTTGGTGAAAATCTGAATCTTGTTGTTATCTTTAATTTTTTAAAGAACAATAAGCAAATAAATAAATAAATAAACAAATTCAGTATCAAAGCTTATGATGAAAGAAAGATGCGACAATGGGTATTGAGATGCTAACCTCCAAAAACAAAAGCGGAGACAGAGGCAGAGGCGGAAGCAAAAGCGAGGGAATAAGAGATTAGATTGAAGCCAACGAGTCGCCTCCTAAGTCTCGTTTTTGTATTGTTTGGTTTGAGTTTGAGAGAAGGGGGGAAGCACATTATTTGGAGACTACCTAATTGAAGAATCTACAGTGACAGTCACGAGCAGCGAAATTGACGATGACAGTGGTGAGAGCAGAGGTGACGATGACGGTAGTGGTAGCAGAGCTAACAATGGGGATGGTAAGAGGAAAAATTAGGGTTTGGATTTAAAATTAGGTGAAGTTTGACTTCAGTCGAAGAAGGAAAAAGAAAATTTGGAGAAGCATAAGACTTTTCTAGTTTTGCTTTAAAGATCTCTTTGGTTCCTTATTTTAAAGGAGTTGGGTGATAAATTCATAGTGCCCTAGAAAGTACTGTTAACACCGACGGTTGTTTTAAAGCCAGCAAAAATCAAGTCAAAAAAGACAATGCCAGCGGTTTTTAAAGCCGCCCAAATAAGAGTGCCGTTAAAAATGTTTTTTTTTTGTAGTGAATCCAGTTCACTCAACCGAGATCTTTTTGGTTATTGATCTCTTAAGCAAGAACTTTACACTCATCCTCATTCTTAGGGGCAATTGTTAGGCTCATAAATATATTGGGCCAAAAATACAGTAGATCAAGCTTCAAGCCCATGCTCAACAACCGTAAGGGGAGTGCTAAGGGACACCCACAAGCCAGACTGTCTCTCATATTATCAACCCTTAGCTTTCCGCTTTGAACCTTAAACTCTCTCTCTTATCTTTTTCCCCTTTACTCAAGCAAACACGGAGCATTGAAACACATCTTGGAGTCCCAATTCTAATGCCTCCTGATCATATCTTCTTCCTTGCAGGAACTTGAACCTACAAGGCTTGCTCACTCAGCTCTAGTCTTAAAGAACAATGGTTAAGGTACAAAATTACCTCAACAAGGTTGGGAATATATGACATGCATGATTCACGTGAATGATGATTTTCATGCATGTAATTGAACAAGATAGAACGTTTAATTAATGTTAAAATTAGAAAACTGAATTCCAACAAAACTGAACGATTTCTTCTCGCTTTCTCAGTCTCATCCATCTCTCCTTTAATTTCCATTCAAGTCTACAACATGAGTTATATTCATTGGTGGTTTGAAAACAAATTTAGGTACCGAAATTTTGATAATCAAAGTTGATCAATATTTAAAAAAAAAATTAACATTTTAACTTTTCCCAGCACAAAAAAGCAAGACTGGAAAAGGGACAAAAACAAAATGATAAAGACGTTCATGCTTTTTTACCAATCTTATCGTTGTGTCATCGATATTCCTTCTTAGTTTTCTATGAAAGTTGACTCTCTCCCTTTTTAATTCAAACATGGCACATGCTGCACTACTTAAGTACTTATAGCACATCCATACATCATGGTTGAGTTGATTTTAGTTAAGTACTTAAGTTGTCTACCGAAACGTTAGAACATGAATTAATGCATGCTTTGACACAAGCCCTTCGAAAACGCGCGCCGAAAGTTGGGTCTTTCATGGCAGAGCAAAAGCAAGATGTAATGAACAGGAAAACTGATCTTGTTAAGCTTGGAATCGACTATAAATAGAGCTAAGCAGATTCATACATTTCACACCAACAATTTCCACTCATCTCTTTAACATAATTAGTTAGCTTTTAGCAAAATGAGAAGAAGAAAAGAGGGTAGGGTAGAGTTCTGTCACAAGGGAGATGGCATCCACTGTGAATTAATAATTATGCTCCGGTCTGGTATTTGTATAACCAGGTAGCCCTTGTAGCAGCAGCTGCCATCTCCTTCGGACATACCTCTCCCTAATTTTTCCCTCTTAAGTATAGGCTCTATCGAATACATTACCAGGTATCATTTTCTTCCTATCCTCTTTTTCTTTCCTTCGTTCTTATAAATACAAGATACAAGATGTTTATGTTTTGATGGATGGAATCTAAAGTTCAGGATAGGTATTATAAATACAATATATATATATAATATATATATATATATATATATATGACGTTTCCTTATTGTAAATACAATATATATGTAACTTCTAAAAAATTCGCACCAAAAATTCCAATGGATCCTTCAATTTTAGTAACGGTTTGGCAGTTTGTTGTGGCATTGGAGATGAGATAACTTCTTATTCTTCTAAATATTTATTCGCAAATATATATCCTGTGATAAACCTCTAGCCGATCTTTGCTTTGGACACATTGCACTTGAGAGTTCAGAATGCAAGATGTGTGATTTCATGTTTAGCGATGGTCGATGGGACTGGGCATGTATGACTCTTATTTTTTTTTTGTCGACATCTTCCAGTATCCGGAGGCCATCAATTATACTTGTTTCTCCGTTTTTGTTAAAGATGATAGAGTTTTTTGGGCAACCTCTACCTCTGGTGAGTTTATTGTTAATTCTAGGTACTCTATAAATCTGGGTGATTTACATTCCGACTTTCCTTGGAAACGTCTTTGGCATATGAAGGTTCCACTACGCATCAGATTCTTCCTTTGGTTAGTTGCGCACGATAGGCTTCTAACTAAAGAAGCTTGTTTCAAAAAAAAGTTGGCTAATGATACTATTTGTCCACAGCAAGGAGGGAGGTTGGAAAACACACTTGATGACTCGTGTTACACGACTGCTACATATCGCAAAATCTCGGCCAGGTGGATGCAAGATTCAGAACTCGCTCAGTTCAATTGTTTCTCTCTCACGGATTGTTAAACTGTCAATATAGTTCAATTGTTTCTCTCTCACGGATTGTTAAACTGTCAATATAAGGTGATATGACAAAGTATATCAACTTTGGGCCAGGCCAAGGTTCATCAAAGATCACCACGTGGCAGGAGATCACTGGGTCACGTGGCCTTCGGCGACAGACAACATTGGCTGCAGCATAACACCTGTCGCTAGGCGACAGACCCTCAGCCTATCGCCTGACGTCACAGCGCGACACGTGGCATCTTTTCGTCTACCGACAAGCGACAGACTACATAGGCTACGGCATCTCACCTGTCGCTTGGCGACAGATTCCTAGCCTGTCGTCGGACGTTGCAGCGCGACACGCGGCATCTTCCCATCTACCGACAGGCGACCGACCCCTGACGCCGTAACGTGATTCACGAGATGGTCTCTCGCCATCGACAAGGTTCGAGTTTATCTGTACGTGGAATTTGTATTACATCTGGATACAAACTCTTAGCAAAGTTACGTACTTATCCCCAGGTAATTAACCTAGAATATTCACCTATAAATAGGCTTCAGATATAATCTTATTCCCTAATTTTTGACTACTGGCTTTTATGCTTCCTAATACTGAAGAACTTTAGGCTGACTTAAGCATCGGAGTGTCTACGCAGGGAACCACCCTTGCATCTCTCTGACTTTTTTTGTTTTAGAAAAGCTTCTTGGAGACACGTGGAGACTAAGTACGAACATCGACGTCAGCATACCTTTATTGTTGTTTTGTGCAATAACAATTGGCGCCGTCTGTGGAAAACGCATAAAAAGCCAATCAATACTTTCAAAGATGGTGAGAACAAGATCTACAAACGTAAGGACCGAAAGTGAGGAAAACTCTGTGAGCTCCCCGGAACAACAGACTCGCCAGACAAACCAGGTGAACAGGGAGGAAGAAAGAATTACTGTGTCGGCGGCATAATTCGAGGCTCTAAGGCGACGGAGTGAAGAAACTACCCAGGCGCTGCGAGCCATGGTGGATCTGTTCCAAGGAGTTCTCCCGACATCGGATCTGCCGCCCGCCATGCAGAACTTGGTAGGAGGAACAAATAGAGGTGTCTCGCCGCAGGTGTTTGGGCGACAGGTGGACACGACAGCGGCAGACCCCTCTCGTCAGCGAGAGGTCCCCCCTGTGGAAGAGCATAACACTCATCAAGGTGTGGCAGGACAGGGGAGCGGGAGGCCTGTCACAGGCTTCCAGCGAGAGACTGAAGAAGCAGTAGGTTTGGAGCCCGCAACAGGGGTAAGGCGACAGGGGAGCGGGAGGCCTGTCGCAGGAACGCAGCGAGAGACTGAGGAAGCAGTAGGTTTAGAGCCTGCGACAGGGGTCAGGCGACAGGTTCCAAATGTAAGGCAACAGATGTCTGGGCGACAAGATGTTAACCGGGCGACAGGGACTACCACCCACCACCATGACTTGTCAAATTTTGATGGTGCTAACTTAGACCATAGTATTGGAGGTGCTGGAAAGAACGGTGTCGAAGATCAAAGCACTTGGGGAACCGGGTCGGAGTTTGACCCCACTTGGTGCACGCAAATGGTACGGACAAATGCACCTCAATCTAAGGGCAAGGAAGTAATCGGAGACCTACCTGATTTTTTCTCATGCCCGAAATCAGTTCGCTCCCCCCTGGACATGAAGAAGATGATAGAACAGGTACTAGAAGAGAAGAAGTTAGTATCTGTAGAAGAGAGCCAGAGAAGAAGAGTACCTTTCTCCACGACTATCACACAAAAACCTCTAAGCAGCTGTCTGTCGCCCATCTTTCAGCTCTCTCGCCAAAAGAGTCTGTTGCCTAAAAGAGTCTGTCGCTTTCTCATCAAGATCTCTCGCTCATCTCAGTGACAGTAAGTGCATATCTGTCGCCTTATTTATCACCTTTTGCATTCAGATTTAGGCCTCCCGCAGGTGTTTTTAGTCTTCCGCGTAAAGCCTAGGTCTCCCGCAGGTCTCTCGTTCGGTAGGTCTGTAGGCATTGTGGCTTCAATAATCAGCCTCTTTTTGTATTTGCGCCTAGGCTGGCGAGGAACAGATCTATCCTCAGCAACACGAGATCCACCCTCTTGACGAGTTGAATCACTCCTCTGGGACTCTGAGCTCTCACGGTCGTCCGAACCGCGATCAGGGACAAGAGGCCTCTTTCGTTTATTTCTCCCGGCCTCTTGTGTAAGATGGCTGGATACACCAGCAGTAGGAGGAGGGGTAGTAGGAGCACGAGCTAGTCCAAATGAGGGAGCACGAGCTGGTCCAGATGAGGAAGCCCCAGCTTGCGACTGAGAAGTAGGAGCCGCTCGAGCAGCATCACTGGCATCCCTCCTACGCAAAAACTCCTGGAAGTTCATACCTGCACAATATAAGAAGGAATTAGCTGACCAAGTAAAACGCCACACCCACGTATACAAGAAGTAAAAAGGAAATTTGAAACCTAAAAAACCACCAATATCCTCTAAACTATTCAAGGATGAATCCAAGGGGAAATCGACGAAGGGACTCCCAAAGGCATCGACCCGAGCCCACTCAGGATTCTCTCCTGACTGATCACTAGTACCCGCAGCCTCAGGGGTCTCATCCTCCGAGTCCGAAGAGGATTCATCTACAAGATGACCTATAGGGGCGGACGCTTCGGCTACGACTATCGGAGATGGCTGACTAGGACCAGCATCAAAAACACGTGGAGTAGCAGGCAAGTTAGACGGGGCAGCGGAAGTCCCAACAACGGTCTTGCTTACCCCCAGCCGGCAGCGGCGATATTCTCCGGGGTTAAAAGGGAGAATAAGTTACGCTCCCCGGTAGAACAGATCCGCCGAATAGGCTCACCAAATTGGTCTCTCAAGGTTTCTGCTTTGAATCTTTCTGAGCGCTGTGAGTGGTCGGAGGTATCACGATTCCATCTCTCGCAGATCCGTAGGTCGCTTGGAATCTCGACAACGACCCACTCACTCTCAAAGCCACGCAGTTTATTGGGAAGATTCGAGAAGATTTTATTATTAGGAAACTCGTCGGTCTTCAACCGTTGAAGAGAGAACGTTATCATCCCTTTCAACCCACGAACTCTAAAAAAAGCGCTTAAAAGAGGAACAGTTGGGACAATACCCAAGTGACAACACACTATGGAAAACGCTACCAACTGGGCCCACCCATGGGGATGGAGTTGACACGGGACGATATCCTTATACCTAAGAAACGCTTCACCAAACTCCAGAAGAGGGAATCGAAAACCGAAGGATAAAGAGGCCTTATGAACGGCTACACCATTTCTAACCAAGTCGGGTGTAGCCTCCCCTTGGACTGGAAGTCTATAACGATAACCTGACGAAAGAGGAAAACGAGTCCTAAAATCTTCTAAGTCAGCATTTGTCAAAGAACACAGAACACCACCGGTTCTGAGTGTTTTACTCGGACGTAGCAAAGACATGGTGAAGGAATGACCTCATTGGCGACAGACCTGTTAGGGCGACAGACCTACCGAACGAGAGACCTGCGGGAGACCTAGGCTTTACGCGGAAGACTAAAAACACCTGCGGGAGGCCTAAATCTGAATGCAAAAGGTGATAAATAAGGCGACAGATATGCACTTACTGTCACTGAGATGAGCGAGAGATCCTGACGAGAGAGCGACAGACTCTTTTGGCGAGAGAGCTGAAAGATGGGCGACAGACAGCTGCTCAGAGGTTTTTGTGCACTCTCTCGACGAGCCCCAGCGGTTTATATAGCCGCGACAGGGAATGCTAAACATCGCGCCCGATCACGTCTGTCGCAGAGTAGAGCTTTTTCACCTACAAAAAATACCATAAGAAATAGGAAAAAATAGAGAAGACTATTCACTGTGGGCTGAAGCCCAAAAAAACACATATTTATACTCTCTTGGTTATAAAAATCTAACAAGAGAGTGGGGAGCAATTGATATGACAAAGTATACCAACTTTGGGCCAGGCCCCAGGTTCATCAAAGACCACCACGTGGCAGGAGATCATTGGGCCACGTGGCCTTCGGCGACAGACGACATTGGCTGCGGCATAACACCTGTCGCTAGGCGACAGACCCTCAGCCTATCGCCTAACGTCACAGCGCGACACGTGGCATCTTTCCGTCTACCGACAAGCAACAGACTACATAGGCTGCGGCATCGCACCTGTCGCTTGGCGACAGATTCCTAGCCTGTCGCAGCACGACACATGGCATCTTTCCGTCTACCGACAAGCAACCGACCCCTGACGCCGTAACGTGATTCGAGATGGTCTCTTGCCAGCGACAGGGTTCGAGTTTATCTGTACGTGGAATTTGTATTACATCTGGATACAAACTCTTAGCAAAGTTACGTACTTATTCCCAGGTAATTAATCTAGAATATTCACCTATAAATAGGCTTCAGGTATAATCTTATTCCCTAATTTTTGACTACTGGCTTTTATGCTTCCCAATACTGAAGAACTTTAGGCTGACTTAAGCATCGGAGTGTCTACGCAGGGAACCACCCCTGCGTCTCTCTGACTTTTTTTGTTTTATAGAAGTTTCTTAGAGACACGTGGAAACTAAGTACGAACATAAACGTTAGCATACCTTTATTGCTGTTTTGTGCAACAACATAAGGAAACAGGTTAACGTAGTAAAAAGTACCAGTGATTGGCCGAATCTGTCTGCCTCTGTTTATTGGCATTTATGAAAGTGAAGGAACAACACCATACTTGAATATATCTTTACATGGCCTACGGATGAAGACAAGGAAATTTTGAAATTTGTTGTTGATTTGAAATGGTTCTTGCCCAGATTTCATTTACTAAATAGCATACAGTGGCGTAATATTTCATAGGTAAAGTCTCTTCATGATTTTGTTAAGATTAACGTTGATGATTTAGTTAAAACCAATCTTGGCTGGCCAGCAGTAGGTGGTTTAGGTTGGACTCCCAAGGGAAATGGTTTTCGACTTTGCAAAGAAACTAGGGTGGGGCTCTATTTGTGCTGATTACTTGCCAATATTTGTGCTGATTACTTAGCAAATCAAGCACATGCCAATTCTTTTGACATGATGAAGCTCTCTTGTCCGCCACTAGGATGAGAGGATTGTATGAATGTTAGTCAACCTAAGTTTTGTTTAATTTAAGCGGGAAGCTGCTTATTTGTACCGAGAAAATGAGAAAATGGTATTTATTTATTTATTTATTTATTTTATATGTATCAGGTGATAAAAAATGGCTGCTAGGCTTTCAAAACATAATTCCATTCTTAGTTTTAGTACCCACAAAGTAAAATAAATAAAGACTGATTATTTTAATTTTGGTGATAATTTAATCTTTTTATTTTTTAGAGTGATTGTTTCAATCTTATTGATTTACTCCTTTTAACCACATTCCCAAGCCTATAAAATCCAAGTTAAATTTAGTTTCGCGACTATACATTATCTATTACAACATATTCCGAAATAGAAAACTTTACTTTGTAAATCTAATAAAAATTTATCATAAAAAACCCCTTTTAAGATTTTTTTTTATCTTTTTTATTTTTTGAATATATATAAAAATGAAAATTATTTATGTTTTATCACTAGAGATTTTAGATTTTTTAGGAAGATAAGCATACTATTAACAACCAAAATTTGATCTAACAATTGTTACTCCTCTTTAAGAATACATTCAAGGTTCAAATCTTCCTTTTTCTTGTACCTTCTTATGATCCAAAATAAAAAAGATGGACATACTATTAAAAAATAAAACATGCGACAACTCGTTAATTCTTTAATTATACAAGTAACTCTCACTTATAGCGGGATTATAAAACTCATAGTATCAAATTACGTACTGAAAAGGACGGTGAAAGTATTTTTTTCATCCATCTTAAAAAATAATAACAAAGCCACTAATACATCTCTTCATTTAACACAAAAAATGAAAAAAAAAAAAAAAAAAAAAACCAGAAGGTAGAAGGCTTTATAGTACAATAATCTGTTCCCTGGAACATAACACCACCCTAGGGAGTCTCTACCCAATATAAAAAGCCGAAGAAAATGTTAGGCAACACCTACCAAAAGCAGCAACCAAGCAGAAAATAGGATTACTGGACTGATCAACTGGTTTGCACCAGATGCCGAAGTAGTAGGACTTGGACCTGTAGCTGCAGTAACATTTTCCTTTGAGCAACTGTAATTGCATCGACTTGGAGGGACAACTCTATAAACTCCACTGCTGGTTAGCAAGTAGATATCTTTGCTATTGTCCTGCCCAAAAGAGAAAATGTAACCCAATGCTGCAACAGCACTTTCTGGCACGGTGCTGCATTGTATAGGGGAGTCTCTTGCACAACCAAAAGGAATAGTGCTTGTTGAAAAGTTGCCACTATTTTCTCGGTCTTCAGTTGCCGCCCATATTGGACCAGAATACAAATCTGCATACAAGTACCTGAAAAACCCATGAATGTTAATCGGTGATAATGTTGAGTTTGGTAGGCTCAGCTGCCTAAGGAAACAAAAACAAAGAAACTTTAATGTTGGTTCTTTTTCTTGTTGGTCAATGACCAATGGTTTCTTACCTCCCATACATACAAGGATCGGTGTTGGATCGGTAAAAGTAGCCTCCTATGATTGAGGCTGATCCTATTTGCTTGTTTACTTCAGAGTGATTGTATCCCAAAACTGGAAAAATGGGGCTTATGGATTTTAGAGATGTATTCCCTCCGGGTGATGATGGAGGATTAAAAGGATATGGGCCTTCATATGCACGCCAACCATAGTTTCCGCCCTTGCTGATGATGTCCACCTCTTCATACAAATTCTGTAGGGTTGTAAAATCACCATGATCAAAACTGGCAAAAATCTACTGAATTTAGAATCGATCAATACATGTTACGCATCCAAGGTTTTAGTTGTATCTCATTGAAATACAGACATTGCTGATGCTAACCAAAGACACGCATGTAATCCTAACCACCAGAACAGATTAAAGTCAAAGGAATTATTGAAACTTCAAAGTGTTCTTACTTCTAACATCAAACAATTTGTACCATATATTCTCTTGGAAATTGAAAAAAATGAAAATGAAAAGCCAGTGTAGGGTTTAAGGGAATGTCAATGTAACCTGTTGAAATCTCATTCTTAAACTTATATGAAAAGGAACAATGGGATGGAAATAGAGAGGGCCTAGATTTTTTTTTTAATCCAAATACACTACTTTGGTTTGAGTGACGAGAGCATATGAGTTGCCTGTCTATAGTTTTCTGGAGAAAAAAAGTCGAACCTCGCCAACATCAGCACACATAAAATAGGAAGGCCTCTCCAAATCAAAACTGCAGCGCCAAGGATTTCTTAATCCAAAAGCCCATATTTCAGGCAGCAACTCTTCATCTTGGCTAAATGGATTGTCTTTGGGGATAGAGTAGTTTCCCCATAGACCAAGTCTATTAATTTCTGCTGCGCCTGGAACCACATATTAAGAGTCAATTATGCAACGAAATCCAACTGTTTAGTAATGCTGATCGCCAGAAAGAGCTATATATTTGACTATCCTGAATGTCACATACAGAGTTTTTTAGGCCTTTTAATTTCCTTAATTACCAAAATAAATGGAGATCAGTAGGTTCCCACAAGACTTTTACAAAGGCAGGAGTGTTGGTTATGGAGGGTGCAGTCTAAGAGAAAAGAGGATTGGAGAATATATGCAAGAGGCCGTAGAAAATGCCAAATTGCAAGAAGAAGGCTGAAAACTAATTGTATGTATAAACCACCCAAGATGGTACTCACTTGGCATGTTATCTACATCAAGCCTCATGATTTTTCCGAGCACTGATTTCTTGTTTTGAGCAAAATTGTATGGATCACCACCACCGCCACCATCCCCCATCATAAAGTACAGATACCCATCTGTGGGTCCAAAAAGTATCTGTCCACCATGTTGAGAAGTAAAGGGAAGGCCCATAGTGAATATCCTTCTCACTTCAGATGGTTTAGCATTTTCTGCCTGAAAGTGGAATGATTTCATTAGATTATTGGACCTAAAAACATAAAAAGGAAGTTTTAAGTGTATAAAGATGTGTACCAAGGAAGGCTGAGATGAGGTACCATTAACAGTATATTCCGCAATTACACTTTGATACTGGCATGGTTGGGCACCATTGTCTGTACCCAGATTTGAGGGATCACAGTTCACATCTGAGTTACATGAACATCTTCCTGTACAACCTGGCGATTTACCCTTGTCACAATTGAATGAGGCAAAGAATCGGCCATTCTGTGCAAAGTTTGGATGAAATGCAATACCCATCATCCCAAATGCAGTATCAAAATGAACTTGATCAGTGAGATCTATGAAGGGGTTGGATTGATCAAGCTCTAATATTCCTCCAGATCCCACTTCAGGAATAGTGGCCAACCAAATCTTACCTTGTTGATTGGAGAAGAATGCACGGTTTGATCCATCAGGATGAGCAGCCATATTCAAGTAACTTCCATTCCCAATTTTCTCAAGGCATAAGCCATGTGGAGCTGTAGGAGTTCCAGTCTCATTTAGTTTAACAGGTTGGCCATCATAGCAAACTGATCCATCAGTAGATCCTCCACCAAAGGCATTGCAGAAATCAGTTTTTGACTGCCAAAGTTCAGTCAATTTGGTAAAATTTGAGTTCACAGGTGCTCCAGCTTGGCCTTGTAGTGAAGCTGCAAAGGGAGATTTCAATATAGATACATTTTCACATGTATCCCATACTTTAGAACAGAAATCACTTGTTGCTTGGTTAGACGATGAATTTGTTGAAGCAGTAGAGTTGCAGAGGAGAGGCACTGGTCGGGGCACAGAATCAATTGTGAATAACTTTGCTGAAAATGGATCACATCTCTGAAAATAATCATAAAATATGTTAACTTGGTAAAACCATCTGAGAGGACTGATCAGAGAGAGAAAGAATAATAAGTAACAACAGAAGAGCTGTATTCAAGCTCATTTAGTAGATAATTTGTGTGATTTGTACGAGATATTATTTTACTTTTCATCATCTGCACAGTATGAAAACTGATCCTAGTCATGAGGAAGCAGAGCAAGTTACTAGTTCAGCTATCACAGTATTCTTTTTTCTGTAACATTCCACTAAAAAAATCGTCTATTCTTCATAGAAATTAGAAGTTTCTATTGGTTGCCCGGGATATTTGGTTTTGCTCTTCTAGATTCAGTTCAGATTTGGTCATGAAAAAAGAAGAATTTCATAACCTTCTGACATATATTCCAGCTACCTGAATTTTTACTCCAGTAAAATGAATAGCTTTATAAGTATTTAAAATAACTATTGAGGCAACTGAATTCCTTTATGAAGTTATAAACACATGCAGTCTTTCCAGAATTCAACAGGAAAACTCCAACATGAAATTTTCACTTCTGTTTCTGTAAGGAAAAAAAATAATCACATATGCAGAATTTGCTTCATTTTAGATGCCTATAACAAAATCTCATGAATCAAGCTTTAAACCAGTGCAAGGTTTGAAATTTGCCTCCAAACTAACAAGTTCTTTTTTTCTATAAATACTGGAAGAAATGAATTCTTACTGCACAGAGGACTGATTGCAGAAGTGAGGCACAGCTGGGATCAGAGACATTCATTGCTTGAAATTGCTTCTGCAATTGTGAATCTTCTGTGGTGTTGCAGCAGCTGGTTCCATTGTAGGAACAAAATTTCAGCGTGGTATTCAAGCTAAGAGGTGCCCCTGCTCCAAAGAAAGAAAGAAAATAAAATTTGAAATTCAGACAGATAATGTTCAAATAAATAACAATGAAACTTAGGTGTAGAACTCACTGGAATCTGAGCACAAAGGAAAAGAAAAGGAGGGATAAGGAAGCAGCAGCAAGTTGGAGAAGAGGAAGATAATAGCAAAAACTCCTTCCATTACACCAAATTCGCGAAGCGTTGCAGCAATTGCTAATTCACCCTTTATTTTATGCATACTTCAGAGCATGTTAGAGAAATACTAGCATACTGCTGAGTTGACTTCATGTGCAAAATACATGCTTTCCTCTTTGTCTTTTGAACTCTATCTTCCAACATCCTCACCAGATCATCATCTCTGTCTCTTTATTTCTCTCTCCATATCAAAATCTCCTTAACTCAGCTTCCAGAAAGAAACTGATTTGCAAATATCCTTTCAAGCTTTTATTCTCCATCAATTGAACCCCTTTTTTAAAGCATCAGCCAACTTTCTCTTTCTTTCCAATCCTTTTAAACACAAGCTTTTGGCATTTTCTGTTTCAACTTCACGAGTTGAAAACTATCAACTCATTATCAGTAGATTTCGATCAAAGTTAGAATATACGTCAATTTGCCAGTATGCATTAGTTGACTTTCCCTGAATTTTTTTATTACAGATCAAAGGGAGTGGGTGAGACTTAAAAAGTAGATAATAACAAAAATAATATTTTTATTAAGAAAAGAACAACTTGTGTTTTTTGCCCGCAAAAACCAGGTTGGAAACTTTGGGACAGATCGTGGTTGGTTCAATGGGTCTTCCGCCATCATTAATCGCACCTCTTTAAGTTGATTTGTGTTTTAACGCCAACAACATCAAAAGACAACTTGCCACAAAGCATGGTCATATTATTAAAACATGAGTAATTTAATAAATGACAACTTGCCATTGTCTTTTGCTCGTATTATCATTCTCGAAAAGGTTAAAAAAAAAGAAAGAGGGAAGCTAAGCTAACGGCAGGGATGACATCAAAACTAGAAGAAACAGACAAAGATATGACGAGAGAAGCCGTGAGACTTTTTGAGTCTCTAAATATCGACAGAGAGAGATGTTTTAGATAAACAAAAAGAGGGTCCATGCTCCATCACATGTTGCACGAATGAGTGAATGGGTGGATGGGGTCTTCCCATTGTTGATTTTGTAAAACGTGCGACTTTGGAACGTGGAGACCGGAAAAAATGCACACAAACCAGCTTCTGTTGGTTTGATGCCCGAGACTGGCATGGGTAACTCTTTTGTGTTTGACCAAGGAAATATGTAAAAAAAAATTGTTTGGTTGAGTGGTAGATCTTGACATTCAATTTCGATAAGCCAATTAATATTTATAGTAGTTTTAATTTTTTCATAAAATGTGTTTTATATATTATTAATCATATTATAAAAGTGGTAGAAAATTCTGCTTTCACGTTGGGCCACATCTTTTGTCCCTTTCTTTCCAATGCTTGCCCTTCTTTCCCATGGCTTGGTCTATGTTTGTTCGTCTCAATGGGTAATTTCAGAAGGGTTTTTCACTGGATTGGTGCGTGCTCTTCCTACGTGATTCTCTCTCTCCAATCTGCCTTTGTCTCTATAGGTTAGGTTACTTTGCCGCTCAAATCGCACGACCACTCTCATCTCTGTCTCTCGCCTATTTTGCTTTTTAGTACATGATTTGGTCATGTACACTTCTTCTATTCCTGCTTTCTCCACTTTCTCTTTAACTATTCTCTACTGTGCTTTGGAGCCCAATGCTCTTGGCTTGCTATTGGGAATTGATTTTCACTTGGTTGTACTCCCACCTACTGGCTTGATTTGATTTTTCCTTCAATTGCAATCGATTTTTCGTTCCGAGCCAGTTCCTCTCGGTGGGTCTTGAAGCAATTCACTCATTTGAGGCTTCTCTTGGAAAAATGTTGGATCCTCCTTCCAACCTGGGTTCAACTTTGTTCATCCACCAATCTCTTATTTCTTTTTGTGCTTGCCCATCCCTTTTCTGTTTCTTCTTTTCCCGCTAAACGGGGTTTCCAATGTTTGTACCGTTTTCCCCTAGAGCTTCAGAACCTCCAGTTCCACTTTTTGGGTTATGTTCGTTTGTAGAAAAACAGAGAAGAAATTGTTCTCTAAGATTTCTCTGAAGCGTTTGCAAGTAAGCATCCTTTTCCTCTAGGCCATTTCTGTTGATTCTTTTAGAAAAATTGTCTTGCTTTTACCTTGGTGATTTACCTGTTCATTTTGTTTTTTGTTGAATTCTTCTAGAATTTTAGCAGCATTGTCAGAAAAGGTGCAGTTTGGTTTTGGACAGGTTACTTCCCTCTTGCATAGGTCATCTCTACTCCTCTTTTTTTCTTCTTTTTCTGCTTTGTTCTTTGTCAAGGTAATCACAAACATTTTTTTGTTTAATTTGAAGGTTGCTAAGTTAGAGGTTGGAAGTTGATTTTCTTTAATCCTAACTTAAAAACAGTTTTCTCATCACTCCTTATTTTTATTTTTGTCAAAATTCTTTTGGGTTTTCCCAGCATCCTCATTATGGATACAATTTGGTTTCAAGAGTTCCTCCTTTTTTTTCTAGGTAATCTCTACCTTATATTTTGTATTTACTTGCTTTGTTTCTTCTCAAGATTGTGATAAACCTCCTTTACTATCATGCTTGATTGGAGCTTAAGTAGAATGTGGTTAATTATCCCTTATTTCCTTTTCTATTAGCTTCTTGAATTTCTAAAAATAATAAATACCCAAATAACAAACCCAACTTCATCAATATCCTTTAATCATGGCAACATAAAAATCTCTAAATAATGTTCTAAAGACTATACATAGCTAGGTATTACTGATTCAAGAAAGCAAAAAACACAAGAATTAGGTGGTCCATGTCAGTTAGTTCCTCCATGTAAATTATTCATGGAATCTAAACTATGTAAGGTTTTAAATCCAATTTAATCTAACAATTAAACTAATCACATTGAACATCATTTCCAGCTCAACAAATTAACTACCATGCATTATAAATCCAACACACTCATGAAGTGAGCAAAAAGCATACTTCGTTGAGTTAGAATATGTCTATGCAAAAACATACCTTTTTAACAAAAAAAGAAATAAATAGAAGTTGTATGAATTGGTTATTCATGATTTATTCACGACCCATTTGAACCAAATTCTAGAGAATATTTTTTTTCAGAATATGATCATCACCCCATTATAATCAAGGCTGGCTAACTCAAGGTTTAGCCTAAAGCCTAGCTTACAAGAATTACATATTTAAGCATTTCTCAAGGTGCTTAGGACAATTTTGCATGATTATGATTTTCAATGTACTCTTGGATTATTCCCTAGAATTTTCATTTGTAATCCCCTTTTGCTTCCTCGCTTTGGCATTTGGTGTGCTTCCTTTTCCTTTTGTTACTCTCTCAACTCTTAGATTTGTTATATTATGTTGTAGCAAGTTTGTTTTTTCATTGTTGGATCTTGAGTTAAGACCATTTTCTCTATTCCATGATTTAGAATGGTTTGAGTAGTCCCTTAATTGTTAGTTATTAAATAAATAAATAATAATTTTGATGAATTCATTCAATCTTGAGGGATTGTTGAGAAGTGTTTTGGGAAAGTTGAGGAAGCAACTAAGGTGCAATGAAATTGGAATTTGTTGGTTGATAATAATATATTTGTTATATTATTTTCTTATTTATTACCACATTTATTGCTATATTCTTGTGTAAAATTAATTGTTTAATGTATCTTTTGAATTAATTTAGAGAAAGTGATTTGGAATTAATTTGTGGAAATTATGGTATAAAATCAAACAATAAATTTTGTGATTGGAATAATTTTTTTGAAATATACATTGTTTAATTTTCTAAAGTTGTAATTAAATTCTAAATTGTTTTAAAGACTTTTGGACCGTAGGATTAAAATAAAATAAAGGGTTGAGATTTATTGCTTGATTAAAAAGAAACCCTAGAAATTTTTAAGGAAAGAAAACAAATTATAAAGAGAGGAGAAGGGCGGCAGTAAGGACATAGAAAAACAGAGATCGAAGAAACAGAGAGTAGTGAGAGGAGAGGTACCGGTTAGCCTAGTTATTGGTATTTTCTTTCTGTGTTGTTTATCTTTATTTTGCAGAGAGCAATTCCTAGCAACCAATAGAGGAAAGGATCAATGAAACAGAGCTTGAAACCGTGAGAAGAGTAGCCGCAGAACTGAGCTTTGGAAAAAGCAAAGCTGTTGAAATTTTGGAGCAGAACAGAGTACGTAGCTGAGCTTGGTGGGCGATCGACGCAGGCTGCTCACCGCTTGAATTGCTACCTGGTTTGGTGCAAGGAGACACGCAGTACCGACCCAAACCTTGAAGCATAAAGATTGAATTTGAGCTACTGTGCACTACTGTACAGACTTGTGACTAGCTCAAAGTTCAAAGTGATGAGTTATTGCTTGCTCTCCTAGCCAAAACAATTGGGTGTCATGATTTCCATGGAGTATCACGCATAAAAAGGGGCTGCTACAGTACTTTGATTATTTTTTGCATTATTAGATTTATACAATAGTTTATTTTTGAATTAGTTACTTGTTTAATTTAAAGCATGACATTTATTAATTTAGTAATGTGTTTTGTTAGATTGAACATGAACTAATTTATTTACTAGGAATTTGATCAAGCCTACTTGCATATTTTATGTCTTTTTGATTAATTGATCAATTCTTAAATTCTAGTATCATTCATTGTGATTAATTCAATCTTTTGATTTGTGTTATTGATTGGCCACCTTTAATATAAATTAATTGGTTGTTTGAGACATGGTAAGGGTACACATCATATGCTAAGCCATGTATAGCTCTCTTGAATGATTGAATAAATATTTGATGCATACATCAAGCTAGAATATTTATTTGGTTCTTGTTATATATTCTTCTATTCTTAATGGGTTTTTTGTCATTGATTATGTTACACATCATAGGTAATTAATGATTAAAAATACTTGATTATAGCTGCCATCAAACAGAGTAATCATATATTAGGAAGAATGAACCCTAGAATTGAATTGAGATTTTTAGGATTGAAGACATGAAATTGCAATGTATTGGTGAAATCAAGTTCCTAGGCTTTTCTCTATTGGTGAATTTATTTGTTTTATTAGGTTAATTAATTCCATTAGTTAATTAGATACTTAGATAATTCTTTTTATTGGCTTTATAATTTTTAGAGCATAAGTAGTTGAATTTTAATTGAATAAATTTAGCAAATCTCTGTGGGATCGACTCTTGTATTTGCACGCTATACTACTTTGATTCGTGCACTTGCGAGAATATAACTTTTTGTTCATCAAGTTTTTGGCGCCGTTGCCGGGGATTTGTCTTAAGTTTATTCAATTTTATTTGACAAGGTGTGTTTTTCTTTTATTATTATTATTTTTTTTGCTTACTAAATTTATTTAATTTATTTTCTTTTCTTTCTTTTTTTCTCTCTTTCTTTAAGTAGTGGATGCAAGGTCGACGATCACTTGGTCAAGAGATAGTGCCTATCAACGATCAAATTGACAGAATCGGTAAGAAGGCAAAGGCACAAGAAGAGGAACTAGTTGAAATGAACATGGAGTTACAAGTGGGGAATCAAGCTGAAAATCAAGTTCAAAATCATGTTCAAAATCGTCCTATGAAGGAGTTTGCACGTCCTACTGTGAGGACATCACCATCATGCATTGTTCTCAATGATGCAGCCAGGAATTATGAGCTTAAGAATATTCATTTTAATATGCTTCCTTCTTTTCATGGTGCTGTTATTGAAGATCCTTTAACATTTATTCGTGACTTTTATGCAACTGTTCAAACTTTTCCTTTGCAGGGATTAACTGAGGACCAATTGCGAATGAGATGTTTTCCCTACACCTTGAAGGATGCAGCAAAGACGTGGTTCATGTCTATAACACCAGCCTCACTTACCACTTGGGATGCAGTGTACAATAAGTTCATAGGTAAGTTCTACTCACATGCCAAAACCACTGAATTGAGGGGTAAGATTGCTACATTCACACAAGCAGATGGTGAGGCATTCCATGAAGCTTGGGAACGTTTTAAATTGCTTTTAATTCAATGTCCACATCATCGGTACCCATTAGAATTGCAAAATCAATTTTTTTATGGTGGACTAACTCAAGCTTGTCAAGCTATGGTTGATAATGCTGCTGGAGGTGCCATGGGAGAAAAGACTGCACAAGAGACCTACGTGCTGTGCGAGATGCTTGGAGCTAATTCGCAACAAAAGAGTGTTAGAGGTAAACCTAGAGGTCTTTATGAGATTAACACTAACACTGAGTTGGCAATGCAGGTTTCAGAATTAACCAAGCAAATGAAGTCTATGTGTGCTATGATGATGGGTCAAAGAATGCCAGTGTCTAATGAGGTATGTGGAATTTGTGGGATTCATGGTAATGTTACTAATGCTTGCTCTTCTAGTGAAAAATTTCCAGATTTTGTTGAGCAAGCCAATATGATGAACTCTCATAACCAACGGGTGAGGAATGATCCTTTTTCAAATACTTACAACCCGGGTTGGAGAAGTCATCCTAATTTTTCATGGAGCAACAACCTGAACCAAAGTCAAGCAAGTTCTTCTTTCCAACCACGGAAGCCATCTTTAGAAGATACTTTGCAAAACTTTATGGAAGTTTGCCAAAGTAATCAACAAAGTAATGAACAGCGATTCCAACAACTAGAGGCTTCTCAGCGGAAATTAGAGGTTCAAGTTGGACAAATTGCCGAGGCATTGCAAGGCCATGTTCCTAGAAAATTTTCGAGCCAGCCTAAGCAAGCCAAGTCTATTACTATTCTGAGAAATGGTAAGATATTTGACAATAAAATGAATGATGATTCTGATGAAAGTTTAATCTTACCTGCAGGTGATGAGGTTGTGAAGGAAAAGCAACAAGAGAAAAGTCCAAGTGGTGGCAAAAAGAAGGATATTGAGGAGCCAAGTCAAAGTGAGGAATCCAATCCATCTTGTGAAACTCCTAAGTTACACAAGGCTGAACACCCCTATGTTCCTCCTATTCCGTTTCCAAGCAGACTCAAGAGAAGCAAACTGGATAAGTCATTTTCTGAAATTTATGACATTTTTTCTAAGGTTAATGTGAACTTACCTTTGCTTGATATGATCAGGAACATACCATCTTATGCAAAGTTCTTAAAGGAATTGAATACTCACAAGCGTAAGTATGAGCCAAACGAAAAGGTAATGGTTTCGGAAACAATAAGTGCTGTGCTTCAAAGTAATTTGCCACCCAAATTAAAAGATCTTGGGAGTTTTAACATCGACATTACTGTAGGAGGTTCAAAGAAAGAAAGGGCTATGTTGGATTTGTGTGCAAGCATCAATTTAATGCCTTATTCTGTTTACTTGCAATTAGGTTTAGGAGAGCTAAAACCTACCACAATGTCTCTTCAACTTGCTGATCGTTCAATTAGATATCCTAAAGGCATTGTGGAGGATATTTTAGTTCAAATTGATAAACTAATCATTCCTGTTGATTTTGTAGTTTTGGACATGGAGAGACAGTCAAAGAATGAGCTTGAGCTACCCATTTTGCTTGGACGTCCATTCATGGCTACAGCAAAGACGATCATTGATGTTCAAAATGGGAAACTAACCATGACAGTCTTAGATGAGACTGTGGAATTTTCTGTGTTTAATTCTTTAAAATTACCTACATATTCTAATGATTGTTTCTCAGTTGATGTTTTGGACTCAATTGTTGACTCTAATCTTGTGCAGGATAAAACAAATGACAAATTGGCTGGTGGAACTAGGAAGCTCCAATTGAATGAGTTGGATGAGATTCGAAAAGAAGCCTATGAAAATGCAAAGATTTACAAGGAAAGAACAAAGCTGTACCATGACAAATCCATTATCCGGAAAGAGTTCAAACAAGGTATGAAAGTTTTACTTTATGATTCATGTTTGCGTCTCTTTCCAGGAAAGTTGCAGTCAAGGTGGTGTGGACCATTTTTGGTGCGGACCATTTTTGGTGCGGAGAGTGTTTCCTTATGGTGCAGTTAAGATTGAGAACATGAGAACAGGAGCTAATTTCAAGGTGAATGGGCATAGATTGAAGCCATACTTGGAAGGCACTCCAAAGGGCCAGATAGTGGATTTTATTGGTTTGGAAAAACCTTAGACCTAGCATTTTGTCTTGCCTAGACGTTAAATAAAGCGCTTGTTGGGAGGCAACCCAACTAGGTATGATTTTTCATTCTTTTTATTTTTTTTTTTATTTTTAGTGTGTACATTCCTAATCTTTTATTAATCTTTGTTTTTCAACTTTGAGGACAAAGCTTGATTTAGGTTTGGGGGTGTGGTTTATTTGTGTCTATTTAGTTTATTATTTTAAAAATAAAAAATAAAAAAAACAAAAAAATTTTAAAATAAAAAAAAATTTTACTTGGATTTATGTTTTTCTTTTTCACTATGATTTTTCACTAGCCTATGATGAATATGAGAGAATTTTACTATGGTTAAGTGATTGTGAGAAATGCATACTTAGGTAATTAAATAATTTGGTGTTAATTTTATTCACTTCATGATTGATGAACAATTGAGCACATAAGCCATACTCTTATGAATTGTTGATACTTAGTGAATGATTTTGTGAACTTGTGAAATTAGTGATCATGCATGACACTCTAGAACTTGTTTTATTACACTTGAGGCGAAATCATAGGCAATTGATTGACTTAGAGATGATTTAGGCATTCTTTGGAACGTTTGAGCCTTTCAAGCCTACCATGTTACAAATTAATCACTAATATAGCCCATTGAGCTTTATTGAAAGAATGGCATATGCAAAAGCATATGAATAGCCACCATTCAAATTTTTTTTTGTAACCTCATTGACCTTACCCAAATTAGCCTGAAAAACAATGAATGTACCCTTTAAGAGAGCTTTAATGCACATATCTATCATTGAGGGATGTGATTCAAGAATTATTTTCAAGCTAGAAATAAAGGAAGAGGTTCAAAAAAAAAAGAAGGAGTTTAAAATGTGGTATGGAAACTGTCATCCACAAACAAATATATGAAAAAGATACGTTTGGGGGTTGTGGAGACTAGCATGTGAAAAAAAATGAAGTAAAAAAACAAGGGAGAGAGAAATTTAATATGTGTTTTATCATTTTTAGCTCTCTTGTTTTGATTTTTACATTTCCTTTCTTTGTTTACCAATACCTTGGCCCAACATTATATGCTAATAAAGACCTATTGATCTAAGTTGATTTTATTGTCTACATTAGTGGAGAGATGTAAGAAGAGCAAGTTTATGGAGTGTCAAAAGAAAAAAAAAATTTGAGATCACATCATTTATTCATGAGTTGCATAATTTTAATTGAGTATTGACAAGGAATTTGAGTTTGGCTAACCACACACACACATCTGATATCATGATTTGAGTTAATTAACATTTGAATTACAAGATTACTGAGTTGTATTTTGAACAATTATTTGAATTATAGATGTGAGGTATACTTGAGGTAATATGTGGAAATCAAGTGGAATTGAATTTACATGAATTTGAGTGAAACATTTTGAGTGTCCTTAAGTTTTCACTTTTGTTCTTAAATGTCACAAACAAATGCATTTTCTTTTAATTTTGCTTGAGGACTAGCAAAAATGTAGGTTTGGGGGTATTTGATAATAATATATTTGTTATATTATTTTCTTATTTATTACCACATTTATTGCTATATTCTTGTGTAAAATTAATTGTTTAATGTATCTTTTGAATTAATTTAGAGAAAGTGATTTGGAATTAATTTGTGGAAATTATGGTATAAAATCAAACAATAAATTTTGTGATTGGAATAATTTTTTTGAAATATACATTGTTTGATTTTCTAAAGTTGTAATTAAATTCTAAATTGTTTTAAAGACTTTTGGACCATAGGATTAAAATAAAATAAAGGGTTGAGATTTATCGCTTGATTAAAAAGAAACCCTAGAAATTTTTAAGGAAAGAAAACAAATTATAAAGAGAGGAGAAGGGCGGCAGTAAGGACACAGAAAAACAGAGATCGAAGAAACAGAGAGTAGTGAGAGGAGAGGTACCGGTTAGCCTAGTTATTGGTATTTTCTTTCTGTGTTGTTTATCTTTATTTTGCAGATAGCAATTCCTAGCAACCAATAGAGGAAAGGATCAACGAAACAGAGCTTGAAACCGTGAGAAGAGTAGCTGCAGAACTGAGCTTTGGAAAAAGCAAAGCTGTTGAAATTTTGGAGCAGAACAGAGTACGTAGCTGAGCTTGGTGGGCGATCGACGCAGGCTGCTCACCGCTTGAATTGCTGCCTGGTTTGGTGCAAGGAAACACGCAGTACCGACCCAAACCTTGAAGCATAAAGATTGAATTTGAGCTACTGTGCACTACTGTACAGACTTGTGACTAGCTCAAAGTTCAAAGTGATGAGTTATTGCTTGCTCTCCTAGCCAAAACAATTGGGTGTCATGATTTCCATGGAGTATCACGCATAAAAAGGGGCTGCTACAGTACTTTGATTATTTTTTTTTATTTATTTGCATTATTAGATTTATACAATAGTTTATTTTTGAATTAGTTACTTGTTTAATTTAAAGCATGACATTTATTAATTTAGTAATGTGTTTTGTTAGATTGAACATGAACTAATTTATTTACTAGGAATTTGATCAAGCCTACTTGCATATTTTATGTCTTTTTGATTAATTGATCAATTCTTAAATTCTAGTATCATTCATTGTGATTAATTCAATCTTTTGATTTGTGTTATTGATTGGCCACCTTTAATATAAATTAATTGGTTGTTTGAGATATGGTAAGGGTACACATCATATGCTAAGCCATGTATAGCTCTCTTGAATGATTGAATAAATATTTGATGCATACATCAAGCTAGAATATTTATTTGGTTCTTGTTATATATTCTTCTATTCTTAATGGGTTTTTAGTCATTGATTATGCTACACATCATAGGTAATTAATGATTAAAAATACTTGTTTATAGCTGCCATCAAACAGAGTAATCATATATTAGGAAGAATGAACCCTAGAATTGAATTGAGATTTTTAGGATTGAAGACATGAAATTGCAATGTATTGGTGAAATCAAGTTCCTAGGCTTTTCTCTATTGGTGAATTTATTTGTTTTATTAGGTTAATTAATTCCATTAGTTAATTAGATACTTAGATAATTCTTTTTATTGGCTTTATAATTTTTAGAGCATAAGTAGTTGAATTTTAATTGAATAAATTTAGCAAATCTCTGTGGGATCGACTCTTGTATTTGCACGCTATACTACTTTGATTCGTGCACTTGCGAGAATATAACTTTTTGTTCATCATTGGTGGATAAGGGAAAAAAGGGGTATTAAAATGAAATGCAGTAGGGAAAGAAAAGGAAAAAGAATAAATTTGAATAAAGCATGCTTTGTCTTGGTTCCTTCAAAATAAAGGTCCATGAAAGTGTTGTTTAATTCGATTAAGCTTTGTTCCTATAATTAGCATGTATATTGGTAAATGATTGGAGTTCAACATTAAAAATTAAACGATAGACTTCATAATGTTGCAAATAGCACAGTGAAGGTGGCATGTGAAAGTAAAATATGATGAATTTAGAAAATGTATCTCAAGTCTCTCATTGCACAAAATAGAAAGTGAAAAAAATGTTTTTAATTCTTTATTGCATGAAATAGAAAGAGTGACAAATAAATTTAATACGAATCATGTATGGTGAATGGGTTCTTGATGCATGAAATTTGTTTGGTGTAGGCTTTAATTAAATTTAAAGTGCATATTTAATAATAGAATTAAAAAGCACCTTAAAAGTCCTCCTTGGACAGAATATATATGTATCTATATACACACATATAGCTTAAATGAATTTTACACGAGATGAATAATTGTATTTGGATGGTTGGAAGAACTATTTCCTGTTATAATTACTGAGAGTTAAGTTGGAAGATTATTAAGCATCTCTTATTCTCTGTTCTGTTATCATTTGAAATCTTTTTGTGTTATGTTTGGCAAGTACTAAATGCAAATTTCATTTAATTCACTTTTCGCTTGATGGTAAACAAAAAAAATGGAAGAATTAATTAAGTTAGCAAAGAACATGCTGTTAGGAGACCAAAAGAGGTCCCTTTCATTTTCATTTTCAATGTGCCACATGGATAATCTCTTGGAATTTTCCTTTGTGGCTCCTCTTTACCTACTACATTTATTATGCTATGTCCTTTCTCTTTGTTTTCTGATTTTAGAATTCCTTGATTTGTCATGTTATATTGTTTGAAGCTTGGAAGTTCATCAATTAATCTTAAGTGAAAACTGCTCTATTGTTTTATTATGCTTCTTTATATTGATTGTTGTTATAGATTTTTTAGTTTTGCTTTATTCTCGCAGAGCCTCAATGTGTGCACTTTGATTCCAAGCAGGTCCTTCCTTTTTTGCCCAGGTAATTTCCAGTCTTTCTTTTATTTTAGTCTACTTTGTCTTTTCCTGAGATTGTGAGACACATTTCCCACTGTGCTTGCTTGGAGCTTAATCTGAAGGTGATAAATTATCTGTTATTCCCTCTTTTGTTATTATTTTGAATTTGTTTTACATGTATGGCATGTTTGTCAGTACGAGATGTTTGTTCCTTTTTTATTGTGAACAAGAAAAAAAAATCCATGCATGTATGCTTCCTTACCCTTTCTAACCTTTGTGAACTCTTAGCTTTGTTATGTTACATTGCATCATGTTGATTGTTTAATCTTGGTTTAAAGCTGTTTTCTTTCTTCAATCATTGATAATCGTTAGCTTAATCTTTTCTTGCTTTACACCTTTGTTAAAATAAATGAAACAAAATTTGGATAAATTAATTGAGTTTCAAGGGATTGTTAGGAAAGATTTTTGAATGATGACATGAGAACTAAGGTGAGATATAATTCGAGATAATAGATAGAGAAAAAGGGAAGAAAGGGTAAAGAAATGGAATGCAAGTTGTAAAGAAAAGGGAAAGGGATAAATCTAAGAAAAAAATGACAGTTTATTTTAGTTCCTTAAAAGTGAAGAGTCATGAAAATCATATTTAATTTATCCTTTTTTCTTATTACATCTATTTTTGATATATCAATGAGTTGTTTCTTTTCATTGTGTTCCTTTAGTCACTTCAGATAATTTATTTTATTGATAAATCTACTATGTTTAGGCGTAAATTGTTACCTCTTTTTTGATTGATTCTATTACTAAAAAAACTTTGTGATTTACTCATTCGATTCATTCTTTTTTGATTGATTCTATTATAGCCATCTTCACAAAAATTTCCACAAGACCAAAGCATTCAAATCACACATGCTTTTTGAATTGATCATCTCTAATATGATGACAATGTTCGATATCTTCTCTGTTATGATGAACATTTTTACTGGGTTCATCTTCATAGCTGTTTATATCCTGCAACAATTTTCATTATTATTGAACTTTGATATCTTTTGTATTAGATTTCACCTTACATTCAATAAAATATATTAACATATTAATACAGCACATGCTTCCATTTAACAAAAATATGTATCTCTCTTGCAAGCCCTTTCCTCTTTTTATATGCTGCCACAATTTTCGTTTGTGAAACTTTGATGCCACCAATTTTAGATTTAAGTTTATGCTTGATGGAACCTATATTAAGATCTTAATGTTGCACATGCTTTCCATTAGATGCAAAGATGTATTTTTAATTATCATCCCTTTTCATATATTTGTAAAATTTAACCGCATTAGTAAAATAACTATCCTTTATCATTCCTCATAATGCAGCTGTTGGTATTTGAAGTTACCATTTACCATTGTAAATCTCATCCTTAAATCTTTGTTTGTACCAAAATAAATTCGTAATTCTATTGCATCTTACATCGTTTTCCATCTTTTACACACCCTATCTGCCTGTCTTTTCCAATGTATCCCGCACCATCGCGAGGGCATCATTCTAGTATATATAATATATGCAAGCTATATATATATATACTAAATAAAAAATAAGATTTTAAAGTTATATATATGTCATTTCAAATTGAAAGGTTTTTTATTTTTGCATGAAATGAAAGGTAGACTTTTGAAAGAGGAATTTTACGTTAAGGTCAATATTATTATAAAGTTAACTTATTTTATATCTATTGATACAAAGCTTCAAGTGTTTACGTTTATTATCACGTATTTATGGTTATATATTAACATTAAATATAAATTATTATAGAAATATTGATCTTCGTATAGAATTTTTCTACTATAACCGTTCATGGATGAACAATCCGAACTTCATTTACTTGTTATTCTTCTCATGATGATCAAATATAATATTTAACTTCCATCGAACAATAAATGTGGGACAAATTAAGGTTTTTATATAAATAATTATATGCATTTATGACTCCTTGATGTAAGAGATGATCTATGATATCTGTAAGCATTGGATGGCCATGTCTTGAAGATAAAGCAATCCTTTTCATAATATCTCCCTTTATATTTTCTTGTTCCAGCATCACGATAAAGACACTTGGACCTAAAATTGCATATGACATTATAGCATAGTAACAAGAGCACCATATTTCTAGTGACTTGCCTCCATTTTTTGTATATTTGTCCTTCTCTCCAACACTTCATGTGATTCCAATCTTCTCTCTTATTATTGATTTTGTCCTAATGTCCAATCATGTCTAAAATAATCATATGAACCAAATGAAGTAGACTTAGCCTCCCAATTATCTAATCAACTAGTGATTTGTTCTTCTTTTTCATTTTTTTGTTAGTTCTTATTAATTAAAATGATGGTCATTACTGATTAGGCAAAGAATTTCATAGCTTGACCCTAACTTTAGCTTTATTATGGTATAAATCAATGGCCACTCAACTAAATAATTACCTCCACTTCTGAAATATAAGCATAAGCATGGAAAAGCAATTCTATATCTTCTTATATGCTCAAAGATTTAGGATGTCAAATCAGTAGCTTCCATAAGGCAAAGCTACTTTTCTTTGTGAACATAATAAAGTTTCTCAACTGCAATGGCAAGGGAAAGAGTGCGAAACAAAGAAAGTGAAAATCCTGAATTGCACATTTGTAATTATGTACAAAAGTCAACAAAATATTTGCTAAATTAACTGCACTTAATCTCAACTTTTTTAGTACTGCTTTGACAGAGTAGATGGAACACTTTCCTAAATGTTCCATGGCATTAATGTACATGTTATTGCTACCTATATACACGATGACAAACCATTTTATCCTCAAGGTGGAAATGCTGGATCAAGGCTTAATACCTTAGTTTTCATGAAAAAACAATCTGATAAATAAATTTTCATAGCACCTGCAGATTCTTAGACATGTGGATTTGCCTTCAAGATTTAATAGAAAAAAAATCTGATAAAGTAGCTTGTAAAACAAATTGCTTATATTCTATGCTGGAATATAAGAGGTATGGGGAATGGGTTTAAACTTAGAGTATTAAAGAAGTTGATTCGAAATTACAGAATTGATATGATTCTTCTTCAAGATTTTGGTGTTCCTTCCTTTGGTGGAAAATGTTGTCTGGATCCTGATGAGGAGTAATTTGTTAACAAGGGTAACTCAGTCTTTCACCTCGGTCAAGCTCAAGAAGACTTGTCTGAAGGTGACATGGCCGCAACTATCACGGCCCCATGTTAACCTCGGTAGAAGGTTTGAGGGTCAGCACTTGATACGCTGACCCAAATACATTATAACATGTTTAGACCAGCGCCTGACACGCTGACCAGGTTGGCCTTCATCATTACCTCAATACTCGACAAGCAATGGAGAGCTTTAGGTGGGAAACTTCTTGCCAACCTGTATTACATGTTGGCAAGCTCGGACCGATTCTATTGGACCACAATCAGACAAGTCTGAATCACCCTCTCCACGTCATCCTAACGCCCTCCTCAATCTATAAATATCATCTGAATCCTCGGATACAAAAAGGTTGAAACTACTCCTTCACTTTAGTTTCCTTCATTTCTCCTTCAGGGCCATCTTGTGCTTCGACATTTGGCGCTAGGTAGGGGCCTCCAGTATTTCCCTCAGTCACAGTCGAGAATGGCCCCCAGAAGGAGAGTGACAAAGGAGGAAGAACCCATGGCACCTCAACCTCACCAATAAGCCCAATTACCTCGCTAGAAGCAGGAGCTTGGGTACTAATGGAGGGTACAGTGAGGTAGATAAGGAAAAAGAGTTGGTGCACATGGATGAGCTAAAGTTGTGAGAAAGCTCACTGCTCCCAGAAGATATCGATTGAGCACAACCTCAAACCAACTTGGGAATGCCCACCCTCAAACCAGCTTAAGAATGCCCACCGTTGACGCCTACGATGGTACTTCTAACCTTCTTCATCTTTTGAAACTTTTTGTGCTAACATTTTTATACTAGGAGTAGATAGTCAAGATGGATAAAAATGAAGAGAACAACCAACAAAGCTACAAAAAAGTGGATGAGCTCCACATTTGAATTCTCCCTCTCGCTAGAACCCCCTAAAACTCTACCATAGTTCCTTCACTGAGCTGAGAAAACGACAACCACCAAGGTTGATGAAGAAGAGGAGAAAGAAGAGCTTTTAACCTACAAAAAGGGGGGAAAGAGGTTGAGAACAATAAATGGGCAAAAAAATTCAGCAAAACAGTGGGCACTAAATATACTACGTTCCTCACAAGAAGAGGAACAAAACCTACAGCTGAAATGGCTTAAGCCAACAAGAAAAAATGCCCAAAAGAAGAAAAAGCTCGCCAATTAAAGCTTAAAGAAGAGCTCGCCCAACTTTAGAAAATGAGCTCGCCAAGTTAAAGGTCAAGGAAGAGCTCGCCCAGCTCTAGAAATGAGCTTGCCAAATTAAAGATCAAGCAAGAGCTCGCCAAGTCAAGCAATAGAAAAGAGCTCGCTAAACAAAACTCAAGAAAGAGCTCATCAAGTTAAAGCTCAAGAAAAGCTCACCAAGCTAAGTTCAATACAGAGCTCGTCAGGTTAAAGCTCAAGAAAGAGCCTGCCAAACACAAGCTAAAAGCTTACGAAAGAGCTCTTCAAGCTTAGAAAGAGCTCACCAAACCCAAGCTAAAGCTCAAGAAAGGGCTTGTCAAGCTAAGCTCAAGGAAGAGCCCGTCAAACTCAAGATAAGAGCTTGCCAGTTAAAATATTAAGGGAGAGCTCGCCGAACAAAAGCTACAGAATTGCTCGCCAAAGCTAAGGAAAAAGGCACGCCAAACTAAAAAGCTTGAGAAAGAACTCGCCAAAATTGAGCCCTTAGAAGAGCTCGCCAAGTTAAAAAAAATCAATCAAGGAAGAACTCACCAAACTAAAAGCTCAAGGAAGAGCTTGCCATAGTAAAAGGCTAACGCAAGAGCTCGCCTGCCAAAAGCTTAAGGAAGAGCTCGCCAAGCTGAGCCCCTCGATAGGAAGAGCTCGCCAAACCAAAACCTCCAAGAGCTCGCCTAGCTAAAGCTCAAGGAAGAGCTCAAGTAGCTAAAGCCCAAGGAAGAGCTTGCCAAGTTGAGCCCCAGAAAACAGCTCACCAAAATAAAGGTCAAGGAAGAGCCTGCCAAGCTAAAAGACTAAAAGAAGAGCTCACCAAGTTAAAAGGCATATGTAATAGCTTAGGGAAGAGCTCACGAAGTAAAGGCCTACGAAAAAAGCTCGCCAAACTGAAAGATCGAGGAAGAGCATGCCAGATTGAGAATAGGGAAGAGCTCACTAAACTAAAAGCTCGCCAAGCTAAAAGCTTCAGGAAGAGCCCGCCAAGTTAAGGCTCAAGGAAGCGCTCCACATGTTAAAACTTAAAAAAGAACTCCCTAAATTAAGGTTTAAGGATGAGCTCCTCAAGTCAAAGCCTTAGAAAGAGGTCTCGAAGTTACGGTTTAGGAAAAAGCTCGTTGACTCAAGGCTTAGGGAAGAGCTCACTAAGTTAAAGCTTAAGGAAAAGGTCATTAAGTCACATGGAAAAGCTAGTTGGTAAAGGTTACCATAGCTCATGAAAAGAAGGTAAAATAACTCTTACCTACGAATGAAAGCTAGAATAGCTCATGAACAACCTCAAGTCGGCCCGCCTAAGCTCACGCGTAGAGCTCATCTCGGTTCACCTCAGGTCGGCCTGCCTAAGCTCACGCGCAGAGCTCAATCAGTGCTCCTCAGGTCGGCCCGTCTAAGCTCACTCGTAGAGCTCATCTCGATGAACCTCAAGTCAACCCACCTAAGCTCACACGTAGAGCTCATCTTGGTTCACCTCAGGTCAGCATGCCTAAGCTCACGCGTAGAGCTCATCTCGGTGCACCTCAGGTCGGCTCGCCTAAGCTCGCATGCAGAGCTCAATAATGCTCCTTAGGTCGGCCAGTCTAAGCTCACGCGTAGAGTTCATCTCGATGAACCTCAGGTCGGTCTGCCTAAGCTCACGCGTAGAACTCATCCCAGTTCACCTCAGGTTGGCCCGCCTAAGCTTACGCACAAAGCTCAATCAGTGCTCCTCAGGTCGGCCCATCTAAGCTCACGCGTAGAACCCAACTCGATACACCTTAAGTCAGGCACACGTTAGAGGAACGCCTGACTCAAGTCAAGCATGCATGCAAGGTCGGGCGCATTTTGTTCAAATGAAGAGCTAAGAATCGATTTTCGTCCCAAAATTGAAACACGCCACATTAAATAACTGGAACAGGTCTCGAGATGATTTGAATAAAGCACGTCTACCCAATTATTTAAAACAAGCCGGCCTGAACTGGCAGACCTGAAGACTCTCCACTCGAATTGTAAGGTCCCAAGCTGACCTCAATACTTGCTGTCACGACCCGAAGGCTGCGACTTTCCTTTAATACTTATACTTTTCTTAGTCTACAAATTTATGGACTAAATTTTTCTTTTTCATTTTAAGGTTTGTATTCAATGTCAGTGTAGTTACTATACTATCTAGGTGACCTATAGTCATTTCATTTAAATATTAAACTAACAAGGAAACAGTTCTTAATTACATCCCGACTTGTTAAACAGAATATGTATTGTGCATCAATTTAAGTCTTACATGTAAACAAGTATTTTATAAAAACATATACCTCAGAAGACTAGTACCAAGTCCATACACCGTCTCCGATGCCCACTTAGCAGCTCACATGGCAGATGTTAACTTCAATAGTCTGAAAGAGATAAAATTTAGTGGAGTGAGCAAAACCACGACTCAGTAAGATACTAATATAAATACAAGAGTAGGATTATGCTGTCTTAACCGCGATGCTTAAAACTTGCAAGGATGCAATTACAGTTAATCCTTTCTCATCAATAACATCTCATTATCACTTCTCATATTCACTTTTCATTTCATAATCATACTTCTGTATTCTATCATCTCTTATCAATTCTCATATAGTGGATCATCATCACGGTGGTACGAAGTCATAATTCTCTTCGTGTATTTCTATATTCATGTTTCATATCATATCATGACATCATATAGATGAAATATCGTTACCACCGAGTCATGATACTCCTCATATATCTGCATGTTTAATTGAGATATCCTATCAAGTCACTTTACACTTAACAATCATATTCTCGTATTACATCAATTCATATTACTTATCATATGGGAATTTATGATCACGATATAGTAAGATCAGAATTCTCTTCATATCAATCTTATGTTCATATATCATATCATGTCATCGTATAGATGAAACATCATTAACATTGAGTCATGACATTCCTCATGGAATTCTCATGTACTAAGCATATTATCATGTCAGGGTTTAATATGCAATTTATGTAACTTTACTGTACAAACCACTATCATTTCATATAAATATCATATATACTTTAGAACATGCTCAACGTATGAATTTTCAATTCATTTCAAATTTTCCTTTACGACATGATAAAAACATGTTCAATTTCAATTCATGTATTCGTTTTTAGAGCATGTCTAAAACATGTGCAGTTTTAAAACATTTTTCATATACTATAAATCATATCAGGTTTAGAGTTCATATCAAATCAATCTATACTCTAAACCGCATATCATTTCAAGTTCAACACAAAATCGTATATAAATCATATAAGTGTCGAAATCATTTATCATGTACTTTTAAAACATATACTGTAAGTCATATTAGGTCTAGAATTCATATCAAATCAAACTATACTCTAGACCGCATATCATGCCATGTTCGATAGAAAATCATATATAAATCATATAGATGTCAGAATCATATCTCTTGGACTTTTAAAAACATGTTTAAAACATTTACTGTTTCAAAATATATTTCATTTCAAACATTTCTCATGTATTGTATAAATCATGTGAAGTCTAGAGTTCATATAAGTAAAATCATACTCTAGACCTCATACCATATTGGTTAAAGACTAGGCTAGATCCCTATCATCTCTATCAATAAAGACTTAAATCACTGTAGCTAGCAGTGAAAATCATGTCATCGTCCCCTGGAAACCAACTAAGGCGCTATCTATGGTCATAGACCTCATCTCTCTCAGCCCCACTGATCAGGCGTGACTGAGACCTGTCCACGACTATTGTCGGACAAGCATCTCTGCCTAATGAGCAAAGCTCCAATTAGGCAGTTTTCACTATGCTTTATTGAATTTAATTCTTTTAGGGTGCCTACAATCTCATAAAACATTTAGATCTTTAGCTTTCTTTTCAATATCATGTAAAATATATGGTAAAATTCTGTATGAGACTTCATATATCAAAATATATATATCTACCATATACTTTCATTTCAAAACAATTCAATACTTTTCAGTATTCATATAAACATTATTATAATGTTTCAAGTTGTAAGAATGCATGCTTAAATGCGATGCTATAAAACATTTCAGTATGCAACTTCGGTAATATTTTCATCAAATACAGTGAAGCGATTCATTTAACTTTATCACCATCAATTATTCGATTTCAAGACTTTCTTTCTGTCCAATCAGTAAATCACTATTCAAATCATTCAAGATTCATTTCATTCAGTATTCAGATTGTTCAGTACTCTAATTATTTAATAATTAGATCACTTGGTATTCAAACCATTCGGTATTCAATATCCTTTTTCGATAATTATCGACTATAACAATCATTTGTACATTTCATTATCGATACTAGAACCACATCATCAATGTGAATCCTCTTAGTATCTATAAGCATTTAAATACTGTGTTTCCATATAGCCATTATGATACTGAAATTATGCAATACTAATATCCTCATTCGATATCTATTCCAGAGTCGACATCGAGGATCATAGAACCACAAGATCAATAATCGCTTATCAAATCCATTTATGGTTTGACCTATTGGTACATATTCAGAATTTTCGACTTGCGGTTCAATTTTATTCATTATCATAAAATCATATCAAATCTCAATTCACTTTTCATATGGCCTGTAGCATGTAATATCATGCTAGAATTATCTATAAAACATCATCAATTCAATTTTTGATTGGCAATTTACCCACTTAAAAGAATTTGTCAATTTTCACTATCAACAGTGTTTCAATCATTGAAGTCACCTTGCGACTATCCGTATTATTGCAAAAATCTCAATTCACATCTATTTAACATCGATATGTACAAGTACATTTTTATGTAAACGTATGTTCTATCAAATGTCCATAAGATATCACAATCTACTTTCTTATTATCATTATCTCAATCATACCACTAAGACGGTCATTTATTTGAATCTATCAATTCTATAATCATCACTCGATTGATAATTCCTCAATTCTATCATTCGACCATCTAAATCACAACTTCGATTTTTTTCTCTTTTAAGTTATATCATATAATCATCGTCACTTTTATCTGTGATCCATCTAATAAATAATTCTACCTCAATCTCAACTTGATACCATTTATGGTATTAAACTTACTTGATTTATCGATTCTATAAGCTTTAAACCATATAATTCATCACATTATCGTGTTCAACGATCTATCTTCTCATCGATTTTAATATCAAACTTTTCCAGTAATACCATAAAGTCCTTTCAATGTTTATTTTTCAATAATTATTTCCAAAATTCCATTTACTTGAGAAACTTAAATCTTTTTCCTCAACGTTTTCCTAGGAATTTCAGCAGCATAACGGCTTAATTTTCACTAAACCTCCTGCAAGGAAAACACAATTTATACCACAGCCGTTGATTCTCACAATTCCTATGTCTCTACAAAGACCCCCACCATCAGTTGTGGTTCTCTTAGCATTTTTTAACATCAATTCAATTAATGCATCATATAAAAAAATCACAATTTCGTTAAAAATCGTTCCATCAATGCATTATATAAAATCATAGTCCCTCATACAATATAATGCTACTAATGCTTTATAAAAGAATCTTACCTATTCGCCAAAGCTTAGCGCACTTTTCGATTTTCGAGCCTTGTCGAACTCCACCATTCGTCTCATTTTCGTTTTGCTACAATTTCAATAATTGACACATGTTTTCATTTAGAGAATAATTCAACAATTTCTAATAAATTCCATAGAAATATATCGAAATCTTCTAATTTTTTTTACCTATTTCTTTCTTTTCCTTCTTTTTCTTCCTCTTTTTTTTTCCTTCTCTTCTTTCTCTTTTCTCTTTTCTTTTCTTTTTTTTCTCCTTTTTTTTCTTCTTCCTTCTTTTCTTTCTCCTTTTCTTTTCTTTTCTTTTCTTCTTTCTTTTCTTTTTCTTTCCTTTTCTTTTCTGTTCTGTTTTTTTTCTGCCTGAATCGATTCGGACCGGTTCAGGCTGGTTCTGCTGGTTTGGCCTCTTTTCGCCGGCATCATCGCCGGTTCGGGCCTCCCTCAGCTGGCCACAGTTGAGGGGACATCGGATCTGGCCTCGGTTTCGCCCCATCACCGGCGACGGCGCCGGATCTGGGTCCGTGGCTCTCGGCTCCTTTCCTTCTCTTTTCTCCTTCCTCTGTCGGTTTCCCCTTCGTCGGTGGCTCCTCTCACCTTCCCCTGGTCCCCGCCGATCTCGTGGGGGGAGTGGCGGTGCCCTAATCGGCCAGCACCGTCGTGTCTCTTCTCCTTTTCTTCTCAGGTTTTCGCTTCTCTTCCTGTTTTCGTTTCTTCTCTTTTCCATTTGGGCCGTCGCCGATCACTTCTCTCTTCCCCTTGGCTCACCGGCGACGCCCCCTCGCTCCTCTTCCTTCCGGTGGCCGATGTCGTCCGGCGTTCACTTTGGTTTTCCTCTTCTGTTTAGTTAACAGAAGAGGAATGTGGGAATCGGTTTCCCCGATTCCCACTTCTCTTTTGTTTTTTTTAATTAACATATATTTATTATTATATATAATTATATTCATATAATTATATATATAATTACTATATTTGATATATATTAATATATATAATTTGTATAAACCATATATATATACCTTAATTTAAAATACTATACATATATTTCATATATATATATCATATTTATATATATAAATACATATTTCATATAGACAATTTATATATATATATATATATATATATATATACACACTTTATTTTAAAATACTATACATATATATCTTATATATGTATATCATATATACGTAAATGTATAATAAAATACATACGTATTCATTCTATGATATAAAATAATATTTTAACATATGACATGCACATATATTTCATATATGAATGTATATATTTATTTAAAAATATATTTATATAATAACCTTATATAAATATATAAAATTACATATTTTTATTTCTTATTAAATTTGGATTTCTTTATATCCAAATTTATTTTCTCCATTTTTATTTCTTATTTCATCTCGATTCTAATTTGTCTCAATCAAATTCTCCGGATACCTAATATTTATTTGAAAATTCTCGGTTTTCATACCTACGACGAGCTATCCCCTCTGCTTACACACCGAGCTTCAAGGCTGACTCTGGGGGGGACTGAATGATGATGAGTAATTTGTTAACAAGGGTAATTCAGTCTTTCACCTCAGTCAAGCTCAAGAAGACCTGTTTGAAGGTGACATGGCCGTAACCATCACGGCTCCATGTTAACCTCGGTAAAAGGTTTGAGGGTCAACGAATACATTATAACATGTTTAGACCAACGCTTGACATGCTGACCAGGTTGGCCTTCATCATTACCTCGGTACTCGAAAAGCAATGGAGAGCTTTAGGCAGGAAACTTCTTGCCAACTTGTATTACAGGTTGGCAAGCTCGGACCTATTCTATTGGACCAGATCAGACAAGTCTAAATCACCCTCTCCACTTCATCCTAACGCCCTCCTCGGTCTATAAATATCATCTGAATCCTCGGATACAAAGAGGTTGAAACTACTCCTTCACTTTAGATTTCTTCATTTCTCCTTCAGGGCCATCTTGTGCTTCGACAGGTCCTTTTGGCTTTATTGAAATGAAGCTGTCTTTGATAACAAAAAATTGAATTCGGATGAGCTAATTTTCATGGTTAGTCTCTCCTTTAGATTAAAGCTTCAAGCGATGGGTCTTTATTTCCAGATTCCTTATGAGCCTACTGGTTTGGCTGTGATGGAATTCTTAGAGAACCCTCTGGGAATGTTGTTGCTATTTTCTCATGTCCTCTTAGGTCTTTGGAATCTAATATTGGTGAAATTATAGCTATCAAATATGCTTTAGAGTTCTTCCTGCAACAAGGTTCTAATAGGGAGATTAACGGTTTGGTGGATTCTTTAGCTTAGGCTGATGTGGACAAGTTGATGATTCTATAGTTTGGATGTAATTTGATTTGCTTATTTCCATGGCTCTATAAGCAAGTGTTCTACTTTGTAAGCCTTTTTGTAACTCTGGGAACTTACCTACCTTTCAAAGGCATTATCCTTCTTACCTTAATAAAATTCATTCCTTTTGGCTGAGAAAAAAGAAAAAAAGTTGAAGGTCGTTACAGTTTGGAGCAGTAAGAGAGGAAGCTGGTTTTGGCTTGCTTGGCTTGATGATGTTAGAGTTAGAGGGACTGATGATTTTTTGAGAAGCTATGGCGTTTCTGATTATGCATGGGCTGGTTGAAGAGGGTACAAGCTTGGATTTGATTAAAGGCATTACGTGGATTAGACGTGCGTGTTGATGCAGTAGCTCGAGGCATGGTTGAAGGTTGTAGATGTTTTCTTTTAAGTTTGGTGCAAGGCTGGAAGGCTAGTGTAGGTTGTTAAAGCAGGTGCTTGCTGTTCTTTTCTGGGTGGTTTTGTTCCTAATATTTTATGTTTACTTAGATGTTATGCTTCTGTGGAGTTCATGAGTGTAGGTGTTTTATCTTGCTTTTCTGTTTCATGTAGTTCCCTATTATGCAGGGACTGTCAGATGTATCATCCTTTTATTAATAAAACTTTTATTTGGCTGAGCAAAAAAAAAAAAACAGATTGCTTATCTTTTTTTTTGGGTTAGAAAGATAGCATATCTTTACATGTTAAGAACGGGTACGAATACATAGAAGACAATAAATCTACAACCTCTCAAGACTTTGATAGTTATGGAAGATGAAAAGTGTAATCCTGAAGACACAATAGATACAATTTCTTTGAACATGTGAGGTTACAACGGCTTGGTCTTGAAACTTTGAAACACATGTGCTTGTTACAATATAAAGATCTTTCTTGTCACCTTCGGCAAATGAGAACAGAAATCCAAGGCAAAGGGGGGGACTTCTTGCTACTATTAGCAAAAAAAAACCCACATAATAAACCTATCCATGATCAGGTCGTTCGTTGAAATCCAAAAGTTTATCCAATTTTTGAAAAGACTTAGACAAAAATATCATATGACATTAACGGATTTAGACAAAAAAAAATTAATCGAGCTAGGTTGGAACTTAAGCTTTCGAAACCCTAACTTGACCTAGTCCGAACATAATTAAAATTAAAATTTTTTAAATATATTTACTAACTATAATGCAATTATGTGTATATAAAACATTATTAATTAATAAACATGATTGTATATTTAATATGAAAATTGACATGCAACTTTTAACAAATAAAGTCAAACTTTAAAGGAATAAAAGAATAAAAAATAAATAAACAAAAAATTAAAATAATAAAAAACTAATAAAATAATATTCAAGCATGGCTTAAGCTTGCATGATAAAATAAAAAATGCATATGGACTAAAAGTCAAGCTCAAACTATAGGTTAGAATGAGTTCGAGTTTGTATATAAGCCATTATTATATAACCTAAACTCAGCTCGGATCAGCCTAAGGACAGTTCTAGATTACGTAAAAACACTAACTATGATTGGGAAAAGCATGCATAATTTAATATCATTAATTAAGATTTTCTTTTTAATTTTAAATTTTTTAAATTTTAGGTGTCACAAAAAACAGGCTTAATAAGAAAACACGATTTATAAAAAAAATAGTTTTTTTTTAAATACGACTCCATTTGGTTTACTGAAAATTGATTTTTGGAAAATGTTTACATTTTCTAGAAAACTAAAGATTTTTCGTTGTTTTGGCTGAGTAAATAAAAAATATTTTTTGTTGTTTTTTGAGAAATTCGTTTTCTTTTTTCAAATGGTATTAACATAACTAATAAAATATTAAAACTTATTTAATTTTTATTAATTAATTTATTAATACAAAAAAAGTATATTTTGAAAATAATATTTAATATTAAAATATTATATTATTAAAACATTGAAAAGAAAACAATTTATTATTACTTATACTAATATTCTAAAAAATTGAAGTATATTACTATTTTAATACAAATAAAATATTAATATTTATTTTTGAAATATTAAAAATATTTATGCTATTAAAATAATTATATTTTATACTAAAAGTATTCATTACTAAAATCATAACAAAATTAATATTAATTTATATTTATTATTAAAATATTAATATAATAATATTTGGAAATAAAATATAAAAACATTACATCTTAAATTAAAATATTAATAAATTATTAAAAACATTCATTATTTAAATAATAAATATATTGTTTATTAAATTAGTATTTATTATTAAAATAATAATATAATATTATTTATTATTGAAATATTAAAACTATTTATGATTAATAATATACAAAATAAAATATTTAAACTTAAAATATTGAAAGACATATAATGCTAATATTTTAATATATAAAAATTTTCATCTAATTAAACAAAAAAATATTTTTATTAATATAACAATATTTATTTAGGGTTAAATTAAATTAAATTTAAAAAACAAATCATATCCGAGGTCTAATTTGAGTAGAATTATAATCATGAGCTTGGTAAATAACCTTACCCATGAATAGCCATTTTCTAAAAAATGTCTTCCCCTTTTCAAAAGTATAAGACAATTTTTAGAAAAATGATCTAATTTTTCATTGACCCAGAAATCATTTTTCGTTGACCAATCAATTTTCTGCCAACCAAAACTAGAAAATGCAAAAATCATTTTTTAGATATCGTTTTCATGAACCAAATGGAACCTACAAATCACTGCTTAAACCTTCAAAAATTTACATTTTAGTAAAAAAGAAAATTTATTTTCGATACGTTTAGTTACTAAATAAATTTATTATCTAACATAAAAATTTCTTTAAACCAAAGACTACTCTTAATGTTGAATCATAGTCTATTTCTTTAGATAAAAACTATTATGATTTTCTTAAAAACGTAATCTTAGTTTATATTTATTTTTTCTCTTTTTTCTACGCACTTTCTGATGCTAGATTATTTGTATATGACTGCATTTATGTCTTTAACTATCATCTATTTTTAAAAACTAGACATTTTTTATACCAAAGACTACAACTAATGTTGGATCATAGTCTATACTATATTTGCTTTAGATAAAAGAACTAAATTTTTCTTAAAAACATAACCTTAGTTTATATTTATTTTCAGTTTTTCATCGTGCTATATGAAAACATATTCCTACTTGCAATTTCATTTTTGAGTTTGCTCTTGCCCCCTCTCTTGCTGCTAATCAAAAGACTACAGTTAATTATAGACTTGTCCCGCATCTCGCCCTCGCATCTCTATTGTCACCCTCTTCAGGTTAGTGTTTGTTTTGTATATTTATTACTTTAATTATTTGCTTTAATTTTTCTAAAATGTTGTTGTACATTACTAGAGAAAGAAATGCAAAGACTACAGTTACGTAAAAACATTAACTATGCTTACTGAAAGCGTGTGTAGTCTAATATCTTTAATTACGATTTTTAATCTTAACCAAGTCTTTAGCTTTTAGACATCATAGATCTAGCTACATTTATGTCTTTAATCGCCATTTATTTTTAAAAAATATACATCTCTTTATACTAAAGACTATGCTTATGATACTTAGCCCTTTGTTTTTTTCATCATACTTTTAAAACTAGATCAATTGTATATAGAATACGTTTATGTCCTTAACCATCATATATTCGTATTTAAGTAGACATTTATTTATACTTAAAGACTATGATTAATGTTGAATAGTAGTCTATACTATATTTGTTTTATATACAAAGATTACAATTTTTTTAAAAACAGTCTTAGTTTATATTTATTTTCCTTTGCTTTCGTGCTTTCTAAAACCAGATTAATTGTATATAAACTACATTTATGTCTTTAGCTGTCATCATCTATTTTTATTTAAATAGACAATTTTTTATACTAAAGACTATAATTAATGTTAAATCATAGTCTATACTATATATGCTTTAGATACGAAGACTATGTATTGTTTTGTTAAAAGCATAGTCTTAATTTATATTTATTTTCTCTCGTTCTTTCCTCACACTTTCTAAAAACATATATATAACTGCAATTGCACTCTTTGAGCTCATTCTTGCTTCTTATTCTATTGCTGATTAAAAGACAACAGTTAGTTGTGGATTAGCTTATCGTCTCGCTCTCACATCTCTATTATGACCCTTCTCAAGTTAGTGTTTGTTTGTATATTTATGACTTTACTTATTTGCATTAGTTTTTCTAAAATATGGTTATGCTTAAATGTCATAATTGTTGTGTATTAATATATATATATATATATATATATATATATATATATATATTCTTTTACTAGAAAATAGACACATATAGATAAATCCTAGTTACAAGCTGATAGATGATCAAGAGAATATGAGATAGGTATGAAATGTTCTTACAATTTGCTTCAAAAAGTGCAAATGACTAGTATTATGTAAACTGCTATTGTAATAAGTGTGAGAATATGAATTCGCAGAAGATTCAAAATGCTAGAAGTCACCTTTATTTTAATGGTGTTGATCAAAGTAGTGATGGACTTCTGATGGGGAAACTAAGAAAAATGAATCATTTGCATCTATTAATAAAAAAGAAGAACCAAAAACTGATGAAACTAGTTTTGAGCTATTTGATGAAACTATAGAAATGGTACAAGCTGCACGAGATTGTTGTTAAGATGATCCTAAAAAAGTTGACAATTTCTTTGAAGATGCAAAGAAGCCATTGTATCCTAGTTGTAAGAAATTCATAAAGTTCTCTACATTGGTCAAGTTGTACAACTTAAAAGCAAGATATGGCTAGAGCGATCAAAGTTTATCGATTTACTTTACTTGTTAGTAGAGATATTTCCAAAAGGCAGTCAATTTCATCATCAATGTACGAGGATAAGAAGACATCGTCTTAAGTAGGAATGGTTTATGAAAAAAATTCATGCATGTCCTAATAATTGCATATTGTTTAGAGAGTAGTATGAGAATAAGAAAAGATGCCCTACATGTAATGAATCCAGATGGAAGGTGAATGCAAATACAAGTGTCAAGAAACAATGTGTGCTAGCCAATGTTTTATGGTATTTCCTTTTCATACCAAGATTTTGTAAAATATTTGGTAGGAACGAGTAGCTCAAAATTTGACATGGCATGCAAATGAGAAAGCAAATGAACTTTTGTGTTATTTGGTGGATATCATCATGAAAATTGATAGATTATTAGTGGCTTAGTTTTGCACCTAACCCAAGAAATCTTCAACTAGCCATTTCAAATTAATAGGATAAACCCATATAAAACTCTTAGTACTAATTAAAGTTGTTGGCCAGTTAAAATGATAATATAAAATCTCCCACCATGATTATGTATGAAAAGGAAGTTTATGATGTTAATTTTATTGATATTAGACCCTAAGCAACCTGTGAATGATATCAATGTTTACTTCAATCACTGGTGGACGATTTGATGCTATTGTGAGATGATAGTGTTGAAATCTATAACACATACCGTCAAGAGACATTTATTTTAAAAGCTATATTTCTTTGGACAATTAAAGATTTCCCTATGTATGGTGATTTGTGTGGTTGTGTTGTCAAAGGTTATGATGCTCGTCTAATATGTGAGGAACAAACTCCGTCACAAAGGTTGAAACATGGTCTAAAAATATTATTCATAGGCCAATAGATTCTTGCCAAAGCATCATCCTTATAGGAAAAAAATATGCCATTAAATGGTAAAAAAAGGGTTAGAGATGGCACCTAAACCATCAAGTAGAAAAGAATTTCTATTTAAACTTAAGGTGAAGAAGTTTACTATGAGAAAAATAAAGAGGGTTTCAAATAAATACTCTAGGAATGCAATAGCAAATATTTGGAAGAATAGGTCGATATTCTTCAACCTTGAATATTAAAAGAGCTTATACATGTGATATTGGTTAGATGTTATGTATTTTGAGTATAATTATTATGAGAGTATTATCGACATACTCCTTGACATCTCTGGGAAGACAAGGGATTGGTTGTCGGCTCAAGTAGATTTTATGTATATGGGCATTAGGAAGAAGTTAACTCTAAAATATTATGGAAACAACACATATTTAGCTGCCACAAGTTACACATTAACATGAGATGATAAGAAAAGTGTCTATAAATCTATTTTTAACATCAAGGTTCCAGATGAATATTCTTCCAATTCGTGTCAATGTAGGATTGAAAGTCCAGAATTTGAAGTCTTATGGTTGTCATACTTTAATGCAACAACTGCTTCCTACTGTAACATGTGGAGTTCTACCCTAGCATGTTAGACATGCTATCACAAGATTTTATTTGTTTTTCAATGTCATACGTAATAAAGTTATCAATGTCTCCAAGTTCGATGAGATACAAAGAAATATTTTGACTACATTGTGTTTGTTAGAAAAACACTTTCCCCCTTCATTCTTCGATTCATGACTCATTTAAAGGTCCACCTCATTTTAGAGATCCAACTTTGTAGACTAGCTTTCTTTAATGGATGTACCCATATGAAATATATATTAAGGTGTTAAAGTGATATATTTAGAATCTTAATAGGCCAAAATGATGCATTGTAAAGCATTATATTGCAAAAGTAGCTATTGAATTTAGTATAGAGTATTTGTTAGATGTCAAAACACTATGCAATAATCCTACTAAGCCTGCCAATTTGCTTGGTAGGCCATTATTAGGCGGTAAAGTTGTGAAGGTTAGCCATGATGTTCTAGAGCAATTACATCTTTATGTGAGGAATATAAAAGAAATAAAGCTTTATATAGAGTAATCTTTGAACTCCTATAATTAATTTCCTATTTATAAATACTGATATATAATGGACCAAACCGATTCCATATGTATTACATATAGATTTTATTTGGAGATGTTAAAAGCCAACAATCTTAAAGAAGCCAAAAGAAAAAAGTGGCTATAAGATGAACATTATCACACCTTCATTAGTTGGTTCTAGCAAAAAGCACATAAAACAATTTATACTGTTAGTTTAAGGCATGAAATACATTTACAATTGGTTTGTTACACATTTATCACACACCTTCTTCACAGTGTTTAGATCGTAAATGAGCTAATGGCTAACAAAGATGATGAAACAGAGCAAGTAAGATGGCTCTCCCATGGACCTCGTTTAGAAGTTATAAAGCATCATGGATAAGTGATCAGTGAGGTCAACTTTTACACAAAGGAGTGTGATAGTAATCAATGTGTGCAAAATAGTGGGGTGGATTTGGTTGCAAATACAATGCAAATTTCAACTACTAATGACAAGATCCATATATTCAGTGGATGTACAGATATACAAGAAAGGATACAATGAAAAATGAATACATTTGTAAAAAGGTTGGAGTGGTACCTATCAAAAATAATGTGTGAAAGTCGTTTACATTAATTTGGACATCCTACGTAGACCTATAAAAGCACCAATTAGGAGAGTGAAGGCCATGAAAGATGAAAAAATGGGTCAAAGCTAAAGAGGAAGACTGAAAAAAATGGAAAGACGTCATTCGGAAAGATATTTTGACACTAAAGTTGAAAGAATAAATTACCTTATACAAGTTAGTAGGGAAAAAAAATTCATGTTGATGACTTAACGTAAATTCATATATTGATTCATATAGCCTACCCCATCTATTGAGATAAAAACTTCAATGATGATGATGTTGAGAATTAAATTTAGGATTAATATCCAATACATCTTCAGTGGAGTTTTTTTGACTTCACGAGCGTTAGGATGATGACACATGACATATTTCATTTATTTTTTAATTTTTTAATATTTTTAAATGACAAATGTTTGAGAACAAAAAAAAAAGGAACATATATCATTATCCTAACTCCGCTTGTAAAATTAAAAAACTCTACTTACGATATATTAGATATTAATCCTTAAAATTAACTCTTAACTAATTATTTTGGTTATACTAATATTTATTACAGAATTTATTTGAACGTGTAAATTAAAAAAAATTTACATATATATATATATATATATATATATATATATATATATATATATATATATATGATTCTTATCAACATACACATTTAAATAAAAAAATCATGCGTCACACATCGCAAATTAATCATTTATATATATATTTTGTATCACAAGTGCCATAAAAAAAGGCCTGCAATTAAGTTTTATTTTTCATTTAACGTATGGAGAGTTTCAATTAGCAGGGGCAAGAGTTGATCAATTACACACTATCAGTCTGTGCCCTAAATCAGACGGGTAAATAGTAGGAAAATACAATTTCCAAACGCAATGCAAGTTTTGCTATGTTGCTTGGAGCAAATATATTTATCATCAGTCGAGGAAAAATGCCCTGAATTACAAAATCTCATAAACTGAGAAGGTTTGAAACTTTGCCAATAGAAAAATGTGGCATTACTGTATGAAATACGATCCCTTGACAATAGGCCATGGAAACGCAGGCCCCCGAGTACAATACATGGCTCAAGCTTCCGGATGCATCATTCTGATTACACAGGTTCCATTTTTCCTTGACATCTCAACAGCTATAGCAATATCTCAGCTATCAAGCGCACCAAGTGCCTTCATATCCTCCAAAAATGCTGTGTACGAGTCATCAATACTCTGTGCCTTTGGAGCTGATGATGAGCTGGTTGATTCTTGCTTCACAATGGTAGGAGCTACAGGCTTGGCCGTTGCCATCACGGTAGGGAGTAAAGGCTTTGGTTTTGCTTTTGGGGTAGCAGTCTCCCTTCTTACTCGAAGGGATGCAGGAATCTAAATCGCATAAAATCTTGAATCAGAAAAATGTATGCAGCCTTGAGTTTTGGCAATATATCAACATAGCACATTGGTCTTCTTCTAAGAGTTTTGGCAATATATCAACATGGCACATTGGTGTTCTTTTTTTTTTTTTGGTTACAAGGGAAAACACAATAGTGGTCTTTAAGAAATTAATAGAGTTCACATAAGTAGTACTTATTTCTCTGAAATATTTTTCAAGTTTAGAGAACAAAGTTGGCTAAGAGGAGTTATCATATATGGCAGAAAATATACAGTGCATACCTAACCATATTTGAGTGCAAAGAATTCTTCACATATCTAATCCTGACTTGTAGGTTTGCATGGTCCAAGATAATCCAAAAGAAATGCTATTAGCCAGAGGAGAGAGGATGAAACTGCTTACTCAATTCAACATCCCAAATCTAAAACAACTCAATATTGATCTAGACACATCAAGATGAGATGATATATTATGTGGAATGCACCTTAACCTTAAGTTTGGTGAGGCAATACCCAAGTGATCAAACAAGATAAGCATAGAAAAAGCGACCACCATAGCACAAGAATGTCAAAACCTCCCACACTCACTTATGCATGACCAGAGGTGAGCTGGAAATATTTTAACCACTCAATAGGCAATGTTTTTCACTAAGTTCCAACTATTCTATCTCTCATATATCCACGAATATATCAAATCATATTCATGGCCACAAATACGTATTAAAGTAACAAAAATTAGCAAAGGAAACTGGACTTACCATTGCTGTAAGTTCTGGCTGGTGCTGAGCCAGTGGCCGCTTAATAACAGTAGATGCAGCAGATTTAACATATGATGGTTTCGGTGGTAAGGGAAGTCGATTTGTATTATTATAATCATCCAGTGTAGGAGGAGGACCAGGTGGAAGTGGTGGTCTCATCATTGGTGGAGGTCCTGGTAGTGGGCCCAAAGGTGGTCTTGGAATTAGTGGGACCATCATTCCAGGAGGAGCAGCTTGACCAGGAAGTCCACTGGCAGTTAGGGGTGCCCGCATGTCTGGAGGTAAAGGTGGAGGGAAACACGATATTCCAGGAGGTAATACATCGGTCTGTAGGACTGGGACCATGGCAGGTCCAGGCACCGGAGGCTGTTGCCTGGGAGGAGGGGGTGGTGGAACCATTTTTGGAACCTCTTTTATAACTGGATGGTTATTGGCATCAGCTTCGGATGGAGCACCTTCAGCCTGGTTAATTGCCAATTTAGGGGGAATTCCAGGGGGAGGGGGAGGGAGCAAAGGAGGCACCTAAGCAAAAGGGAGAAAGAGAGATATTAACACATTTTTCACAGCAAATAATTCTGAAGAACTACAAAACAATTTTGACGTTCTCTGCATTTGGACCAATCTTAGATCTTTGGAGCTCCTAATTCTCAAAACTCAATATGCTAAATCAATTGATATATGCCAAGTCAGAAAGGCAGCATATCTAGAGAGGATGGATGAGAAGAGCTTACCTGAGACAGCTCCTTAGAGGTCGAGTCATCTGACAGTACAGATTTTATCTCTCTTTCATCTCCACTAGTGCCAGGGGGAGGTGGTTGCGCAGACTGTGGAAGCGGAGGAGGTGGAGGTAGTGGAGGGTGAACTGTAACTTGCTCTTTAGGTGGGGGACCAGGAGGTGGTAATGGCCCAGGGTGTGGAGGCAAAGGAATACCCAAGTTTGCCGTGGCAGGCTTGGGTGGCATAGGAGGTGGGGGTGGTAGAGGCAAGGATGCAGGCACAACAGAGACATCCCCTGAGTTTGATTTACCAGTATCTGGCAAAGGAGGTGGTGGTGGAGGAGGTGGAGGTGGTACAGCAAAAGGGATATCCTCTGTCTCAGTCTGTGAGGATGATGCAGTGGCACTGGATGATGCGTCGGACAAGGGAATTCTAGGTCCTGAAGGCCAAAAGAAAAAGCAGAATAAAGCATGAGGGAGAACGAGAGAGAGAGAGAGAGAGAAGCAAAACCAGCTTAAGTGTTTAAGTCAGAGATGCAGGAAAGAGAACAACGTCTCGGCAGAAAACAAATAAAAGAGGAAGTTAGTAGACCTATTGATGATTTATACATAGGAGGCTTTCCAGGTGGGGGAGCGCCGGTGGGATTCAGAGAAGGGTGATAATAAACAGAGTCCTGTAGATAAGAAATTAAAATAAAAAAGGGTAAAAACAAGGCTCCAAAGCAAGCAGACATTATAAAAATATAACGGGAGAAGTTAATCGTCTGTTTCAAATCTTACTTCTGGCTTAGGATGCTTCGCTCTCTCTTCTTCTTCTGCAGTTGTCCTTCTACGAGGAGGGCCCAAATGACTGCAGCAGAAGATAACTATAGTTGGTAAATGAGAATTTGGACATCCTAATACTGAAGCATAAATGAACATATCAAAAAAAGTGTCTATTTACCTGAACATAACAGGGGTCTCACCCTTCTCCTTCATTTTATTTTCATATTCCTGGGCAAAGGAGTATTGATGATTGTAGTTATCTCATGCAAACAATAAATTCTAATAAATGGCAGAAATATTATCAGCCAAAATTTATTTCCTCAAAAAAAATCCAAATATTTATCACTTCAATTATTACCTTCCTCTTCTTTATGACAAGGTTAAGTGTGTCTTCAAGTTGTCTCTTCTTGTGCTTTCTTGCTTTGTCTAAGGCACCTTCAGCCTCTGCAGTAATTCAACAAAGTTATTGACTATAATTGGCAGTCCACCAGACTGCATTTCAAAATGCTTAAACATTCAACAGGGATACATTCTTCAAACCCACTTATAATACCCCTTTCAACCTTTCTTCAAATAAAAAAGAAAGAAAAGGTAAAAGAAAACTTTCATAGGTAGTTATTACATCAATATCATATAGTCAAAGATAAAAATATTTTCATTAAGATGGCCATCTAGAAAATGGTAAAAGTAAATTTTGTTTTCATCTTTATGCTGCATTCAATCCAACAACTACTTCATCAGAGGAAGATGTACAGCGACATCTCCTAGCTCTTGACTTTTAAAAAACAAAACATTGCTTAAAGGAAAAACTGATTTTTTCCACTTAATCTAAAACCTATGTTTTCCACACTATTTAACATTGGTGAATGCCAAGCTCAAGGAAATGTCTGATCGCCACAACAGATACTTACCCAAACCTCCACAAAAGGGGGCAAAAACAGAGAAGAAAATCAGTTAGTAACTAAGGCTTGTTCAGTTCTCCGTGTTAAAAGTACACTCCTAAAATTTCCTGAATAAGGAGAAAATGTGTGCTATCTATTGCAAATAAAATTTTCTAATTTTAAGCATAACCATCACCAATAAGCTCTGCTCATTTCAGGTAAGTGTTAATTTGCATGTAAACAGATACTGAACCATTAATCAATCATGAAACATCCCAATAGACCGACTTACTCATCGTTTCTAGCTTCTCAATCTGCTCCATGATTGCCTGTGGATCCTTCTTCAAAATCCCCACCTCTCTCACCTTCTTTCTTTCCTTCTTGTTCTGTTAGGACAAATACTCATTAACAACTAGTGAAACATTAAAATGTATAGCTGAAACAATAATTTACATTTACAAACTTCGCTCCAAAAATAAAATTATGCGATTAAGTAAAATTCAACAGCTTATTTCAGGCGAATACTAACTTCGAAGCCAATAATTTACCTCGAATTCAAAATCATTCTTCGTGAATTCAGTTTTTTTAGTTAAATAGTAAAATAACAGCAAAAAACTGAGTAATTCAATTTAGGTGAAATCGTTTTTTTTTCTTTCTAGCCAAACAAGAAATTAGGGCAAAAATGAGGGGCGAAATTGATTAATAACAATGGAATAAGCCAAAAATGAAAAAACCGCAAGAATTGAGCATCATTGAAGTAAAAAGGGAAACAGAAAGCCGTAAAAAGAAATGGAACGGAGTGTTCCTTCTTACTCGTTTAAGTTCTTTCTTACGGAGCTCCTTACGGTAGGCATCCGTAGGGTTCATCACTTTGCCTCCTTTTGTCGTCTTCATCTTTTCTTTCTCTTCAAACTTCTCTTTTTGCAAGTTTTCTTAAATTCTTTAGGATTTCTTCTTCTCCTCCTGATTTTTTCGATATCAAATTGCAGGAAGAAAAACGACTTCTTTCAGTTTCAGTAGGCCGAGGAGCAAAGAAAAACAACGATCCGGTCCGGTTGGATCTCACCAAGGAATAACAACGAAATCCGCCCTTCGAGGCAGCGAGGGTGTGTTTTCACCGTGTAATTCCGTGTTTGTCTCGGGCCAATCTGTAAGAGCCGCACTGGTTGGACCACTAAGGATCCAGAAACAAGCCCAAAGAGCTGCTCGTTCGTTTTTACATGATTTCTTTTTTTGAAACCAATCCCCGGAGCATTCTACGAGTATAGTTGTTGTTAGAGGTGTAATTAAGCCAAATCAATATAATTCATTATCATGTTGGAACTCGGTTTGGCTCAAAAACTGAAAACTTGAAGCTCGAATCAAACTTAATCGAGTTTTGACTCAATAAAATATTCAATAAATTTAAACTCGATTCGATAAACTCGATTTATCAATTTTTATTTATACATTATGAAAATAAAATAATAAATTAATAATAATATATTAAAATATATTATTAAAAAAAAGTTCAATAAGACTCACGAGTTGCTTGAGTCAAGTATTAAAAAAACTTGAACTTGACTGGACTCGTTACTCAAATAACTTAAGCTCAAGCTCAATTAAAAAATAAATAAATCAAATTCAAATAATTTTTTTAGTTGAGCTCGAGTAACTCATGCGTAATTCGATCCGTTTACACTCTTAATTGTTACATTTTAAATTAAAGAGAGAGGAAGCATAAGCTTTATCACAAAAGGTGTGGCTCTACGAACAGCTGGGAGCTGCTGTAGTCTGCAGATTGATCTTTGGGACTGTATTGAAGAGCTGAATTTCATGACCATAATATGATGCAGCGGTGTAGATACTGTCAATGCAGGGGAAAACAAGGGCCTGAAGTGCTCGTCTTTCGCCGACGATCAAGCAAAGGGCTTTACAAGCAGCTGGTAAAGACCAGCATATATTAAATGAAAGATGCCAGTTATAGAAGTAATACATTTCCGACGATACTAAACCAAGTAATGCAACGGCAACAAACCAGAATCATTGTATAGAATAGAAGTAAAACAAAATTCGTTGCATACAGCAGAATTTGTAAGATCAAACATGCACATGAATTTTTTGCCACAAATTCCACTGTCATCCTGATCTTTCATCGCATTCATGTAAGAAACAGAGCAGCATTAGGTTAATCTCCAATCTGACACCTTATTTTCGTGTCAGACTTTTTGAAAAAGTGACTCATGCCAAAGATCTCTCACTCAATTCTTCCTCCAAATTATATTCCTCATTAAAACAATGACGCCAAGTTTAGCTTTAAAGCAACCCTCACTTACCAAATTTCTTTCTCAATAGATTTCACACTTCAGTCGCTACATATATTTAAAAAAATCTTTTTTTCCCCTTTTCAGGTCTTTGAACATTATGAAGAAAGTTTCCTGCCTCTTCATGGACATACAAACTTGTTCCTTTTTATCTCCCTGGATAACAATAATTGCATAAATTCAGCATGTTTAGCTCCAGCCTCTATTAGCTTAATTACTTGTTACTGCCAACAAATACTAGTCCGAGTAGACAAATATATTTGGCAATAATACTGACATCCTGGCAATTACGTGACATGCAAATTCTTAGGGTCTGTTTGGTATCGTTTTTGTTTCCTGTTTTCTGTTTTTGTTTTCAATTTTTTTGGAAACAGAAACAGAAAACATCTGTGGCAACATGTTTCCGTTTTCAAAAAATGAAAACAAAAACAAGAATTTCCAAAATTGTTGGAAACAAGAATTTCTTGTTTTCATTGTTTTTGGAAACATGTTTTCATTTCTGTTACTGTTCATAAGTAAGTAAATAGAGTTTATATATTAATATAATATTAATATTTTTTACAATAAAAATATAAATAAAATTAAATACTTTTTTTAATAAAATAATATTAAATTTTAATATAAAATATTAATTAATATTTTAAAATTAATATATTTATTTTAATATAAAAAAGTTGAAAACGTAAAAAGCAATTAAATATAAATTACATTGAACTATAATATTATAATATTATTTAATTTAAATTTTTATAATAATTTATTGAATATATTATATATTTTAAATAATATCATTTATTTTAATTTTGATATTTTGATAATTAATATTATTATCTAATATAATTAATTTTTATTTACTAAACAATATTATTATTTAATATTATATTCTGTCTTAAATTTAAAATATATCACTACTACTATTAAATAATTTAATATTATTAAATAAGTAAATACTTAACATTAAATAATATTATTTATATTCAATATAATATATTTTAATAACTATATAATTTATTATAAATTAATTAGTTTGATATTTTATTTAATAATGTAATATTATTATTACAATTAAATAAAAAATTATTATTAAATATAATTTATTATTATTACAATTAAATTAAATAATATTATTATTTTATTTAATATTATATTTAATTATAATATTATTTAAATTATATTAAATTTTTATATGATTAAATGAAAATATTTAATATTAGTATTAAATAATATAAAATAATATTATTTAATATTATCTACAGATTATTATTTAATAAATATATTATTTTTTATTTAATTTTTTAAATTTCATTTGTGAATTAAATTATTATATCTGAATTAATTTAAATATTTGTTTTCAAAACGTAATAGTATTAAACAAACATGTTTTCTGTTTTCAGAAAGTGAAAACAAAACAAAAACAAAATTTTCAAAAACATAAAACATAAAACAGAAAACAGAAACGATACCAAACTACCCCTTATAAATCTTTAGCAGGGCATGTTACAATAAGCATTCAACCAGAGACAAAGGGTTAGCTCACTCACTAATCACTATCAAAAAGTTCTACCATGTCATGATCTGATATTTGGCCCTTCGCAGGATGTTAAGGTATTAGGGAACTACTCCCTCATGGAATGTAGCAGCCTTCTGAGTATAACCTGATTATAAAAGCTTTTGGTATGGAAAAACAAGCCTAATGCAGCAAGAGAACCCAATAAGGTGGCAGATGCCATGATAAGGAATGATAACAAAAAGCAGTGAGTTCCATTGCAACTGTTCCCTTCCCCTGATGCCTCCATATCATAAATATAGCCAACCACTCTCACAGAGAAAATATATGATCCAACAGGACTAGCTACAGTAATGGCATTGAATATGGTGCCCATGTGTCTCACACCAAATATCTCAGAAGCAATTGTAGGCATCAGCGACCACTGTGACCCATAACAAACGCCCACCAATATAGAACCAGCATATAGAGCACCAGGCAAACCAGAAGCAACAACAGCATGACCAACACTCATTGCTGCTAGAGTAAGGACCATGAACAATGGCCTTTCCCATCCTCTAACGTGCAGGAAATGATCTGATACATAACCAGCTCCAAAACGGCCTAGAAAATTCCAGATGCTCCACAAAGAAACTAAGGTATTAGTCTCAAAGCTTGAGTAATCAAGAGATTCTCCTATTTGGCCAAGGTTATTCACGGTGGCAAGCCCCGAGCCCATGCCACATGCCATGGCAAAGAACAAAATCCAGAAGTTCACAGTGCACATGGCTCCTAAAAGGTTAAGATTTTCTTCCTCCTGGCAATCCCTTGTATCATGAACGTCCGTCTCTTGATCAGCATTAGTAGGGAAATGATGAAAGAACGTAGGACCATGAGCTGCCGACATTTTCCCACCATCTGGCTGTTGGGTATCATCCAATAACCTGTCACCCTCAGAAATCAAACTCTGATGGACTACAGGAAAGTCCCTTTCTCCTGCTCTGAGCGCAATGAACAGAGGCCATGCAAGTAACACTAGAAGCACGGAAAAAGTAAGGACCCGTACAAACAATTGCAAAGTAATGACTTGCTCCAGTATTATTACAGCCAAAAGATAAGCAGCTACAAGCAGAGCAACAAATGATATAGCATTGAGAAGCTTCTTCTCCTCCTGTTCATTCGTATTGTATATTTTCACAAACCACATAAGCAGCAAAGGATTGACAGTGGGCAACAGTGCCAGCATTAGAAGATATGAAGTGGGCTTGTTGTTGAATATAGTCTCATAAACTTGAATTAATATTGCTCCACTTAGACCCACAAACCCCTATCCAAAGAAAAAGAAAATACTTCATTAACTTCTATCTGATAGAAGCATGCAATGATAAAATTCTTTGTGCTAATCCAACAGAAAACAGATTTTTCGCTTATCAGAATTACCAAAGACTCAAAAATAGAAACTTCCCTATTAGAATTTTCAAGTTCTAAGGACCGAAGTAAACTGTCCCTCGGATTGTATATACATATAATCCTGAAAAACATACCGGCGTACTTAAATTTCTAACAGATTCCGAGAAACAAAGCCTTAATTAATCTTACCTTCATAATACCAACAGCAGTGCCACTATAATCGGGAAAGTTCCGTACAGCAGTAACCACGATAGCAGTATTAAAGAAACTTTGAGCATGCGCCGCCAAAAGCATGAACAAACACATCCCCACAACCGGGGGCCGAGGAATCAATCCGACAACAGAAGCCCATACCAAGAAGTAACCCGTAAAGCATTGGATGGCACCCGCCACGAGGACCAACAATGGCCCACCAAAATAAGCGTTGTGACTGTGATGGTGGTGAAATGGGGTGGCAAAGGTGTATAGAAGGCCGGAGAGGACGCCACAGTTGGCGCCGATGTCTTTGAAGACGGAAATGGTGTCGAGAGTTGATTGGTCATAGTGTTGGGTGGATTTGAGAGTTGGGGAATAGATGGAGAAGGTGTAGAGTGAACCGCTGGTGCACTGGATCCATATGCTGGCAACTGTTGAAATCCATTTGGTTTGGAGCTTGTATTTCAGATTCAAACTCTCCATCTTGCTAATTTTGCTTGGTTTCTTATCTAATTATGATTTCGTTACAGTGCATCATTTGGTTTTCTTTCGAGTTCTGTTCTGTCTGCTGTTTTTATTTTGTACTTTTGTTGAATTTGGGCAGCTGTAAGTACAGTGTGCTTTAGCTCTGCCACTTGTCAGACAAAAGAGTTTGCTGTAGACTTGCTTAAAAGCCCGGCTAGCCCTCAAGCCCAAAGCTGATCCGATATTTGATCAGATTTAAATAAAAATATCTTATGTAATAATTAAGTTTGGATAAAATTTTTAGATCCGTTTAAAAATGGGCCTGAGCCCAAAGATGTAAAACAGGTCGAAACCCGCGGGTCAATCCGTTAAACCAGTAGATTTTTAAGGGTTGGATTCATTTATTTAGGCTAGTTTAAAAACAGGCTTAAATAGGTTGACTCGCGCGGGTCGACAATCCGCACGGGCCGATTCACAAGCCCTCAGGCTGGCCCCTTTTTGGCCCTTTTTTTCATTTTTTTATATAATTTGTTTTTTAATTATATTATTAATGTATTTTTATTTCTTACAAAATAATACATGACATGATTTTATTTATTCTAGCAAAAAAATGAATTCATGTAATTTTACTTTGAATTCAAACCATGACATTATATGTATGATAGTGAAAAAAAAGAAGTTGGAAGAGTTTAATGTTTAATAAAAATTTATGTTTTTTCAAGATTGTAATTATTTATTTTAAAATATTGTAAGTGAATTGTAATTGTATTTATATTGTATTTATATATGAATTTTAATGATTTTTTAAAATTTATTTTTATTATTTTTATTTAAAAGTACTTGGCCCGTGGGCCAGTTCGATCCGCATTAAAAACGGACTGGGCATATAAAAATTGACCGGTTTAAAAAAAGGCCTAAACGGGCTTGGCCCGTTTTGGCTCGTATCTGCGCGACCCACCCCGCCCCACTTGTTTTACACCCCTACCCAAGCCCAAGCTTAGCCTTTCAAAGCTTGGGTCTGTCTCGGCCCGATATTAATATATTATATTATTTTTTATATATTTATTTAGCATAATATTATTTTATATACAAAAAAAACATTATTGATTAATAAACATGATTATAAATATTTAATATAAAAATTAACATATAAATTTTGACAAATTAAATTAAAATTTAAAAGAAATAAAAAAATAAAAAACAAATAATTAAATAATTAAAAATTTAAAAAATAAATAAAATTATATTTGGGCGAGTCGGGCTCGAGCTAGGGCTTATAGCACAAAAACGAAAACGGACTTGGACAAAAAATCAAACCTGAATTTGCAGGCTGCGCCGAGCTTAGGCATAAGGTAAATCTCTTATTACCTGTCATGGGCCCGGCCCGGCCCGGCCCATCCCATGATCAAGTATATGTGCTAGAAAGAAAAAAATTAGTTTCAAAAAAAGTTATTTTTCCTATTTATAATTTTACGATTATCAATTTTGGAAGATTTTTGTGTTATGGTCATATTGAGAGGGGGGGAGTTTCTTTGTCCTTGACTAGTTTCAAATGAAATTCGTACCAAATGTTGTAATCTTCTAAGAAGCTAGCTTAGCTATACTTGAAAGTAAGACTGCAAATTTCAAACTTAACTTGCAAAAGAGAATGCAGGTAATTGCAGATGTTGTGTAAGAGAAGTCAAAGATGTTGTATATTTTGATATTTCTAAAAAGATTTTTACCGGCTTTTATTTTTTATTATTTAATTATTTTTTAATATTTAATCCTTACTTGGACACTAGTATTTTAATTTATCTAAAATTTCAGATTTTCTTATGACATTTTCAATCTTGATATCTAAGTAGATTTTTCAAAAATTTCCAACGTGATTTAGTCAAAATTCTCCTTGATTTTCTCCTAATTTCATTATGATTTTGTGATAACCACTAATTTCTAAATTTAATATTAAATATTCGTAAATTTAATATTAAAGCAAATAGAGAAGTTAAATAAATAAATGAATTTATTTACAAAAAGGGAAATAGTGTAGGAATTTCCAGAAATTTATGAAATGATGAAATAAGAGGAAATTTAATTTGGACAAATGGAAATTCAAATTAAATGAGAAATGAAAAGGAGAAATTAATTTAGATATTGAGAAATCCAAGTTATAAGAAATACAAATGTGAGTAATTATATATTTATATAATTTCATTATATAAATATATTTTTAAATATATTATATATGTTTTATATAAATACATATGTATATATATGAAATATAGTATATATTATAAAATGATATATATACTATTTTATATTAAATAAATACATGTGTATATTTTTATATACAATTATGTATATAAATAAATATATATACGAAATATATATATAGTATTTTAAACTAAATTGTATAGATATATATATAAATGATTTAAATATACAATATATATCTATATACATATATGTAGTATTTAATATTATATGTAATTATATATAAGTATAATTATATATATGAAAAAAATAATAAAAAAATTTTTGTTTTAGGAAAACAGAAGAGAAGCGTGAAAAGGGAGTCGACCCCGTCGGCCGGCCAGGAGGAGAAGAAGAGAAGGGAGAGAGAGATGAGGTCGTCACCTGCGAGGAAAGAAAGAAGGTAGGCCGATCGGCGACGAAAGGAAAAAAGAAGGAAAGGAGAGGCGAAAATCGAAGCAGAGAAAGGAAAAAGAGAAAAGAGGAACGGCGGTGCCGGTCGATCCGGTGACCGCCACTGCCACCACGACGCCGGCGAAGGCGAACCAAAGGGAGAGGAGCCGCCGGCAGTGGAAGAGAAGGTGGAAAAGAGGGGGAAAAAGAGGAGAAGAGGCCGAAAACCCAAGCCTCCAGATTCGGCGCCATGCCGACGAGGGCGAGAAATGGAAGCCAGATCCGACCTTGCTGCCACCGTGGCAGCTGTGGGAGGCTCGAACCGACGGTGATGCCGGCGAGATGAGGCTGAACCGGCGGGGATGAGGTGAACCGGGTTGAGCTGGTCTGAACCGGTCTGAACCGGTTCAGACCAGAAAAAGGGAAAGAAAAGGAAGAAAAGAAAAAGAAAAAAAAAGGAAAAGAAAAAGAAGAAAGAAAAAGAAAAGAGGAAAAGAAGAAAAGAAAGAAAAAGGAAATTTCAAAAATTCGGAGATCCCGAAAATTCGGTAGGAAATTACGAAAATTATTTCAATTATTTAATTAAATAAATTATTGGTGAAAATTCTAAATTTTAGAATTTTAATTTCAAAAATTATTCTCAGCGAACGAGATGATGGAATCGGAAGAGATGAAGCACTGGCGCGACGTAACGAGGCAGTCGTCGACCTGGGACAGGTAAGGGATGCATGTGCAGCACTGTAAGGATATTCAGTCTGCATGTTTTTAATTATTAAATATTTTATGAAAATATCATGATGATTGATTGGTTGAAAAAATGTGATGATGTACTGGTTGGATTTATAAACTGTATTTTTCATGCAGGAGGCTAGTCAATCGGCAACCGTTATACTGCCTAAAATTTTTAGAAAATTACGAAAAATCATATTAAATGATTTTATTTCCGAAAATCGATATTAAATCACGAAAAACGAGAAAATTACTAATTTTCATAAAACATGAATATAATGAGATTTAATTTTAAAATATTCATGTTTTCGAGAATGGTGATAATGAAATCACTGAAAATTCTCTTGATATGTAAATTACATGAAATACGAAATAGAAAATGAAAAGAAATAAAGTAAATATTTTTATAAATATTTTTATGAATATTCACTAAATGATTTTATAACCTTTATGGTTTTAAATTATGGAATTATATATTTTTATAAATTCCAAAAAGGTTATTTTATGATGAAAAATACGGTTTTAAGACTAGCTGGTATCCTATCATGCTGATATGTGATACGTGATATGTTTAGTCCCGGTCGACACCTGATCAGTGATCTACCAAGGACAATATAGATTATGGTTATAGATTTGACATGATTATTCCTTTACCCTCCGGGGTCTATAGCATGATATGATTGATGATTGTCTCAGTCTCCATAAATGATAGGTGACATGTTAAAAAGGAAAGTGTTTTACATGATATGTGATATGTTAAAAGGAAAATGTTTTATATGATACGTGACATGTGAAAAGAATATGTTTTATATGATATGAGAAGAAAATCAATTGATTTATAGCATTTTTACAAAATGCTCATTACGGTATTGATTATAGTACTGTGAGATGATTTTCATAAGACATGTGATACGAACATATAATATGTTTTCAGAAAGAAAGAATTGATAATCTAATATTCTTATCATGATTTTAAATGGAATATTAGATTATATGTGACACGAATATTGTTTAGATCATGGGAGCTACCTGTAGAATCCCAAGAGACCTACGTGCTACATGGATACCTTTTGGACCGTGGGAGCCACCTCTAGAATCCTGAATGACCTACATGCTACACGGATATTGTTTAAATCGTGGGAGCCACCTTTAGAATCCCAAGGGACCTGCGTGCTACACGGATACCTTTTGAACCGTGGGAGCCACCTCTAGAAGCCCGAAGGACCTATATGCTACACTGATATTGTTTAAATCGTGAGAGCCACCTCTAGAATCCCAAAGGACCTACGTGTTACACGGATACCTTTTGGATCGTGGGAGCCACCTCTAGAATCTTGAAGGACCTACGTGCTACACGGATATTGTTTAAACCGTGGGAGCCACCTCTAAAATCCCGAATGACCTATGTGCTACACGGATATTGTTTAAATCGTGGGAGCCACCTCTAGAATCCTAAGGGACCTACGTGCTACACGGATACCTTTTGGACCGTGGGAGCCACCTCTAGAATCCTGAAGGACCTACATGCTACATGGATATTGTTTAAATCGTGGGAGCCACCTCCAGAATCCCAACGGACCTACGTGCTACACGGATACCTTTTGGATCGTAGGAGCCACCTCTAGAATCCCGAAGGACCTACGTGCTACACGGATATTGTTTAGATCATGGGAGCCACCTCTAGAATCCCAAGGGACCTACGTGCTACACGGATACCTTTTGGACTGTGGGAGCCACCTGTAGAATCCCGAAGGACCTATGTGCTACACGGATATTTTTTGGACTGTGGGAGCTACCTCTAGGATCCTAAAGGACCTACGTGCTACAAGAGTTCTTCGATACGACACTTCCTCCATTGCTAGTTAGGATGGATGTCGTAACTGCATCAGTGAACTAGGGCTTACGCCTAAAGTGATTAAGTGATTGGGTATTTTGAAACTATTTTCAGTGAGTTAAGTTATATGCTTAAAGTTTATTGATTTTCATTTTTGTGAATGGATTGATTTATTAACTTGCATAGTAACCGATTTATCAACGTGTATAGTGACTAATTTACCGAAGTGCTTGCTGCTTTGCTAATGCGATATGTGGAATAGATTTTAATAGCTTACTTTGCTATTTAAAGTACTGTACAAATTAAAAGTTGTACAATAAATATGGAAAGAATTCAAAAGGGAATGATGATAGTTTAAACTAATATTTTTCTAAAGGAATAGATAAGTATTAATTACTTTATTTAAATGCTCTGAATTCATAAAAGCATAAAAAAGGAAAATGATACAAAATGAAAGGAAAAAAGAAAAGGATTTTAAATTTCAAAAGAAATTTATTACTCCCTACAGTTGCTTTTAGGTTACGGGACAAGACAGACATTTCAAAATATTTGCCTTACTCCATTCGGATCCTTAGCCGACTGTACTATCCTTCCTACATATGAGCCTAGAGCCCTTATAGGAAAAAAATGAAAAAGTTTTTCAGCATATAGATAGCTAAATATCAAGTGATACATATAATTCTCTTACTGAGCCGTGGTTTGCTCACCCCTTAATTTTAACATTTCAGATTTTCAAGGACTAAGAGTTTGACATCCAAGGGACTTCGGTTGTGCATAGAGAGACACTGTGACAGCTCGATTTAATTACATGAGGTATGATCATTTATTTTCTGTATTTAGACTTACCTACAGTACTACTTCCTTATGAATTAAGATAGGGGATGTAATCCATATTACAATTTTATATGGAATTGTTTATATGTAAAAGAAAAGTAAAGTATCGCAGACAGCCCAACCAAATAAGATGTATAGAAAAAGATGAAAAATAGGGTCACGGGCTGTGACAGATTTTCTCTCCGATTTTCTCTCGATTTTCTACAATCTGAACTTGCATAACATTCATTTTTTCCCTATAAATAGAGGGCTACAGAACACATCCTCTTTACTCGAAGCACTCCCTACTTTTCTGCTCCTTCTTCTTTTTTTTGATGGGTTCAAATTACTCTTTATTCTTTGCTATTCTTATTTCCTGGGCAATCCCAAAAGAGCCTGTTAAATCCTAGAGGATTACACATGTTGGTAAAATAATCCTTAAGGACAATGCGATTGCAGCATACCTCATGTTGTTTTACGACTGTTTGTTCCTCCTGACTACAACAATCTTAAAGATTATATTTACGTAATCACCTAAAAATCACTAAAGGCTCAAAGAAACTCATTGTCCCACAGTCCACATTCCATCTTGGCTTAACCTCGATGATGATTAAATAGCCGGGATTATGGTGAAGTTTTAACAGGTACAACAATTTCAATTAATTTAATGTGGTGATGTTCAATTGTGATAGATATATCTTATCATGGCCCTAAAAGGCTTTGGTTGCTTTAGTTTACGATTAACACAATGCCTTTGATTATGTCAAAGCGCTCAAGAGATGAATGAATTAATTTAATGAGCTGAAAGGTAAGGGATTATGATTCTTTTTATGTATTTTTAGTGTTTAATACTAAATATCCCTAAGACTATCAAATTACTTTCCACTAAAATCTGTAGAGCTTGAGTACCGCCTAATCAAGGTAATCACTGCTAATATCATTATTTATATTTTACTTTACCTATAATGCAAAGCATAGGCACAACATCATACCAAGCTTGGATTCTGAGGTTCTTAGTTTGATTTTGTACTCAGTTTAGGCTTTTTTTAGTTGCTGTTAAAGACTATGATACAAAGCTTAAGGTTTTGAGGTATTTATATCGAAATAGTTTGTTGATGATGTCATTTGAAAGTGTTTCTTTAAAAATTTATTAAATTGGTATTTGGTGGTCTAAATCAAATTATGATTTGATAATTGGAAAGATATGAACTGTCGTAACGGTTTCGCGCTCGACGATTTTGAAAACATTTAAAAACAAAAGGGAGTTGCCACAAATCTTTTTTCTTAGGTGTGATTGGTCACCTAAAATATTTATCCTTTTAACAAAATCTCAAAATTAATTAAGTTTTATTAAAAAGATAATTTTTAGTCTGCGAAAACAAAATCGGGCATTGCTTGTGGCTCTTGAGATGATTGGGTTTCTCGTGAGCCAATGTTAACTGGACAAAAAGAATCCTCCGCATTTCGTAACCGGTGCCCCTCTTGAGTAGCTAATTGTCCCATTTTTCCATTGTTCAGCTTCCCCAACAAACCTGCCATCTGTGATAATTGCTCTCTCATCTCTTGTTGAGCTCTTTCCATCCTTTCCATCCGAGTCATTTTTGTCTCTTCCATAGTCCAAAACTATCTCAGAAGTTTTTCAATGATCAAGCTATCTACACCAAATCTATCATAACTCCAAAATTAGATGTCATGCTTGCCATGCTAATATGAAGCTTTTGTTGTATTGAAATTGTATATCCACATGTAAAATAAATTTCAACCTTGTTATTATTTTACAATATCACAAGTCACTCATCAAAAGGAAAAAGAAAAATATAAACTGAAAATTGTTTTTGTTGGTTTTTTTCTTTTTTTTTGAAACAGTTATCGTTAACCTTATTATTCTTCTATCAAGATCGTATTATACACATATGAATGAAGTGAATGCAAACTTATATAAAATCTTGTAACCTTCATATTCATATAGGAATTGTTTACAAGATTCAAAAATTCCTTACTAACTATCCCTCATTCTAGTGCCCTCAACATTCAAAGCCTTTCAAAAACCAATTTCACAACAATAGCTACCCTTTTCACTCTCTAAACTCTAATCAAGCATGGCAGTTCCTTGATTAACCACCTCCCTTATATCGAGGACTTTGCATCAATCAGTCCATTCTCCTTATATGAAAAGTCGATTGGTCTCCACTTGCTGATGATTCAACATGTAGTCGTTCTGGAAACAACAGCGATCCTTGAGAATGAACCAATTTAGCTTCTCCAAAACTTTCAAGCATCTGCATTATCTTAGCTAGCTTTCCTTTCATCTCCCGTATATCCTGTCCAAACTCCTTTCGATTATTCTCCAAAATAGTCTAGCTTTCTAATTGATCTCCCATATCTTTAACCTCTTTTATTCCAAAAAGACAAATATCTTCCTTATTATGTTATGTGAATGCATTAATGTAATGAAATATGACATGCTAAAGAATCAAAATTTTCTCTTATTTAAATTCAATGAATGAATTCTCTCCTTTTTCTTTATTTTGAATTTTGGTGATTTCTCTTCTCTTCTTTCTCTTTTTTTTTTTGTAAAGAATAGATTTTTTTCTCTCTTTTTTTATTAAAAAAATCTTATTTTCACAGCATAATTTATTTTCTTTAACTTCTCTTTTTATTTTTTGAAGAAATGTGACAATGTAAAAAACATTTGCTTCTATGCATAAACTCAAAAAAAAAAAAATAAGAAATGTTTTTTTTGTGGTATTAAAGAATGAAGGGATATTTTCATGTTATTTTTAGACAAAGAAGAAAACTCGAATAAATCTTTTTTTTATTCTTTAAAATTGTAAAATTATAAAATTGTGAAATTTTATTTGAGAATGACATTAATATATATATATATACACACACACACACACACACACACCTTGATTTTATGAAAATATGAATTTGAAAAATGATTAGAGTTAAGACATGAAAAAGATAGTAAAAATGTTCCCTCATGTGTCCTAATTTCAGGATAATTTCTACAAAAATCGGACATAACTCTAGCTAGGATTGGCTTCTTAGGGCCTTTTACATGCTGGTTTAGGTCTCTAAAAGGTCAAAAGGTTCCCAAATTATACCTTACTGTCATCCACACTGGACTAGTAAGATTTAATTTGAGTGAGAGTATTTCACTTGCCATTGCAGAGGTGATTACCTCACGAGAGCAAAGGTACTCTACTCTCTCCTATGAAAGACGGAACTCGGGTATAAAGCTCAAGTTATGCAAATGCAAATGTACATGTAAGTGTGTGCATGAGGGAACATGTTAGACTCAAATTAAATTATTATCTTTATCCTAAATGCCTCAACAATTTATTAACAATAAGTATGTACAAATATAAAACATAAAATAAATAACATAAAAAAGCAAAATGCAAACAACATTATTTTCAAAATCCAAGCGAATTAAGTTTAAATATCAATTAAGACTATTAAATTAAAACTTTGGATAACACATGATTAATGAATGGCTTGACCCTCAAAAAGTCCCCAGTGGAGTCGCCAAGCTGTCGTAACGGTTTTGTGCTCGACGATTTTGAAAATATTTAAAAACAAAAGGGAGTCGCCACCAGTCTTTTTTGTTAGGTGTGATTGGTCACCTAAAATATTTATCTTTTTAACAAAATCTCAAAATTAATAACGTTTTATTAAAAAGATAATTTTTAGTCTGCGAAAACAAAATCGGGTCCAACAGTACGGTTTCGCATGGGGAAGGATTAGCACCCCCACAACGCTCGTTAAAAAACGGTACCATAATAATCACATGTTATCCTTTTTGTTTTAATAAAATGGTCTTGAATTAATATTTAAAAATAATTCTTATTTTATTGCAATCTTTTTATTCAAAATCATTTTTTATTTGTAAATTTATTTTGTTTCATTTTAAAAGGTTAAGCTTTATTTTTCGAAAGTAAATGTGAACCTTTTTGTATTGAATAATTAAATCGAATACTCCAATACTTTTGGTAGCATTTGAAATAATTTTCCTCACCTAGAGATTTCTTAAGAATCACTACTTGTGACTTCTACAGAATCTCATCCTCGGAAGGGCTCACACTCATTTCGAAAATTATTATATCTATTAAAATAAGTTAACTTTGAAAATAAATAGGAATCCCTTTTATTGAAAAATTAAATCAAATATTTCAATACTTTTGGCAACATTTGAAATAATTTTCCTCACCTAGATATTTCTAAAGAATCACTATTTGTGACTTCTATAGAATCTCATCCTCGGTAGATTCACATTTATTTGGAAATTAAATGAATGCATATGATGCAAACAAATAAAATATGATACAAATGAATTTTTAATTTCAAATTTCATTATTTATTTGTTGTTTTATTTATATTTCTTTTTTTTTAAAAGCTTATTCATTTTCATTTTTATAAAAATTTAAATTATTGAAAAATTGTATTAAATACTCCAATACTTTTGGCAACATTTAATACAACTCTTCTCACCTAAGGATCAGCTAGGAATCACTACTTGTGACATCCGTAGCATCCCATCATCGGACATTCATTTAATTAAATTTAGATTTTATTATTATTTTCCTTTTTCTATTTTCTTTTAAAAATTATTTATTTTTATGTTTAACAAAAAAATTAAATTATTGAAAAATCGTACTAAATATTCCAATACTTTTGGCAACATTTAGTACGACTCTTCTCACCTAGGAATCAACTAGGAATCACTACTTGTGACTTCTGTAACATCCCATCATCGGACATTTTTACTTAATTTTAATTTTATTATTAATTTTAAAAATTCAATTTTATTTTCAAAAATTTAAATTATTGAAAAATCATACTAAATACCCCAATACTTTTGATAATATTTAGTAGACTCTTCTCACCTCAAGATCAGTTAAGGAATCACTACTTGCGACTTCCATAACGTCCCATCATCGGATAATTCATTAATTAAAATTTTTTTATATTTATTTTTTTAACAATTAAATGAATTACATATTTTCATATTTTCAAATTATATTAACTAATATTTCATTTATGTTTTTTTAATGAATTATTAAAATAAATTAATTAGCAATAATATTAAAATGAAAACAAAATAATTAAATAAATGAGTGGCATAATAAAATAAATAGGAAAAAGGAATTATACCAAAATAATTTGGGTTCAAAACCCAAAAAGCTTTCCAAAGATGGTCCAAAAGTCAAAGCCCAAACTCCCAAGGGGCCACACGGATGGGCCTGGTCCAGCCTGGGTGCGCGGGTCATCAGCTGGGTGAGCGGGTCGAGTCGGATTCACGGGGCACGTGGATCCTGCTTCACCTCGGGCGGGCGAGCGCACTGATCTCCCTCTCCTCGAGCGGGCGAGCACGTGGATCTTCCTTCTCCTCGCACGGATCTCACCTCTCTTCGGGCAGGCGAGCGCACTGATCTCCCACTACTTGGGGCGGGCGAGCACGTGGATTTTCCCACTACTCGGGCGGGTGAGCACGAGGGTCTTCCCTCTCCTCGGGCAAACGCACGGATCCTCTTCCTATTGGCGGGCAAGCGAGCGCACTGATCTAAGCCCTTTTGGCAGGCAGGCGAGCGCGAATCTTCCCTCTCCTTAGGCGGGCGAGCTCACAGATCTTCCCTCTCCTTAGGCGGGCGAGGTCACGAATCTTCTTTCCCGCGAATCAGGCGCACAAATCTCGGGTAGGATCCCGTGTCGCGCGTGGGTCAGCAGCGAATTTCTTCCTCTTCTCTTTTTTTTTTACTTCATTTTCGTTTCTTTTTTCACAAGAAAATTCAGAGCTTTGAAGCTCTCCGTCCAGGCGATTTTTGGCCGCCGCTGGGGTCGCCTCCGGCTGCCGTCGTCGGTGGCCAAACACCAAAAAGATTGCTACTTTCCGAAGCTTCTCCCCTTCCTCTTTTCAATTCCGACCTCTGATTCACCAAAACAACTTCCCAGCCCTACGAATTTGACCAAAACCAAAACCCTTTTGTTGTTTTTTTTTTGGTGTTTTCTTTGGTTGATGATCCTAAATGAGCTTGAGGTTGCTGGTTGTTGTTTTTGTGGTTTGTTGGTATATGTGTGTATGTGTGTTTTCAGGTATTAGCTCCTGTCGTGGGATGAAACTGGGGCAGAGCGTGTTTTGGTCGATGGTTAGAGGTTTTGGTGGTGGTGATGATAATGGTGGTGGTGTTTGGTTGTTGACGGTTTAGTTGGTACTGGTGGTGGTGGCATCTTGATGGGGGTTGCAGGTAGTGAGGATGATGCTTGGTTGTTGCTGGTGAGCTGAAGGGTTTCTTTGGGTCGTCCCGTTCCCCCTGGATGTTTCCTGTAGATGGGTTTTTTAGAGGGAAGTCTGGTATGGGGCTTAGGAATGGCAACTGGCAAAGACAAGATGGACGGGTGACAGGCTGGTGGCCGGTGGATGGGATGGTTTGGCAGTGGCTGATGGACAGCCTCGGGAGAGGGGCTGATGGCAGATTGGATTGTTGATGGGAAATAAGACAAATAATAATAATAATAATAATAATAATAATAATAATAATAATAATAATAATAATAAAATAAAATAATAATAATAATAATAATAATAATAATAAAAGAAGAAAAAGATATTAATAATAATAATGCTAATAATAATAATAACACAAATAATAAAAATAAAAACAAATACAAATATATATGAAAATAATAATAACAAAAATGAAACAAAATTAGGTGTCAACATGGACTTACCCATATATATATATATATATATATATATATATATATTAATAATATCTTTGTCCCCATCGAATATTGGAGGACTTTAATAAACTCCATTTTAAAGGACTTGAATTCGAATATTGGTATGAGCAATGCTACTTACCATTTTATTGTTGACAATTGTCAAAAAGAAATTCTTTAACCCTATAAAAAAAAACAAGAGAGTTGTATTTTCTCCTTTAAGATGTTCTGGCTTATTTTTTCACCAATATCAACCTATTGCTTTTACTACTATCATTCTAGTTATAGGATAAAACAACAGTCAAACAATTATATTGATATTCTCTGCCTTTTCCCCAGTAGTCTTGATGTTACAATAGATAAATTTTAATAGTCTTAAAATGCATATCTGTACTGGAGAATTATTATTTTTTAATGAGAGACCCAAAGCAATTTCTTAATTTTTGTAAAAATTTGCATAGATTTGAGATGTTGAGAATTGATTATGAAATGATGGAATTTAGTAAATGATGATGGTATGGGGTAAATCCATAAATTGAATAACTTAATAATTGCTTGATGTTTTGATTATGGATTTACTATGAATAATTAGTGAAGTAATTTTTAAATGTTCGTGTGATACTAAGAGGACCATAGCAATGGTAGGGGTTTTAGTATCAGCACTTAGATATAGATGTGATTGAAATGATATTAATATCTTGTGAAATAATTGTATGCAGCTAGAATTGGACGATGATGCAGGTTAAAAGGTCACGTAACTATGTGGCATTGTGTTATGCCTATGTGGCATTATGATGGGCCTGTATGGCACTATGATGTGCCTGTGTGGCATTTAAAACGTCTATATATGTAGATATGTCTTGGAGTTCACTTGTATGGCAATGGACACCAATGTATGCATATATAGGTTTGTGAGTTGTTCGACAACTAGTTGAGACACGTCCCTCAGCTACTAGATGATCACTGGTGCTGGGATGATTAATGATCCTGAGATATTTGAGAGGTATCATAAATTATGGTATTTTAGATAGTGGACTTCTCGCTATATTGGAAGGATACAGTGATGCTAACTGAATTTTAGATTCAAATGAGACAAAATCCATAAGTGATACTTTTTTACCTTAATAGGGATATTGTTGCATGAAAATCAACCAAATAAACTATTATAGCTAAATCCATTATAGAATCGAAATTTGTAGTTCTAGAATTGGCTGGTAATGAGATTGAGTGGTTGAGAAATCTCTTAGCTAATATTCTATTGGGTTTAACACCAATATCTTTTGTGTCTATGCATTGTCATTGCCAGGCAATAATAGCTATTGCAAAGAACAAAACTTTCAATTGTAAAAATAGACACATTTTTTTGAGACATGATGTGATTAAATAGCTGTTGAAAGATAGAATTATATAAATTGATTATATGAAGTCGAAAGTGAATTTAGCCGATCTTCTAACAAAATCTTTAAGGAGAAAGTTAATCTCTGAAACATTGAAGAAAATGAGACTTAAGCCAATTTGAGAATAATGGTGATTGTAACCTAACATTTGTGATTGGAGATCCCACGAATAAGGTTCAATGGGTAATAACAAGTCACTATTATTCCTGCTAGCACTAATAAATTTGTCCATTCCTATTATGCGTGTAAATGCTGATTGTATGATTTTAAGAAGATAAGCTAAAACTCTTAGAGTGTGTTTGGATGAGGGATTTTAAGAAGGAAATTCATTTCAATCAGGATATTTAAAAATCTAAAATCCAAATTTTTAGTTTGGGAAATAACTTTGAAGAATTTCAAATTTTAAGAGGAATTTTAAAAGGGAATTTAAGGTGCTCAAATTCCCTCTTGAAAATCCACCTAAAACAGTGGTTTTTTTTAAAATTTCTCTCACTATTACATACTTTATTAAACATGGCCCACTATTAAATATAAATTTAAAAACAAAAACATGTTATTTTATTTAAATATAATATATATTTTTATTTTTTTCTATTATTAACAATATCTATACAATTTTACAAATCTAATGATACCCATATTGCATATTTTATTTGATATTTTTCTTTTTCTAATATATAATATTATTATTTTTCTTTATAATTATTTTTTATTTAATCAAATTCTAGTGTCCAAAAATTCTTTCTAAAAATTATTTATCCAAACAAGTCAGTTATAAATGCTAATATTTTAAAATGATAAATTTTGAAATGTTTTCATTTTAAAATGCCTCAAATTTTAAAACTCTTCAATTTAGAGCTGGTTATAGACCGGACCGGACCGGTTTTCACCGATTTTGGCCCATGCCAAAGGAAAATCGGTCTGAACTGGTAGTGAACCGATCCGAGCCAGGCCGGTTCGCAATGTATTTAGGTGCGATCTGGCCCGGTCCGTAGGATCGATTCAATCCAGTTTTTTTTTTAATTGAAAATTTTAAAATTTTTATTGTTTAAATTTTATATTAATTTATTTTAATATATATTTATATTAATATATTTTTATAATTTAATCTAATAAATTTATTTTATAATAAATAATGTTCATAATTTAATTTAACAATAATTTATTATAAAGTTATTATAATTTATTTAAGTAATGTAACAATAATGTAAAAATAAATTACTATAAAATTATTATTATAATAAAATAAAGTTATATTATGAATATAATATTATAATAAAGTTATTATGATAAAATGATATTTGATTCAAAATACAAATAATGATATTATGAATATTATTATTATATTCATTTTGCAATATCATTTTGCATATCATTATTTATATTCATTTATTATATTCATTTTGCATTTAAAATAATTTATTATATTTGAAATATCATTTACTTAATATTTATTCATTTATTTATTTATTCATTTATTTAATATGTTTTTAAAATATTCATTCATTTTGTATTTTAAATTTATTTTAAACATAGATAAGTATAACATTAATTAATTTGGTATGTAATAATAATAATAATAATAATAATAATAATAATAATAATAATAATAATAATAATAATAATAATAAGTAACAACAACAACAAAGGAGAAAAAGGAGAGAGTAGGAGAACAAAGATTTTTTACGTAGAAAACCCCTTCAAAAGTTAGAAGGATAAATACCACGGGACCGTAGTCCATAAAAATATTTACTATGACTAAACTTATTTACAATTTTACATACAATTTACAAAAAAAAAAAAGATTACTCTCTATTCTTCATAATTTATACGGATTGCCTTGGAAATTTCTTCCTCCTCTTCTGAATTATTATCAGTGAATTCATTGGTAATTCCAAGTTCGACATTGTGCGATTCCGCATCAAACCAATCTTTAAGGCATGTTAACATGCACAATGAATCTGGATTAAGAGTGGTTCGATGGTCTCCAATAATTCTTCCACACGTCGAAAATGCGGATTCCGAAGCAACAGAAGAAACTTGCACCGCAAAAACATCTCGGGCCATGGAAGCTAAAATTGGAAATTGTTTTTGGTTTTCTTTCCACCATTGGAGAAGATCAAAGTTTTCATCTAGAGAAAAATCTTGACTTAAGAAAAATCCTAGCTCATTGAAGCTAGAACTTCGTCGAGCTGTTGATCCCGATCCGCTGGCTTTTCCTTTTAGTTTCATTCTCTTCTTTGCTGCTTCCTTAATTGCGTTTACAATTCCTTTTCCTTTTTTGCTACTCTCGGTTTCTTCATATGAATCTTCTTCTCCTTGGTTAAAGTTGAACTGCTATTTTTTGCTTCATAAACATTAAACAATTCTCGAAAAAGATTGCTAATTGTGGACTTTTGATCCTTAATAGAATCAAGGCCAAGAAATTCTTTATAACAATAAAAAAAGATCTCTATATTTACCTCACCTTGACTAGGATTTAATAAAGTTGCAATACAATAAATAGGAGGAATTATTTCCCAATATTTTTTAAAATTTTCCTCAATATCATGTACAAAAGAACTTAAAGTTTCATGATTTCTAAATTTTACAAATTTTTCAAACATTGTGTAGATAATAGGAACAAAATACAGTGTAGTTGGATAAAATTGAGTTGAAAATCTTTCGGTTGCATATTTAAAAGTAGATAATAAATCAACACAATATTCAATAAAAGTCCAATCTTCTTCAAAAAAGTACTAAATGCGCGCTACTTGTATAATTGTTATAAAAAGGAGTAACAAGTTCTTTATAAGGTAAAATAGAAGAAAGCAACTGATGAAGTGAATTCTATCTTGTTTCCACAGGAAGTGGAAACGCTTTAACCAGTATATTATTTGCTATACAAATTTGCTTCCATTCACGTTTATTACTTGGTGTGCGAATCCATTTTGATAAAATTTTAATTTTATCAAGTGGACCTATTCCACTACCCGTACCACTAGAATTAAAACCACTTTAAACACATAAATTTATAATATGACATGCACATCTTGCATGAAAAAATATTTCTTGCATAACAGGGTTTAAACTTTTAATTAAATGAGTAATAGCTGCAGTATTACTCGAAGCATTATCAAAAGTAATAGCAAAAACTCTATTATTTTCTAGTCCATATAATTTACAAACTTTAGTAATATATTTATAAATAGTATATGAATTATGTGTTTTTTCTATTACATCTAAAAATAAAATTTGTTTTTGCATGGACCAATCTTATCTATCCAACGACAAGTTATAACAAGATAACTTATACCATAGTACTAGTCCATATATCACTAGTTAAACTAACCCTAGATAAAATATTACTAAGTTTATCAATTAAAACTTGTCTATATTCTTTAAACATATCCATGCAATCTTTTTTTAATGTATGTTTAGAAACAGATTTATATGCAGGTTATAAATATTTACAAACAAATTCTAAATATCCTGTTTTTTCGCAAATTGTGAATGGTTGTTCAGTCCTAACTACAAATCTAACTAAACCACATCTAGCTTGAACATTATCAAAATTAAAATTTTTTCCACCATCATGTGTATTAATTTGAGATTGTTTACCTTTTAAAATTTCATTTTCTTCAACATCAGGATTAATTTTATATATAGTAATTAAATGTCTTTTATACGTACCTATACTGCCACCACCTCCACCGGAGTTATAAGAGTAAACGCCTTTGCACAATTTACAGATAGCACAATATTTATTCGTCTCAACTTCTTTTGCTACAATGTCGAAATACTCTCATACCCTGCTTGTTTTTTTTCAACTAAACTTCGGTCTTGATGATGTAGTAGCAGTGGTGGCAGCTGATGATTGTGTTTGAGCATGGCCTCCTCCACGATCACGACCAAACGATGGTGCCAAAGGAAGCTCCTCCTCCGGATGAATATCGGGTTCGATTTCATTAAATGATTCGTCACCCAAATTAGGAATTTCAGTGAAACCAATAGGTCGAGAAACAGAGCATGAATGACGAAAGAAATTTGACATTTTTATATTTTTTTGAAAATAAATATATGTTAAAAATTAAAAAAAAATTGATGTATGATATATATATATATATATATATATATATAATATATTGGAATTTGAAAATTGAAACTTGAAAATTAAAAGTAAAATTTATAAATTTATAAAAGAAAAAGAAAAATGAAATTTAGAAAGGAAATGATGATATTATAAATTTAGAATAAGATATATATATAATATATTGGAATTTGGGAATTGAAACTTAAAAATTAAAAGTAAAATTTGTAAAATTATAAAATAAAAAGAAAAATGAAATTTAGAAAGGAAATGATGATATTATAAATTTGGAATAAGGGAATTTAAGTGAATTTGAGAGAGTTTGAGTGAATATTAAGAGAGTATGTGAGTAAAGAGAATAAGAGTAGATGAATGTAGATAGTAGATTTGAGAGAAAATATAGAAGAAATGTAAAGAAAAATAGAAGATAGAATGAGGTATTTATAGGAAAAAAATTAAAATAAAAATTTTAAAATAAAAAAATTAAAAAAAAAAGATTGATGGGCAACGGCTAGGGCTGTAATCGAGCTGAGTCAAGACGATCTAGTATCAGGCTCGAGCTTAGCTTGATTCGAAAACTCGAAGCTCGAAGCTCGGCTCAAGCTCGATCGAGCTTTATATTTGAAGCTCGAGCTCGGAAGCTCGAAGCTCGGCTCGTAGGCTCGAATTTGATTCTATAAATTCATCTTGACTCATTGTTTTTCAAGCAAAATTCAATCAAAAGTATTGCCTTGGTGCCTCCCAAGCATAACATAAAATTCAGAACTTAAAACACATAAAAACAACCTTCTCACAGCATGTTTAAGATGAGCATAAACATATATATATATATATATATATATATATAAATAGCAAGTCTGTATAACTACTAAAAAAAAGTAATACTACTAAGATGCTAAATGAATATTATACCAACATGAATGCAATGAATACCAAAAGGAACTGCATTTACAAACCAGGTGTACAAAAGCATTGTCTTAACCCTTTCCCAGATATGTAATTGAAAATATAAAATAAGAAGAAAAATTATTGTGTATATTATATGAGCAAAACTTATTTCGATTTGCAGTTTCTGAAATAGCCTGCAAATAGCCATGTTAATGGTGCTTTCATCATCTCTTCTGGAAGTTAAATGCCTTGATTGAGAATGCAAAGATGAATCCGAAAAGCACACAGATTCCAACTACTACAATTGCCACGACTCCCACGAAATCATGTCTGAAATCAAAGTAGCTTCTTACATAAATTAGTAAAAAAAGGGAAGGGTAAAAGTAGAAAAGAAAAACTCACAGTACAATTTGGCTTTGAGCTACTGAATGGTAATGGAAGAAAACGACAGAGATCTAAAAGAAGCAGAGCAATACATGTAGGTTTTTTAAAGAGTTAGATCTATAGATCCATGCTTCATCAACACTCCCAAAATGATAGGCTTTTCATTTCAGTTTGGGTTCTTCGTTTTCTTCCTTTCTACACTCTTCTTTGTTAGTTACAAGTAGAAGAGAAGAAGAAGATAGAAAAGGGGAAGAAAAATAAAGAGAGTTATGAATCAATGGAAGCTCAAGAATACAGGGAAATGGAAGCTCAAGAATATGGGGATTGATGGGTTAAAGAGAGGCCAGCCACTGTCGATCAGGAAAGCTTGAAGGTTGAAGGGAATCAAGGGATTGGCGATGCTGCCTGCTGGGTTGACGAGAAATTTCAGATTTGGGAATTTGTTTAGGGCGGTGGGTAGGTTTAGGTTACTAAGAATGTTAGGTTACTTTTAGTGCATAGTTATTTTTGTTATATTACATATATATTAAGGTTAAAAATGTAATCTAATAATTAAATAATAAAATAAATAATAAAATTAAAAAAGCTCGATAAGGCTCGCGAGCCGCTCGAGCCAGGTATAAGAAAGCTTGAACTCGGCTCGACTCGTTACTCGAGCAGCTCGAGCTCGAGCTCGAGCTCGGCTCGAAAATGAACGAATCGAACTTAAGTAATCATCGAATCGAACTCGAGTAGCTCGACTCGTTTACACCCCTAGCAACGGCCATCAAATGAGGCAAGTCGCACTCTGTGACTTGCCTCTGGTGGTTTGGAAGAAGGCTGCCACTGCGCAGCGCCTTCCTTGTTTTTTTTATTTGAACCGAACCCGGTCTGATTCTGGTCCGGTCCCAGTCCTTAATGGGCCGGGCCCTTAGCGGGCTCAGTTCCAATTAATAAGAACCAGCCTAGCCCAGTATGTCGGTTCGGTTATTGGGCCGGGTTGGCCCGAATCGATTGCGAACCGGGTCGGGCCAACGCGGCCCAATAACCAGCTCTACTTTCCATCCAAACGCATTGTTAATGTTTTTCATATCCCTTATGAGTGGTGTATATGTCACGACCCGAAGGCCTTGACATACACTTAACACTCAAACCTGATTTACTCTTTACCAAATTTACGAACTAAATTTTTCTTTTCACTTTAAAGTTTGTATTCAATGTCAGTGTCTTCTCTCTACTAAATTTGCATTCCTCACTTGATTTACATTCATCATTTAATTTACCATTTCTTAAACGATTTGACTTACTTAATATTTTCATTTAATATTAAAATCATAAAAGAAAAACGTCGAAAACTTCCCCTTATATAAAATCGACTTTCCCCAGCTTAATAACCTGCGATAAAATACAACTATTTCAAGGCTCATATTTCAATCCACAATTCTCAGTTCATTCTACTATATACTACACATACTTCCAAAATCATCACATATATATATGGCAGTTTACAACTCATAATTGACACAATTTACTTCTCGGATCATCAATGACATATGCATGGCATTTCATAACTTATAGTCTTTACAATTCACTTCTTGGATCATCAATGACATATGCATGGCATTTTATAACTTATAGTCTTTACAATTCACTTCTCGAATTGCACTCGATAATCATATGAGGCTACAATAATCTAGAATGATCCTAAGTTACATCCCAAAAATTCCTATAAGCATGTACTGTGCATTAGAATGTCATACATGAATAACAAAATAATCTCTTTTATACCTCAAGAGCAACGAAAGCAGCACTCGGAGGATCCATGCTAGTATCGCTACTTAAGATCGTCTTCGAGGCCTTGCTCCAAAAACTCCAAGTGTGGAGTCTAACTTGTATGATCTGCGATGTTGTTAGAAAGGGGTGAGCAAAACCACGGCTCAGTAAGTAGCTCAAGTAAACAGATACTAGGCTCATGTCGGTCTATATGTACATAATTGCATGGTAGCAAATGACATGATATATATGCATGACATTGTATTTTATGCACTGGTGTATCTACATGAAACATTTAAATACTGAAAATACTATGATCACAAAGAAATTTCGAATGCACTTACTTCGAAGCAGAGAAAGATTACTAAAAATTGATAATTAAATCACTGTAGGCACGAAGCCTTAAAGTATTGAAAACTAATACAAATATCAAATTAGGATTCTAATGTATTTTCTTCAAATCAATGACTTTACAGAAAACTGATAATCTATCAAGTTAGGCATAAAGCCTTAAAGTGCTGAAAACGAATACTGATAGAGTTTAGGCATGAATCCCTGATAACTGATACTGATACTGATGTCCATCCTAGCTAGTGATGGAGTAGGTGTCGCAAGCAACACAATACCTATGGCCATAGATTATGCTCCAGTCTCGCTGATTAGTCGAGAGCTGGAACTTGCCTGTTGTATTCTCAGACAAGCCTGATAATGCCTAGAGCTCGAGGCTCATAAGGCGCAGATACTGATACTGATAGTCTAGAGCACATAGCTCAACAGACGGAAAAATAGAACCTAGAGCAAGGCTCAATAGGTTCAAGTGACCTAAAGGTCACTGGATTTGCCTATCCTCAAAAACATATCAGAAAACAGTTCTTTTGTGTAGCTCTCAGCTTCCATAGATTTCAAAATATTAATAAGAAATACGTTCGAGCTTAAATATATAAGGTTTTCGAATTCATCTCAGAGTTGGCTCAAACCAAAAAATTCTTAAGTTAAATGGTGTGCAGGTCATTATACATTAAAAGAACTCGTGCATAAAATAGCTTGTATTAGAACACATTATATGTAGATGCATGTATGCATCCGTAAAAGCCTCTTTATACATAATGCACTGCTACTACGTGTAGTCTAATATGGGCCATGCATGCGTGTACCAACTTTATTCAGACATAGTAACAAGTTCATGTAAAGGCTTCGGAGTAGTGTCTTTCATGCTATTCAACATATAGTCTTGGCTTGCTACAACATATAATATAGAAAAACGATATTTCAATTTCAACCCAAGCATTCTTTTCAACTTTATACTTTAAACCTTTCTTTACATCTTACCTTAGTAGCCCGATAGATGATATCTTGTCCTTTAATTCATAAGCTAACATAATAAGTAAGGAAATTTAAATGTTCCTACGAAATGGTACTAGTAAAGCTTACTTAACCCACTTACTTAATGTCCTTAGTCAATATCCTCTTCGAGCCTCCGATAATATCTACTCTTCCGCTCCGGTTAAAGTCACTACAAATATTTCAATGTCGTCTCAATCATATACTCATACATGCCTAATACCATACTTAAAACCAACAATTTAAAACAACGCATTATTATTCGAGTTCACGGTTATATCCAAGCTTAACTCTTATCAATCCTTTAAATTGATGCTTATTGTTTACCTCCGAAAGAATTTCCTTAGTCGATCTTTGTATGGTTCCTTTCTCTTGATATTTTCGAATCGAGCCCTACACCGAGGTTCAAAAATTTAATCTTCATTGTCATGCCAATAACATATACACGTAGATGTATATGTGTATACATATATATCTACACGCATATATATTCATGCAGATACGTATTCTTATTATATATATATAATTAAACACTAATTTATTCTATCATATACTTTCTTAGTATATGTGTACATATATTTATATATACATGCACGCCCCTATGCACACACACGTATAAAAATACATGTACACATCCACATTACTCTAAGCTTAATATGGTAATTCATTTCCATTCATTCATTTCATTTCTTCATTTTATATATATATATATATTTTGTACCTTTGCAATTCATCAGTCCTTCCAGCCTTTGTCTCTGACCTTTGCCTCTAATGCCCAAACTAAAATATCTGCTTTTAGGCTTAATTAACCCTAAATCCTTTCCCTTCCAATTCCCGATCACAGTAGCCCGAGGTAGCACCTGCAGCCGTGTCCCTCTCCTCACTGTTTTGGCTTGATCACAGCCTTACAAGAAGTCCCAAATGGTCCTCGTTCAGCTCCAATTCAACATCCAAGGCAAGATCAAACCAACCTTTGTTTAACGTCTCCAACAAAATATCAAATTCCAAACAGAACAGCCTTCAATTAATCTCGATACAGCCTTAAAAATTCACATTCTTAGCTAGGTTTTCAGATCTGTCTTCTTACATGGAGCTGCTACATTTCGATCTTCTTCCACCCTTATTATTCTCGTTATTTGCAGCAACTCATTTGCTGCTCTCTTTGTTGCAGATTTTCTTCTCTCCTTCGTCTGCTTTTTCCTTCCTTTCTTCTCTCTTCTTTCTTTCCTTCTCCTCCTCTCACGTTCTCTTTCTTTAGCTGCAACAGTCTGTCACAGATTTTCCTTCCTTCGACTGCAGCTTGTTCGACCTCTTCTCTTTGGTCTCCTTCACGTTTTCCTTTCTCTCTTTTCTCTTCTCTCCCTTTCTTTATTTTTCTATTTTGGTTTTTTGGTCTGGTTTTTGGCAGAGGTTTCTTTTTCTTATTCGAAACCTGCTCCCACATTAGTGGGAGCAAGTGGAACCAATGGCTTCCTAAGGAAGCCATTCGGTTCTTTTCTTTCTTTATTTATTTATATATATTTTTTATACATTTATTTTATTTTATTATTTCTTTTATCTTTGTTTCAGAGAGGACTTTCGATCCTCTCTTTCTTTTCTTTTGGTTTTCATTTCCTGAACGTGGAAGCAGGTGATACTTGATTGGCTTCCTAAGGAAGCCAATCAAATTTCATATGTATATATATTATTTATTTTTCTATTTAATATATATTAACTTTACACACACACACATATATATATATTATACTATGTATGTTTATCATCTTTTTAATATATGTATATACATGATAGGTATATATATTCTTACATCTAATATATTTTTGATAGTAGTGTGTGTGTGTGTGTGTGTGTGTGTGTGTGTGTGTATATATATATATATATCATTGCTTCTTTACCTTAAATTTTCATATATATGTATATAAATATATATATATATATTCAATATTCAATATATATATATATATATATATATTATATATATGTATAATATATACACATATTTTCATATTCATGTAGATGACATTTAAATATATATATATATATATATACTTATATCCTTTGTTTATCAAAATATATATTTGCACTTATATATATTTATTTGTTCTTTTGATTGTCTATTTATTTATATACATATTTGCTCGTAGGTTTGTGACTGCATTGATAAAATTTATTGATTTATTTCACAATGCACAAAATATTAATCATTTTCTTTATTAAGTTAATATACATATAACTCGTACTTATTTATATAAATTCTAAATTATATTAGCATTAATCATGTATTGCTAAATGCTCTTAAATAAAATATTTGTCTCCATTACTAAAGGAAATTAGAAGTGCAACTAAATTTCAATACTACACTTATTTGATGACTCTTATTTATTCACCAAAATCAGTACAATTTGCAGTCTTCACAGTATATCATTGTAGTATACACTTAATAAAAACACATATATGAGTGTGACGTGGGGTTGCTCTTATGAAATTGTGGCATAATTTTAAAGCACTCATGAAATAACAAGACGTGTGCCTTGCCTATTAACACAAAATGACGTTGAACAGTAAATAATTGTGAAGGTATAGTGTGATTAATAAGACATTTATTTTACAATAATAAGTTATTGGTTCAAGAAGCTAAAACCTTCACTAATCACTCAATAAAATAAATTTTATTATTCTAGGTTTGTTTTAAGTCTAAAAGACACCAGATACGAAACATTATACTTATAATGAAATTAATCCAGCAAAATATTTTCCTTTCCTTCAAAAGTCTTTGTGAAATAAGTGGAGATTGTTGGATATTTTGATATTTCTAAAAAAACTTTTATCGGTTTTTACCTTTTGTTATTTAATTATTTTTCAATATTTAATCCTTACTTGGTTACTAGTATTTTAGCTTATCTAAAATTACAGATTTCCTTTTGATATTTTCAATGTTGATATCTAACTAGATTTTTCAAAGATTCCCAACGTTTAAATCCTAAATTAGTCAAAATTCTCCCTGATTTTATTACGATTTTTTCCCGATTTCCTACAATCTGAACTTGCATAAGGTTCATTTTTTCCTTCTATAAATAGAAGGCTACAAAACACAACCTCTTTACTCGAAGCACTCTTTACTTCTTTGCTCCTTCTTCTTTTGCTAGGTTCAAAATTACTCTTCTTTCTTTGCCATTCTTGTTTCTTGGGCAATCCCAAAAGAGCCTGTTGAATCCTGAGAGATTACACATGTTGGTGAAATAATGCTTAAGGATAGTGCGACTGCAACACGACTTAAGTTGTTTTACTGCTGTTTGTTCTTTCTGACTACAACAAAAGAAAAGAAAAATAGATCATAACTCTACTGGTATATTCTTGGTAAATACTATAGGTTACAGGATTTTTTCATTACCGGATGAAACCCTGGTTAAATAAATAAATAAATAAACAAAATCTCACAATTTCTGTCTTTACTCACTCAAATCTCCTCAAGAAAAACAAAGGAATGCCGCACGTATAATGCTATCAGACAAGTAGCTTAATCATATATTACAACCGGGACAAAAGGGAGAATCTCCAATCTTCTCCTGCCTCTCATTCAAAGCTTTATTGACTGCTTCTCCTGATGATGAAGAACACCTTAATCTTCTAATCACAACCTCCATATAAAACCTCCTTGTCCGGATAAACAATGCAAATGCAACAAGGAATCCAAAGAAAGCAATAGATGCCATAATGAAAAATGATAACATGAAACAACAAGTGCCATAGCAAGTGTTATCTTCACCGGTTGCCACTTTGTCATAAAGATACCCAATAACTCTCACAGAGAAAATATAAGACCTAATAGGACTAGCACTAATAAGTTTGTCCATTCCTATGATGTGTGTAAGTGCTAGATTGCATGAATTGAGAGCATAAGCTAAAGCTCTTAATGTTTTTCATATCCCTTATGAGTGGTGTAATCAGTGTAGTATACACTTGATGAAAACACATATGTGAGTGTAGAGTGGGGCCGCTCCTATGAAATTATGGCATAATTTCTATACCACTCATGAAATAACAATGCGCACATGGCTTATTAGCACCAAACAGCATCAAACAGTAAATAATTGTGAAAGTATAGTGTGATTAGTAAGACCTCTATTTTACAATAATGAGTTATTGGTTTAAGAAGCTAAAACCTTCACCAATTACTTAGTAAAATAAGTTTTACTATTCTAGGTCTAGTTCAAGTCCAAAAGACACCATATACGAAGCATTATACTTATAATGTAATTAACCAAGCAAAATACTTTCCTTTCCTTTCAAAAGTTTTTTTGAAATAGGTAGGAGATTGTTGGATATTTTGATATTTTTAAAAAGACTTTTACTGGTTTTAACCTTTTGTTATTTAATTATTTTTCAATATTTAATCCTTGTTTGCGTACTAGTATTTTAGCTTAGCTAAAATTTCAAATTTCCTTTTGATATTTTCAATGTTGATATCTAACTAGATTTTTCAAAGATTTCCAACATTTAAATCCTGAATTAGTCAAAATTCCCCTTGATTTTCTCTTGATTTTATTACAATTTTCTGCAATCTGAACTTGCATAACGTTCAGTTTTTCCTCCTATAAATAATGGGCTACAGAACACATCCTCTTTACTCGAAGCACTCTCGACTTCTCTGCTCCTTTTTCTTTTGCCGAGTTCAAAATTACTCTTCCTTTTTTACTGTTTCTTGAGCAATCTCAAAAAACCTGTTGAATCCTGAGATATTACACCTATTAGTGAAATTATCCTTAAGAACAATTCGATTGCAACACGGCTCAAATTGTTTTTATGCTATTTGTTCCTTCTAACTATAACAAAAGAAGAGAAAAATAGATTATAACTCTGCTGGTATATTCTTGGTAAATAGTATAGGTTACAAGACTTTTTTCATTACCGGATGAAACCTTGGTTAAATAAATAAATAAAGAAACAAATTCTCACAATTTCTGTCTTTTACTCACTCAAATCTCCTCAATAAAACAGTGGAACGCCACATGTATAATGCTATCAGACAAGTAGCTTAATCATATATTACAACCGGGACGAAAGGGAGAATCTCCAATCTTCTCCTGCCTCTCCATTCAAAGCTTTATTGATTGCTTCTCGTGATGGTGAAGAACGTCTTAATCTTCTAATCACAATCTCCGTATAAAACCTCCTTGTCCGGATGAACAATACAAATGCAACAAGGAATCCAAAGAAAGCAACAGATGCCATAATGAAAAATGATAACATGAAACAGCGAGTACCATAGCAAGTGTTGTCTTCACCGGTTGCCACTTTGTCATAAAGATACCCAATAACTCTCACAGAGAAAATATAAGACCCAACAGGGCTAGCAATGGCAATGGTGTTGAAAATGGTACCCATGTGTCTAACACCAAAGATCTCAGCGGTGATGGTAGGCATCAAAGACCACTGTGAACCATAACAAATACCTACTACGACTGAGCCTATATACAAATTTCCAGGGAAACCCAAAGCAACAATCAAATGGCCAAATGTCATTGTTGCTAGAGTAATGACAATGAACAATGGCCTTGCCCAACCTTTGTGTACGAATATATCTGACACAAACCCTGCTCCAAACCGCCCAAGAAAATTCCATATGCTCCATAAAGAAACCAAAGAACTTCTCTCAATGGTTGTGTAACCAAGAGATTCACCTATTTGACTAATGTTGTTTATTGTGGCCAGACCTGAACCCATTCCACATATCATAGCAATGAATAACAACCAGAAGTTTACAGTAAGCATTGCACCCCTGAGATTGATATCAATATCGTCTTCTTCATCCTCCAATAAATTGTCACCAGAAGATGAAGTTGCCTTTGCTTGGCCTGGTCCACCAGGGAACTCGTGGTACTCCACAGGTTCTTGTGGATATTTGGTTGATGGCATAGGCTCAGGGTCATACATTAAAGGACTTTTTTCAGGGGAAGACCCTTGTAATAGCCTCTTGGAATCCCTGTGGGCATTGGTTGCTATTCCAACAGTTGAGGCAAGTAAAAGCAGTAGAATCATGAAGGTAATGATCCGTGCCCATAATGGCAAAGTGAAGATGTTCTCCAATATTATAATGACCATGAGATAAGCAGCAACGATCAAAGCAACGGACGAGAAACTATTCAAGTGCTTCTTGTCATCACTGTGCTAGTTCTGTAGATTTTTACCAAAGCATGAGCAACACGGAGACCACAGTCGGTGCAATCGCAAGGATCAAAATGAAAGTGGCTGGATCACCCTCGCATAAGGTGTCATATACTTGAATCAGTATTGCTCCACTCAAACCAAGAAATCCCTGTCCAAGAAAGAAGCTTAGTGGCAATGGCATGATTATAACCTCAAGTAACAACATCAACACAGAAATAGTGTTATTTCCTTTACTACAAAATGAAATCAATTAGAGCTTGGAGTATACAGTAGGAAGTGGTTTTCTCCTTTGCAATAAATCTCACTATATATATCTCAAACTAGAAATATTCAAAATAAACTTCATGTTTTATTTCCAAATTACAGTCCTATGATTTAATGTTTGGAATGTATTTCTGAAAATGAAATATTATCAATAAAAATATCCTTCACATATCTAGAAGACAGCCCATTGAAAGTCCCATTTGATATAACAGCCATCATCATAAAACAAAAATAGGGTCATTCCAAGGACCTTCCAAATTTTAAAACCAGATAGTAATGCTCTTCTTCATTATCAATAAAATATTTTTTTTTAAATATTTTTTTAAAGAATATAAATATATCATCTTAAAAACTGTACTTAAAATGTCTGGAATAATTGCCTTCTTAAACCTTTCAAAGCAGTTATTTCAAAACGTCACAAAAAAAAAATGGAAGTATTTGAGCCGTGGCAAATTCAACTGCCGTAATTTGCGAACCAACACCGTCCTTGGACTGACGGCCAATTTTTTTCTCTTTCTTTTTTCTCATTCATATTTTTCTTAAAGAATATCTATGATTACTTAACCTTAAAAAAAATCCATGGCTCTTATTTTACCTTCATGATCCCGACAATGGTCCCACTAAAACTCTGAAAATTTTCCACGCCACAAACAACATTCGCCGTATTGAAAAACGTTTGCGCGTGAGCTGCCACCAGCATGAACAAGCACATCAACAGCACGGGCGGCCGGCTGATCAACCCTATCACGGACGCCCAAATTAAGAAATACCCAACAAAGCACTGGACGGCCCCAGCCACATGAACCACCCAGGGGCCACTAAGAAGGCGGCTCCGGCGGGTGGTGACGGTGGAGTAGAGGAGGCCAGAGAGGATCCCAGCGTTGGCGCCTATGTCTTTGAAGACGGAAACGGTGTCGAGAGTGGATTGATCGTAGGATTGGGATGATTTGAGGATGGAAGAGTAGATGCCGAACGCGTAGGATGCACCGCTGGTGCACTGGATCCATATGCTGGCCGTTGTGGCTATCCATTTGGTGTTGAGGAAACTCTCCATATAAAAAAGAAAAAGGAAAGTTTGGGAGCTCTGTTTTCTTGGCCAAATTTGTGGGAGACTTGGCGTATGAAAATGAGCACGAGAAGGTCAAAGATTTGGTCGGGAGGACACCGTAGAAGGCGGCGTTTTTTTTTTGGTATGATTAGAAGGGGAGAATTTATAAATGTATGCCACTTTTCACTCTTCATATCTCAAATTTTTTTGTAATGAACAATAATTTATTGAAAAAAGTGAGGTATAAAGAGTAAAAAAAAATTTATTTAAAAATTCTCTTAGAAGGGGGCATTTGAAACTATAGTTTAAAAAATTTTAGTATTCAAATTTATCCCAACTTTTTTTCACAAAATAAATAGAAATCTTTAATTCTTTATTGCATAAAAATCTATTAATAAATTTTTATTTTTTAATTTTTATAAAATAATATCATTAAATCTAAATTTATTAAATAATATTAATTATTATTTAAATATTTTATGTGACAACTAACGTAAATATTTTTATGAATTCTCACGTAACATTTCACGGATAAATTATAAATGAAAATTATTATTATTTAATAAATTTATATTTAATTATATAATTTTTAAAATATTAAAAATTTATTAAAAAAATTATGAATTGATTTATTTATAATAAAACATTGATTGATTAGCATAAAAAAATTTTAAAAATATACTTAACTATTAAGATTTTATAAAATGATGATTCTTCTTGGATGCATTTAGCCTTATTTCCGATTAATATACAACGCAAATGGAACGGATCTGTGAAACAGAAAGTATCAAATAAAAAATTTATGACTATATTTATATATAATATATTACGCAAAAAATGACATCTTTTCACCGAGAAAAAGAAACAAGTGACATCTGCCCATCCCTACGCCTTAGACCTTAGTTAATTAGCTACGACCCTCACTTGACTTATTCTTTCCCACCTAACACCACTATTATATTTTCGGGAGAAGGCCAGGAAAGGCCCCCACCTAACAATCGTTGTTTCTTTTCTGTCTACTCCAATCCCATGCTCAACCTCTAGTCTGGTTTCATGTCTCTCTAAATTGCAGAAGAGCAAGAAGCGACACTGGTTCAGTAGTTCACAAGGGTTGTGGAAGCTATGAAAGAGTAGTATAATTTTAAATAGACGTGAAAATTTTATACATGATATGGTGACGTAATATAAAAATGGTACAAATAAAATATACGAAGATGATCGGAGTTAAAATCAAGTAAAAATTATATAAAAATGTGTAAAAGCTGCATATAAGATCTATATTTCTCGTATTTATGTGAATTTTGATATAAACGATCTGTAAGTCTAAAAATTTTACAAGTGAAAATTTAATGAATTCGTAAATCTCAAAATGAGTTGGCGGCTTACTTTGACTTTAAAAATGGGATAGATGAGAGATGAGATAATCTCTCCTACTTTTGAACTTTCTATAAAAAAAATTTTTTTTTTTTATATTTTGTACTTAATTTCCATTTTAGAGTTGTAGGTTGCTTAACAAAGTAAATCTAGGCATTAGGTATAGGATGTAGCAAGTAACAATAGCATTGAGATTAAAATTTTGAAGTATTTTGCAAAAGAGAGATTACTTAAGGCTTTGGGCTTATACTAGTGGCCCACTAAAATACAAAGAATGAGAGAAATGATGCACAACCAGACCTTAGTGGTGTCGAACTCAACAATAGCTAATAAATTGGCCGGATATTTGTGTGTTGTAAAGCTCACCTTGAAAGTTGAATGCTTTATGCTTGAGGTTGACATTATATATAGTAATTGGTAACATATCAATTATTTCTATTTGAGAAAAAGAAAAGCAGTGGAGATGATTAAAAAAAAAAGGTGAAAAAAGGAACATAAAGAATGAAAAAGACAAATCAAATTTTAATTTACTTATCATAATTTCTTTAATATAATTTTACATGAACAATGAACTTGTAGTGAAATTCAAGTTTATTGGATATTGATTAAAATCCGCACGATACACGTTGACGAATTTAATTTATAATAATTTTAAAAATAAAATAAAATTTTAAAAAATTATTTTAAAATACATGTTGAATAATGTATTAAAAAACTTGTTGCATTTACAAAGTATACAAATTAAAAAAAATTCAAAATTAAATACTAATTAAAAAATTATAAAAAAAATCAAATATCACAAATCGTAATATATTTAAATAGCTACAATTTTAATGAAAATAATTTTTACTTCATTACTCATTAATAAATTAATGGTAAATATTGCATATTTTAAATTAATTTATTTTTAAAATTTGAATTAAAATGATTTCAAATTAATCTTATAAAATTATTTACTATTGAAAACTTTATCTTTTAAGGTTTTTAAAAAATTATTATAATAGTCTCAAATATTAAATGTTAGTAAATAAAAATAAATTATTATTTAAAAATTTAAAAATTTTAATTAATTTTAAATAATTAAATACAATATTTAAGATAAGAGACTTTTCAAATTAGTAAATAATCCATATGGATTTTTACCGAAAAAATTATTGAATAAATAAATAAATAAATGATTGTATAAATAAATCTAAAAAAAGGAATGAAATGAAAATTGAAAAAAAAAATATGAAAGTTTAATTCAATACTAAAATATATAGCTTAAATACCCCATTTTAATTTTTTGATAAAAGGATTTAAAACTTTATGGTAGTTATAATCAACATATATTGATTTTTTTAAAATTAAAAATAACATAATAAGTGATAACATAAAATACAAAATTTGAGATAAATTTTATTTGATTTAAATGAAGATAATACGATTAAAATATAATTTTTTTTTAAATTTCATATATTTTAAAATTAAATAATTAATGGAATAAAATTATTTATAAAAAATTAAAATTAATTTATTATTCTAAGAGTTTTGGATTTTATATATTTGTATAACATATAAAATTATTATCAAAAACTAAATCTTATTGAAATTAGAAGTGTAACTTTGGATAAACAATTAGGTGATTCTTCATGAACATTTTATATTTTAATGATGAAAAAGAATTCATCTCACCACATATATCACATGTTCATATAAAATACATATGTATTTTTCTTTAAAAAAGTTCATTCAAGTAAAAAATTTATACCAAAATTAATTATTTATATAAATATGTTTTAATATACATAACATCAGTAAATATATATTGATAAAAGATGAGTAAAAAATTAATAAATGATATGAATTTTTTTAAATTTTAATAGATAATTGATTTAAAAAAATAATTAATTTATTTGATAATTTTAATGTTTATATATTCATGTACTTTAGAAAATTAAATAAAATTATTTTTTTATTTTAGATATTATACATGTCAAATTTTTAAAATATTCACATAAAATATTTTACTTTGAATTAACTTCCTTGACTTTGTCACACACATACATATATATATATATATAAATAAAATTATTAATGGACATGTAATGTAATGTAATATTATTATTTAAAAAAAAAACCCTTGCTTGCTGTCCGCTAATGATGATGGCTTTTCTTAAAACAACTTTTCTGTCATTTTACTGGATCAAAGAAAATAACCCTCAAGTCATATTTTTATGATCAGCTGACAGAGCACAACTCGAACACGTCAAACTGACAGAGACAAGAAATTGATCTGATCTTTTTTTGCAACTAGAAATTGATCTGATCTTATGCTTGACCCGCTACCAATCAATTTTGTGAGCTAGGGAATCTATAAATGAATGCCTTTTTATGGACGATTGTACAATGTCAATTTTACTGTAAGCTCGGGAGACTTTATTTTATGATAAATTAATATATTAATATAATGTTAGAACAAATTAACAAATATTAAGAAAATAAATAAATTTTACTTAATTTAAGCGGGAACTGGAAACAAAAATAACAGAAAAAGTTAATAATGAAAATAAACAAGAGTAAATTTATTTTTTTTTAAATGATACGAAAAGTTGGACTGAGATATGAACATCTTGCTTTTTTTAAGACAATTTATGTTTTTACGAGATGATATCATCTGGTTCAGCAGGATCTCAATGTATGTCACCTTTGTTATATTCTCTATAATTCTGCACTAACGACAAAATAAAGAGCTCAACACAAAATATCTTTCTTTGTCCAAGAATTTTGAGAGTGTAAATATGAATATTGTGAATAGGAATAGATCTCTTGTTTGATGATTAGGACCACTATTTATAGACTTCAACCATTTGTACATTTATACAAAATAATAACGATGAATTTAATAAAAAAATAATTGGCTAGATAAAGTAAGATGGTAAACGGCTTAACATTTGAAACTGCTAGCAATAAGATACGAAAGTAATCTGCTAACATTTTTTTTTGCTAAGCCAATCATTTTATTAGAGAAAGGAGAAATTATCTAAAGGAGTTTACATGACAGGAGAAATTATCTAAAGGAGGAACAAAGGTAGAAACAAGAACATCAGAATAAACAGAGAAATAAGGGGAAAACACCAGACGCAAGTGCAATAGTAGGGAACTACCAATATGCAAAAAAGAAATCCTCACGGGACACACCACCTTGGCAAGAGCATCCGCCATTCCATTGGCTTCTCTAAGTACATTGTAGAAAGAAACATTGGGGACATCATGAGCCAATCTGTTGATGTTGCAAAAAATAGACAAGAATTTACAGTGTCAGTTGGCAAAGATAGGCACCAAGAAATAGCAACAACAGAGTCGAATTCAATGATAAATCTGTCAGACACAGGAAAGTTGGTTTTGAGAAAGAATTCCAAACCGAATTTAACAGCCAAGAGTTCAGCTTCAATAGGATCCTTAGAACCCAACGAACCAAAGAAAATTGCACAGATAGAACCACTGGAATTTCTAAGCACATCACCACATCCAGCAAGACCAAATTTGCCATTCGCTGACCCATCGACATTAAACTTTAAGCAATTAGAGGGTGGTGGGATCCAAGATACGGTTTTCTTGAGAGACAGTCTGGAAATTGTAGCTGTTGAACAGGTCAGGGGTCAATCCACCAAAGAAGTCATTAAGAAAACAACTAGGGGATGTGGCTTTAATCCAATAAAGAGATCTGAGTTTAACCAAAAACAGAATTTCTTCAACAAACCATTTCTTGTTATCAAATACTGATTCGTTACAAGCCAACCAAAGAGACCACAATGCAACTGAGAAAGCATAAATCCACCATGAACGAAGATCACCCATGAAAAGAGGATCAAAACCAAATAAAAAAAAAGATTCCAGAGAATAAGGAAGGCAACAGTCAAGATGCCACCACTGAAAGAAGTAAGACCAGAAGAGGGACAGCCAGGAATAAATAAGAAAAATATGCTGCTGGTCTTCAATAACAATGTGGCACCAAGGACAAAGTCTGTCTAAATCATTTAGAATAATACCCCTATTGAGAAGAAATGATTTCATGGGCAGTCTGCAAAGGGAGATAAGCCATAAAAAGCCATGAATTTTTGGAGGAATTTTAAAGTTCTAGAATTTGCATAGATCCGCGAAAATGGCAACCTTATCGGAGGAAATTAAAAGATTTGATAGTTTTTCAACAGAAAAGCTTCCATTAAGGTCTGGCTCCCAAATAATGCGATCATTAATATGATGCTTGATAGCATAAGAGCTAATGAGAGTAAAGAGTTCATTCAGCAAAGACACCTCAAAGGATCTAAAAGGTCTACAAAAAAAAGAAGCCACTGAGAGTGAGAAAAGGATCTAGAAACTGTATAATCAATCACCTTAGCTTGCTTATCAGATGCCAGGAGGAACAATCAAGGATAAGACAGGCTAAGAGGCCTAGAACCACACCATTTGTCAAGCCAAAATAAGATATCGTGGCCATTATCTAACAGCCATCTACATCCTTCAGTCCCAATAAATTTATTAATATTTTGCTTAGATTCCAAATGAACAATATCCCTCCACACAATGGGTATTTTATTAAGCCTCTTGTTAGAAGGCAACCACTCAATGACCCCACTTCCATATTTAGCAATCACAACTTGACGCCAGAGGGAGTCAGGCTCAGTAGCAAGTCTCCACCACTGTTTTGAGAGAAGGGCCTGATTTTTTATCATAAGATTAACAACTCCTAAACCACCACATTTCTTCGGTAAGCAAACATTTGAAGGATACAAAGTGAAGTTTTCAAATCTTAAAAGAATCATTAAGGTGTTAAATCGTTTCTTGAAAGAATTATTAAGTTATTATAACATTAAGAATTTTAAGATGGGTTTATATATAATGTCCTGACAATATATAGTATTAGAGTATACCCTACAAGCCTATTGGATTTGAATTAAGTAATTTTAAATGCCCAAAAGGACCTAATCTATAGTTGAACTAATACTAAGACCTTTTTAGGATTTTGTTAAAAAGCACTATATAAAAAACATTAACTCTGTAAAAATTAATAAGAACAAACTTGATAGCTACTCTACCTCTTAAAGCTAACAATCACAAAATAATCTTTTTTCTCCTCCCTCGCCTTCAACCTCACCTTGTCCTAGGTAAAGGTCTCATTTTGCATCCTACTCTAGAGGGCTTATCTAAGCAAGGAGTCTTGATATAATGATAAACTAAAGGCTGTTCGTAGGCTCCAAAAATTTTAAAGTTTAACCTTCCTACACAAGCAACACCAAAAATGGTAAAGTCTATCCCAAGATAATTATGTCACGTTTAATTTTATGCTTTATTTATTTATGTTGAAATATATATTAGAAAAGAATGCTAAGTGAGACGGTAAATTAACAAATCACTCAAAATAAATATTAAGTCAAAAGATAATAAATAAAGATGTCTTTCAATACGGTGTATGTGAAAAAGACTTTATTCAGTATAATGCTACTTTGACTTAGTCAATACCATACCTACCTTAATCATTCTCGTTGCATGAGATAAGAGTTATCTCCAAGTGTATTAAGCCAAACTTAACTAAATTAAATTAGAGCATTGGCTTAGTCAAACCTAATAAGATTTAGAGGTATAGGTTGGGCTTTAACCAATATCATGAGTTAGAATAAGAGTCGTTCATCCAACTATCTATGAGTTGCATGAGATGTAATTTATTAGAGTTGTCTACCTAAATAATCTCATTGGACACATTAGCTCAACTAAAGTCATAATGGGGCCAAATATAGATCCTAGACCACTAGGAAGTCTAGCATTGAAAGGCTTCCCAAGTTCATGAAGGCTATTAGCTTAAGAAAAATAGTAGGAGTAATTTATTTAATTAAAAACCATAATTAAATGATTTTAAAAAACAATGTTTCTTAATTGCATATTTATCTTTAATGATTGTATAACTATCATGGCAAATAATAATTTCTACATTCTATCCTTGAAACTGATAACAAGTTACTTAGGGCAAATTTTTTGGACTGGCACATAAATTTGAGGCTAGTCCTCACTCAAGAAAAGAAGTTATATGTTCTAAAGCGTACGATCCTTGCTCAACCTCGACAGAATGCTTCTACTGCAAATAAGGAAGCTTATTAGAATTATTTGGATGATGCCACTTACGTACAGTATCTTATGTTAGCTTCAATGTGTTCTAAACTCTAGAAGCAATATGAGACTATGAAACTGTTTGATATGATTAAACATCTTAAGGAAATGTTCCAAGAGCAAGCTTAGCACGAATGTTATGAGGTGTCTAAAGTGCTTTTCTAAGGCAAGATTGCTAAGGGAGCTTAAGTGCACGGTCATATATTTAATATGATTAGGTACATTGAGAGGTTGGAAGCTCTAGGCTTCACCATGCATAAAGAGCTGTTAGTTAATCTCATCTTTCAATCCCTAATCGATAATTACAATGCGTTTGTGTTACACTACAACATAAATAGTATGGATAAGACACTAGCAAAATTGCTCAATATGTTGAGAACTGCTCAACGGGACTTGAAGAAGTCAAAGCTTACTTTTGTTATGGTGGTCGACAAGGCCAAATCCAAAAGCAAAGGCAAGCCCAAGGGTAACAAAAAAGGAAAGGCTAAGAATCTCAAGCCATCTGGTGGAGTTGCTCACATAGAAAAGTGCTTCTATTGTGGTAAAGCTAGCTATTGGAAGAGAAACTGCGTTGTATAACTTGAGGAGCTAAAGAAAATGAAAAGAAGCGAGACCTCCACCTTTGGCATATATGTGATTTAGAAAAACTTGTCTACTTCTTCATCTTAGGTATTAGATATTGCGTATGGTTCTCACATTTGCGCAATGTGTAGGACCAAATAAGGAGTAGAAGACTTGCCAAGGGTGAAGTGGACCTACGAATTGGAAATGGAGTAAGAGTTGTTGCATAATCTGTAAGAACTTTTAATTTATCGTTACCTTCAAGCCTAACTCTAAAACTTGGTAATTGTTATTATATTCCAACAATTGCTATGAATATTACTTTTGTTTCTTTTTCAAACAAGAAAGATTTTTCTTTTAAAATAATGAATAATAGTTGTTCAATTTACTTTAATGATATTTTCTATAGCTGTGCTTCTATTATGAACAGATTGTATGTTCTAGATTTAGATAATCACATATAAGGTGTTGATTCCAAGATATCAAAGGATAATGAGATTAACGCTGCGTTGCTCTACCATTGCTGATAACTCTAAGAAAATAGAGTTATTTACATGCTTCTACTGCAAATAAGGAAGCTTATTAGAATTATTTGGATGATGCCACTTACGTACAGTACCTTATGTTAGCTTCAATGTGTTCTAAACTCTAGAAGCAATATGAGACTATGAAACTGTTTGATATGATTAAACATCTTAAGGAAATGTTCCAAGAGCAAGCTTAGCACGAATGTTATGAGGTGTCTAAAGTGCTTTTCTAAGGCAAGATTGCTAAGGGAGCTTAAGTGCACGGTCATATATTTAATATGATTAGGTACATTGAGAGGTTGGAAGCTCTAGGCTTCACCATGCATAAAGAGCTGTTAGTTAATCTCATCCTTCAATCCCTAATCGATAATTACAATGCGTTTGTGTTACACTACAACATAAATAGTATGGATAAGACACTAGCAAAATTGCTCAATATGTTGAGAACTGCTCAACGGGACTTGAAGAAGTCAAAGCCTACTTTTGTTATGGTGGTTATGTGGCCCACAATGTGTCGGTAGAGAATATAGATCAGCTGGTGGGAAATATTGCAGCAGATAACTTCATTTCATTCAATGATGATGAGCTCCCACTCGACGGTAGAGGAAGTACTAAAGCCCTTCACATAACCACCACTTGTAAAGATCATATCCTTCCAAAGGTCCTCATTGATAATGGGTCATCCTTGAATGTTATGCCCATGATTACACTGTCTAGGTTGCCTATAGATAAGTCGAATATGAGGAGAAGTCACATTGTCGTGAGAGCTTTTGATGGTACTCGTCGAGAAGTGATTGAGAATATAGAGGTGCCACTTCAGATTGGTCCATGTGTCTATAACATTGAATTTCAAGTTATGAATATCACTCCTTCTTATAATTGTTTACTTAGAAGGCCTTGGATCCATTCAGCAGGTGCAGTTTCTTCAACTTTGCATCTAAAGGTCAAATTCGTGGTTGATGGACATTTGGTGAGTATAGAAGGAGAAGAAGATATGATTGCAACCATTACTACAAATGCCCCATATATAGAAGTTGCTGAAGATGCGGTGGAATACTCTTTTAGATCTTTAGAACTTGTTAATGCTACATTTGTGGGAGAAGGGATGAAAAAACCCGTACCGCATTTGTCAAAAGCCACCAAACTCGGGATCCAACAAACGATGGGAAAGGGATGTCATGTTGGAGCAGGTTTAAGAAAGGAGTTACAAGGAATTAAGAGAGCAGTGTCTGTTACTCTTAAGATGGATAGGTTTGGGTTAGGATATAAACCCACTGGACTTGAAAGAAAAAGTTCATAGACAGGAAGAAGGAAAGCAAGTTGGCTAGTTTTATGGGGCATGAAATAGAGTTTGAACCGATGGATTTCCCTCCTCTATATGAGTCTTTCTATTCGACGGGATACATCTACAATAACTCTGCAAAGGTTGAAGAAGGCGAGTCTATTCCAGCGATGGCTAGAGCTTTCACAGATCTCTCTATCAATGTGATAGGAATAGAGGAATTTCTGGAAGAGGTGGATAGTTCCGAAATTCGTCCTTGTCCTCCCGACTACAAATTTGAGAATTGGCATGCTGTTGAGCTCCCCGTCGTTTTCAAATCATGTTCCATGTAATGCAATAAACTTATCCAAGTGCTTTTGCCCAAAGGCATTAGGGTCTTTTATGTATGGGCTTTTATCTAGTCTTTATCATTCAATAAATGACAAGCATGATGCATTTTATTCATTCGTCCGCGTTGTTTCTTTTCATTCATTTTTATACCTTCCCCATATCTATCCCATTTTAATTATCTCCAGGTATTCCAATAATGAAAATGAAGACCTTCTCAACGATAATCCAAAACTTAATTTTGAAAGAACCGTTTGTGTTGGTGAACTTAATGATGAAGGAGATGTGGATGATTATGCTTTACCTCAAGATTTGCTAAGACTAGTACAGCAAGAAGAGAAACAAATTATGCCCAATCAAGAACCAATAGAAGTCATAAACTTGGGGAATGAAGAAATAAGGAAAGAAGTTAAAATTGGGACCTCTCTCTCCTTGCCAATTAAACAAAGATTAATAAGCTTGCTCCGCGAATATACAGATGTCTTTGCTTGGTCGTACCAGGACATGCCCGATTTGAATACTGATGTTGTAGTGCATATATTACCTTTGAAGCCAGATTGCAAACCGGTTCAGCAGAAATTGAGAAGGATGAAACCAGAAATGCTGTTGAAAATAAAAGAGGAGGTAAAAAAGCAATTCGATGCCGGGTTCCTAGAAGTGGCAAAGTACCCTGAATGGGTAGCAAATATAGTCTCGGTACCCAAAAAGGATGGAAAGGTGAGAATGTGTGTTGATTATCGAGATTTGAATAGAGCTAGCCCTAAAGACAATTTCCCGTTGCCACATATTGACACTTTAGTTGATAATACAGCTAGCATTCAGTATTCTCCTTCATGGATGGCTTTTCGGGATATAACCAAATCAAGATGGCACCGGAAGACATGGAAAAGACCACTTTTGTGACAATGTGGGGAACTTTTTGTTACAAAGTAATGCCATTTGGCTTAAAAAATGCTGGGGCAACCTATCAAAGGGCCATGGTAACTTTGTTCCATGATATGATGCATAAGGAGATCGAGGTTTATGTAGATGATATGATTGCTAAATCGCAAAAAGCGGCGAACCATGTCGACAATCTTAAAAAGCTCTTTGAAAGATTAAGAAAGTTTCAACTTAAGCTCAACCCGACTAAGTGCACATTCGGGGCTACATCAGGGAAATTATTGGGTTTCGTTGTTTGTGAGAAAGGAATTGAGGTGGATCCAGATAAGATCAAGGCTATCCAAGATTTACCGCCACCTCGTACTCAGAAGGAAGTGAGGGGTTTCCTTGGACGATTGAATTATATCTCCCGTTTTATATCTCATCTCACTGCTAAATGCGATCCAATTTTTAAGCTTCTACGAAAACATGACTCAGGAGAGTGGGATGAAAATTGTCAACTAGCATTTGATAAAGTCAAAGAATACCTTTCGAATCCACCAATTCTAGTTCCTCCTGAGCCGGGAAAGCTGCTTATTTTGTATCTTGTAGTTCATGAGCACTCGATGGGTTGTGTATTGGGGCAACATGATGAAGTAAGCAAGAAAGAGCGAGCAATCTACTATTTGAGCAAGAAGTTTACAGATTACGAATCTAAGTACTCCTCATTAGAAAAAATGTGTTGTGCATTAGCTTGGATAGCCCAAAGACTTCTGCATTATATGTTGTATCACACTACTTGGTTGATTGCGAAGTTGGATCCCATTAAGTACATTTTTGAAAAGCCTTCTTTGTTAGGGAGGTTAGCAAGATGGCAGGTATTACTCTCCGAATATGATATTGTCTATGTAAGTCAACAAGCCATCAAGGGGAGTGCGATAGCTGAATTCTTGGCAGATCGAGTTGCAGAAGAATATGAGCCTATGAGGTTCGACTTCCCAGACGAGGATTTGATGACTATCCTCAAGATTGATGAAGAGTTAGTAGGAGATAAGGCATGGAAGATGTACTTTGACGGAGCATCAAATATTCTGGGGCATGGTATTGGTGCAATCTTAATATCTCCAAAAGGGGATCATTACCCGTTCACTGCAAGATTGAATTTAATTTGTACCAATAATATGGCTGAATATGAAGCATGTCTCATGGGACTACAAGCAGCCATTGAAAAGAAAATTAAGGTGTTAGAAGTATACGGAGACTTTGCACTGGTAATTTACCAATTACGAGGGGAATGGGAGACTAGAGACTCAAAATTGGTCTTGTGTCATGAATTCATCATCGACTTGATCAAACAATTTGAAAAGGTTTCTTTCGACCATTTACCTCGAGAAGAAAATCAAATGGCAGATGCTTTGGCAACATTGGCAGCCATGTTCAAAGTAAATGCAAATACTGAAGTTCAGCTCATTAAGATGAGTGTACGTGGTTCCCCAGCTCATTGTTTAAATGTGGAGGAAGAAATTGATGATAAGCCTTGGTTTCATGATATTCTACAATATGTTAAGAACCAACAATATCCTAAGCAAGCCACAGAAAATGATAAGAGGACCATAAGAATATTGGCGATAGGATTCTTTCTCGATGGTGATATCCTGTATAAGAAAGGGAGGGACCAGGTTTTGTTAAGGTGTGTGGATGCTATGCAAGCTAGAAAGATCCTTGAGGAGGTTCACGAAGGAAGTTGTGGGACTCATGCGAATGGGCATATGATGGCTAGAAAGATCATGAGAGCAGGCTATTATTGGATGACTATGGAGAGTGATTGCATTAAATATGCTCAAAGATGTCACAAGTGTCAAATATATGGTGATAAAATACACGTCCCTCCAACATCTTTACACGTCATGACAGCTCCTTGGCCTTTCTCAATGTGGGGAATGGATGTAATTGGGCCAATCACTCCAAAAGCGTCAAATAGGCATCGTTTTATCTTAGTGATGATTGACTACTTTACAAAATGGGTGGAAGCTGCATCATTTGCTAGTGTGACGAAGTTTGTGGTATGCAAGTTCATTAAGAAGGAAGTCATATGCAGATTTGGATTCCCTGAGAGGATTATTTTAGACAATGCTATGAATTTTAATTACAAGGTGATAGAGGAGGCTTGTGAGCAATTCAAAATCAGACATCATAAATCAGTGCCATATCGCTCGAAAATGAATGGGGCCGTAGAAGCAGCAAATAAGAATATCAAGAAGATTATTCAAAAAATGACAGACACCTATAAGGACTGGCATGAGAAACTTCCTTTTGCTTTGCATGCTTATCGGACTTCAGTGCGTACATCCACCGGAGCCACTCCGTTCTCGTTGGTATATGGAATGGAAGCTATTTTGCCTATTGAGGTTGAGATTCCTTCCTTACGGGTATTGTTGGAGGTAGAATTGGAAGAAGCAGAATGGGTCCGTGCTCGATATGAACAGTTGAATTTGATTGAGGAAAAGAGGCTTAAAGCACTTTGTCATGGCCAATTATATCAAAGGAGAATGATGAGAGCATATGACAAAAAGGTCTGCCCTAGACAATTTCGGGAAGGGGAATTAGTTTTGAAAAGGATTCCATCTAATCAGCATGATCCTCGAGGAAAATGGGCACCAAATTGGGAAGGCCCGTATGTGGTGAAGAAGGCCTTTTCAGGGGGAGCATTAATTTTGACAGAGATGGATGGGTATGAGTTACCAAACCCAGTCAATGGTGATGTGGTGAAAAAGTATTATGTTTGAAATTGGATCTAAGTTGAAAACCTGAAAAGGCGGCTTAGATTCAAAAAAAAAAAGAAAAAGAAAAAAGAGGGATCTAAGTTGAAAACCTGAAAAGGCAGCTTAGATTCAAAAAAAAAAAAGAAGAAGAAGAAAAAGGTGGGGTTTAAGTTGAAAACCTGAAAAGGTAACTTAAACTCATAAGAGGTATCTAAGTCGAAAACCCGAGAGGGCGGCCTAAATAAAAAGGGGCATTAGTTTTGCAAGTCTAAGGGGGTTAAAGATGATAGGAAACATCTCCCACACATTGGGGTCATCAATCAATGGTTCATATAATAAGGATTCTGGATTGTTCGATAGAGAAAGTCCAAATTTTTCTTATAAGGAATTTTTGCCACCATACATTTTTTTTATTGTCCCTTCTTCGTGAATTCTTAGATATTTTGAGACAAAGCCAAATTGTTCTTCATTGAAATTACCTTGTACATTGACTTGTTTGCCTTACATTCATAATAAATGTATCTTGCTTGGCAATTTTGAATGGTTTTGATTCAATAAATAGTCTCAAATATAAAAGGAGTTTGCATTGCTATGTGAATAATAAAATGGGAATATGAGGGTTTAAACCCAACTCTGCGGGCATATAGACCAGAAGTACAGAAATAATATAAGGAAGCATTGCTTTCAAAGAAAAAGGAAGTCTGATATCTTGTAAGCTCAAAGTTTGATAATTTGATTCGAGCATCCAGGGTGACGATGAAATATGCGTTTATAGCCAAATGTGTACCCGCAAATTAGGCCACTTGTTATGATTTGCATTCACATTCATGAATATTGCATTTGCATAATTTGATGTGTAACCTATGATTCGGAAAATTTAGACCTTCCATCCTTGGTAGGGAGTCAAGGTATCATGTGTTTCAAAATCGAATTCATTTCTCTAAAATGGATCGAACCTTGGTAGGGAGTCAAGGAATTATGTTTTAAAGTCGAATTCACTTTTTTGAAGTGGATCAAGCCTTGGTAGGGAGTCAAGGTATTATGTTTTAAAGTCGAATTCACTTTTTCGAAGTGGATCGAGCCTTGGTAGTGAGTCAAGGTATCATGTTTCAAAATTGAATTCACGTTTTCACAGTGGATCAAGCCTTGGTAGGAAGTCAAGGTATTATGTTTTAAAGTCGAATTCACTTTTTCGAAGTGGATCGAGCCTTGGTAGGGAGTCAAGGTATCATGTTTCAAAATTGAATTCACTTTTTCACAGTGGATCAAGCCTTGGTAGGGAGTCAAGGTATTATGTTTTAAAGTCGAATTCACTTTTTCATAGTGGATCGAGCCTTGGTAGGGAGTCAAGGTATCATGTGTTTCAAAGTCGAATTCACTTTTTCAAAGTGGATCGAGTCTTAATAGGGAGTCAAGATATTATGTGTTTCAAATCGAATCCATTGTTCTCATGGGTCGAGCCTTGGTATGGAGTAAAGGTATTATTTTCGAGAATCAAAATTGAATTTTTTCAAAAAAATAAAAATAAAAAAAAATGAAAAAAATGACTTTAGACAAAATTGTTGTCTAAAGTCTTTGTCCTATTCCTGATTCTCAGTAATGTGCAAAGAGGGGCAGCTGTAGATACCGAATTTTGTCCGAAGAACTTTAATTAAAAAAATTAAAAATTAAAAAAATAATAAAAAAAATAATAAAATAAAAAATAAAAAGAATAATAATAATGAAGGAAATAAATTGGGTGAAATTAAATTTGAAAATTCATTGCCCAAAATAAAAAATAATAAAAAGGAAATAAGTTAAAAGGGTCAAACAAGAAGTAAATGATAAAATAAAAATCCCATGATTTTGGGATCAATACATTAAAATCAAAATTTTTCTTTCTTAAATAAAAGAGGGATTTTTGGTTTTAAGGGGGGGGGGGGGGCACAACATAAAGAAGAGGACACAGGGAGAAAAACCCTAGAAAGAAACAAAAAAAAGGAGTAGCTTTTGGCATTTTTCTGGGCTTCATCAAACGGCACTGTGGCCGTTACCATCAGGCTGCTTCACTGTGGTTGTATCCTTCCTCCTTGTTGAAACCTCATCACACTGCTTCACCGTAAGCCACCACCATCATCATCATCATCTTCTTCAAGCCCTGTCCTCATCTCTAAACCAGATCACCTTCAAGCATCCATCCTACATCTATTCTTCGCTACACCACCACCTTCTCACTCCACCATCATCTGTTGCCATTCCTACCGCTGCTACTCGGGACTGTCCACTGTTGCCGCACCTATTGCACACCTATATCGGCTACTAGCATCATCCATCCTGCTTCACTACCTTGCGTGCTCCGTCTTCCTCCCTGCACTTCACCATCGTTGCTTGCTGCATCGCCCCAAGCCACTCTCGCACTGCTGCACGTTGTTGTTGCACCACCTATCTCTGCTGGCACCCCTCTCCACTGCACCATTCTCGCGTGAAAACCCTGCTACCGCACCATTTTTTGCATCAGCCTACTTCAGCTCTCGGCTTTATCACCTCCATCGCTGCTGCCCCGTAGTCACTGCAACCCTCATCTCCATATTGCCGCCTTATTTTCGTTGTCACTGTCATCTTCACCACAGCTGGTTCTGTTCACGCATCTCTGCATCCATCTGCTCCACAACGTTGCATGCATTTACTGTTTCTTCCTGCACCATACCCGTTGGAACCGAAAAAGCAGCTGGTTGTTCATCGTAGGGCTGAGTAATACGTGCATTTGCTTGCTTCCAGGTAGTCTTCTTTTGCTAATGTAAATGCTTGAGTTGATTTGTTTTGTTTTGCTTGTTTATCCTCTCACTTGTACGTGTACTGATAAGCCTTTCCATCTTATTATTTATTTATTTGTTAACTATTCATTTGCTCACTTAACAGTTTAAGTTGACTAAGATGAAAAAAACTTCTGATGGTTATATCCACGTGTAGTACTTGATTGGTTATATTTTTGTTTAGATGATTAATTGAATACTTGTATGCTTGTTGGTTATATGATTAATATTGTTAATTATAATATAATTTGTAAAATAAAGGAATATAAAAAAAATTTTCGATGACAAGATATCGAAGAAATCACAAGTAGCGATTCTTCGACAATCTTTAGGGTCGAGATAAAATCTTTAATGTCACCAGCGTATTGGGACATTTAAATGATTTTATTCCGATATAAAGAAAATATTAATAAGATTTCTTAGTACAAAAAAAATAAATATAAAAATGGTAATAAAAATAATAATATGAGAAAATAGTAAGGAATAAAAATAAATAAATAAATAAATCTAAATACATCGATAAATGCAAATATAAGTATTAAAATAAAATATAAGAATATACATCTTAAATATAAAAGGGTCCCGATGATAGGATTCCTTAGAAATCACAAGTAGTGATTCTTTGATTATCCTTAGGGTCGAAATAAAATATTTGAATATTACCAGCGTATTGGGGTATTCAAATAATTTTAGTTCGATATTAAGACTTCTAATATAATCAACTTATATGAAATAAACTAACAATAATAAATAAATAAATATTTTAAACAAACAAATAAACAAGACTTCAAAATAAAGAGTAAAACGAATAAATAAGAAATTTCCGATTATAAGATTTCGAAGAAATCACAAGTAGTGATTCTTTGACAATCTTTAGGGTCAAGAAAAATTTTTTGGATGTTACCAACGTATTGGAACATCTAATTGATTTTATCTTGACATCAAATCTTTATATAAAAATAATAATTTTTTTAAAATTGTAGACACCTTATTTTGTCCGGAGTCTTAATTTATAAAAATAATTAATTGGATTGGGTGACATTGCATTTTAATTTGACAATTTAGAGTTAGGCTAGAATTAAATTAGAATTTTTAAGTTTAGAATTAACATTAATCAGTAAATTAAAAGTTTAAATAGGATTTAGGAATGATGATAAAAAAAAAAAGAAGAAGAAAAAAGAAGAGATAAGAAAAGAAAATAAAATAAAATTAATTTTAGGATAGGATAATTAGATTTTTTTTAGGATAATTATTTAGATTAATATTATATTTGATAAAGTTAGATTAGGATTAACATAAGAATTAAATAGATAAAATATTAAAAATAAGGGATAATTAATAGAATAGATTGAGTTGTATTAAGACTCTAACAAGTTTATGACTATAAAAAGGGGTTAACCCTATAACTTGAGGGAGGGGGGAGCAGTACAACAATTCTCGAAAAAAATTAGAGGGAAGATTCGGATCAACCAAGGAGGAAAAACAACACAGAAGCTCTCTTTTGTATTCTCGCTGAGTAGTTACGGATTTGGCTAGAAACACAGTACCCATTTGACGAACACGACGGAAACTAGACTACGGGCGGTATCCTCCAGGCGTGTCTTCGTTAGTTCCGGTTCAGCCATTGTTTTGAAAAGTCCACTGCCACATCAATTCGTTCTGCCCAATCTTAGATCCACACCTATTGTCTTCAAAGCCAAAGGAATCGATCTCTGTAAGCTGGTACGTCAGTCATCAAGGTAGGAATTCTTACATATCTTAATTTTTTGTTTTCGTGGGATAGTTCTTAATATATGGAAGTGTTTTTTAATGATTGTCAGATTCCATTTCTTTAGGTGATGTATAAATATAATATAAAAAAAGAGAAAGATGATTAAAGTATAAAATATATATATAAGATACGTAAGAGTAGTGAATTAAAAATAGAAAATAAAGTGAATAAATATAAGAGAATAAATTTATTAAGATAGATGATTAATTGATAAATAATGGTGTAATAAACATTAAGGATGAGGTAGACCTTTCCAATGATGGAATCTTCGAGGCGATTACGAATGAGTAACACTCGAGGAATTCCTAGGCAAGAGAATTCTTTTAAGTTTATCCAGAATGATGGAAGATTTAAAAGGTATTTTCAAAAAATGAAGGTTAAACTTTATTCTCCAAATAATTAAAATAGAATAACAAATAAAATAAAATAACAAACATAATAGTAAAAATTTTTAGGATAATAATAAATAATTAATTCCGATGATGGAATCTTTGAGAGGATTGCGAATGAGTAACACTCGAAGAATTCTTAGGTGAGAAGATCCTTCTAAGTTTATCCAGAACGATGGAAGACTTAGAAGACATTTTCAAAATAAACGAATAAATAAATAAATAATAAAACATAACAATAATAATAACATTTATATTCTAATAAAGATAAAATAATAAATAATAAATAAAATTAATAAATAATAAAATAATAATTCCGTTGATGGAATGCTCAAGGCGATTGCGAATGAGTAACAGTTGAAAAATTCCTAGGTGAGGGGATTCTCCTAAGTTTATCCAGAATGATGGAAAATTTAGGAGATATTCTCAATATTAAATACCAAAATCCTAAATATAATAAAAAATAATATATAAAAAATAATATTCAAAATAAATAAATAAATAAAAATAATAAATTAGGGAATAATAAAATTTTAAAATACTTCCGACGACAGAGCCTCTTCAGGGGAGTCGAATGGTACCCCTTGAATACTCTTGAGGTGAGAAGATTTTTTAAGAGTTCATCTAGAATGATGGAGGATTCTTAAAAGAATTTTCGATATTTAAACAATAGAAAGAAATATTAAGAGACCACATAATTAAGACTAAGTTAAAATAACACAAGATTAAAATGGTACCAATATTGGGCGTTGTAGGGGTGCTATAACCTTCTCTACACGTAAATGAACTCCCGAACCCAAAACTTAAAATGTAGACCAGTTTTTAGAGTTATTAGGTGGCCAATCACACCTAGGTTAAAAAAGATTGGTGGCGACTCCATTTGTTTAATGTCTAGCGTCCTAGTCTTAGGAAACGTTATGACAAAAATATTTAAAAATAATAATAATAATGGATTTGAAAATAGATAGATAAATAAGAATGTAAGTGTTAAAATAAATAAATATGCAGAAGTATAAGTGTTAAAATAAAATATATAAAAATATATACATTTTTAAATAAATAAACAAAAATATGAAAGAATTTACGATGATGGGATTTCTTAGAAATCACAAGTAGTGATTCTTTAACAATCTCTAGGGTTGAGATAAAATACTTAAATTTTACCAGCGTATTGGAATATTTAAGTAATTTATTTCAATATTAAAACCTCTTATATAATAAAAAAAATATAAACAAATAAAGTAGAAAACATAAATAATTAAAACTATAAATTTTATTTCCGATGATGAGATGTTACGGAATTCACAAGTTGTGATTCCTAACTGATCTCTAGGTGAGAGAAATCTGCTAAATGTTACCAGCGTATTGGAACATTTAGTATGATTTTTCAATAAAAATAAAATTTTATAAAATCAATAAATTTCAAAAGCAATAATATAAATATAAAAGATAATAAAAAATAAAATAATTCTCATGTGCATCATATTTATTTTGTTTGCATCATTTGCATTCATGAAATTTCAAAAAATAAGTGCGAATCTCCCGAAGATGGGATTCTATAGAAATCGCAAGTAGCGATTCTTAAGAAATCTCTAGGTGAGGAAATTATCCGAAATGCTACCAAAAGTATTGGGGTATTTTGGAATAATTTTCAATACAAAAGATTCTCATTTATTTCAAATAAAAAATAAATTTAACATAAATAAAAATAAAATTTAATACTTCAAATAATATGCAAATAACAAATTGATTTCAAAATAAATGAATCTCTTTTTTAAATGTTTAATTAAGACCATTTTATTAAGATCAAAAGATAATACATGATTAAGTGGTACCGTTTTCTAACGGGCGCTGTGGGGGTGCTAATCCTTCCCCACGCATAACCGAACTCCTGAACCCAAACTTTGTTTTCGCAGACCAAAAATTATTTTTTTTTTGATAAACCTTAATTAATTCTAAGATTTTATTGAAAAAAAAATAAATGATTTTAGGTGGCCAATCACACCTAGCCAAAAAAGGATTGGTGGCGACTCCTCCATTTTGTGTTTTCTTCAAAATCGTCTAGCGATCGAGTCTCCGGACGAAAATCGTTACGACATAAAATAGTGGGAGTCGCCACCAATCTTTTTTATTAGGTGTGATTGGCCACCTGAAAACGTTTATCCTTTCAACAAAATCTCAAAATTAATTAAGTTTTATTAAAAATATAATTTTTAGTCTGCGAAAACAAAATCGAGTCAAAAGTACGGTTACGCGTGGGGAAAGATTAGCACTTCCACGACGCCCGTTAAAAAACGGTACCATAATAATCATATTTTATCCTTTTTGTTTTAATAAAATAGTCTTAATTTAATATTTGAAAACAATTCCTATTTTATTGCAATCAATTTTATTCAAAATCATTTTTTATTTGTAAATTTATTTTGGTTTATTTTAAAAGGTTAAACTTTATTTTTCCAAAGTAAATGTGAATCTTTTTGCATTGAATAATTAAATCAAATACTTCAATACTTTTGGCAGCATTTGAAATAATTTTCCTTACCTAGAGATTTCTTAAGAATCACTACTTGTTACTTCTACAGAATCTCATCATCGGAATGGCTCACACCCATTTCGAAATTAAATGAATGCATATGATGCAAACAAATAATATATGATGCAAATGAATTTTTTAATTTTAAATTTCATTATTTATTTGTCGATTTATTTATATTTCTTTGTTTTAAAAAGAAATTTATTCATTTTCATTTTTATTAAAAATTCAAATTATTAAAAAATCATATTAAATATTCCAATACTTTTGGCAACATTTAATACGACTCTTCTCACCTAAGGATCAGCTAGTAATCACTACTTGTGGCTTCCGTAGCATCCCATCATCGAACATTCATTTAATTGAATTTCATTATTTATTTATTTAATTTTCTTTGTTTTTTTAAAACTTATTTATTTTTATTTTTAACAAAAAAATAAATTATTGAAAAAAATCACACTAAATATTCCAATACTTTTGGCAACATTTAATACGACTCTTCTCACCTAGGGATCAGCTAGGAATCACTACTTGTGACTTCTGTAGCATCCCATCATCGGAAAAGTATTTCATTTATTTTGAAATTAACTTTTATTATTAGTTTTTCTTTTAAAAACTTATTTTTATTTTTAACAAAAAATTAAATTATTGAAAAATCATACTAAATATTCCAATACTTTTGGCAACATTTAGTATAACTCTTCTCACCTAGGGATCAGCTAAGAATCACTACTTGTGACTTCCATAACATCCCATCATCAGAAATTCATTTAATTTAATTTAAAATTTATTTTTAATTTTCTTTTGAAAACTTATTTTTATTATTTTTTATTATTTTTTTTATTTTTGTTTTTGTAAACATGCATGAGAAATAATAAATAAACAAAATAACAATAAAAATCAATTAAATTTAATACAAAAATATACCACAAATTGGATCAAAGTCCAAGTAGAAGTGGACTTGAAGGCTGCTGATTGGCTGACTCCGGTTGGATCCGGGTGAAGCGAGGAGGCCGGGCGAGCTCAGGGATGCTTCTCTCGAGCGGGCGAGCTCGCGGATCCTGCTTTCTCCTCGGGCGGGTGGGCGGGCAAGCACGCGGACCTTCCCTCTCCTCTGGCGGGTGCGCGAGCGGATGGTGCCTGGTTACCTGGGCACCTGTTTTGATATATTATCTAGTCGCCCACTCTGCATTATAATCCAGTCGCCCGCTTCTTGGTCACCTCCACCGGCCAAGCATTCCTTTTTATACACCCTTCCCCCACTTCTGAAGCTCTCTTTGTCTTTAGATCTAGAATCCGAACCGAAATAGCAACTGTCGTTTTCCTTTTTCTCATTGTTTGGCTGTCGTTGCTTCTCTTGAACTGGGTTCTAATCTTTTGGTTTGGTTGCTGCTTATGTGTGCGTATTTAGATTTAGGTTGTTTCAGGGTTTGGGTTTCACGAGGTTTGTGGCTTGGCAAGAGTTTTGGATGTTTGGTTGTTGAAGATGGAGGTGAGGTATCCAGGAGATTTATTCAACCGGGGGTTTTTAGTGAGCAGTCAAGAAAAAAATGAAATGGTCGAACCCCCCTATTTCATTTTGCAGAAACCTTTCTTTTCAATCCCCTTACGATCGTCTTTTGATCCAACCATTTTGCTTAATCTTTAGGTTTTGCCTTTTGTCTTTTGGTCACTTAGGGAAAATGGGTTTTCAGCCTGCCATTGATGGTGAAAGAAATGACCGAGGGAGAAAGGCTAGCAAGAGTGGGTGGCGATAGCCTGGGGACTAGTGGCAGATTGGAGAACAAAAATAAAATAAAAATAAAAATAAAAATAAAGATAATAATAATATAAAAATAACAAAACAAATAATAAAAAAAATACAAATAAATACAAATAATAATAATAATAATAATAATAATAAATGGGACAAAATTAGGTGTCAACACACATCATCACTCACATCCACCTAGCATGCACATGACATCATCTTATGCATTTCTTGAAGGCCAAGTACATGGACCACATGAAGAACACATGCCAACACATGGTGGACACATGTCTTTGCCACATGGACGCAAAAATGGTTAAGACGAAAATGAAAAAGGCTAGAAGGCGTGAGGTGTCATTGGGTTAATTTGGAAGCTTGGGTGTAGACAAGTGGCATGGGGTGCCTACTCAACTACCAAGCACAAAGTTCCTTATACCCTTACATTAGTAGCTACATAAAGAATATAATGAGAGCTCTTCTAAACCGTTAGTTGCTAAGGTGCTTTTAGGGTTATTTCAATTTTATTTCATGTTGTTTTCATAGCTTAGGGCACCCACCAAATGCTTGTTAATTTTTCTTTACATTTTCTTTATTAAATCTAAGTGTTTTCTTTACATTTCCTTTACAATCATCACTTTTCTTTTGATGTTTTCTTTTAAACAATAACGTCATATTCCATTTCCAGCAATCAAGATAAGTTTTGTAATATTTTCCTTTGCTATTTTTAGTTTTGATTGAGCTTTATGAACATGAAAATCTAAACAGGTTGAAAAACTACTTCAATAGCTCTTGTGCTTAACCTTAGGCCACATTAATTCCTCTTGCAATTTCTTTACTGCCAGGCTAGTTTTAGCTGTTGTTTGGTTTGTTTTGCTACTATTTTTAAACTTTATTTTCATTTCTAAAATTAGTTCATTAGGCCTTTAAGTTGTTAAAATGGTGTTTTCAAAGTTAGATTGCATTTGTTTCATGAATTTCTAGTGGTACGATTTGTTGTTTGGCATTCATTCCTTGTTGTCCATGCATTTAAGAGTCCCTGCTAGTCTGATTATGTTGCTGTTTTGACTTGATTTTAGTTTATTTGTTAGGTTTATGTCATCCTAGAGTCTTGCATTTAGTGGTTACTAGTTAGCTAGTGTTCGATTAATTTTTCTTTGCATGTTTGTGCAATTTTTGAGTTTAAGTTCCAGCTTTTAGGCGTCAGTTCCAGGAAGCAATTTGCTTTTGCTTTGCTTTATTTTAATTTATGTTTTCTTAGGTTTTAGTTCATATTAGGGTCATTTAGCTAGACTTTGGTGTAATTCCCATAGCATTTACTTTGCATTTAAAATCATGTTCGCTTTAATTTTCAATTCTTTCCAAGGTCATTTTATGTTCCATCCAGCCTTACTTACTTATTTGGTGCATTTTAAGTGGTCTTAGGGTGGTAAATAAAGTAGTTTTAGCCTAGATAATGTTTGGTAAAAAATCCCATGTCATTTTTGTCGTGTTTCCATATGAGCATTTCTTTGTCATCTTCTACTAGTAAGTCACGATTTTTGTAGGTACTTTTAGCTGTTGTTATGTGTTATTTCATGCATTAAAATTTCATAGCTTAGGGTTTTAAAATATACATTTAGTGTTAATCTAATGTTAGATTAGTGTCATGCATAATTAGCTTTCATTAATCTTCATTTTACAAAATGCAAAAAAATTGAATTACTAGTTTTTCTTAGGTCACGGTTTCACATCCATTATCAAGTCATTAAGTGTCTATTTTAGTTAATCATTTAGTTTAGGGTTAGCAATTTAGAATTAGTTGCATTTTAGGTTTAGTGAATTAGGGTTTCGTTAAGTAATGCATTTTAGGCCATTTAGCATTTAAGGAGCATTTTCATGCATTAATTCCATTTCTTTCAAATTTCATTTAATTAAAGGGTTTTCCATATAGAGTTAGAAATTGCTTTTCATGCATTTTTGATTTTTCGTTTTTTTTCCTTTTTGCCTCATTCATATTTTGGCTATTCACATTTTTGCCCTAAAACTTTGCTAATTTGCATTCTTGCATTTTTTTTCCTTTTGTAGTCTTTTATTTGCATCTCTTTCATTGTAAGCATTCTCCATTAGCATTTTTATTTTATTTTTGTCTTGTTTATTATTTTTAATTAGTTGTTTTTAATTTCTCTGTTAATCAACTTCCATAATTAACATGATGTGGGATGGTGTTCGTCAACAAAATCCCACAGCATGTAAATTAGAGATGGTTGTTTCAAATTTTCAACCATCATGGAAACGTTGTAGACGTTTTTATTCAGCCAAAAGGGAAACACAAGAGTATGGGTTTGTTTTGAATAATCTCATTAGTGCAAGGGCCGCTGAAACTAAACTGAATAGATCTTGGCGTTCGGATCATCGAATTCAGGTCAATCTTGCCAAGTCCAATGCTAGATCTTCTTTTTAGAGGAGAATTAATCGTGGAGGCTATTTGAAGTCTACAAAGGATTCAGAAATTGGAGCTCCTCACCAAGGTGCGTTAGAGATATTGAATTTTCATAATAAGGGTAAGGACAGGGAAGGTTTTAAAAAATCTTTCAAGTAGGTTCTTCTTTAGACTTTGATTGGTAGGAATAATGGAAAGAGGTGAAAATAAAAAATATACTAATCTAATGGTTAAGTTACAAAATATAAAAGTGATTATCAAACCTAACCATTAAATATTTAGATTAGCAAATTTTCTATTTTTATCTTTTTCTATCCTTACTTGGTAGCAAATTTTCTATTCTTATCTTTTTCTATCCTTCTTACCAAGTAAAGCTTTATTCTTTGCTAAAAATAAAAAAGTGATTATGAAACTTAACCATTAAATTAGCAAATTTTTTATCTTTCCTTCTTTCCATCTTTCCTACCAAGTAAAGGCTTCATAATACTTGTGTTTTTTAGGGGATTTCAAATGTTGTGGTGCCAGCTGTGAAGGAAGTTTCTGTGATGGGGTTGAAATATTATGCGGTGGTAGAGCTGGAGAAGGATTCAGGCTACAATCTAGAAAAGCGCGTTATTAGCATTGCTAGGGGTTTCTATGAGGCCAAAACCCTCAATGAGAACTTCAAAATGCAAGGGATTTTTTATATTTCTACAAAAAAGATCTCGAGGAGGCAATTTATGATTGTTTTTTATGACAATGAAACGTTAATCACCACGAAAAACCAAGGTTGGACTTGGCTTAAAGAATTGTTCGTTGAGATTTTTCAATTATTTGAGATCTGTGATGGGTGTTTTTTCATCTCACATGATAAAAGTAGGAGACCGTTAATAGCAGATCTGTTTGCAGCAGTGAAGACTCTGGAGTTTATGAAAAAAATGGGAATCAGCTCAGTTCTACTTGAAAATGATGTCATTCAAATTATAACAAGTTGAATTCAATTGATAAGGTTATCGACATTGTGGATAATCTCTTGGAAGATGCAAATCAACAATAGCTGCTTTTGGAGGATTTTATACTTTAATGGAAATCAATCATGGTTTTATTAAAGATTATGGTTATTGGGTTGGATTGATAAGGGAGGTGGCACATTTCAATGAAGCAAAACGTCTTTGATGGGGGATTGATTTATGCGCTTGCTTAAGCAGGTGTGGTAAGGGAATGGTTCTTCATGGCCTAGTGGTCGTGCATTGGAAATTGGAATGACTTTAATTCTCCTGCTTAATTTTTCTTGTGGCGTCACAATTTGCAAAGCTTGTAGGTTTGTGTTGTTTTTTGTTTCCTTTACTCGTTTGTTTACAATGTTAAGTTGTACTCATGTTTCTGGAGTTTTATTTTGAGGATGCCCCATCATATTCAACGGTCACATCTCACTTTTTTTTTTAGTTTTTTGATATTGCTTAAAGGTGGTATGTATCATTTGTTAATTCCGTATATAGGGTTTAAAAACTCTGCTGCAGTATATTTGATAATACATACGTACATATATATATATATATATGTATTGCCAATTTTTAGTTCGCCCTACCCCATGAATATGATGATATCTAGGGTCTTCTTTCTTGTTGTATATCGATTTGAAAATTCCACCAACCTCCCATATTCTAAAAATATAAAACCATGAAACTGATTCTTACTATGGGACTGTTTAACAAGTGACGTTTTCAATCAATTATTTAATTCATGCAAGTATTTAATAAGTATTTGTTTCTACTGCCATAATCTTGCAAATGTGTACATTAATTTGAAAGAAATTCGTGGGAAGTTAGTAATTTTCAAAAAAAATAAAAAATAAAGAATAGTAGAAAATGGATTCATTAAAGAAAAGAAAAACAAAAAACAAGTACTACAAAAAAGAAAGCTCAATACTGTGGAATGTATTATATATAAAATCTAATGAGGGAAAAAAATTAAATAAGAGAATGTAAGTTTCATCATAAGGCTTTTTCTGGCTGTTGATTGATCAGTTGACACTGGTGAGACTAAAGCAAGCAGCAGCACTCTTCAATTCATTCTCTGCAACATGCTCCATGGATTGTATTTTGTCTTTCGGAGATTCTTCCGAGCTGCAGCATTGAATTTTACAACATTAATCCTTGAATCACAAACTAATTATGTACAATTTTTTTTTTCGTTTGAGCTTCAAAGAACTTATCCTCAATCAATTATTATGACAGTTAATTAGAAACATATATCATATCAATTACCTGGAGTCGTAAGCCTCTTTTGAATTAATATAAGATTGTCTGTCATCGATGGTATCAAAGAAGGGATGAATTTCATCGTAATCCCGAACAACTTCTTGTCGTACAACTAATGGTTGTGAGTTGTGAACCAACAGCTCAGATTGAATCGTCATTGGGCAGTCATTATTGCTGCTGTTATTATTTGTGGCAAGAAAAGGGTATTGATTCCACAAAGAATTATTTCCCACATTCTCTTTGGAATCCAAATAAGAAGAGCTATAACCAATATTATTGCTAGTAGAATAAGAGTGCTGCGTCGAAACCGGCATAGCACACTCGGAGGTGTCAGGCTGAGGAACTTGATTGAAGAGAGGGAGAGCATTGGCAGGCGGAGCCATGCCTAGTTCTAACTGTGAAGGCACATCTTCAGTCATGGATGAAACCTGAGGCTGCTGGTGATGTTGCCTGTACATCTCAAGCTGTGAAAGCACAACATGTAATACTTCTTCAAGCAGCTGAATTTGATAATATAGCTGACGAATAACCCCTAAACATCCATGAACAGGAAACCTGTCTCTGACATTGGCTTGGAATTTAATAGAACGCATGGCCTCAGCATGTTGGGAAGGATCTAAGCTCTTTAATATCTTTACAATGTTGCTTACACCAAATAATTTGTGAGCATTTTGGAAAATTTTGGTTTGGTCAGCTGGGAAATAAGGAGCAAGAAGACATTCAGGAACGCACTTTCGCCTTTGGTACTTGCATGCAGCGCAGGCACTGGTGGTGCCACCCTTAAGGGTCATGATTTCATATCTCCCAACAATTAACAGTATGAGAAACAACTGTATATTTATACGAAGTAAAGAGAATATATCAAATGGTCAGGCTCAGATGAGAAGAAGAAGAAGAAGCATTTTGGTGAAAAAAGAAAAGTGATGAAATGGTAGGAAGAGAGAGGAAACTGTTAAAACTGAAATGGGTAACATAATTTGACCTGAACAGGTCTGATATCAGCGGATTTGCTGGATGCACAAAAAAGACTGAGTAAAAGAGAGGGAGATTGAAGAGAAATCCGGATGTTTGGGGGAAGTTTCCATCCAAGTGTGCAACCGATAGGAACAAATATTGGAAATCAAGGAAGGCGAGTTCTAATTTTAAGGGGCTGCCCAATTGTGCCAAGTACCAACCTGTATCAATCGTATTCGTACATGGCTGCAATGTTCGGACTTGCACCCTACGTTTGGGGTATTAATAGTTTCATATGGTATGTTTGATTGGTATAAGATTATAGTGGCAGGAGCAGAATTTTATTTTTAGGTGAATCAAATGTTAATATAATATTTTATTTATCTCAATAGACATGTACGTGAATAAATAATTTTTCATATATAATCTTTAAATAATAATATTGTTTAAAAAAATTCAAATAAAACTAAATAATGATGTAAAGATATTATTTTTACAATTTTCATCATGAGTTTTCATACTCTAAAAGCATTTATTATCAACACTTTCACGTATATCCTTTTTCTATATATATAATCTAGCAATCACTCATCAAATTATCTTCCATTCGATTTCAAAATCGACTTTTAACTATTTTTTATTGATGAAAAAAAATTTTGACAGTGTATACCCTTCAAACCAATCGAATTTTGTTGTAATTAACACTATTTAGTTAATTCATATTTGAACTAGTTTTTTCTATTGAGATATTTAATAATATTAAGGTATTTCTTTATCCATAAGTTCTTTGAATAATTAAGCTTTCCCTTTGGGTTTGTCTCCGTCCCACATCGAGTGTGTAGTGTTGTGGTGTGTGCATTTATAAGGAATTCCATGCTAACCCAAACCAACCAGTTTTGGAGTTAGTGATGTGTTCCTTCCCTAAACAAAAAAACTCATTTCCCTGTGTGTTTGGTGTGTGGTTCTGATGTTGAGACTAAAAGCATTAACTTTCCCTTTGGGTTTGTCTCCGTCTCACATCGAGGTGTAGTGTTGTGGTGTGTGCGTTTATAAGGAATTCCATGCTAACCCAAACCAACCGGTTTTGGAGTTAGTGATGTGTTCCTTCCCTGAACAAAAAAAACTCATTTCCCTGTGTGTTTGGTGTGTGGTTCTAATGTTGAGACTAAAAGCAATAGCTTTCCCTTTGGGTTTGTCTCCGTCCCACATCGAGTGTGTAGTGTTGTGGTATGTGCCTTTATAAGGAATTCCATGCTAACCCAAACCAACCGGTCTTGGAGTTAGTGATGTGTTCCTTCCCTGAACAAAAAAAAAAGTTCTTTGAATAATTGAGATTATTAAACTTATGAAGATAAAACACATGGAACATAACAACCTTGTAAGGGAATTGCAAAGGCTTACAATTATGATATCTCTGTATATCAAAATTTTGTTCCTAAAAGTATTTCTCGTCATTATACTGTCAAGACAAATTGACGGTGCTCAAAGATTGGCGCATACTAAGCCTCCTAACTTGTCAAATAAGCAATCAATCTCATAGGTTGAAATATAGGAGGGATATTTGAGGATAGTATGTTAGTACTTATTAGAGAAAAAATTCACTTATCTTGACCCACTATGAGAGCTCCAATTAATAGTTTCACTCAACTGTCTATGAAACATACTCTCATTTTTCAGCAGTGTAAATAGTCCTCTGAGTTGAAATGTCAAATCATCTTATGTATAAATTATCACACTTTGATTTCACAACCAAAAAACAAACCTTTACCAACGGATAATTTCGTCAATAATTTCGTCAGAATTGATGTTGTCAATAACTAATACTTGTCAATGACAATAATTTTCATCGGTATGTGTTGAAAGTCTTGTTTTGTCCGAGTTTTTTGGGAGTGTCGTTCAGCCAAGAACGTGTAATAGTTGCCTAGTTCTAGTGGTTAGAGTGGTTGCTAACGTGCAATACTTGCCTCGTTTTAGTGGTTAGAGTGGCTGCCTAGTTTATAGGATTGGTGGTCAGTAACAGTCCTATTTTCTTGTTTTGTTACATGTAAACTGCCTATATAAAGGCTGCCTATTTGCTCAATGAAATGTACAATAGTTGTCTTCTTTGTGCATCAGTGGTATCAAAGCTTGGTTAAAGAGTGAGTGAGAGAGTTTCATATTTCAGTCTTTATTTTGCAGCAGCAGCAGTAGCAGACGATGACCACCGACAACTTTGTTCAACCAGCTATTCCCCGCTTTGATGGTCACTATGATCATTGGAGCATGTTGATGGAGAATTTCTTGAGGTCTAAGGAGTATTGGCAAGTCGTTTTTGATGGAATTATGGAACCGGCAACAGGCGCAACAATGACGGATAGTCAAATAAAGGAGTTAGAAGAACGACGACTGAAAGATCTCAAGGCGAAGAATTATCTTTTCCAAGCCATTGACCGCTCAATCTTGGAAACCATTCTTTACAAGGATACCTCCAAACATATTTGGGACTCCATGAAAAGGAAGTACCAAGGTTCCACAAGGGCAAAGAGGCAGCAGCTTCAAGCACTTCGTACAGAGTTTGAAACACTTCGAATGAAGTCAGGAGAATCCATTTCAGATTATTTCTCTCGAACAATGGCTATCGTGAGCAAGATGCGGATTCACGGTGATAAGACGGAAGATGTGACCATAGTAGAGAAGATTCTTCGATCCTTATTACCAAAGTTTAATTTTGTTGTTTGTTCCATTGAAGAATCTCATGATATTGATGAACTTTCAATTGATGAATTACAAAGTTCTTTGTTGGTTCATGAGCATAAAATTAACCAGCAGGAGAAAGAGGAGCAAGTCTTAAAGGCCTCAACAGAAAATCATTCGGCACAAAGAGGAGATAGAAGACGTGGTAGAGGTAGAGGTCAAGATAGAGGTAGAGGAAGTAATGAACGTGGAACCCAACAACAATTCCAAAACCAAGATGATCATTCTCGTGATCCTCAAAGAAGAGGACGAGGACGAGGAGGCCATCACTCAACATCTTATAGACCAAAGTCAGCATAAAAGTCTAATGTTGAATGCTACAGATGTCGTAGGTATGGACATTATCAGTCAGAATGTCGAACTAATTTGAACAGACAAAGTGGAGAGAAAACTAATTATGCAGAAAAAGAAGAAGAGGTGTTTCTCTTGATGGCATGCCATGTGAATGAAGAAACAAAACAGAACATGTGGTAGTTGGATACCGACTGCAGCAACCAAATGTGTGGAGATAAGAAGGCGTTCTCTGATTTGGACGAATCGTTTCGGAACAAAGTCAAGTTTGGTGACAACAGCACAATTTCTGTCATGGGAAAGGGAAGGGTAACTATTCAAACTAAAGGAAATTCTACCCATACTATTTCTAACGTTCTTTTTGTTCCAGATTTAAAGACCAATTTGCTTAGTGTGGGTCAGTTGCAAGAAAAGGGGTATGAGATTTCTATCAAAGATGGAGTATGTCGAATTCAAGATACAAAGTTGGGCTTAATTGCTCAAGTAAACATGACAGAGAATCGTATGCTTCCACTTTATCTCCACAACACCACTCACTTATGTTTCTCAGCAAGATCGAAGGATGTTTCATGGCTATGGCATTTTCTCTATGGTCACCTAAATTTTGGTGGATTGAAGATTTTACAGCAGAAAAGTATGGTGATTGGTCTACCTCAAATTAGAACTCCCTCTGAGGTCTGTGAAGAATGTGTTGTTAGCAAACAACATCGTAATCAATTCCCACAAGGAAAATCATGGAGAGCAAAAAGGCAACTGGAATTGGTTCATTCTGACTTGTGCGGGCCAATAAATCCATCTTCCAATGGAGGTAAAAGATACATAATCACTTTCATTGATGATTATAGTCGAAAAACATGGGTCTATTTTTTGCAGGAGAAATCTTAAGCTTTTATAGCCTTTAAAAGCTATAAAACACAAGTTGAAAAAGAGATTGGATGCCCAATAAAAGTTCTTCGTACAAATCGTGGTGGAGAATTCAACTCACAAGAATTTGCAAATTTTTGTGAGAATCATGGAATCAAAAGGCAGCTTACAGCAGCATACACACCTCAACAGAATGGAGTTTGTGAAAGGAAAAATCGCACAATTCTAAATATGGTGTGAAGTCTTTTAACGAGGAGTGGTATTCCAAAAACCTTTTGGCCTGAAGCAGTCAACTGGAGCATTCATGTTTTGAACAGATGCCCAACCCTCTCTGTTTAAAATATGACACCGGAGGAAGCATGGAGTGGACGAAGACCAACAGTTGATCATTTTAGAATTTTTGGGTGTATTGCATATGCCCATATTCCCGATGAGAAGAGGAAGAAGCTAGATGATAAAGGAGAAAAATGCATTTTTCTTGGTGTTAGTGATCAATCAAAAGCTTATAAACTTTACAATCCTATCACTAAGAAAATTGTTATCAGTCGTGATGTTGTCTTTGATGAAGAAAAAAACTGGTTGTGGAGCGAGAATAGTGCTCAACAACAAATTCCAGCAGATTTTGACGGTGATGAAGAGAAAAGGCAGCAACATGAGGAGATAGTTCCGCCTATAAATGAAGCAATCGCAGAAAAAAGGCCTCAACGACAAAGAAAAAGACCTGTATGGATGATGGATTATGAGGTAACTGATTTTGATGAAGAAGACCCACTCACACATTTTGCTCTTTTTTCTGATTGTGATCCAGTAACATTTGAAGAAGCTGTTAAAGAGTCAAAGTGGCAAAAGGCGATGGATGCTGAAATTGATGCTATTGAAAGAAACTACGCTTGGGAGTTGATAGAGTTTCCAAAAGGGCAAAAGTCCATTGGTGTGAAGTGGGTATACAAAACAAAGCTAAAAGAGAATGGTGAAGTTGATAAGTACAAGGCACGCTTAGTCGTTAAAGGCTACAAGCAGGAGTTTGGCATTGACTACAAAAAAGTCTTTGCTCCGATTGCAAGACATGATACAATCAGGTTGGTGATTGCATTGGCAGCACAAAACTCGTGGCCTATTTTTCAGATGGATGTGAAGTCAGCTTTTTTACATGGAGACTTGGAAGAACAGGTATTTGTTAATCAACCTCCTGGTTATATTAAGGTAGGAAACGAGCATAAAGTTTTCAAATTAAAGAAAGCTTTATATGGACTAAAGCAAGCTCCAAGAGCTTGGTATAGCCGTATAAATGCTTATTTTTTGAAGGAAGGATTTCAAACATGTCCATATGAGCACACACTTTTTACAAAGGTTGGTGATGGAGGAAAACTGCTCATTGTGTGTTTATATGTTGATGATCTTATATTCACTGGAAATGATGATGTTATGTTTGAGAAATTTAAGAAGTCCATGATGGTTGAGTTTGAAATGACTGATCTTGGAAAGATGCATTATTTTCTTGGTATTGAAGTGGTGCAATTGGCAACTGGGATTTTTATATCCCAAAAGAAATATGTGCAAGAAATTTTGGACAGGTTTCAAATGAAAAATTGCAATCCTGTTAGCACGCCTACTGAAGTGGGATTGAAACTTGTTCGAGATCCTGAAGGAGAGAAGATTGATAGCACTCTTTACAAGCAAATTGTAGGGAGTTTGCTGTATTTGACGGCCACGAGACCTGACATAATGCATTCAGTTAGTCTCATAAGCAGGTTCATGGAGTGTCCAAAGGAGATCCATCTTTTAGCTGCCAAAAGAATTTTTTGATACTTACAAGGTACTGCCTGCTATGGATTGTTCTACAAAAAGGAAGACAAGTCTGAGTTGCTCGATTTCACAGACAGTGATTACGCAAGTGATCTAGATGATCGAAAGAGCACTTCAGGATATGTTTTTATGCTTGGTTCGTGAGCTATTTCGTGGTCTTCAAAAAGGCAAGCAATTGTCACTCTGTCAACAACAGAAGCTGAGTTTGTAGCTGCAACAGCCTGTGCCTGTCAAGCTGTTTGGTTGAGGAAGATTCTTGAAAAGATCTATTTCAAGCAAGAAGGACCTACTCTTATTTATTGTGACAGCAATTCAGCAATAAAGCTATCTAAAAATCCTGTTCTCCATGAAAGGAGCAAGCACATAGATGTGAAATATCATTTCCTACGTGACCTCACAATGGATGGAACAATTGATCTCATCTACTGTAGGAGTAAAGACCAAATTGCTGACATATTCACAAAGCCTCTCAAATTACCTGCATTTCACAAGCTCAGGAGGTTACTTGGGGTTTGCACTTTGGAGAATTCGATTTAAAGGAGTCATCTGCAGCTAGTCTTCATTAAACTGAAGTAAAAACTTTCAGTTTAAGGGAGGGTTTGTTGAAAGTCTTGTTTTGTCCGAGTTTTTTGGGAGTGTCGTTCAGCCAAGAATGTGTAATAGTTGCCTAGTTCTAGTGGTTAGAGTGGTTGCTAATGTGCAATACTTGCCTCGTTTTAGTGGTTAGAGTGGCTGCCTAGTTTATAGGATTGGTGGTCAGTAACAGTCCTATTTTCTTGTTTTGTTACATGTAAACTGCCTATATAAAGGCTACCTATTTGCTCAATGAAATGTACAGCAGTTGTCTTCTTTGTGCATCAGTATGAACATTGACGACACAGTTGTCAGTAGTTCGTCAATAAACCAAAATTTTCGTTGAAAGTTTTTTTCTCAAAAATATAAAAAATATTTCATCGATAATTACTGACGATATTACTTCTGTTGAGAAATTTGAAGGTGAGTTCTATTGATAGTCCTTCAGTACTTTGTTCATATATTTATTTATTTTATTAATAATATTAAATAATAAAGTTATATAATTAATTTTTTATTAGTTAATTTTATTAACAATATTTAATCTCTAATTTAAATTATTTATTTTGTTTTAATTATTTATTATTAATTTTATTAATACTATGTATTAATTTATATAATTAATTTTAATACTGAACAAATAATTAAAAATAAATTGATAATTCCAAATCATTACTAATTATTAAAACAATTTAATAAAAATATTCATTTATACAGTAAAAAGAATTAAAATAAAAACCTATAGAAACTATATATAAAAAAAAAAAGTTGCAGTGGGAGGTGGGCACATTGGCGAAGTGCTCGCTTGGATAATTGATGAGATGGGAGTACCTCCAAGCGTTGATGCCTTTTGGTTTTGATGAGAACCATACATGGCTAATTTGTCTTTCTCACAGACAACACTAAAATATTGATGCCAAAAAGAGACCGAGTAAGTTTCGTATGTGTCTTCTCACAGTGCCCCTTTTACCAACGTGGAAAACAAAATATCCACCGATAGTTTCAAATTTTTTCTAACTATTTATTCATAGTTATTATTATTTTTACATATTAGCAAAACTCAAAGGTTTTGCTTGGCAAGAAAGAAAGAAATGGAAAAGATGAAAACTTTGTTAATCTAATGATTAAGCTACAAAATAGAAAAGTGATTAAGAAACTTTACCATTAAATTATTAAATTTTTCTTTCTCATCCCTTTTATTTTTTTTACTAAGCAAAGCCAAAGAGATATAAAATAAATGCATATGTACAAAAGAAGAAAAGACATTTCAAGCATTGATTAAATGTTCCTTTTGCTAGAACAAATTGAAGGACATGGAATCAAAGAAATTATATTTAGTTTGATTATTTGATGTAATAATTATTTATAGAACTTATTTCACATTAAAAAAATATTTATATTATGATATTTTACATGTTAAACTTAGAAAGATTACTCAAGTACTTACACCAGCATTGATTGGGTCAAGTTTCTCCATTGTCCGTTGTTTTCAGACGATTTCCCTCTAGCACTTTCTTCTTATCCATGCCCAACCATTCTATCCGAGAGAGATTCTAAATACACCCAATTTTTTTACATTTCACACCTATCCCTTTGTATGTAAACAGTAGCCCATAAAAAAAAAATGGGTGTGAAAAGTAAAAAATAGGTATATTTAGAAATTCTCCTCTATCCGCTGTATACGTTATGGCTGGCTCCTATTCTATACGTCATTGCAATTATATTTTCCCACCTGCCCCATCTACAACATTCCTAAACAAATCTCTTGTATAAAAAGTTTTATTTACGTTGGACTTGGCCTTTCAGAATTTGAATTCCATTTCGGAAATATAGAACTTAAAGGAGCCAAGCATCTGCTATACGTTCTGGCATGGAGCACCGATAATTTCCTCAGATTACAAGGGAAGAGAGCCAACAGGCGTCGAGTAACATGGGATTTGGAGAGTAGATAAAGAGTAGGAGTAATGAGAACGAAACAATTTTTGTTTAGATCCGACAAAAAATCACATAAATTCACCATGTAACCCCATCAGCATCAGCAGTAGTAGAATGACAACAAAATTAATTTTATCATAAGATGGAAAATCAGGAGTTCACCTAGTGGCCCTGACGTCTATCTATGCAGAACCTCTTTAGAATATTTTGGGGGAAATAATCCTGGAAAGAAAGAAAACCATCTATCACAGCTTCTGAATCTTAATAACTTCCCCACTTACAATTGCTATACCCTCCTGGCAATGATCCTTGCAGCATTACCTTCTCCTTCAATGCATTCATGACCAGCCAATCATATAATTTTTCTGTTTTTTTTTTCTCAACTAAAGCCACCTTCTTGGGAGGTTCCAATAAGAAAAAGTATTTGGAGGCAAGGAATACCAAAAAACTAACTTCATGCTCTTTCATTATCCGATTTTCCTCTATCGTAAAGAAAATCTCTTCGTTACGTCATTCTTCCCTCAAAAACACCACTTTCTCCTACAAAACTCATTGTATCCCAAAACTCTTCCCTTTTATATCACACCTCTGCAAATTCGAACAAACCAAACTCTCAAACTTCCTTTGGAACCAATTTTGCACGTTTTTACTGTATAAACTGCATGGGTGTAAGCTGCAATGTGACAACGAACAGCACCTCACCAGCAACAGCAATCAGTTGCCAAACCCATGTTAAGCTCAATACTGTCTGGTGTATCAAATGGTATGTCAAGATTCGACCAAAATTTTTAATTTACAGCTTCGAAGAAAAGAACCTGTGGTTGCAAGTGCCCCGTTCGCACATTGAACGAACATCAGACCAACCACCAATTACCTGGACATAAAATATCAGTTAGTAATACCAGAAATAAGGAATACACTGGACAACATACTTCACAATTGAACACAAACTTACCTTGACAGTTTTGTCATCATACATAATCCATCTTTCATGATCATGACTATAGGCGAAACAGTGATAATGTTGCCCATAATAGCAAACCTGAGAGTATCAGAAATATATATAAAAAACAAAATCAAACCTTACAATCAATGTGCTATAATACCTTTTACTGCATTTTTAATTTTTGTAATCAAAAAAATAAAAAAGTCAAAACACGGGAGAGAGAGAATGCAAATACATACCACTGAGACTAAGTTATACTTATTTTTGCGACCTAGAACATGATAATGGACACTTATATCTATTTCAGTATTTAAGGCATCCAGTGTTGCTGCTATGTTATCAGCACTCTCACATGTATTCTCCCAACCTAGAACTGCAAGACCAAAAATGATAACGATTTTAAAAGTATAAACAACTGACTGGCTAAGTATAAATTCATTTAACAACTACAAGCACAACCTGTTGTGAAAACATGTGGTGAATTTGAGAGAATGTGATCGATATAGTTGAGCTTTCCACAGCCACCAGCCTCTAGATCACATGGTAACTGATGGTTCCTCTCCACTAGATTTAAAAGCTCATCAAAGGAGCTTTCTGCACACTTAACCTGAATGGTAAACAAAAGTTTGTTAGGAAGAACCATTCAACAGAAATTCTGGATTTTTTTTTTTGCGAAGGAGCAATACCTCTCGCAGTGCACAGGCATTTATATTATGAAAAAAAGTAGTGTATTTCAAATGTCTGGACTCCACAGGACAACTGTCGCATTTCATTAATTCAGACACATCCATTCCAAAAAGAGAATGCACTATACAAGCACCGTTTGCACAATCCCAAGGGCCCATGCAGTTGCTGTCCACAGAATCAGCATCAGAAACACTCGAACCAGAAGTAAAAGACTGATGAAGGCAATCAAATATTACAGCCAATACTTCTGAAGCATCGTTCATCTGAGCCTGTAAATTGCTACTATTTTTGTCAAAACTTTCCAACATAGACGTCCATCTAAAATCATAATTATGGGTAATGATAGGATATGTAACAACTAGGAAAACCAAGTAGTATCATAAAAACTGAACCTACCTCTTGGAAAAAGTTACTATCAGGATACAAGTTGCTAAGCGCTACTCTAAGTGATGTAGGGGCGACTGGTTCTCTCTGTGCATCAGTAGATGCAATGTTCAGGGCAGTGAAAATTTCATATAGTGCACAGACAACACATGGATCTCCCACATGAACATGATTTGATGTCGATCTCCGCAAGAATTCATCACGAAACCGTCTCAAGTGCCACAACGACTGAGGTTATGCCAAAGGCAGCACATGATTAGCAAGAGAAAATTACAAATAAGCCAAGTTCAAGGATGGTGGGCTGAAAGAGACCATAAATCACTCTTACAAAAAAAAAAAAAAAACCTGTATTATAACATTCAGGAAGCAATTGTATTCACCAACTTCATTCTGCAGGCCTGTACCAAACACATCAGTTTCGATCAAACCTTCACTGGAGGCCTCGTTTGGTGAGACACCATGGTTATTTACTTGCAAAGGTACCCTTTGTACTGTTCTCGAACTTGAAGGCAAGGGCAACCTCTGTTGTGCTTGGTATGTATCTGAAAAATGACATAGACACAAGGTTAATAGCTGCTGAAGTTGCCAATCTAGTCAAGGAAAGTGATAACTAGGAACTTAACACCCAGTCCATGCTCAAACAATATGCCCGGATTCCAGGCCAAGCTGCAATCAATCAGAAAGAAGAATGATATACAACGGAAAAAAGAAACTACAGTAATGAAAATGTCTATGACAAAAATTGCAATATTTAAGCAGACAAGTATGTGTCCAATTTATATAAGTGAAACTTATTTCAGCACATACTGAAGCATGCATGTGAAAATATACATGCAACTACACAATGGACTACCAAATACACTGATATACACTCACCGGGTTCAGCCAAAACTACCAAGTTAAACACTTAAGCATAGTATGTGTCCAATTTATATTAGTGAAACTTATTTCAGCACATACTGAAGCATGCATGTGAAAATATACATGCAACTACGCAATGGACTACCAAATACACTGATACAAACTGGTATGTTCTCGAACCCTGGGTCTAGTTCTAGGTTTTTCCACTGTAAAATCAAAGGAAGGTTTTGCAGAATGCTTCTGTGAATGCCTCCATTTTTGACCTATTTTTGTTTAATAAATTTAGGCTCATTTAGAGAGAACCCAACAATCTCTTGAGTAAGTAAGTACTCAAAACTTTTTCTGAAAATTCTTCTCCACTTTTTCCTTCTTCATAACTGTCTTTAAAGGACTCACAAAGAGCAGATAAGTAACTGCTATTCTAGGAAGAAACTGCTCCTAAATAATAGTAGAACTAAACACCACTATTTCAACTATTAATAACTGACACATACTCATAATTAAAATAGAAATACACCAACAACAGCTGGACACAACAGGAATAAAATACTAAGGACTTAGCTATACAACTAACTTTCTTCTTTCGATGACTGAACTTCTTGTAAACCTTACTAGTATTCTCCTGAAGCTGCTTGCTGTCTCATAACACACGCTCACCGGGTTGAGCCAAAACTACCAAGTTAAATACTTATGCATAACTAGGCAGTTCATCGTCCAAAAATGTTGGTGCATTAGCCAATCAGATCGAGGACTCCAATACTTAACCCTTGTGACAAATACCCACAAAAAGTATGGCCCAAGTTTGTCTAAATATAAACTACAGAAGAGTGGTATAAATTCAATGCAAAATATCCCTTAATAGATAAAACCAAACCCTTTGTTTACCAATTAAAGTTTATAGGTGAAATCATTTTAAAGTTTGTTCACAAGATGCTATTAAGAAAATGGGTGACCAAGACAAATAACCAGACATACAATAATATAGTTCTTTTACGTTCACTAAGAATGACCAACTTGTTTCAAGACACCCAAGCACAACACTTGTAAGAGCAGTGTAACAATAAGAAGCTTGCTTAAGGAAATGCGGTAAGAACGTTACCAATGCTTTGGCGAACAGCCCTCTTAAGGTCAGCTTGGAACCTTTCTTCATCATCTTCCTCAGCTTGCAGTTGTCTTAAAGTCTTTGTACCACCTTCTCCAGTGATAGGAGCAACTGTTTTCACAGAAGTACCCATGTCAACTTAGTACCCAAAACTTGGACAAAAAAAAATTGGAAAAAAAACTTACCACATAATAATAATAATAATAATAATAATAATAATAATAATAATAATAATAGCAAATCAAATTCACACGGACGTATGGTCTATAACCATTATGGCAAGGCATTGTCAACGGAGGAATCAGATACAAATCTTAAGTGCAAACTGCTAAAACTGATATAAATAATAAACTTTATTCCTTGTATTCTAAACTTTATATACTATAGAAAATAGGAAAATGTATGTGGAATGGGTTAACATATATTATTGCTGTAGCTAACAAAACTAAGCCGGAAATTGTAATTTTCCAAAATAAATTATGGCAAGTCTAATTCTAGTACAACCTTGTGCTGGATTTTGTAGTTTATCTAATAGTAGCACATGGCAGTCAAAACAACATTTTGAAAAAGCAAAACATAGGAGGAGATAGAACATTGACATAAATCACGCATGCAGAGACAGACAACATTAGAAGGGAAACTTTCATCAATATCAGAGAAACTTGGTAGAAAAAAAAAAAAAACCCAATACTATACAAACAATATCAGAGTGAAGGTGCATGAGCACATATGTGTAGACCTGATATCCAGTAAATTAAAAGGCTCCAGCTCAAGCACTATATGGTCTAACCATAGGTTTAATGCAGTATCAGAATATCAATTGCCGCAATATGACATCATGTGGCAGGTGACACAAAGTAAATACAGAAACAAAGAAAGCACTTAAAGGATGTCTAGTTTACTTTCCAAATATTAATTTCACATAGACAAGGGATTATGATATGCCATAGCAATTTCTGAGATGTGAAACTTATAGTGAGCATTGACTTAGACAAGAATCAAGTGACATGTTACTGAAAGATATGATTCCAGTGCAGGCATAAATGCATCAAAGAAAATGAACAGTTCAGCATCAAGACATTATCATCAAAATGCAGCAACTTGTTTCTGCTTTGAAGACATCCATGTAAAAGTCACACACAAGAAATTAGATTAAATCTCTCCCTGTTTTCCAGTCTGCTTCCATAGTTTTAATTTGAACCCTCTCTCAATCACCATAGAACCATTTGTCTATTTTCACACTATTCTTGGAACCAGGTAAATATTTGCAGAGTGTTAAGGAATGTAAATATAACATTCTAGCACATAAAATTACAAAAGGAAGCAAACTTTACCACTGTCCACAGGGACACCATCAACATATCTAACTTGCTCTTCCACGTTGCCATGAGAGCTTCCAACTTGAATGTTTTCCTTTTCAGATGACAGCACTTGGTACTTTCCATCAAGAAATTTGTTGTTACTCCTATGCCGTCTACCCTTTCTTCCTGTCCGTTGAACACTAGGAAAAAGACCATCCTCTAGAACTGCACCATTGGATAGTCCTGCGTAATATGAAAATGTGAGGATCTCCCAAGTACTATGGACAAACAAGTGAAATTTACAAACCTTGTTATATTGCTAACCATGTTTAAATTCTGCATGAGTGCCAGAAGTATTAGAACTCACTGGCACAGCTAAACCATTGGCAGTGCTCAATGGTATGCTATCCAAATTGTTTGTGACCCTGTTTCCTAATGCCGAATGTTCCTGAAAAGAAAGTTTATATGGTTTTCTGATCACCTCATTATAGTCCCTCTAAAAGTAGCAAAAAGCACATCTAAGCAAAACAGCATTGACCAACTTCCATCTCATCATGTATAAAGGAAAAAGTCGCAACAGAATGCTTACCTGAACATCTGGATCACCAGCGACCACATAAGCATCAAGCAAACCATTGGCAGCTTTTTCTGCATATGCTTGATTAGCTTTTTTATTTTGCTCAGCAAGGTGCTTCTGTTTAGCCTCATTCTCAATCCGTCTTTGATACTCCAGAGTCTCTTTAAGCTTTCTTTCCTCTGCTTCAAGCTCGATTTTTCGTCTAAATTCCTCTTCTTGTTGTTTTAGGTCATTACTATTCACAGAAACAACTTCAGAATCTAGAGGGTCACCGTCAGAAGCAACTGCCAGAGATCTGCATGAAAATGCACATTGATATCTATGTCAAAAAGTTAGTACCACTCGTGAAGAGCAGAATACTTTAGAATAAATAAATGAGAATATGCAAAAGCTAAACAGGAGGAAAACATACACTTGCTCAGCAGTCTCATCACTAGGTATACGCAGCTCATTTCCACCAGAAGCCTGAAACAGTAAGAAAATATTAGAACCGCACCATGGAATATGTAACTTAAGTAACCACCAGCAGAATATGAAAAAAAAAAAAGTAAGCCATACCTTTGAATCCTTGGATTTTCTGAACTCCTTGTTCTTCTTCTTATCCTTGCTTTTCTCCTGTGAATGTCTGAAATTATCACTTCCTCCTTGAACAACCTTCTTAGAATCACGTGCAAGCTCTGCTAAGAAAGCTTCTCTCGCAGCATCAGATTTCTCAGTGGCATCTTTCTCGGCCAGATCCTCCAAGTGTGTCTGAATTTAAAAATAATAAAAAAATAAAGTAAAAGGGCATAACAAGATATATAAATTTGTCTGCACGAAATAGAACATCACACAAATTTCAACTAGTTTAATACAAACCCTCAAGTATGATTTCACTAAAGGCAAAATTATTGATTGATAATCATTTCCAGACACAGGCTCAAGTTTGAGTTCCAACTGCTGCATCCCAGAAACGTTTCGCATAATTCGTGCATCAATTTTGCTTAGCTGCTTGACAAAACAAAACAGTTAAGAATGGCAGGTTAAGAATCAATTCTTTATAGTGAAAGTTGCATCTAAAAAAAATGGCTGACCTCGACTGATAATTGCTCCTTCTGCCTCTGAATGGCAACTTCTATGCAGGTGTCCACTTGATGCAGATAATCCTTAGCTCTCCAGTCATCATCTTCACCAGATTCCGAGTCACATAACTGAGAAGTCACACCAGTACAAGTATTCTCATAGCCAAACTGATTGAAGTTCAGTGCTTCTGCTTCTTTTAAAACATTGGATATGGCATCTAACTCAAATCTACTGCTAAGGAACATAACATCGTTCTCACTCTCAACAAGTTCTTCTCTTCTCTTTTTAAGGACAGATTCATAGCTTCGAAGAACAAATTCAGTGGCAGTCTCCCTCTTCTTACCTTCTTCAAGACAGAGATCCTCCAAAGCCTGCAATGCTTCTTCATAGCTTAAATGGTCACATTTTCTCTCACAGAGACTCTGTAGGTGATAAAACTCCTTCTCCAGCATCTGGAGAATTTCCAGTCCTTGCTGTGTTTTCTCTTCTTTCAAGCGCATCCATGATGACAATTGATGCCCACTTGAGGGGCCTGCAAAGATCCAGGACAGCATAGCATCAGCATCCTGTAGATACCCATTTCCATTCCTACCATTAGCATTTGTCAGCGCAGCACCTTCTATTGCTGCATCAGGCAATAACTGTTCATCCAGGAGGAGACACGAAGCATCTGCATTAAGAACAATCTTCTCTTTAACCTCAAGAATCTGAGTGGCACAGTTCACATCATCCACAGGAGCAGTCTTCTCAGAATATCTAGCCAGACCACAAGACTGAGATAAGTCCTGCAAGAATTTGAGGATTTTTCTAAGCTGTGTAGCTCCCAGAAAACAGATGCACATGGGAGTTTGATCTAAACCATGATTCAGAAGCTGAGAACCAGAAACCAGACTCCGCAACTCATCCATTGTGAATTGTATCACCTTGTTAAGATGGCTCGCAGCAAGGTACTTATGTCTAATAAGCAGTTTAAATGTAGCATGAATTCTTTCAAGCAACTTTGCACGCTCGGCATCATCCACTGGTGGCCAACTATCCACAAGAGGATATGTTACAGAACCCTCTTTTCCATCACATTCTTTGCACTCAATGCTAGAAACTTTGTCACAATCATTGCCCTCTACACTACCACAATTGTGACGATCCCCTAAATTTTCCTTCTCAGGAGATGAATCCCATGCATCTTTAAAGCAATCATCACACTCCTCATTATGGTTCCTTGCATAAAAATCCCCTGAAAACTCTGAGTCCCGGCATTTAGACTGGTTCCCAATCATTTGAACTGCAGCAGAAATATCCAAAGGATTCCAAGAACAGTTAAGTAGCTTCTCTATCCACTCATTGTCAATACTCTGTGGCAAAACGTTCTGCAGTTTTGGCATGAGGTTTCCCATATGTTCCTGAACAACATGCTGCATATGAGAATCTGAATCCGCAAACTTTTCAATACACCTACAGCAAACCCAAAACTTCCAAGTCTTATTCACCTCAGCAAATGCTAAAGCCTCCGATAAGACATCACCAGCCAATCCATCTTTCAATAAACCAAAATATGCCTTGAGATCACTAACCCTAATACTAAGCAAATTTTTCTTCAGATCAATACTCATTGAATGCCAAAATGATCGAACCCAGTCTTTCCTTTCAGCTGCAGAACCATTCTTCCTCCTCCTCCTATCAGCTCCTCCCCTTTGTACACTTCCCGAAGTCATATCCAGTCCATTCCTCTCTCCCTCGCCTTGCAGCAGTGGGGAAGAAGAAGCTGCTTCAGATTTCTGCTGCTGCAACAACCTAGCAGCAGCAACTCTAACCTCAATCTCTTTCCTTCTTTCTTCTGGAGTCTTTGTAGCTTTCTTAATCTCATTAGGCCTTCTCGTTTGCATTAACCTAGGCTCCATTGGATCCTTAGTAACTCCCGGAATTGGAATTAACCTAAACTTCTCTTCTCCATTCCCAAAATTCTTCATCCAAGTAGAAAAAGAAGCTATATTCGATTTCTGTTTCAACGACCTAAGCTCACTTTGCACGTCCAAAATCCTTGCCTCCGCAGTTGATATTTTCTGTTGGCTCTCTTCTTGTAAGCTCTCTTTGGCAGGATCCACCGGATTCTCAATGGCCAATGCGCGTTCGCATTCTTGAACCACTTCTTCGTACTCTTTTCCATCGTTTGCCGCTTCATACAGTAAATTGGCATAAAAATGACCAAATTCGATGGAGTTCGGAGATAATTTGACAGCTTTTTTGGCCGAATCGATCGCGTTTTTTAAATGCCGCTGTTTGGCGTTAGGGTCATCAATTATGGACGCCACTTTTAGGCAGACCGTGCCTTGAACGCGGTGGATTAGCGCCGCGTGAGCCGAGTTTTCATGTCGAGTGCACGATTCTTTCATCAACCGAAGCGCTTTCGTATGGTTGCCACGTCGGAGTGCCGTTAGGGCTCGCTCGCATTCCAACTTAACCGCCGCATACGACGACGAAGACGAACCATCCGATTCAACGGGAACCGGCAATACCTCGATCTTCGCATTATTCCCAGCCAGCTCGGCTTCAACTGAATCATTAACAACATCCACCGGCGACGGCTGCTTTGAGCGTGGAGCAACGTTTTTCTTTTTGTGCCCCATCTACATCTATCTCAATCGAATTAACATGCATAAATCTTTTCTTTAATCGGTTTATTTCGAGAGAAAGTGATTGGAAAGGAGAGAAGGAGGGGAGTAGAGAATAAAGACGGACTTACTGGAAATGTGAGGGGTAAAGTTGGAAAATCGGAGGAGTAGCGATCGGCGGTGTAATCGAAGCGACGAGGTGAGAGTAAGGGAAGAATCCCTTCGTCTTCGTCTTTTTCTTCTTTTCCTTTTCTTTGTGACTGACACAGACAAGCAGATGGACGACACCTACTCCATTGAAGGAAGAGGGTGAGGCTTTGACCTCTGGAAAGCTGGAATGAGAATTAACCCATTTTAATTTTTACTAACAAAAAAAAATTAATAATTTTTATACCTTTTGTAAGCTGAGCTCCAGACTTTATTTTTATAATAATTATTAATATCGAATTACTAATAATTTTTTATAGTTACGATTAACCGATTTTAATTTATACTAATAAAATAAAATAATAATCATCTAATATATATTTTTTTATGTAAACTACAAGTATCTCAATCCGTTTTAACGATATGAGACTAATCATGCTCGTAGCTTAGTCACAAGTAAAACATTTTATATGTATAGTTTAAAAATTGATACGTGTAATGTCTTAAAATAAAAAAATAATATTTCTTTCAATTTTTTTATATAAGAATCTATATATATTAAAATTTCAAAATAAATTAATTATTTTTTTAAATCAATTATCTATTTCAATTTTAAAGATAAAGATATATATTTTTATATATTTCAAAAATTAAAAAAAAATCTCATATTATTTATAAATTTCTTTACTTATCTTTTATCAATATACATGTATTGTTATTATGTACATTATTTATAAAAATAAATAATTTTGATATAAATTTTTTATATGGATACACTTTTTTTAAAGAAAAAACAAACGTATTTTATATGAATATGTGACATGTGTGGTAAGATGAATTTTTTTCATCTTTAAAGTATAAAATGTCCACAAAAAATTACTTAATTATTGATTAATGTTATATTTATAATTTCAATAAAATTTAGTTTTTTATAATAAACTTATATCTTATATAAAAAAAATAAAAGCCAAAACTTTAGCTAAAAATAAAATATCCAAGGAAGATACATTAACTTTTTTATACTTAAAATAATAAATTAATTATCTTTCAAAAAAGTAATAAATTGATTTTAATTTTTATATAATAATCATATTCAATTAATTATTTATTTTTAAAATATTAAAAATTTTTAAAAAAATAGATTTCAACTATATTATCTTAATTTAAATCAAACAAAATTTATCTCAGAGTTTAAATTTTTTATCACTTATTATGTTATTTTTAAATTAAAAAATATTCATATATTTTGATCAAAATTATCTTAAAATTTTAAATTTTTTATAAAAAACATTAAAAGTGGATATTTAAATTTATATATTTTAGTATTGAATTAAGCTTCCATATCTTTTTTTTCAATTTTAATTTATTCCTTTTTTAGAATTATTTATTCAATTATTTTATTTAGAAAAAAAGTTCATATGGATTATCTATTCTCTTGCAACGTATAATCTTAAATATTGTGTTTAATTATTTTGAATTGATTTGAATTTTAAAAAACCTAAATAATAAATTAACTTTAGTTTTATTTCTATTAACATTTTTATTTTACTTACCCTTTATGTTTAACACTATTATAAATAATTCTTTTAAAAACCCTAAAAAATAGAGTTTTTTAACACTAATTAATTTTATAAGATTAATTTAGAGTCATCTAAATTCAAATTTTAAAAAAAAATTTTAAATATGCAATATTAACTAATAATCTATTAATAATTAATATAGTATGGATTGTTTTCATTAAAATTGTAGTTATTTAATTCATTTATTAAATATTTAAGATTTGTAATATTTAATTTTTCTATAATTTTTTAATTGTTATTTGATTTAAAATTATTTTTTAATTTACGTATTCTATATATGCATCAAGTTTTTAATACATTATTCAACATGTATTTCAAAATAATTTTTTTATAATTCTATTCTTTAAAAAATTATTATAAATTAAAATAATCATCGTACAGTACGAATTTAAATCTAGTCTTACATATATAAGCCAAAACAGTTGGCTCAAAGTAAAACTCCTATGTAGATTGTTTATAAATTTGACATGTGGCATTCATTTTACTAAAATAATAATTATCATTTTTAAAATTTCAAAAAGATAGAAATTTCTCCCTATATATATTAAAAATACATAATAATTCAATTATATTTTTAAACCAATTATCTATTTCAATTTTTAAATTATAAACATTTATATTTATATATAATTAAAATTAAATAAAAATAACATATTATTTATGTAACATCCCGTTACCACATTGTTCACGTATTTCTATACAATTTTACCGGTTGAGCTGTCTGTGATGCCATTAACATTCAACAATGACAGGAATAAATGTTAAACATTTATTTAACAAATATGGACTATAAAATTTCTTTTCATTATTTCTTATATCCAACATCCCCTATTGTCTTATTTCACTAAAGTAGTACTGTATACTTATGTCTGAAATGTAAAAGAGAAGAGACTGTACCTGTCATGTTTAACTTCCATCTTGGAGCTACTTCTTTACTCCGAGTCTTTTATCTGTGGAGTTAAAACAAAGGGGTGAGCGATTCATACGCTCAGTAAAGGAAATATATGCTGCTTTATAAAACCAAAACTATATTCCACGAACTGTTTGTTTTTCCTAAAATCATATCAATAGGAAAACAGTGGTTATAGTAACCAACACTCTCTCAACACACCATTCAAAATCACGGATAAACAGTTTACTTTAAAATGTAGTAAACAGTAAATAGGATTCCGTAAATCCCCTCAGTAAACAGAAATCAATAATTTGAGATTAGGCAATAATTAACTCATGCTCTCATTGTTCCCACAGGAACACAAGTCGTCTGCTTTTGGGTTGCACCCGTAGGCCATCGCCCCTTACGGCTATCTCAACTAGATCTATGGCCATAATCTATAAGTGGTCCTCGGGTCCACTTGCCAAGTGACCTCGAGACCGCTGAAGACTTAACGGGTCCATCAGCCCTGTGACACCCTGAGGTGCACCCGTAGGTCCATCGACCCGAGCCACCGCCCCAGGTGGGTCACGCAATTATATGAATAATAATGCATGAACTCAGGGCCTAAAGTCTCAAAAGCACTTTATATTTCATGAAAACCTTTAAGGAATTATTTCATAAATTCATCGTTTTCTCAAAATAATTTTCCTTCAAAAAGGTTTTAAAAACAGCCCGCAATCTCACTGAATTCCGTGTGAGAAAGGCCCGGGTTAACTGGCTCGCCATGGCTAGTTCGCCTATGGTCAACTCGCCCATTAGTCAACTTGCCCGAAAATGGTTTCATATTTTATATTTTCAAAGCTATTTAAATAGTTCATTTTCCGTTGAAAAACATTTAGAAAAGAGAAACCTGTTCGCCATGGTCAGCTCGCCCATTCGGCTCGCCCATGGTCAACTCATCAATGCGGCGAATTAGTGTTCACCCGCCAACCTTAGTCTTTAAAAACAACAGGTAAACTGGTTCCCCTTCAGTGGCTCGCCCACAACTTTCTTAACAAAGGGGTCGCCCGCCCCAAATGCATTATAAGAGGGTCACTCGCCCAAGGAATAGAAAAAGGGTTCGCCATCCATTGGCTCGCCCGGGTTTTGATAAATCAGGGGTCGTTCGCCCCATTTAACAAAATAAGGGTTCGTTCGCCCAAAATGACAAAAGGTTTGGCTCGCCCGCCATAACCGTTCGCCTAACATTAGAAAAACAAGGGCTCGCCCACCCTGTATCGATTCGCCTAATTATAACATAAGGGGCGGCTTTGTAGCTCGCCCAAAATCAAAACACTTATCAAAACAATGCATGTCATAAAACAAAACAATTTCTCAATAATTTCTATGAAATTTACTCCACAGGACATGCATTCTCTTCACATACATCTCCCTTACCTGGTTTAACTAAGCCTTGCTTCCTGCTCGCCAATAGCCATTTCCAATTCCCGGTTGCAAAATAATTTATAAATTCTATTAATATTTCATTTTATATCACTTGGCGAGATTGGGATAAATCAAATGACTACTCGCCCAACAGAGCTCTTACTAGCTCGCCCAACCAAGCTCGTCATTCATCAAATGGCTTACAAGTGGGAGCTCGCCAATCATTCACGCCATTCACACATTGGCCAATTAGTGGGAGCTCGCCCAAAATCAACACGCATGGTTACATTTCCTTAAATGTGGGAGTTCGCCCACCATCAACTCGCCATTGCCTTGGTTTAAACTAACATGTGGCGACCTCGCCACTACCACATTCCATGCTTAGCTCGCCCATGATCACTGAGCTCGCCCATGAATTAAACTAGCGTTGGGCGACCTCGCCCACTTGAACAACAACTATTAACATGCCAAGTTCATTATTACCTACTCGCCTCAGTGGCGATCATCAAATTCAACATGGGCGATCATCGTAGTCGCCATTCTCGTCACTCTTACACCATTTCTAGCATTTTCCTTATTCATTCTCGATTATTTTCCCATCATTCTACTACAACTTCAACCCAGTTTCATTTTATTCTTCATCTACTTCAAGCTATGAATTTATTCTATTTCTATGATCTAACAAGAATTAATCAAAAGCAACACTAAAATCATGCTTCTCGTACTTGAAATCATAGAAATATATCATTCAATCTCAAGAAGTCATTAAATCTCACCTTAATCAACTGCACTTCCAGCACAGATCACTTTCTGTCTCATGTTGGCCTTACTTTGCTTATTCCTTTAGCTCATCAACGATGGAGGAAAGGTTTTACAAGCAGGTTTATGTGTTTAGCCACGTTAAGGAAGAAGTTTAGTAGATCAAGCATGGTAGAAAAGGGAAGGAAATCAGAATATAACTTGCAGTTACATAGCTCTCGTGAAGAAGGTGAAGTTTGCTAAAAGGGTTTTCCTCAAGTATTTCTTCTTATATAGCCATGCTATCCAATCAGAACCAATCACTTGGCCTTATCTCATTTCCATCATTTATTTCACGTCTTTCATGCATTTAATGCATGAAGAAAAACTGTAACTCAAGTGGCGTGAAAGTCTTCCTTCCACACTCCTTTTTCTCCTACTAGTGACTTTGTTTTATTTCTCAACCAATAAGGGTAATTCCCTTATTGACTTTAGCATCCTCTCCATTAATTGTTTTCAACCGTATGACTTACAAAGTCAATTTTGGCTGCAAAATGGTTTGAATCTATTTTCATTTTGTTCCACAAGTGTTGATTCTAGTTCATCTCTTCAACCTGAGACCTCAGCTCGCCCATTCTGTTTCAATTCCAGTTCGCCAACAATATTTGGTGATTTACGAGCTGATTTCCTTTGCTTGGCTATCACCATTTATTGTTCTACTCGCCTATTAGATCTCATAAGCTCACTCAATCCCGATAGGCGATCACAAGTCCTCGCCCAATTCAGGCTATCATCTTAAGCAACTAAACTTGGCGAACTTACCTATTCGCCAAACCGAAGAGGCAAACAATCAACTCGCCATCATCGACTCGCCATACTCATCACTTGGATGATCAGATCTCTCGTCACATTGGGCGATCACCAGGTATGGCTCAACTCGCCAACTCTGCTCATATCACGCACACGTTGGCGAACTCACCTGTTAGCCGGTATGGCCATTAGATACTACTAATCACCCTCCATTGGCGATCACCCTTGCTCGCCCATTGGCGAGCTGCTCCATCTACTCGCCCATACATTATTTCACCGAAATTGCTCCATTTACTTCTTCAATTAAGGAGCTTTTTCACCCAAGTGAAACTCATTATTTATTATTTACTTAATTTTCATTATCCATTTTATGAAATTAGGTCTACAATAGTGTAGAATCAGGTCTTACAATTTATCTCTTCATAATTAAGATTACAAAATATAATATCTATATCTATATTTTTTTATCAATTAATTTTTTTTATTTTATAAAAGATAACATTTATATATATATTAAAATCAGTATGGATAATGTAATATATAACATGCAATGGCATAACAATATGTTACGCTTAACAATTTCCATTAATTTTTTATGATTTTTTAAACGATAACATCATTTTTTTATTTTTTAAATATTTTAATTAATACGTAACATGTAATCATTCTTTTTTTATATTAATATTACAAAATATAAAATATATACCTACAACTTCACAAAATATAAAATATATATATATATCTACAACTTTTATTAATTAATTTTTTTTAATTGTTTAAAAGGTAACATCTATATCTATCTATATTAAAATTTTTAATTTTCTCCATTTTTATTATATAAATTGAAAGTAATCATTTATTTTTTTATCAATGCTTAGTACTTAGGGATCTTAAGAGTCAAAAATTGAAAATTCAACTTTTTGTATTTAGATTATGTAAACGAGATTTTGGCATCGAATTTTATCGCACATCACATAAAATATTGTATCAGATGAGATTGCAATGTTTATAAATAGGACACTTGTGTTGGAGATTAAAAAATTGGTTACAAAGACACAATTCAAGGTATTAGATTAACATATTTTTTTCAATGATAAAATATATAGCAACATAATTTTAAGATATATCTGATTTAGCATGTATATTGTTATTAACTATTTTTGTATTTGTGTATATATATCGGACAAATCTTTCACCGGTAGAGTAACTATCATAAAATTAAGTTGATACAACTTTTGGTTGGTATTATTTGTTATGTGGGCACAACAAAAACTGTTTGAAATTGATGAAAAATTTCATTGTTCCTCATGTAATGTTGATGTCCCTAATCCAACTCTAAAGTAAATAATAATTATATTTACTTTATTTAAAACATTAAACAGAAATTATTCAAAGATAATGATAAAAGCATTTTATAATTTTAATATATATAACTTAATTGTAACATTTTGAATATCTTATAAGTACAAGTTGAATGCTGAGACATTTGATGATTCTAAAAAAGCAATGTTTGTACTTTTCAATAAGCTAAGAATTTAATTAATAAAGATATTGACAATATATACGAAATTTCTCTTAAAGTATTGATTAGTTAATAATTATTTTAATATCGTCCAATATTCAATTTAATTTAATGATATGTCTATGAATATGATTTAGGAAAATAGAAATTAAAGAATTTACTGTGTCTAAAGTTTATCATTTTGATCATAAACTTAAATGTTGAAAATTATTGGAACAAGTTTGTATATATTTATATTATATGACGATCTTTGTTATATTTTTATATAATATATGTTATAACTGAAAATTAAATTGCAAATTAGTATTTTATTCATGTCTTTTATTTCATCTATGGAATCTATTAGATCATCATATAAGGTGATACATCATTCAAAGATAGTAATGAATACTCAAGAATTATTTACTAACACTCTAGCTCAACAAGAATTCATTGACGAATCTCTATTTAAAAAAATTTGTACACAAAATTGATTTTAAGACAAGAAAAATATCAATCTCTTCAAATCAAAAACATGTTAAATTCTTTTATATACTATTTTCATTCAAAAATTACAATATGAATTTGATTTAACATTTACAAAATTTACATAATTATATCCAATATATGATTTTTTATATTACTGTATTTTACAATATACAAATTTCAAATAAAAGTATTAAATTTACATACGTTTTCTTTTTCATAAACATAATAATTTATATTATGAAGCTTCCAAAAATTGTATATTATTAATGACTTTATTATTTGATTAATGTATATCGGTATATCGCATATGTTTAAAACTAGTTTTTATACTTTTTGTAAGCTAAGCCCTAGTCTTTAGTTTTATAATAATATATATAATAATTAATATCGAATTAGTACTAAATTTTTATATTTTTATTAAAAAAATATCGAAATACACATATTTTTTAAAATATATTACAAATAGAAAATATGGGGTAATCTCTCGTGAAATTAGAACTTTCGACTGTAACATCCCGTTACCACATTTTTCACGTATTTCTATATAATTTTACCGGTTGAGCTGTCTGGGATGCCATTAACACTCAACAATAACAGTAATAAATGTTAAACATTTATTTAACAAATATGGATTATAAAAATTCTTTTCATTATTCCTTATATCCAACATCCCCTAATGTCTTATTTCACTAAAGTAGTACTGTATACTTATGTCTGAAATGTAAAAGAGAAGAGACTGTACCTGTCATGTTTAACATCCATCTTGGAGCTACTTCTTTAACTCCGAGTCTTTTATCTGTGGAGTTAAAACAAAAGGGTGAGCGATTCATACGCTCAGTAAAGGAAATATATGCTACTTATAAAACCAAAACTATATACCACGAACTGTTTATTTTTCCTAAAATCATATCGATAGGAAGACAGTGGTTATGGTAACCAACACTCTCTCAACATACCATTCAATATCACGGGATAAACAGTTTACTTTAAAATGTAGTAAACAGTAAATGAGATTCCGTAAATCTCCTCAGTAAACAGAAATCAATAATTTGAGACTAGGCAACGATTAAATTATGCTCTCATTATTCCCACAAGAACACAAGTCGTCTGCTTTTGGGGTGCACCCGTAAGCCATCGCCGCTCACGGCTATCTTAACTAGATCTATAGCCATAATCTATAGGTGGTCCTCGGGTCCACTTGCCAAGTGACCTCGAGACCGCTGATGACTTGGCGAGTCCATCAGCCCTGTGACGCCCTGAGGTGCACCCGTAGGTCCATCAACCCGAGCCACCGCCCCAGGTGGGTCACGCAATTATATGAATAACAATGCATGAACTCAGGGCCTAAAGTCTCAAAAATCACTTTTACATCTCATGAAAACCCTTATGGAATTATCTCAATCCATATTATCATTTTCTCAAAATGATTTGATTTTCAAAAAGGTTTAGGCTTTATGTTTACAAAACACCTTAGATAACAGCCGAAATCTCAACATTTAAAATCTGGTCACCCATGGTCAGCTCGCCCATGGCAACTCGTCCATAGCGGTGAACTAGTATTCCCGCCCACTTTTGCTTTTAAAAACAACAAGCAAAATTGGCTCGCCCTAAGTGGCTCGCCCATTAGTCAATTTGCCCGAAAATGGTTTCATAATTTCTATTTTCAAAGCTATTTAAATAGTTCATTTTTCGTTGAAAAACATTTAGAAAAGAGAAACCTGTTCGCCATGGTCAGCTCGCCCATTCGGCTCACCCATGGTTAACTCATCAATGCGGCGAATTAGTGTTCGCCCGCCAACCTTAGCCTTTAAAAACAACAGGTAAACTGGCTCGCCCACAATTTTCTTAACAAAGGAGTCGCCCGCCCCAAATGCATTATAAGGAGTCACTCGCCCAAGGCATAGAAAAAGGGTTCGCCATCTATTGGTTAGCCCGGGTTTTGATAAATCAGGGGTCGTTCACCCCATTTCACAAAATAAGGGTTCGTTCACCCAAAATGACAAAAGGTTTGGCTCACCCGCCATAACCGTTCGCCTAACATTAGAAAAACAAGGGCTCGCCCTCCCTGTATCGGTTCGCCCAATCATAACATAAGGGTCGGCTTCTAGCTCGCCCAAATCAAAACAATTATCAAAACAATGCATGTCATAAAAATAAATAATCTCTCAATAATTTCTATGAAATTTACTCCACAGGACATGCATTCTCTTCACACACATCTCCCTTACCTGGTTTAACGAAGCTTTGCTTCGCCTTGCTTCCTGCTCGCCAATAGCCATTTCCAATTCCCGGCTGCAAAATAATTTATAAATTCTATTAATATTTCATTTTATATCACTTGGCGAGATTGAGATAAATCAAATGACTACTTGCCCAACAGAGCTCTTACTAGCTCGCCCAACCAAGCTCGCCATTCATCAAATGGCTTACAAGTGGGAGCTCGCCAATCCTTCACGCCATTCACACATTGGCCAATTAGTGGGAGCTCGCCCAAAATCAACGTGCATGGTTACATTTTCTTAAATGTGGGAGTTCGCCCACCATCAACTCGCCATTGCCTTGGTTTAAACTAACATGTGGCGACCTCGCCATTACCACATTCCATGCTTAGTTTGCCCATGATCACTGAGCTCGTCCATGAATTAAATTAGCGTTGGGCGACCTCACCCACTTGAACAACAAATATTAACATGGTGAGTTCATTATTACCTACTCGCCTCATTGGCGATCATTAAATTCAACATGGGCGATCACCGTAGTCGCCATTCTCGACACTCTTACACCATTTCTAGCATTTTCCTTATTCATTCTCGATTATTTTCCCATCATTCTACTACAACTTCAACCCAGTTTCATTTTATTCTTCATCTACTTCAAGTTATGAATTTATTCTATTTCTATGATCTAACAAGAATTAATCAAAAGCAACACTAAAATCATGCTTCTCATACTTGAAATCATAGAAATATATCATTCAATCTCAAGAAATCATTAAATCTCACCTTAATCAACTGCACTTCCAACACAGATCACTTTCTGTCTCATGTTGGCCTTACTTTGCTTATTCCTTTAGCTTATCAACGATTGAGAAAAGGTTTTACAAGCAGGTTTATGTGTTTAGCCACATGAAGGAAGAAATTTAGTAGATCAAGCATGGTAGAAAAGGGAAGGAAATCAAAATATAAACTTGCAGTTGCATAGCTCTCGTGAAGAAGGTGAAGTTTGTCAAATGGGTTTTCCTCAAGCATTTCTTTTTATATAGCAATGCTATCCAATCAGAACTCATAACTTGGCCTTATCTCATTTCTATCATTTATTTCACGTCTTTCATGCATTTAATGCATGAAGAAAAAATGCAGCAAAAGGAACGGCTATAAGAAGCTATTCTCTGCACATTTTGACTTACTTCACTTGCCATTTATTGTCTAAACCGAGAAGCCAATGGCGTGAAGTCCACAGCCTCTTTTCTTGACTTATTATACATTTTGTCTTATTCCTCAACCAATGAGGTTACTTCCTTTATTGACTTTATTCTTTCTCAATTTATTGTCTTCAACCGTATGACTTACAAAGTCAATTTTGGCTGCAAAATGGTTTGAATCTATTTTCATTCTGTTCGTGCGGATTCCAGTTCACCTCTCCATCTTGAGGACTCAGCTCGCCAATCTCAATTTCAATTCACCTTTCATCTTGCTAGTTGTCCATAGGTTCACCTATGTTTGCACCTAGGTCTCACCACCTTGTTTTAATGCCAACTAAATATTTGGCAATTACAAGATTATGTCAAATTTTCTTGGCGATCACATAGGGTTTGGCAATCACAGCCCTCGCTATCATTGGGGCGATCATGCTAACCAAGAGACATGGCGAACTCACCTATTCGCCGAACAAGTAATTAAACCAACTCGCCAACAGCACACTCGCCCTCATTCATTGGCGATCCTCCTCTTGCTCACTCATCGGCAAGCTGTCCCATTGCAGTCATCATCCGTAGAGTATTTCACATAATTGGCTCCATTCATATTTCAAGTTATGGAGCTTTTCACCCTTTTGGAAATTAACATTCATTATTTATTTAATTTCCATTATCCATTTTTTACGAAATTATAGTCTACAGTAATGTAGAATCAGGTCTTACATTTTCTCAATTTGGTCCTCCAAATTTCAATCGGACCTATCAGTAATAAAGCTCTGGATGCTTCTCACATATAAGGTTATCTAATTCTCAAGTAGCCTCATCCTTAGTATTTTACTGCCAAAACCCTTTAGCCATAAGAATAATCTTAGATCAGAACACTTTATCACAACACTTTATTCTTTTTTTTATCCAAAATCCGTACCGATTTCTCAACGTAACTCATGTCCCCTCTAATCTCTAGGACTTATGTCGAATCACGTGAGAAGGATATGGATTGAGACAAAATACGTTATGCACTCCTGACCACTCGAGAGGTAGTGCATATCTCTCACACGATCTAAGATCTCCAAAGATCTCATGCCTCGAGGACTCAATTTTTCCTCTCATTATGCCTCTAAATAGTAAGGCCTTAATATACATAATCTCTTGTATATATCAAGAAGTCTGTTCGACCGAGTCGAAAATGACTCTCGATCTCTGATCTTCTCATGCTATCGTGGGTTATATTATCTGCTAAATAAACCCTTTAAGGTGCTATGCCTATACTCTCCTTTGGCCATTATCATAAGCAAACTCTGTCAGGGCAGAGGATTATCCCAGGAGCCTATAAAATCAACTACACACACGCTCACACCATATCCTCGAGTGTCCATACCCTACGCTCGGACTGTCTATCAGTCTACGAATAAACTGCGGTGCAAAACTGGATCGGGATCCCATAGCTTCCTGTAATCTCTCTCAACACTGAGATACGAAGCAGGACTCCCTATCAAATGTAATGCTCACTGGAATACTGTATAACCTCACCATTTCCCTGACATATAACTCAGCCAAGGCACAAATTAGCTCAATAAATTCTATAATCAATGAATAAGCAGACTCAATCAATTTATCCACAACTATCCAGATAGCATTATACCCTTTTGTGGTTAATTCAATTATTTCCATTTACTTTAGGAAGTACCTCTAATATAGGTATTTTTCTTCCTTATCACATTTCAACTTTTAGTTAATCTCATCTCTAAATTGAGACCACGAGTATCTCTTTATATTCCATATTGGCTTTTATAATCCTGCCCATCTCTTCAGGTCATTAACAATAATCTCTTTGGCACTCTCTTGCGCCCCACGTTTACTCTTTCAAGTGAGTCGGCGACTACATAGTTCGCCCACATCTCACAACATATTATCCGCTATTAGGCGATCGCCCCACTCGTGGGTTGCCATCCCGGATTTTATTCAAGGATCCTGCAGAACTCGGGCTTCTTCTCTCACAACCATTTTATACTCCCTGAAATCTTTTATCATCCTTGGGAGTTAGTAAATTTTCACTTCTTTTACACAGTCACTCATTCATACTACTTATCACTTATCATCTCATTCGGTGCTAAGTCGATAATACTTTTGATGACTATCATATAGATAATTTTCATCAATCGTATATAATTGTCCCAGTAGTCTCTTAAATACAACGCACCCTCTCTCAATATATCCCGAAGCGTCCACACAATACGCTCGGATATCTATATCAATCAGAGGTGGTGCTGACAGTACAATTTGGAATCCCAAAGCCTCTTGCTATTCTGTCAAAGCATATGGCAAATCAGGGATCCCTATCACATATACTCACTCACTGGAACTTCACATACCTTCTCACTATTTCACCGATATTGATCGACTAAAGCACTCAAGACATACCGAAACATGATGATGAAGTAAATTAATTTAGTTACTCAATCCATAATCACTTCTATAACCTCATGGCTCTTTTGGATTCTTTACCATCTCACCATGGTTATTTCATGATTAATTCTAGGACTGCCCTTCTTTTGCAGACTTTAATACTAATCGTCGATTACGCCTCAGGTAATCATTTTTTTCTCGATAACTTCTTTTATATCGAGTTATCATTTTATCTCTTATTCTCCTAGTACATGTAATGTTACTACTTGGAGAATATATTTGAAAGTATAATTTCCTCACAATCTATTTCTGAATTTAATTTATCATCATTCAGATTTCATCGCCACTTTACTTATACAATTTCACAGTTCAAATATGTACATATATACACATATGTATATCTTTTTTCAGGATTGGCAGTACTTCTTATGTCTGCTTCTCTGAGTATAGCAATTTCTTCTGTCCACATCTGGCTTGTCATTAATTCCAGCCATAATCACATGATGATCAAACAAAATCACATTTATTCTTGTACTTGTGAACTACCTCATAACTTGTGTTCCCTAGTCATCATATGACTTGTCTCTTAAGACAATTTCATTCTTTTACATTAATCAACACAGTTGTTTTTCCCACTTAATATAGTACTTGTACCGTTACCTTCTTGTAACCATTTTGAATACTATACTCATACATACCCATTCACTTTCACTTTCTCACAATTAAGTATTGCATCAATAATATAGCAAATTCCACAAATTTCCTTCACAATTCATTTATGCCATACAGGTAAATCTCATAAATCCTATACCTCAATAATCACACTTTAATCTTTTACTCAAGACAATTTCAATGTCCACTTAATCATTCGAGACCTCACGTCTCTACTGTATATAGTTCAATTAGAACTCATATTCACTGACTTAACAGTAAGGTTTTCCATTCCTAAAAGTTTATGACATTATTCAACGATATTGCTTATATCAATATTCATATTTATTCACCTAAAATCATCCTAGTTGGCTCTAGGCACACAAATAGGAAGGATATTACAGTCGGCTAGGGATCCAGATAGAATATGATAGGTATTTTAGAATACCATACTTGTTCCAGAACCTAGAAGCAACTGTAGAGAGTACTAATCCCATTGTTTTTCAAAACGATATAATTCCCGTTTTCACCAGTTATATCAAAACAATTTTATTTTCTACTTATCAATCTCTTGAGTAATTTCGCAAGCTCTTCTGATTCACTGGTAAGAGCTTACAAACAAATTTCATATTGTGAATCGAGTCAATAATCTCTCGAATCCATGTTACTCCAGAAGCTTACTTAAAACATCATCATGTAATTTGAAATTCACAAACTCATATGATCTTGGATGTCTCATTATTTACATCCAACCAAATCACTATATATCCTCCAAATACATATATATCAATTTTCAAGTCATTTCATATATATTTCATAATATTTCGGTTCTATGGATATCGTAACGGACCAGCCCAACCGGCCATGGCAACCCCCTTTTTCGGGCCCATCGACAACGATTGCTGTTATAACGCTACTCATCCATACTGTCCTCTTTGGCGAACGCATCGACGCCTCGGTCCTTCCAACCGTGCTCGAGCTCGCCCATCTCAAGGTTTTCTTTTGCTTCCACAATGACTTGAACACTTAACTTCCTCAAAGGTGAAGTCACTACTAATATTTATTCTCCTAAATCATAAGGAGTGTCTAGAACCAGTATTAACATCATCGATTTTATATCATTTCCCACATCTTCACTTTAATTCAGACCCTAAAATCCACAACAGGGCCAACTATCTTGCGACCTCTCATAGTCACCTTACTCATCAATATATCAGTGGGGTCCACAGTAGGGATCATCCTTTACACCATCAAATACTATTTTACCATTGATTTTATGCTAAATCAATTTAATCATTTGTGATTCAAAGAAAACATTTCAATATAGGGGTATGTTTATAAATTCCCCTTTAATTCTCTCTCTTCAATATACCTCTAAACATGCGATCTTAGGGCTTATGCACTAATATTATCCCTTTTTATTCCAATATCATCGTTTCAGGATCTTAATTCGATATTGATAGAGAAGTCCTGGTGGGGCCCTCACCGAGTTCCTCACTGTACCTTACCGAATAGATCTGACACTATAATGATAAGATCGCTTATCTCATACAAATTTACCGGATTACAATCTCTATTTGTAACCCTTAATTTCATCAACTTTCATCACCTTTACACACATAACTCAATTTACAGTCACTTGACTCCTCTATACATTCAGACTATACAGTACTACATGGGATGTTAACCTTCCTCAACACTTACTGTGTTAAAGGCATCAACAGACATCAGATCAACCCAAGCTCTGATACCATTAAATCTGTAATATCCCGTTACCATGTTTTTCACGTATTTCTATATAATTTTACCGGTTGTGCTGTCTGCGATGCCATTAACACTCAACAATAACAGTAACAAATGTTAAACATTTATTTAACAAATATGGATTATAAAAATTCTTTTCATTATTCCTTATATCTAACATCCCCTATTATCTTATTTCACTAAAGTAGTACTGTATACTTATGTCTGAAATGTAAAAGAGAAGAGACTGTACCTGTCATGTTTAACATCCATCTTGGAGCTACTTTTTTAACTCCGAGTCTTTTATCTGTGGAGTTAAAACAAAAGGGTGAGCGATTCATACGCTCAGTAAAGGAAATATATGCTACTTATAAAACCAAAACTATATACCACGAACTGTTTGTTTTTCCTAAAATCATATCGATAGGAAGACAGTGGTTATGGTAACCAATACTCTCTCAACACACCATTCAAAATCACGGGATAAACAGTTTACTTTAAAATGTAGTAAACAATAAATAGGATTCCGTAAATCCCCTCAGTAAACAGAAATCAATAATTTGAGACTAGGCAACGATTAAATTATGCTCTCATTGTTCCCACAAGAACATAAGTCGTCCGCTTTTGGGGTGCACCCGTAAGCCATCGCCGCTCACGGCTATCTCAACTAGATCTATGGCCATAATCTATAGGTGGTCCTCGGGTCCACTTGCCAAGTGACCTCGAGACCGCTGATGACTTGGCGAGTCCATCAGCCCTGTGACGCCCTGAGGTGCACCCGTAGGTCCATCGACCCGAGCCACCGCCCCAGCTGGGTCCAATTATATGAATAACAATGCATGAACTCAGGGCCTAATGTCTCAAAAATCACTTTTACATCTCATGAAAACCCTTATGGAATTATCTCAATCCATATTATCATTTTCTCAAAATGATTTGATTTCCAAAAAGGATTCGGCTTTCTGTTTACAAAACACCTTGGAAAACAGCCGAAATCTCAACATTTAAAATCTGGTCACCCATGGTCAGCTCGCCCATGGCAACTCGTCCATAGCGGTGAACTAGTATTCGCCCGCCCACTTTTACTTTTAAAAACAACAAGCAAAACTAGCTCGCCCTCAGTGGCTCGCCCATTAGTCAATTTGCCCGAAAATGGTTTCATAATTTCTATTTTCAAAGCTATTTAAATAGTTCATTTTTCGTTGAAAAACATTTAGAAAAGAGAAACCTGTTCGTCATGGTCAGCTCACCCATTCGGCTCGCCCATGGTTAACTCATCAATGCGGTGAATTAGTGTTCGCCTCCCAACCTTAGCCTTTAAAAACAATAGGTAAACTAGCTCGTCCTCAGTTGCTCGCCCACAATTTTCTTAACATAGGGTTCGCCCGCCCTAAATGCATTATAAGAGGGTCACTCGCCCAAGGCATAGAAAAAGGGTTCGCCATCCATTGGCTCGCCCGGGTTTTGATAAATCAGGGGTCGTTCGCCCCATTTCACAAAATAAGGGTTCGTTCACCCAAAATGACAAAAGGTTTGGCTTGCCCGCCATAACCGTTCGCCTAAAATTAGAAAAACAAGGCTCGCCCGCCCTGTATCGGTTCGCCCAATCATAACATAAGGGTCGGCTTCTAGCTCGCCCAAATTAAAACAATTATCAAAACAATGCATGTCATAAAACAAAACAATCTCTCAATAATTTCTATGAAATTTATTCCACAGGACATGCATTCTCTTCACACACATCTCCCTTACCTGGTTTAACGAAGCCTTACTTCGCCTTGCTTCCTGCTCGCCAATAGCCATTTCCAATTCCCGGCTGCAAAATAATTTATAAATTCTATTAATATTTCATTTTATATCACTTGGCGAGATTGAGATAAATCAAATGACTACTCGCCCAACAGAGCTCTTACTAGCTCGCCCAACCGAGCTCGCCATTCATCAAATGGCTTACAAGTGGGAGCTTGCCAATCATTCACGCCATTCACACATTGGCCAATTAGTGGGAGCTCGCCCAAAATCAACATGCATGGTTACATTTCCTTAAATGTAGGAGTTCGCCCACCATCAACTCGCCATTGCCTTGGTTTAAACTAACCTGTGGTGACCTCGCCACTACCACATTCCATGCTTAGCTCGCCCATGATCACTGAGCTCGCCCATGAATTAAACTAGCGTTGGGCGACCTCGCCCACTTGAACAACAAATATTAACATGGTGAGTTCATTATTACCTACTCGCCTTATTGGCGATCATTAAATTCAACATGGGCGATCACCGTAGTCGCCATTCTCGTCACTTTTACACCATTTCTAGCATTTTCCTTATTCATTCTCGATTATTTTCCCATCATTCTACTACAACTTCAACCCAGTTTCATTTTATTCTTCATCTACTTCAAGCTATGAATTTATTCTATTTCTATGATCTAACAAGAATTAATCAAAAGCAACACTAAAATCATGTTTCTCATACTTGAAATCATAGAAATATATCATTCAATCTCAAGAAATCATTAAATCTCACCTTAATCAACTGCACTTCCAGCACAGATCACTTTCTGTCTCATGTTGGCCTTACTTTGCTTATTCCTTTAGCTTATCAACGATGGAAGAAAGGTTTTACAAGCAGGTTTATGTGTTTAGCCACGTTAAGGAAGAAGTTTAGTAGATCAAGCATGGTAGAAAAGGGAAGGAAATCAAAATATAAACTTGCAGTTGCATAGCTCTCGTGAAGAAGGTGAAGTTTGCCAAATGGGTTTTCCTCAAGCATTTCTTCTTATATAGCCATGCTATCCAATCAGAACCCATCACTTGGCCTTATCTCATTTCCATCATTTATTTCACGTCTTTCATGCATTTAATGCATGAAGAAAAACTGCAGCAAAAGGAACGGCTATGAGAAGCTATTCTCTGCACATTTTGACTTACTTCACTTGCCATTTATTGTCTAAACCGAGAAGCCAATGGCGTGAAGTCCACAGCCTCTTTTCTTGACTTATTATACCTTTTGTCTTATTCCTTAACCAATGAGGTTACTTCCTTTATTGACTTTATTCTTTCTCAATTTATTGTCTTCAACCGTATGACTTACAAAGTCAATTTTGGCTGCAAAATGGTTTGAATCTATTTTCATTCTGTTCGTGCGGATTCCAGTTCACCTCTCCATCTTGAGGACTCAGCTCGCCAATCTCAACTTCAGTTCGCCTTTCATCTCGCCAGTTGTCCATAGGTTCGCCTATGTTTGCACCTAGGTCTCACCACCTTGTTTTGATGCCAACTAAATATTTGGCAATTACAAGATTATGTCAAATTTTCTTGGCGATCACATAGGGTTTGGCGATCACAGCCCTCGCCATCATTCGGGCGATCATGCTAACCAAGAGACATGGCGAACTCACCTATTCGCCCAACAAGTAATTAAACCAACTCGCCAACAGCACACTCACCCTCATTCATTGGCGATCCTCCTCTTGCTCACTCATCGGCAAGCTGTCCCATTGCAGTCCTCACCCATAGAGTATTTCACATAATTGGCTCCATTCATATTTCAAGTTATGGAGCTTTTCACCCTTTTGGAAATTAACATTCATTATTTATTTAATTTCCATTATCCATTTTTTACGAAATTATAGTCTACAGTAGTGTAGAATCAGGTCTTACATCGACTATACCAACTCATACTAAAATGATAAAAAAAAATATTAAAAGATATTCATTTAGTGACGAATGTTTGAGATAATTAGGGATCATAGTTTTGCTTTAAGGCTGAAATTAAAGGATATTCAAGAGTCTGAAAAGGTAATACTTTAAATTGTCGATGAAAATAAAGTGAAGGTTTTCACACGAACGAAGTGTACGTGTAAGTAATTTTCTTGTATATTAAATGGAAATGATTGGCGGCCTCAGTTGAAGTGAAAGAAAGAAAAAAATCATGTGATCATCTAGTAACGTACATTACCATTCTCTAAAGTATCGCTTAAAAAATATCATCATGCATTATTTGAAAAATATATAATTAGTATCATAAGTAGACTTGTTCAAGGATTAAATTATCGACCAAACTCGAAAATTCGTTTGATGTTTAATCGGATTTGAATAAAAATATTTGATGTAATTATTGAACTTGAGCGAAATTTTTAAGCCAGTTCAAAAATCAGACGAGTTCGGACTTGACCTTTCAAAGCTCAAGTCCTATCCAACCTGGCTCAAATATAAATATTAATTAAGTTTTTTTAATATATTTATTAAGTATAATATAATTATATGTATATAAAATATTATTGATTAATAAACGTGATTATAAATATTTAATATAAAAATTGACATATAAATTTTAACAAATTAAATTAAATTTTAAAGGGAATAAAAGAATAAAAATCAAATAATTAAAAAAATTAAAATATAAAAAATAAAGAAAATAATATTCGAGTTGACTCGAGCTCGAGCTTGTTTTAAAAAAATGAAAACGAGCATAAACTAAAAGCCATGCCCGAATTCGCAAGTTGGGCCGAGTTTGAACATAAACATAAGTTATTATTATATGTCTTGGATCCAACCTAGCCTATGATCAGGTTTAATCATAAGTTCATTTTTATCTTGGTCTAGCGATTATTATCCTTTCTTAAGAGAGAACAGATCCAAAGTCTGATACCTCATTTCTCTATTTATCTCCTGATGAATCAAAATAATAATTATTAACTTAATTAATTTAAATTAATTATTATGACTATGCTGAACAATTAACTTACAAAAAATTCATATTAAAAATTAAATATTATCTTGAAAAAAATAAAAAAGAAAAAAAAATAAATTTTCAATTTAAAGGGTTTAAAACTAACTTGTAAAATCACTTTCCAATTAAAATCGAAACTTTTCAAGAAATTATAACAAAAAAAATATCAAAGAAGAAGAGTCAAAAATTTTGATAAAAAGAATCTATCCAAAAAAAGTAATACGATAGAAAATTTTTTTTAATAAATTTAAGATGAAAATGAATCATTTTGTATTTGAAAAAATATAATGCTACTCATATGTCTTTTAAAATCTCTATTCTTAGTATGATCTAATATAATTTAAACTCACATCTCTTTCTCACTCCATAAATTACTTTCAAAACATCACTTGGATAATTAAAACCACAAAATTGACCTAATCTATTTTTTTTAGGATTTTAAGGTATTAAACCCATAAAAATTTATCTTATCTTCAACTTCAAAGCTAGGGATAATAGTGGCAGAAAAAAAAACTTAATAATTCTTCAATTTTTTCTCCTTAATTACGGTATTATGCTCTTTTGTATTATTTGGAGACGTAAAATGAAATTTGTTTTAGATTTTGATAAGCGGGCAGTGAAATTTTTAATTTTACAGTAGAGATTAAAAAATTGTCACAAGCCTCATTTTTTAATTATTTTTTATTTTTTATAACTTTAAAGATATGTGTCACTATTTTAACCTAAAAATTTAATTGGGATAATGTATCAAACTATTTCTCATTTGTTTTAATAAACATGATATTCATTCAACTATATGAAAAGTTTTTTTGTTTTAGTGAAATTGAAGTTCTACCACAAAATTTTGAACAAGAGAATTTCAGCAGCAGTGTTATAATGTGCCCCATATTGTATTTTACTCAACTGACTTCCGTGAGACAGAATTGCTGTGTATAAAGACTGCGAATTTTTTTGTGTAGACACGTATATCTTCATTCATTTTGTTTCTGATATTCTTGGCATTAGACATATCAAATCTCTCAAGAAGAAAAGATTCTTGATGTTCAATATTATTTTTATTGCTTACGTGTGTTAAATCAATTAACAGTCATGTTTTTTGTTAATGGATTTTTCAATTCTTAATTCTAACGAGTAGAACTCGAATACATCGTGTGTGTATATATATATGAGGAGGGATCCACTTACACATGTGTAAAACAAATTTGTTTTACACAGTTTTATATCTTCATATAGGATTAATATTTTTACAAACTAACCATTGGATTTAACAACTTACTTATATGTATCATGTATGTAAAATTTTGAATCAATCTGTTATTTCTATCATTTTAATCGAAAATAGTATTTTTTTCAATATATGTCAACGGTTGAAATTTTATTTTACGAAATATATAGTTAGACGTATTCGATTAATTTGAAATTTGGCATGCATGATCTATGTGAATAGAACATAAAATTCAATGGTCGGATTAAAAAATTATAAATCATATAAAAAGATATGAAAGTGTGTAAAACTAAATTTATTTTACACATGTGTAAGTGGATCCCTCCTCATATATATATATATATATATATATATATATATATATATAATATATATATATATATATATATATATATATATGAATGATAATGGACTCAATGGTAAAAAGTAATAGATAGAAAAAGATTTCATCATGTTGCGTTTGAAGCTGATTTTTTGCGTTAACAACTTCAATTTTTAAGATTTCATTAATATGGTCTTTACTCTTTAACCTAAATCTAATCGATTAAATTTTCGCCTTGAATGATTTCATTAATAAGGTCTAACCTAAATTTATTCGATTTAACCTAAATAAGGTCTAATCGATTAAATATATTTCTGCCGCAAAAAAAAAAAGTCTATACAAACTAATGAAGTCCCAAGTCCCAACCAATCAATTCGGAAATAAGATGTGCTTGAATTAAATGAATTTTATATATGAAAAAAAGAAAGAATTCCCATTCTTGCAAGATTATTTTTCTTTTGTATTTAGAAAATTTTTGAAAAGTTCTAAAACAAAGTGATTTTGAAATAATAGAATTATAAACCTCATACCTTCCAATGAAAACCAAAATGTAGATGTTTTTGCAAATTTAGGTTGAGTCAAGCACGGTCAAATGACACGTTAAAATCTTAAATTATTATTCGAATTTAATTTATTTATTTAAATTAATTTAATTATTTATATTTTAAATATAATAATAGTATTTTCTAATCAAACGTAAATAAAAAAATCATGTCCTTGACCGACATCCGCTTTAGCTTTTAGCGTACTTTTTTCAAAAATCGAGCTATTGTTTCAAATTTGAAAACCCATTCAATTTTTTAGCAAGTTTAAACAAAAATATTAAAGCAATTAAATGGGTTTGAGTTTGAAAATTAATGCTTGATTAAAAAGAGTTAGGCTTGAGTTTATCATCTCAATTTCAAGTCTAGCCCATTAACTATATTTTTTTGACAAGTCTAGCCCATTAACTATATTTTTCTAATTAATTTTTCTTTTTTTGTGCAACTTAATTTGAGTTTATATTTTATTTGTGCAATCTCTTTCTTAACTAGTTATTTTCAAATTTTGAAGGTTATGGTTATGGATAATTGCTGATAGCCAAAACAAAGACAACAAGGTAGGAAAACAAGAGTGGGGCCTGCAAGAAGGGGGAAAATGGGATAATTGTACAAGATAAAAGGAACGCATTAGTGTTACTTTAATGGAGAGCAGAATTTTTTTCACAAACTAATTTAAACTGTAACACAATCAAAACCAGGCATTAGCTACTTATTTAACCTAAAACTTCGAAAAGATACAAATAATTTAAATATACACAAAACCTTTTCTACTTTTATTAGTTTTAAATTGACATATATATTTTGAAAAGATAAATATTTAAGTAAAATTAAATGAAAGATTCAATGTGTTAATTTGCTTACCTATTTATATTTTCACAAACCATATCAAGTATTTTTTATCAAATATAAGATTATGAGTTAACTGTTTATTTTTATTGGTCTTAATCTATTTAGAAAATATTTTCTAATATTACATTAAGTAATTCTCTTATGAATTTATTAAATATATTTTTAAAAAATTACTTGATAAATATTTGGGCTAAGTTTTCAAGTGCTTAATTAGTGAATATTCAAATTAGATTCAAAAATGAATTTGATATAATTTTAGAATCAATTTATATTTATTTTTCAATAAAAATAGCCCATGAAGTGCAAATATAGGTCAGAGGATCAATCCTCCAACATAAAGGATCGATCCTCTATTTCTATCGAGCCTTTAACGGCTAGTTTATTATGAGTACCAATGAGAATATTTGTTTTAAGCTCCACCAAGCTTTAATAATCAACCAAAGGAGTATAAATAGAAGCTTAAAAGTTCAAGACATTGAAGAGACACAATTCCTCATCTTCTTTAAGCTTCAAAATTAAATCTTGTGCTGGAATTCTTAAACTTCTATCATTCTCATCTTCTTTGATTAGTTTAGCACAAAAGCTTTGTATAGATTTCTCTAGTGCTTAATTTCTATAAGCATCCACCTACTTAAAGGTTGTCCTTAATTACAAAACTTGTAAACCTATTCATAAAGTGTAAAAGGGCGTGAACCCTTGAGAGCTTCATTGTAAGTGAGGTGTTGGGTAAAAAGGTTTTCTCTTTGAGCTAAAAAAAGGAGTGGTTGTAAAGTTTGCTACTTGATCAGTTGATCCTATAAAAAGTAGTGGTTGTAAGGTTTCCTCCTTGAGCTTGAAAAAAGGAGTATTGAAGGTTACTCTTGAGCTTGTGAAAAAGAGTGTAACAAATTCAATAAAGTGAATTTGAGAAAAATTCTTGGGAGTTTTTCAAGGTAGAAGACGTAGGCAAAGTTGTTGAACCTCTATAAATCATTGTGTACAATTCTCTAACTCTACACTCTTTACTTTATTGCATTTTAATTGTGTTTATGGTATTGAACTAGAATTGCATGCCAAGATAGGATAAAATAGTGTATAGAATTTAGAGAACCAAAAACAAACCTAAGGTTAGAGAAAAACCTATTCACCCCCCTCTCAGTTAGGTAATTGAGCCAACAACTTCCAACAACAAAACTTTGTTTACGTTACAATGGCGACAAACTATAGTAAATGCATCCGCTCCACGTATGATTGAAGTAACCATCTGTTAAAAGGCTCCCCACACCCTACAGAACATCTAGAATTGCCATTCTTGGTGACAAACGAAAAGCGAAAAACACTAAAAAAGATCATGAATGAGTGATGATCCTGTAATCTTGCTATGCCTGCCTCATCCAGTCACTATATTATTCTTACTAGGATAGATCCCAACAACTAGCATTTAGTGGCAAAACCAGGTAAGTGTCTTAGACAACGCTGTTATAGCAGTACCTTCTGACATCACATGTAGGTTTATAAGCCAATAACATGAGCCTTTCTCTCTAATAGCATCCAGATACACATTCTTCTTTACAACTACCTCCCAAATAGATCCAGCCTCTTCCTTGAGCCTTGATTTATGAAGAAAATTCACAACTGCATCCACCAGTCCCCTCTTACTCTCTCTATGAGATCCACCTTTTCCATTATTGTTAATTCAACATTTATAAAGTTAAAGAGATTAGATATCTTATATCTATTTGATTGTTGATTCTTTGTTGGCTTTAGAAAGGGAATGAAGTAGTGGAACCTATAAGATCTTTAATGTCTGGATGAAGGTGAAACCTGATGGAAGTGAATTTTGGAGCTAAATAAAGAGATGGTAATAATCTGCACCTCAAACTCAATTATTTAGGTATCTTTTGGAACATGTGAAACAATTTAGGAAATGATGATTAAATTCATAGGCCATCGAAATTTTCGTAAATAACGATCAAACAAAGATGGCTTTTGACCAACTATCGTGAGGAAATATTTTCTATGTAACAAGGTTTATGACTATGTGGATTGATAGAATAAATAAGACGTAAAAGTATAAATTTACGCGATTTAACGTTAGGGGTATTTTAGTAATTTCACCCAAATAGCCAGTCAAACCTCAATAAAAGCTCAACCACTGATTATAGAAAGTTAAATAGAGATGTTTTATGATTAAATGAAATATTTTGGAGGTTAGATAGATTGTTTTCAATGAAGTCAAATGGTGAAGGGCGAAAGTGGAAAGATCTCTTAAGTGTAAGGGTATTTTGGTCATTTGTACTGTAAAATGCCAATATTTTATGGAATTTCAGCCCATTTCCTTCTTCATTTTCAGCAGCCCTCTTTCACTATTACTTTCCTCCATTTGTGAAAGCTTGGGGAGAGAGAAAGCTAGTAAAACTCCACCTAAACCACCTCAAAACTCAAAACACTCTTTCCTAAGTTTGCACAATTTTCAGAGCTTTACATCTTGGTACCTAAATCAAGGCCTAAAGTGGCCATTTGCATGGTGATAGGACACCACAAGATTTGGTCAAGGTAAGCTAGTGAGAGAAAGCTTATGTTTTCATAGTTTTATGATTCATGATTATGTGTTTAAGAGGTTCAAGAATGCAGTTAAGTTCAATTTGAGCTAAAATCAAGAGAATTATCACTTTATGGTTAAGGGTTAATATTCTCCATGCATGAGTATGACGTGGTTTGAGGTAAAAATGATGTAGAGTGAACGCGGACTAAAGGTAAAACATGAATCTAGGCTTAGAAGTTGAAGAAATGAAGTAGTTGATAAAATTGGAGGTTGAAATTCGAAGTTAGGATAACAATCTATTTGGGAGCAACCGACTACTCTAAATAGCAGCCGATTGCCCAGACGCAGAATCTGGGTATTTTGATTGTAATAGCCTTAGACCATTCAATCGCCCTTAATAACAGCGGACTGTCCTTATAACCGACTTAAGTCCGTCGATTGCCACCCGCACCAATCGACTACTTTGTTCTTAGAAGCATTCTGTTTGAAAATCAATCGACTGCCACCCGTACCAGTCGATTGGTTTTTTACTTAGAAGCATTTTATTTGAAAACCAGTCGACTGCTTATGGCAGGAACAGTTTAAGAAGAAGAAATGATAGAATTAGTTTACGATTATAAGCATAGAATAATTTTCATAATTGAAGTATTGAAATTGTTGATATTCAATTTATGAATTTGTAGTTTAGGAGTTAGGAAGTAATATTGGTGCTAGCAAAGGTCGTTACGAAAATTTAAGAGGTAAGGGATATATGTATGAAGCATACGGATACTTCGTTGCATTGCTTTGATAAAATATGCCTTTTTATGGAATTAGAATTGTCAATTTGATTTGAAAAGATAAAATTGGACTTGTGGATTTTTAGAGGTGAAAGAGTGAGAATACTTATTTTGGGATTAAGCTTCCAAAATGCTGCATATGCATACTATAATTGAAACTTAGTTTTTAAGAAAATCCTTATTGGCATTCACTCGTTTTATGATGCATTCATGTTTCATTATTACTGTGATACTTGAGTAAAGTATTTGAACAGTGGATCTTGACTTGAGAATCTTTGATGAAATTTTTATATCTTAAGTATGATTATTTCTAAACTTAATGCTTAACGGATTGACTGAAAATACAAATTTCTGAATGGATCTCCATAAACTTATTTGGAATGATTTATGAAATGCGTTAGACTGTGGACCTCGTAGCTACTTGCGAGTACATTCTTTTTGTTCCGTTCCGATTGCTATTAACTCTAGCCAAGTCATTTAGCTCCCACAGGTGTTACTTGGCTAGTATACACTGTTCTACCCTTAACTATGGCTATAAGTCTATAGCATAAGTCTATTGGATAAAGCCTAGCCTCCACTATTTTTGTTCATATTGGGGTGGTAAATCCCTGGTTAACATAGATCCAGGCACTCTTAGATTTGATTTGTTCTGAACTTTGATCTACATGATAATTATATTTTATGCTTATAATGTTGAATTATTCGTTTGAAGTGATTTATAATGGTTACGGAGTGCTTTAGAACTAAACCACATTTCTAAATGCCTTATGTTTTTGCATGATGGGAACTATAAGAAATATTTAGCAATTGAATTGAATATTAGTGAATTCCCTATAATCGGACTTGGATGCCAAGACAAGTAAGGTACTTCAAAGTATCTTTCTATACTTAGCCTGGTTATCTAATCCACTATCGTATCGTTTCTGAAATTTGTGCCAACGATTAATGTTTTCCATGTATAAGAACATGATTTTATATATACTGCATATAGTATATGTCGTATCAGCTTTCGTATATGTATTTCTTACTGGGCATAAACTCACCCCATATTTTTCCATCCAGATTATCTTCAGTAGATTGTGGTATGCTCAAGAGAACCTGATTTTAGTATCCATTAGGCTGGTTTTCATTTTCGTTTAGGTATACGAGCTATCTTATGTATTCAAATTTTTTTTTTGTAAAGCGTTATTTATATGTAAATAAAATTTATATGTAAATAACACTTGGGATGTATAGTGCTACTTGCATGTTTATTAAATGAAATCTTAAATTCAAGTATCCCTATATTGCTGCGCGTGAATCTGAATCCTGGTTATACATGAAATTTATAAAATTTATTTTGAACATAAGACGGCACTACAAACAACCCAACTGTAAGTGATTCAGTTATAAGAAATGGTATAATATTTGATAACTTGGGATGTGACACTCTCTATTCTCACTATGCATCATATCCAAGAACTTATCCACGTGAACCCACACATTTTGACCATCAGGTATTACTAAAGGCATAGACAGCTAAAACATATGCATAGGATGACCTGTGACTGCCATGAGCTAGAAAGAAAACCCCATATCATATGGTGACTTTTGTATAACAACTCAAAAGCAAAGTATAAGTTTTCAAAAAAAGATTTAAAACCTAATTCAGCATGCTTTGCAACAATTTATAAGCATCTGACAACCTGTATACTCTAAGGAATGCACTGAGCAAAGCATTGCAAGTACGAACATCGAGTGCAACCCTGCTTATAGCATGGCCTGATACCAATGCCAAGCCTTTTCCATATTACCAACCTTACCCCATAAGTTAACAAGCAAGGCATAAACATGTCCATCAGGCACCTAATTTTTCTTTTTATCTCTGTAAAAATTGCTTCTACTTCATCCAGATATCCACAGTTGCTAGAGTTTTTATAATGATTTTAAAAAGTATTTTAATAGCATTGATTAATAAAATATTTCTTTAAATTATAACTAAAAAAATATTTAATGATATTAACAAACAACACTAATTCATTTATTTTTTCTTTTTTCCTATAATTTTTTTAAATTAGTCTTACAAACATATTTTATCAGGCAGCAGAATGAGTCATCAAATTCTTTTCTCAAATTGGACTTAGTCAAATTTTTGGCTTTAATAAAATACAAGTATTGTATCCGCATTTTGCTACGGGTATTCAAAAATAATAGTAATGTAATAATAAAAAGTATATCATAATATATATACACACACGTATATGGGAATATCAATATTTGTAAATATTTTTTCATAATCTAAAGAATATTAAATATTTAAATTTTATTAATTATCAAAATTAAATATATAAAAAATAATTATTTACAAATTGCATAATACAAATGCATTTATAAGTGTATTTTATATAGATTTTTTGAAAAATGTGTAATTTATTTGTGTTTGCAAGCATTATTTAATTATGAAGTATTTATCATGTGTCAGTTAAACAATAAATTTGAATATTATTTTTATAATTTATTTTCATGATTAATAAATATTAATAAAAATTTTATAAAAAATTATATTATGTATTGAGCAAAGAATTTACTACGGAATAGTCAAACAACCATTTGAAATGGATTTTATATATAGCTAGTAAATTTCTCACGTTTACTAGGTTTAGATTTGTTGGTGGAGATTTAAATTTTGAAAAAAAATCAGATTTTAAAAAAATTAGATTTAAACTTTGTAATTGAAAAGATTCAAATCACTGTTTTGTGTTGTTTGAGTTCTTTTTTCTTCTTTTGATTAAAAATCAACTCATAGATATTTTTTCTTATTATCTTTTTATGTTGCAATATTTGTTAAGCCCTCTAATCTATTTTATTTAAATATTTTTTTTTGTTTATGAGCGACTAGATATTATTGCTAGAGAAAAAAATCTGAATGTCATTTAAAAAAAATAAATTTGAGTGCTTAATGAAAAAGATTGAAGAGTTAAAATTTGATTAGAGAATGTAAAGGAAAAAAAATTAAAAAATAAAAACAAATTAGAGGGCTTAACTAAAAAATGAAAATCTAAAAATAGATTAGAGGCAAAACTGAAAAGTAGTATAAAAATATATTGGAGGTTAAATTTAAAAAAAAAATGTGAGAGTTTAATTGTAAAAAAACCAAATAGTGAAGAGGTAAAAAAACAAATTTTATATACACACATACATATACATATATATATGTACATACATATATAGGAAAATTATCTTATCCATTGTTAATAGAGTTTTTTAACTCCACAAGCGGAGTTAAGATGATGATATACGTCTTATTTTATTTATTTTTTATTTTCTTAATATTTTTAAAAAACACATATTATCATCGTAATCTCGCTTATAGAATAATAATGCAACAAATGGCATAAAATTAAAAAAAAAATAACTATTTTCAATCCTCAAGACTACTATAAATATACAGTATACATTCTTAGCTTTGGTTGAACAAGCCTAAAAAAAAAAGTTCTCCTTTGTTTTATTTACATTTCATAAGTCAAATTAGCCTGAAGAAAGAAGAGTATGAAAATCAACAGTATTGATTCTGAGGTAATAAACAAAGACGCTAGGAGAATAGCGCAAGAATAATACACTATTATTTTGTCGATGTGGAAATAAAAAATGGATTTATATATGATGCACTGATAGTGTATAATTTCTATACACTGTCAATACATCAGAGGTTGACACCTCATCAATAGGCCTTTATATGTAAATATAAATAAATTTTTTTAATTTGCCAATAAGGGCCTATTGATGAGATGTCAACCTCTGATACATTAACAGTGTATAAAAACTATACACTGTCAGTGCATCATATACAAACTCAAAAAAAATATCGAATGCTTTTCGGTGGTAAACAAGAGAATTTTGAGATTTGTCGTAATCTCGTGAATCGAGGGGCAGATGATGTTAAGATATTTTTGTTATTGGAAAACGAGATACCATGTGATTGTTATATTCGATATGGATGATTGACACGTGTTTCATTAGAATATTTCAAAAAAATAAATTCCTTTTCATAAATAAGAATGAAAACAAGTCAATTTACTTATCATTCTTAACTCTCAAGTTTAATTTGTTAATTATTTGAAGTTAATTATTTGAATTTAGTTATGTGAGAACCACATATTTTAATACTGTGGTGTATATACGAACTCTCATCATTTTCAATTTTTGTGTCAATTGCAGGTATACGGGGTAACAGCATGGTGGGCCCCACGTACCTTCTTTTGTTCGAATGAAGGTGAAACGTGGCGGATTCAATATTTGGAGTCAAATAAAACGATGGTAAGAAATTCTAACTCAAATTCAATTATTTAGATTATTTTTGAAGCATTTAAAACAAATTCAAAAATGACTATTAAGGACATAGGCCTGTGGAATTTTCGTAAATAACAACCAAACGAAAAGGACTTCTAGCCAAGTGTCAAATGTAAAATAATTCTCATGTGAAATGGTCCTATGACATGGCAATAGATAGATTAAATCATCCGTAGAAACAAAAAATTATGCAATTTTACGATTAGGGTATTTTCGTAATTTCGCACGAACAACTAGTCAAACTTTAATGAAAGCTTCTCCAACCACAAGAATATGTTAATTAGATGTGATTGGTGATTAAAAGACATATTTTGGAGATTAGACTGATAGTTTTAAACAAAATCAAACCGAAAGGGTAAAATAGTCCAAAATTTTCAAAATTAAGGGTAAAATGATAATTTTACCTTTAAATTTTGAATTTTTCCAGAATTCTCAGCCTTCTTCCTCTCCATTTCATTCAGCCTTCCTTTCTCTCAAACCAGCCACCTTTTTTGCACTCTTGAGGAGTGAGAAAACTAATGGAAATTCACACCAAAACTAAAAATCATCTTCACCAACCTTGTTCTATTCAACTTGTTCTTCATTTTGGCATCAAAATCAAGTGCTAAATGAGCCAAAATAAAGATGTGCACACCCTTAAAGGATTCGGTCAAGGAAGAAAGGTGAGGAAGCATTTAATTTTTCATGGTTTTCTTGTTATTTCCTACATGTTTAAGTTGTTTTCATGCTTCCCTAAGCTTGAATCAATTTAGAAAAATGAATTTAGGTGGATGAGGGTTTCGACCAAGCATGGTGGATGATGATGGTGAAGTTGTTTGATGTTAACTTCATGTTGATTAATAGAAAAATAATGTAGAAATTATAGAGATCATGAAATTAAGCTTAGTTTAAATTAAATGAAAATTTTCACAAGGTTGAGGTGCAAGAGACCATTCAGCCATGGCATGAGGGACCAAGAATTGGTGTTATTTGATGTGTATTTGATGTGAAAATAGCATAGGAAATTAATAGAATTAATTTGAATCAAGAAAATAATTGAATTTGGAAGAAAACAATAGGAAATGAGAGAAGGAGCATTAGGCCAAGGTGAAGGGGAAGGAGAAATCTTGGCCATTTTTATTCTATTTTGGTCCTAAAATAATGTACAAATTATTCTGAGAATTTAGGCGCAACCGGAATCGAAATTGGAATTATATAGAGGAAGTTACGATTTCTTACTAGTAGAAAATAGACCAGAAAATAAGGCTGCATAGGCAATATAATCTATTTTATGTTACTAAATATTTTTTTTGTGAAAATATAGAATATTAATAATATTGATATGATAACTTGCAGCTAAAAGTACTGAGGGGGACATTGATGCTCATACACAGCCCGGTGACAAATTATCAAGTAAGGGATATATATAATAATCATAGGGATACTATAATGCATGTTTTGATATGAAATGAATCTTTTGAAATTGTTTTGGAAATTGTTGGATTTAAATAGTGAATTGTGATTGTGGAATTCTAGTTGTTTTTCGTGTAGGAAGATTAAGATATACCTAGCCGTTATGTTGCCGAAATTTTATAAATTCCATTAATAATTTTCATTATGTCATTGAATATTTTTGTTGAATGATTTGTTGAGAAATTTTCACTTATTTCATTAAGATTTATTAAATTCATATTATATTGAAAATAATATTTAAACATTCAGGTTATAGAATTTTACGTACATGAAAGTAATTGCATATCGTTATGACTTGTTTACAGATAAATATATCATTTTTAAAACCAAATATTGATTCGTGAATATTGTTGGCTATAGGCTATACCGAGAGGGGGGTGAATTGGTTTTTCGCTAACCTTAAGTTCGTTTTTCGATTCTTGTAAATTCTCTAGCCTATATTGATATTTTCTAAGTTCTCTAGACAACTCGATTATGCAATATAGATTCAATACAATAAACACAAATATAATTGCAAATAAGTAAAGGGAGTAAGGATAGAGAAATTTACGCAAGTGATTTATAGAGGTTCGGCAACCTTGCCTACGTCCTCTACCTTGAGACGCTCCCAAGGATTTGCCCCAAATTCACTATCTTTGAATTTGTATTACACTACCTCTTTTTCTAGGCTCAAGAGAAACCTCTCTCTTTTTCAAGGCTCAAGAGAAACCTCCCTTTTTTTCTTAGGCTAAAGAGAAACCTCCCCTTCTAAAAGGAATGGATTGGTTTACAAATGGTGCAATCAAAGAAGGCCTCTAAGTAGGCAAATGATTACAGAAATTAGGCACAAGTAAAAGCCTATACAAGATTTGTGCTAAACAATACAAGAGATATGTGAATGATGGAAGATGAAGACTTTGTAGCTCTTGATTTGTTGTTTGAGCCTTGAGGATTTGAGGAATATGTGTTTTGGAGTTGCTGAGTAGTTCCTCTTTCTTTCTTTAGCTTCTAAGTGTCACGACCCGTGACCACATTCTTCATCTTCTTATACACAACTTAACCGGTTGGGCTGTCTGCGATACTTCACTTGTACTGACTGTTAAACAATTTTACAAAATATTGTTTATATTATACACATCCCCTATCGTAATAAATCAGATAAGTAGTACTGTTGACGTGTCTAAATACAGAAAATAAATGATCATACCTCAAATAATCAGTCGATCTGACACATTGTCCTTCGTGTATAGCCAGGATCCACAATCCACTGAACTTATATTCATCAAAAACCTGAAATGTTGAAAATTAAGGGGTGAGCAAAACCACGGCTCAGTAAGAGAATTATATGCCTCACTTGATACTCAGCTTCCTATATGCTGAAAATCTTTTTCATTTTTCCTATGGGCTCTAGGCTCGGATGTAGGAAAGATACTACAGTATGCTAGGGATCCGAATAGAGTAAGGTAGGTATTTTAGAATACCATACTTGTTACGGAACCTAGAAGCATTTGTAGAGAGAAATTTTTTTCTTTTTGTTTTGAATTAATAAATTCTTTTCCTTTTCAATCTTTAATAACCTTTTTCATATTCTTTTCAAAATAATGCTTCTACGAAATAAAGCATTTAAATAGAATAATTAATATCCGTATATTCCTTGAAAAGAATATTAATTAAATCATTATTTTATTTCTTTAAAATTCATTTCATGTTTTAATGTACTCTCTTAATTAGTACCGTCCATTAAAAAGCAAAATAAGCTATTAAAATCTATTCCATTCTTAAGTTCATAAGGCATCATTCTTTTTATTAGTATGATTAAGTATGAACGAGACGAACATTCAAGTAGCACATGTTTGAGTGGCATATATAAACAAAATCCGATATATCACACACATCATATGTCATATGCACAAGATCTATTTCATCCTTCGACATTTGTCGCATCCCCATCAGAACTTAGACCTTTACTAACACATCAGAACACGTGCAGCACTTAGTTCCCGAAGGATTCTAGAGGTGGCTCACACGGTAAAGTCATCGAGTCTCTGCTCAGTTTGGCCTTTACTAACACATCAGAACACGTCTAGCACTTAGTTCCCGAAGGATTCTAGAGGTGGCTCACATGGTAAAATCATCGATTCTCTGCTCGGTTTGGCCTTTACTAACACATCAGAACACGTGCAGCACTTAGTTCCCGAAGGATTCTAGAGGTGGCTCACACGGTAAAATCATCGAGTCTCTGCTCGGTTTGGCCTTTACTAACACATCAGAACACGTGCAGCACTTAGTTCCCGAAGGATTCTAGAGGTGGCTCACACGGTAAAATCATCGAGTCTCTGCTCGGTTTGGCCTTTACGCCATATGTATTTTCCACTGTCTTATCAGATCTCATGTAGTACTTATGATCTCATATTCCATTTAAGACCATAGAAAGAATATTAGAATTATCATTTCTTCCTTTTTGAAAACATATTACATGTTTGTATCTCATGTCTTATGAGAATCATCTCACGGTACTATAATCAGTACCTAAATGAGCATTTTGTAAAAATTGCTATAATTCAATTGATTCTCTTATCATATTATATAAAACATGTTCTTTTCACTTGTCACCCATCATGTATCACATTTTCCGGTTGGCATATTCCATCTTATGTAAAATACTTTCCTTTTTAACATATCACCATTCATTTATAGAGTCTAAGATAGACATCAATCTTATCATACTATAAACCTCGGAGGGTAAGGGAATACGCCGGTCAAATCTATACCCATAACCTATATTGTCCTCGGTGGATCACTGATTTCGGAGTCGACCGGGTCTAAACAGGTCACATATCATGCATCAGCATGATAGGAATGCCAACCAGTCTCAAAACCGTATTTTCATTATAAAATAAACCTTTATGGAATTTATATAAATATAAAATTCCATAATTTAAAAGCATAAGGGTTAAAATCCTTTAGTGAATATTTATAAAAATATTCATAAAAATAATCACTATATTTCACTTCATCTTTCCTCTCGTATTTCGTGTAATTTATCTATTTCGAGAATTTTCGGTGATTTCATTGTCACCATTCTCGAATACATGAATATTTTAAAATTTCATCTCATTATATTCATGTTTTATGAAATTTAGTAATTTCCTCATGTTTCGTGATTTACTATCGAAATTCGGAAATAAAATCATTCAATATGATTTTATAAAGTTTTTTCTAAAATTTTCGGCAGCATAACGGCTGCCGGTTTACTAACCTCCTACACGGAAAATACAGTTTTAAATCTTTCAGCCAGTACTTCTTCCCAAATTATTTTCAGCAAATCATGCATCATAATAATTTCCATAAAATATTTGCATAAAATATTTCAATTTAAAATATGCAGACTGAGTATCCTTACAGTGCTGCACATGCATCCCTTACCTTTTTCCGGGTCGGCGACTTCCGCTTATCGATCGCGCCCGCGCTCCATTTCTCCCTATTCCTTATCCCGATTGCTGAAAATAATTTCTAGAATTAAAATTCTAATTTTTTAGAATTTTTCATAATTTATTTAATTTTTTTTTCTGAAAATTAAATTTCAGGAAGATTTCTTACCGACCTTTGAAAAATCCCAGGTTGTCGAATTTCCGGGAATTTTCCAAATTTCCGAGAATTTTCCGAATTTCCGAAATTCTCCTTTTTCCTCTTTTTTTTTCCTTTTGCTTCCTTTTTTTCATTTTTCTTTCCTTTCTTTTTCTTTTCTTTCTCTTTCTTTTCTTTTTCTTTTTTCTTTTTCTTTTCTTTTTCCATTTCTGGCCGGACCAGTTCAGTGCCTCCTCCGGCCGGTTCGACCTGTTCGACCGCCGGCGATCCTCCCTTCCGCCGGTTCGCGCCTCCCCCAGCTTGCCGGAGTTGCGGAGACGCCGGATCTGGTCTCCGTTTCTCCCCATTGCCGGCGACGGTGCCGGACCTAGGAGGGTGGGTTTCGGCTCCTTTCTTCCTTCGTTCGTCCTTCCTCGGCCGCCGTTGGTCTCGCCGGTGGCTTCCTTCATCTTCCCCTAGCCTCCGCCGAGGTTCGGGTTGGGGTGGCGGTGCCGTTTCCTTCCTCTTTCCTCCTAGTTATTTTTTTCCCACCGGTTTCCGTTTCGTTTTCTTTTCTTCTTTCCGTCGTAGGCCACCGTCGTTCGCTTCTCTCACCGGCGATGTCATCTCTCCCTTCTCCTTTCTCTCTCGCCGGCGACGGCAGCTTCGCCGCCGTCGGCCCCTCTAGCTAGGAAGGTCGGTATCCCCAATTTCCTTCCTTCCGTTTTCTTTCCTTTTTGGTTTATTTTCCCTTTCTATTTTTAGTATATGATATACTATATATTATACACTATATTTTATATTTCATACATATAATATATATTATATATCATACATATATCATTTCATATATAATATATTACAATATATATTATTTATAAATTATATATATTGTATATTACAAAACATATATCTAATATACACACACACACACACACACACACACATTTACATACTTTAAAATAAATAACATTTACATATAGAATCATATAAATGTTATAATACAATATATATACTTATAAACTTTAATATAAAATAACATTTACTTTTCTTATATATTCATATACTTTTATTTAAAATAATAATATATATATATATTTCATATATATATGTATATCAGTACATATATATTTATAATTATATAAATACATTTTATAATATACACATGTATTTATTTAAGACAAAATAGTATATATTTCATTTTATAATATATACTAATATTCATATACATACATATGTATTTATATAAAAACATGTGTAAATATATTTATATAATTTAATTATATAAATATATAATATACGCATTTTATTTTATAAATTTTGGATTTCCATTAATCCAATTTTAATTCCTCCTTTCCTTATTTTCCATAACTCCGATTTTATTTTTTATTTTCATTTAATTTCCTTCACACGAATTTCCTTATTCATCACTTCCTCATTTCTCGGGATTTTCACCAATATCCCGTTTCTCGCAAATTTTATTTATTTCCTCTTATTTAATTTCTCTAATATTTATTTTCAATATTTCTAATTTCCAATAAAGGGAAAAATTCACGGTTATCACATTCTACACACCTTAAGAAATTCGGTCCTCCGAATTTAACTTAAGTCCAAAGGTGGTACATGTCGTACACTTACGACTTCTGACCTCTAGTTCATCCTCCAAGTAATACTGCCAGTACACTTTCAACATCAACAATACTTTAGACCACTACATGCTGTCTTTCATCATATATGTCTATGCTTATGTAATTTCATTCTCTCAAATCGAGAGTTATTCACTTTTACTCTTTTCATGTAAGAGCCATACATAATATTTTTAATATTACAGCTAATCTATGCCGTTCATCATCCATTCTTCTCACTTAGTGCCGAGTCGACAAAATTTGGTACTATCATGTACTCGTGTCAATCAATTATATGTAAGTGTCCCAGTAGCTTTCACATCTCGTGCACACGCTCTCTCAAAATCATGGAGCGGTTACATCTCACGCTCATATATATAAATATATATATCAGTATGGAGCGGTGCTATCAATACACTTGGGATCTCAAAGCCTTTTGCTATCTCTCATTAGCATATGGCAACACAGAGACTCCCATCACATGTAAGGCTCACTGGAACTGTACATATACATTCACACCATTTAACACTTATACTGCGACTAAGGCACTAGAGAATCTAGAAGTCTGATAATGGAAAGTGATTCTATTTAGATCATCAGTCTTTAATCACTTCCATATCATCATTTCTCTTTTGGACTTTTTTATTGTCCACAATATTCATTTTCACACTTATTCCACCAAGGCTGCATCTCATTTGCCGATTTTACTATAGATCATCTCTCACATTTATAATTCATGAGACAATCATATTCTCTTCATGTAGTATGGTCTTTAAATCTCTTTTCAAAATTTAAATTCTGTGATTGAATCCTCGAATTATCCATTTAAGCACCACATTATCTATACAATTCCACCATCTCTATCATTTCGAGGTGGTTATATGTACAAACATTTCTTATTTATATACTGGCAGTAAACATATCAATTATCTTACTCCTAGGAGTATCATTACTTTCACTTATCAATTCTGGCTTTGATTTTACATCTTGCCACATTTATGTGATAACCAGCACAATTCACTTTCAGTCTTAACTTCGGGAACTGTTTCATATTGATGTTCCCTTCTCATTATGCAATTTATTTCCTTATTCCACTTTCAGTTTCGTTTTCATATTTTTACTCTTATCCTTTTTGTCGGTTTTCTCGATTGGTACGGTACTATACAGCTAAGATCTTTTAAAATCTCGCATACCATCTATTCTTTACACTTATCCATCTGCCGACTTTAATTTCTTTAATTAGATCTTGTCTATAGAGCAGCTAGTCTCATCACTCTTTTATAAGCTGACAATAGTATTTAGCTAGACTCATTACTTTCGTATCTCAATCATTATCTCTATATCATAAACAAGTTCACTGTCACCCTGTCGTCTCAAGATCATATATCTCAATAGGAGATACTGTCTAGACAAATCTTTAGTTGCAAATCTTAGCACAATTTCACAGTCTTTAAGAGTTTAAGGATCATATCACAATGCTGCTCATGTTCCATTTATACTTTAGACTCTATCAGTATTTCATCAATTTACTCATGTAAGGATGCCTCATTCTTTAGGCTTATCTACTTTACAAGGCAACTCATTACCCTTGTAACTTCAATCGAAACTCGTAAAATTCACTCCGAGTTCAAATCGTCACCTTATGGACATCAATCTTCAATCTTTTATCTAATGACGCTTTATACTGAGGCTAGTCTTATTAGTTCCTCACATATCTCAAATCAGATCAAGAAAGCGTCTATTTTCATGTAGATGAATACTTGTTCTTCACCAGAACTTTATTAATGATAGGAAATTAATACATCCTTTTTAATTCATCTACAACTCAATATCATTTGTATTTCTCTCATTTACACTTATACAGATAATGACAACAGATAATTCCATTATTCTCAATTTGTCATTATCTGTATTTTCGTCATTCAGACCTTTACACGTGAATTTCATTATTCACACCATTTTCAGAGTTATTTTCTTAAACTTTTCGGATTCTTTCTACATCCTCCGATATAAACCTAGAATTTAACTTCATATTCAAAATCGAGTCAATGTTATCTCGATTCCTCTAATTTATATAACTCTGAAAGTTTTATCGGAAATCAAATCTGATATTTTCTTTAATCATACATTTCTTATCATCTTGTGACCATCGTTCTTCAACTTTTCATCTGATTATGCCTTTTACAAAGATTGTTCTTATAAGCTCCTTATACGTCTCCGATTAAATCATATTTAAGGCATCACTTCCATATAATATTTATTTGTTCTTCATAAGAATTTTAGTGTATAACCAAAAATTATAATACATCATTTAATTCATCCTCAAATCATATCATTTGTATTTCCTTCCTTTACATCGATACTTGTGAATTTCATCATCCATAATATTTTCCAAAAATTATTTTCTTGAGCTTGTTGGATTTCTTCTATATTCTTCGATACAAGCTTAAGAATAAATTTCATATCCGCAATCGAGTCAACATTCACCTGATTTCTCAATCTATGTTACTCTGGAATTTATCGGGGTTCTGATCCGATAGTTTCTTTAACCACCCTTCTTTTATCATGTTGGACCTTTATCATTGTGTCCCATCATTTCATAATGTAGTTTCAAGGCAGAGACATTCAATACTCAAATCATTTTGATACATATTCTACCTTGATTTCATCACCTAGCAATGCTTTACAGCGTTACGAATCTCATTCTGGTAAGCTGTATCAAGTACAACGGTTCTCAACACACTTTAAAGCTACCTGTTTCAATTCAATTATTCACTTTAAAACCATTTCCATTTACTAAATTCAGGCTTTGTTCCCTCGAGTATATTCTCCACAAGGTTTGAACCTTGGCACCCTTACGTACCTAGTTCCTTACACTCGTGTTATCACTAAGCTTCTTGTAAGAGTCCCGCCTGTTCGAATCGACCGTTGGCGAGCATTCCCTAGACGATTCCTTTCGCCCAGGTTTACCCTTACTAGTGAGTCGGCGATGGCATAGTTCGCCTATATCTCATAACACATGATCCACTACGGGTCGCCCATCATTGAGTCGCCCATCACAGTTCTGTCTCAAGGGTCCTGAAGAATTTAGGTTACCTGTCATCTTCTTTTTATCACTTCACTATTCTTATAATTATTCTCTAACTTACAGTACTCCACACAGTACTTCATTCTGTAGCACATATTTCAAGATATGTCGGTTCTATATACGATTATCAGTTTGATACCTCAAAATAGTACAACGTATAGAACCATAAGTAACCACAACAGTATGTATTTCATTATCGATACTGTTCACCTCATCAGTCAATTCCTGTAATCATCTCACTCTTCATAGTATTCAACGATCTCGTTCAGCACACTCTTAATTTTTCGACCCTTACAGCCAATAACCGGGTCAATCATCTGATGACATTCCACTACACTCTTTGGATCGCATCATCTAAGGCCCCGGCCCGTCCGCTGTCCGCCTGTACACGTTTTATTGTGATGCCTCGGATTTGCCGGTCTCAAGCCGGAGGGGCCCGAGCCGCACCACTCATCCGTACTCGTTTTATTGTAAGGACCGGGAGTGCCTGGATCTCCGTTAACCAGGGATTTACCACCCCAGTATCTTACTCATACGTACTGTTCGCTCTGGGTTCTAGAGGTGGCCCCCGTCACACAGACGTGGCACTTAGTCCCTCACAGATTGTTTTATTGTAAAGCCCAGGATTTACCACTATGGCCCAAAGTCCACTTGTGGGGGGGCCCTGGCCGCCTCACTTAATCGTACGATTATCCCCTATGGCCCACAGTCCACTCGGGGTTTTTCTTTCGCGTCCGTAATCTAAGCGTTAGTGGAATCAGTAACAGGGATCGTTAGATTCATATGACATCTTCTATGCCATTAATAATTCCATTACTATCAATGGATTCCAATTCAGCTCGGTTTTTAACACTATTCCGAACATCGCCCAATATAGGGGCATTTTCGTCATTTCGACATTTATTTCTATCTCCTCAATATATATTCAAATCAATGAACTGATCATCTATGTGTTGATAGTATCCTTTCTGATACTTATAACAGCAAGTTAGATCTCATTCGATTTTCGACAGAGAAGTTCACTAAAATCCACAATGTGATTAATTTACTTGTAATTCAGCTTTATAACATTAATTTCTCTGTCAAATCGATCAATTCCAACTTCTGGTGATCTATTTTGACTCCCGGTAAAATTTTGGGGGTAGGGGTATTTTGGTCATTTTGGCTAAAAATTTTCTCTCTCTTCAAATTACCCTCAATCGGTGATCTTAAAGTCTATTTAATGATGATATTTCATTCCCCTACTTTATACCATCACTTTCAGGTCTCAGTTCGGTTCGGACAGAAAAGTACTGGTGGGGCCCTCACCGAGTCCATTTCTGTTCCTTACCGAACAGGCCTTCATTTAGACTAGAAGAATCACCAATAATTCGGTAATTTCTGAGCCTATTTTCTTCTTTAACATTCTCAGTTTATACTTTCTCACTCCCTTTAAATCATTTTACTCCATTTACAATCATTTCTTTTCTCTATGTATTCAGACGACACAGTACTACCGGGGATGTTTAACTCTTTTCCTTCTAAAAGTATCCACAGACATCAGGCCAACCATTGCTCTGATACCATTAAATCTGTCACGACCCGTGACCACATTCTTCATCTTCTTATACACAACTTAACCGGTTGGGCTGTCTGCGATACTTCACTTGTACTGACTGTTAAACAATTTTACATAATATTGTTTATATTATACACATCTCCTATCATAATAAATCAGATAAGTAGTACTGTTGACGTGTCTAAATACAGAAAATAAATGATCATACCTCAAATAATCAGTCGATCTGACACATTGTCCTTCGTGTACAGCCAGGATCCACAATCCACTGAACTTACATTCATCAAAAACCTGAAATGTTGAAAATTAAGGGGTGAGCAAAACCACGGCTCAGTAAGAGAATTATATGCCTCACTTGATACTCAGCTTCCTATATGCTGAAAATCTTTTTCATTTTTCCTATGGGCTCTAGGCTCGCATGTAGGAAAGATGCTACAGTCGGCTAGGGATCCGAATAGAGTAAGGTAGGTATTTTAGAATACCATACTTGTTACGGAACCTAGAAGCAACTATAGAGAGAAATTTTTCTCTTTTTGTTTTGAATTAATAAATTCTTTTCCTTTTCAATCTTTCATAACCTTTTTCATATTCTTTTCAAAATAATGCTTCTACGAAATAAAGCATTTAAATAGAATAATTAATATCCGTATATTCCTTGAAAAGAATATTAGTTAAATCATCATTTTATTTCTTTAAAATTCATTTCATGTTTTAATGTACTCTCTTAATTAGTACCGTCCATTAAAAAGCAAAATAAGCTATTAAAATCTATTCCATTCTTAAGTTCATAAGGCATCATTCTTTTTATTAGTATGATTAAGTGTGAACGAGACGAACATTCAAGTAGCACATGTTTGAGTGGCATATATAAACAAAATCCGATATATCACACACATCATATGTCATGTGCACAAGATCTATTTCATCCTTCGACATTTGTCGCATCCCCATCAGAACTTAGACCTTTACTAACATATCAGAACACGTGCAGCACTTAGTTCCCGAAGGATTCTAGAGGTGGCTCACACGGTAAAGTCATCGAGTCTCTGCTCGGTTGGGCCTTTACTAACACATCAGAACATGTGCAGCACTTAGTTCCAGAAGGATTCTAGAGGTGGCTCACACGGTAAAATCATCGAGTCTCTGCTCGGTTTGGCCTTTACTAACACATCAGAACACGTGCAGCACTTAGTTCCCGAAAGATTCTAGAGGTGGCTCACACGAGAAAATCATCGAGTCTCTGCTCAGTTTGGCCTTTACTAACACATCAGAACACGTGCAGCACTTAGTTCCCGAAGGATTCTAGAGGTGGCTCACATGGTAAAATCATCGAGTCTCTGCTCGGTTTGGCCTTTACTAACACATCAGAACACGTACAGCACTTAGTTCCCGAAGGATTCTGGAGGTGGCTCACACGGTAAAATCATTGAGTCTTTGCTCGGTTTGGCCTTTACACCATATGTATTTTCCACTGTCTTATCAGATCTCATGTAGTACTTATGATCTCATATTCCATTTAAGACCATAGAAAGAATATTAGAATTATCATTTCTTCCTTTTTGAAAACATATTACATGTTTGTATCTCATGTCTTATGAGAATCATCTCACGGTACTATAATCAGTACCTAAATGAGCATTTTGTAAAAATTGCTATAATTCAATTGATTCTCTTATCATATTATATAAAACATGTTCTTTTCACTTGTCACCCATCATGTATCACATTTTCCGGTTGGCATATTCCATCTTATGTAAAATACTTTCCTTTTTAACATGTCACCAATCATTTATGGAGTCTAAGATAGACATCAATCTTATCATACTATAAACCTCGGAGGGTAAGGGAATACGCCGGTCAAATCTATACCCATAACCTATATTGTCCTCGGTAGATCACTGATTTCGGAGTCGACCGGGTCTAAACAGGTCACATATCATGCATCAGCATGATAGGAATGCCAACCAGTCTCAAAACCGTATTTTCATCATAAAATAAACCTTTATGGAATTTATATAAATATAAAATTCCATAATTTAAAACCATAAGGGTTAAAATCCTTTAGTGAATATTTATAAAAATATTCATAAAAATAATCACTATATTTCACTTCATCTTTCCTCTCGTATTTCGTGTAATTTATCTATTTCGAGAATTTTCGGTGATTTCATTGTCACCATTCTCGAATACATGAATATTTTAAAATTCCATCTCATTATATTCATGTTTTATGAAATTTAGTAATTTCCTTATGTTTCGTGATTTGCTATCGAAATTCAGAAATAAAATCATTTAATATGATGTTATAAAGTTTTTTCTAAAATTTTCGGCAGCATAACGGCTGCCGGTTTACTAACCTCCTGCACGGAAAATACAGTTTTAAATCTTTCAGCCAGTACTTCTTCCTAAATTATTTTCAGCAAATCATGCATCATAATAATTTCCATAAAATATTTGCATAAAATATTTCAATTTAAAATATGCAGACTGAGTATCATTACAGTGCTGCACATGCATCTCTTACCTTTTTCCGGGTCGGCGACTTCCGCTTATCGATCGCGCCCGCGCTCCATTTCTCCCGATTCCTTATCCCGATTGCTGAAAATAATTTCTAGAATTAAAATTCTAATTTTTTAGAATTTTTCATAATTTATTTAATTTTTTTTTCTGAAAATTAAATCTCAAGAAGATTTCTTACCGACCTTTGAAAAATCCCGGGTTGTCGAATTTTCGGGAATTTTTCGAATTCCCGAAATTCTCCTTTTTCCTCTTTTTTTTCCTTTTTCTTCCTTTTTTTCCTTTTTCTTTCCTTTCTTTTTCTTTTCTTTCTCTTTCTTTTCTTTTTCTTTTTTCTTTTTCTTTTCTTTTTCCATTTCTGGCCGAACCGGTTCAGTGCCTCCTCCAGCCGGTTCGACCGGTTCGACCGCCGGCAATCCTCCTTTCCGCCGGTTCGCGCCTCCCCCAGCTTGCCGGAGTTGCGGAGACGCCGGATCTGGTCTCTGTTTCTCCCCATTGCCGGCGACGGTGCCGGACCTAGGAGGGTGGGTTTCGGCTCCTTTCTTCCTTCGTTCGTCCTTCCTCGGCCGCCGTTGGTCTCGCCGGTGGCCTACTTCATCTTCCCCTAGCCTCCGCCAAGGTTCGGGTTGGGGTGGCAGTGCCGTTTCCTTCCTCTTTCCTCCTAGTTATTTTTTTTCCCACCGGTTTCCGTTTCGTTTTCTTTTCTTCTTTTCGTCGTCGGCCACCGTCATTCGCTTCTCTCACCGGCGATGTCATCTCTCCCTTCTCCTTTCTCTCTCGCCGGCGACGGCAGCTTCGCCGCCGTCGGCCCCTCTAGCTAGGAAGGTCGGTATCCTCAATTTCCTTCCTTCCGTTTTCTTTCCTTTTTGGTTTATTTTCCCTTTCTATTTTTAGTATATGATATACTATATATTATACACTATATTTTATATTTCATACATATAATATATATTATATATCATACATATATCATTTCATATATAATATATTACAATATATATTATTTATAAATTATATATATATTGTATATTACAAAACATATATCTAATATATATATATACACACACACACACACACACACACACACATTTACATACTTTAAAATAAATAACATTTACATATAGAATCATATAAATGTTATAATACAATATATATACTTATAAACTTTAATATAAAATAACATTTACTTTTCTTATATATTCATATACTTTTATTTAAAATAATAATATATATATTTCATATATATATGTATATCTGTACATATATATTTATAATTATATAAATACATTTTATAATATACACATGTATTTATTTAAGACAAAATAGTATATATTTCATTTTATAATATATACTAATATTCATATACATACATATGTATTTATATAAAAACATGTGTAAATATATTTATATAATTTAATTATATAAATATATAATATACGCATTTTTATTTTATAAATTTTGGATTTCCATTAATCCAATTTTAATTCCTCCTTTCCTTATTTTCCATAACTCCGATTTTATTTTTTATTTTCATTTAATTTCCTTCACACGAATTTCCTTATTCATCACTTCCTCATTTCTCGAGATTTTCACCAATATCTCGTTTCTCGCAAATTTTATTTATTTCCCCTTATTTAATTTCTCTAATATTTATTTTCAATATTTCTAATTTCCAATAAAGGGAAAAATTTATGGTTATCACACTAAGCCTCTATTTATAGTCACTTGGATGTATTTTAGCCGTTGGGTGGAGCCAAATCTCGAATATTACCGTTGTCTCACAAAAACTAACTGTTATAGGCTATTTTCGGGCAAAGGGATCGATCCCTTCCCATAGGGGATCGATCCCTTCATTCCAGATTCAATTATTCTGGGCTGAGGGACCTTTTCTTGCGTTGGGGTGCTTATTGCCAAAAGGGGATCGATCCCTTCCCTTAGGGGATCGATCGCTTCTTTCCAGAAGGTGATTTCCTGCACTTTTTGAGTTAGAAATGATGTGGTCTTTGATCCTAATCCAACCCAAAACATTTTGACATTTTTGTAGGAGTTTTTCTTGACTTTTTCTAATGAAAACATGGTCCAAAAATTCATCAAGTGATTTTCTAAAATATTCAAAACATTTTATGAAGTATTAAGACCAATAAGAATATGTAATTAAATCATGGTCTTAATGTTAGATATGATCACTTGAAAAAGGATTGAGAAAATCATGTGTGATAAGGTAAATTTACAATATGAATTAAAACATTAAAGCTTACTTAAGTTTTTGTCATTTCAAAATATATATGTCAATTTAAAGCTAACAATCTCCCCCTTTTTGATATGAAAAAACTTAATGTAAATTTGCTTTGAAAATTATTTGATAAAATATTCCCTCTCAAATAAAACAGGATTTTACAAAGCTCCCCCTTAATATAAGCATGGGTTTTGAAAATAAATTTTCAAACTATTTTCCCCCATTATCTCTCCCCTTTAATATCTCTTCCTTTTAATATCTATCTCTCCCCCTTTTTGTCATAGCAAAAAGAAAGAAAAATAATAAAAGATATGCTCCCCCTAAAATCATGGCTATGTGAGAAGAGATAAAAGAATATGCTCCATCCAACAAAAAACATGTTAGTACAGTAGACTCATAGCACAAATAAATAAGTCAATATTCACAAAGAGTATGAAATATTCAGTAAAGAATATGACTTATGATCCTAAACCAATTGTTTATAAATAATTTTGTAATAAGGTCACAATTGGTAAGAAATTAAGCAAGCACCTAAGTATAACAGTTGTTCTCTAAAGTCTAACTAAGGTGCATGGCAATACATCATGATTATGAGCTAAAATTATATAACATATCATATGCATGTGCTCATAAATCATTTTCAAGAAATATTGTGCCTAGAATTAAGATATATAGCAATTAACTATATATTCTAGTACACAAGAGTTTCATGCAAAAATATCTTAAGAGAATTCTTCTCTATTTGTCATTTCAAACTAAAGAGCATGAGAAGAATTGTCAATTTAAAGCTCATACCAATTGGCAATTTAGATTTGGCTTACCAATTATTGAAAATATGGTTGCCAATGATACTAATTGTTATTTCAATCTAAATACCAATTGTTACTAATGGTTGACTTAGGCATTTTGCATGAATCCAATATCAATGTGTAGTGTGTTCATGTCAAGAAAATAATCATTCTTAAATATGCAAGAACACAATCACACATCATCAAATATGCATATGGATTAATTAAACATAAGCATACTATCATAAAGTATTAATCCATATTCATATTCACAAAGTTATACCATATGGAAGATTCATAAAATCAAAGTATTCAAGCAAACACATTTTCTCCCATGGTTTCAAGCACAAAAATCCTATGCTCATTTTCTAATTCAAGTCCTTAACCAATTATGAGCAAGGAAAGATTCAAAATTACCATTTTAATCAATTAAGAGTCATATCCCTAGTTGTTATCATCATTTAACGTTCTAGAGGGTATTTGTTATTTTAACTAAAATGACTTCACCTAAGTGAATCAATATTATCAAGCTAAAATATATTTTATCATTAAAATCCATAAACTATGCGTGAGGTTAAGCACATAATATCATGAAAACAACTATTCTCATCTCATAGGCATGATTATTGATTCAACTCAAGCAAGCATGTAAGTTCAACATCAAAACAATCAAGAATAAATGCATGGATATCAATCATGGTTCATTTTTTCAAGTTTGCATTTATCTTCGAATGTTGGTGTTGTCATTAAAGCTCAAGTTCTTTAATAATTTGGCCATAAAAATATAAGTTCATGGATGATAAAGTTTCATGCATTTGAACATTTAGGATCCCTTTACCATCACAAATTATAGGCCAATGACCATTACCAATTGTTGAATTTATATTTGAAATCAATCCACTAGATGTATAATTATTATTAAACCTAATGTGGAATGATAAGTCAAGCTAAGATACATAATCCTATAAGCATGCTTGACTAAGATGAACAAAAGGAATGAAGAACATTCATTATGCACAAGTTCATCAAATTCTCAAATATATCCATAAATTCTTGAAATAATTCTTCAAAATTATGTTTAAGTATTCATTGAAAATATATTTCAAGATTATTTCAAGATTCATGAATGTTTTCAACAAGAAAAATGATTTTGTACTTGTAAGCTCAAGAAAAATTATATTGATTGTTGAAAGTGATATCATTCGTTGGAAATGATATTAATTGATGAAGTTGAGGCATGATATCAATGAAAAATGAGTTTTCATATATTAATGATCATCAAAAAGAAGTTAAAACAATGAATTTTAAGTTGAGAAGAGATAAAGTATCAAAACAATGAAAAGTTCTTCTCAATTTCGGTTGAAAACATGCAGAAAAGCCCTTTTGGCCTGGGGGGATCGATCCCTATAGGAGGGGGATCGATCCCTTAACTCCAAAATGCAAATTTCCTGCATTCTGCTCAATGGGGATCGATCCTGCTTATTGAGGGATCGATCCCTCATCCTGTTTCTACAGTTTTTGACAGAAAATCCAACCTTTGAGGTACCAAAACTTCGTTTTTGAGTATTTTAAGTCCAAGTAAGAGTTTAAACATTTGTAAAACATGATTTTGGACTTGTATGAATGAAAAACATGAATGAAAAACCATTTTACAAAAGATTTTGCAATTCTGAAAGAATTTACACAATAAAATACATTTTTGGCCTCAAAGGATGTCATTTTGAGAGTTAAGCATATTTTGACAAAACTCAAGCATTGGAAACCACAAATATGTCAAAACAAACTTGTTCACATAGGTTTTAAGCACATATATCATCAAATCATACATCTTGTGAACAACATGCCATGATTTCCAACATACAAAGTTCTTCATTATTACTCATGACATGACATTTTGCATATATGACATATTTAGTATTTTGAGACAAGTAAATACATTATCAACACATAGGAAACTTGCTCAAAATGCAGAAATCCAATAATCATTTCAAAATTACTAAACATGCTTTTCATCCAATAATCCAATGCCTCAAGAACCATCCATCAACCAATTAACAATCATTCAACATGCCTTTTCTTTATTCATTCAACTCATAATGCACCAAGAATCATTAACACATTTTCTCATCAAAGCACAACTAATCAAATAAAAAGTTTAAGGAGCAAGGAATTAAGCTTACAAAACTCCTTTGCTTGAGAGTGCTTTGCCTTGATGTGTTGGATCCACCATTAGCCATTCTTTGAAGAATTGTTGTCACCTTGCTAAGGATGAATTTCCAAGCTCTTCCTGTTTCTCATTGGCATAAGCAATCTCCATGGGGGGTGTGTAGAGCATTTGAACTCCATTGTTCCATTGTATTCCCATGCTCTAACACTCCTACAACAAACAAGTTCAAACATGCTTTGGTACCCAAATTTTCTTGGGTCCATGAGAGTTAGTGCAAACAATTTTTGATCCTTTTGGGATCCACTTCAAGCACAATTCATCATTATTTATAGCATGCTTTGGCACCCATATTTTTCTACCTACTCTTCCTCTAAATGTGGTTTTTCTATATGTGCATGCTTGTGAAGAGTGTCCTATTCTATTGCATAGTGAGCATGTAAGAGATAAATCATGTATAGTATTTTTGCTCACTAGGAAATTCTTTAGATGTGTTTCTTTTTGTATTGCATTATAACCTAACCCATCTTTATCAAAGAAAGCTCTTTGGGTCTCTAACATATGATCTAGCTTTTGTTGACCCATATAAAACCTAGTAAATGAGTTATGCAAATTTGTATTCTTTTCATTCAACTCATTTATCTCTAAGTTAGCCTCTTCTAATTTCTTTTCAAATTCTAGCTTAGTATTAGTCAAGGCTTCATTTTCTATTTTAATTTAGCAATAATTTTCTTATATTTGGAGTTCATGCATTGAAATTCATTTACTAAATCATCAAAGGCATTTTGGAGTTCACTAAAGGTATAATCATTATTTTCACTAGAACTACAACTAGCCTCATCATCATTAATGGCCATAAAGCATGTGTAGGCTACCTCATTATCTACGTTTTCTTCATCGGAGCTATCACTATCACTCCATGCAGCCACAAATGCTTTCTTCCTAGGTTTCCTATCCTTTTCTTTCCTAAGTAAGGGGCAATCTAACTTAGTATGACCCGGTTCATTACACTCACAACACACTAAAGGGTCATTTTCTCTTCTACTTGACTCCCCTCTTTGATGTCTTCTATTATTTTCTTTTTGTTTCATTCTCATAAACCTATTAAATCTTTTGGCAAACATTGTCATTTCCTTCTCTTCCTCATTTCCACTCTAATCACTATCATCTTCAAGGACCTCATGAGTGGAAGACCTAAGTGCTACCCCTACTTTCTTTGAAGGCACTTCATTTCTTTTCATTTTCATTTCATATGTAAGTAGGGAGCCCATAAGCTCATCTAAAGACAAGGTATTTAGATCCTTAGACTCTTCTATTGCGATTACCTTTGCCTCCCATGACTTAGGCAAGCTATTCAAAATTTTCTTTACCATTTCAACATTGGAATAAGTCTTGCCTAGAGCCTTAAGTCCATTAATTATATCATTAAACCTAGTGAACATTTCGCTAAATGGACTCATTTTCTTTCATCCTAAATAGCTCATAATCATGTGTGAGCATTCCTACTTTGGTCTCTCTAACTTGATTTGTCCCTTCATGTGTGATGGCTAGTTTATCCCATATTTGTTTAGCATTCTCACATAAGGATACTCTATTATACTCATTGGGACCTAATGCACAAAAGAGGGTGTGCATAGCCTTGGCATTCAATTGTGCCAATCTCATGTCATTGGTGTCCCACTCATCTTCACTCTTAGGGACATCTTTTTCATATACTTTCTTTATTGGGATTCTAAGGCCATTAACTATTACTCTCCACACTTCATAATCATTGGATTGCACAAATAATGTCATCCTAATTTTTCAATAAGAGTAATTTTCACCATTGAAGAGTGGAGGTCTAACTAATGAGTGTCCCTCTTCTTCTAGGGGTGTGCCTACATTCAAGTGAGCCATATATGATCATTTTGCTCGATAGAGGTTAGTCTAAATCAATCTCGAGCCCAAGCTCTGATACCAATTGTTGGCTCTATAGGTTATACCGAGAGAGGGGGTGAATCGGTTTTTCGCTAACCTTAAATTCGTTTTTCGATTCTTGTAAATTTCTAGCCTATATTGATATTTTCTAAGTTCTCTAGACTACTCAATTATGCAATATAGATTCAATACAATAAACACAAATATAATTGCAAATAAGTAAAGGGAGTAAGGATAGAAAAATTTACGCAAGTGATTTATAGAGGTTCGGCAACCTTGCCTACGTCCTCTACCTTGAGACGCTCCCAAGGATTTTCCCCAAATTCACTATCTTTGAATTTGTATTACACTCCCTCTTTTTCTAGGCTCAAGAGAAACCTCTCTTTTTTTCAAGGCTCAAGAGAAACTTCCTTTTTTTTCTTAGGCTAAAGAGAAACCTCCACTTCTACAAGGAATAGATTGGTTTACAAATGATGCAATCAAAGAAGGCCTCTAAGTAGGCAAATGATTACAGCAATTAGGCACAAGTAAAAGCCTACACAAGATTTGTGCTAAACAATACAAGAGATATGTGAATGATGGAAGATGAAGACTTTGTAGCTCTTGATTTGTTGTTTGAGCCTTGAGGATTTGAGGAATATGTGTTTTGGAGTTGCTGAGTAGTTCCTCTTTCTTTCTTTAGCTTCTAAGCCTCTATTTATAGTCCCTTGGATGTATTCTAGCCATTGGGTGGAGCCAAATCTCGAATATTACCGTTGTCTCACAAAAACTAGCTGTTATAGGCTATTTTCGGGCAAAGGGATCTATCCCTTCCCATAGGGGATCGATCCCTTCATTCCAGATTCAATTATTCTGGGTTGAGGGACCTTTTCTTGAGTTGGGGTGCTTACTGCCAAAAGGGGATCGATCGCTTCTTTCCAGAAGGTGATTTCCTGCACTTTTTGAGTTAGAAATGATGTGGTCTTTGATCCTAATCCAACCCAAAACATTTTGACATTTTTGTGGGAGTTTTTCTTGACTTTCTCTAATGAAAACATGGTCCAAAAATTCATCAAGTGATTTTCTAAAATATTCAAAACATTTTATGAAGTATTAAGACCAATAAGAATATGTAATTAAATCATGGTCTTAATGTTTGATATGATCACTTAAAAAAGGATTGAGAAAATCATGTGTGATAAGGTAAATTTACAATATGAATTAAAACATTAAAGCTTACTTAAGTTTTTGTCATTTCAAAATATATATGTCAATTTAAAGTTAACAAATATTTTATAAATTTTATTTGTGGATTATATATATAAATCTCATATCCCATCTTTATAAGATAATTTATAATTTGACCTTCAAAAATTACTTCTGTAAACTCGTGATAAAATGTTTTATATGGATCTTAGAGACTATTGGCCCCATAGTTGCCTGTAGGCACATGCTATTATGAGTGTATGATCGTATGATTGACTAGTGGGTTGATTGACCTTGATCTCGTCATCAGTGTCTCAGATGGTGCTTGATCAGTACCACCGAGGACTATATTTCTGGTTATGGCCATATGTCTTGTGCATGACTCTATTGGGTAATGCCTTGTATATACGAACTGTGATGATATTTATGAATTTAAATTGTGAATTAATTATGAGTTTTGTGAATTCATGCTTAAAATATATATTTGCTAAATATTTTGGAATATTTCCTTCTTGAAAGTGACTTATGAATTTTATATTTGAATTTTATTTCAATTTCGAACTCCCGATAGTCGCATCTAGGGACCGGGACATGACACATATTTTAAAATACCTCCCATACTCTATCTGATTTTCTAACCGACTATAGTATTCTTCTTTGATACTCATGCCCGTTTTATTATTCTGCATAGTTTTGTAAATCTTAATACATGTTTTGAAATTTTCATATAGTTATATAGTATCAGTATTATTATATATATTTCTTACTGGACATTAGCTCATCCCATTCCCCCCCCCCCTCTCGATTATTTCCAATAGATTTTTGCATCCGCTTAGGAGGTTTGTTGCGAGGTACTCCCTAGGCGGATTTATTGTTGGTCGAGGTATATTTATTTCTTTTATGTATTTAGACTTATATTGTGCGGTACTATTTTATATTTCAAATACAATTATGGGATGTAAATTAAATGAGATTTTATAATGTAAACAAATAAATTTTCTTTTGTATACGAGTTTTATATTAGTGACAATGAAGGCATTGCAGACAACCCAACCGTGACTTTGTGAAATTAATGAAAAATATATAGAAAATATCTAAATTCAAAATGTGACAAGTTAATTTATTTTGAATGGAATTCGAATTATTCAAATTATAATTTGGTTCGAATGACTAACTATTTTATTAAGTTGAATTCAAGTCTAAAAAATTAAATTTGATGGAGATCAAAATTGAGTTTTAAATTTTGCATTTTTGAGTCAAATTCAAATTAAGTTGACACTGAATCACGTTATTCCACTTGATTACAATCTTAATCAGCACAAACAAAATTGGATTTGATAATTTATTTTTTTTATTCCGAATATCCGATTGAATGTGGAAAGTCCATGAATTTCTTTTACTGAAGTGAAAATGTCTACCTTCATGGTTGCTTCCGAGTTTTCATTCTCCGACAAAAGAACGTGGAGTGGGCCATCTAAAACTCTCGAGCAAGAAGTAAAAGCTATCTACATTCGGCTGATTTGCCACTGTGAAATTTTGCTTGGGTTATGGGATCTGAATGTTAACTGGAAACTAGGCCTTGGTCCCAGCCCATCACTATAAATTGCAAGGCCAGGCTGGGCTTCGCTTGGCTGGCCTTTTATCAATTTTCTTTCTTCGTTTTCCTTTCCGGGATGATGTAGAGACTGACGATAACACCATAAAAAAGGTTATGAATTCATACAATCATACTTCATACTTCAAAGCACTGTAAGACTAGGCAGTCCCTGAAGCCCAACGTAGGGTTTATTATGCCCTTTTCAAATTGAAAAGAGAGGCTGCTTTTATTCCAAGGCGTGGAGTGTGGGATGGGGGTGAAAAAGCTTTCTTGCAACCCATCATACAACATAATTATGAGGGTCATGTTTGTCACAACATGTCTTTTTCCTTTTATGGGGTCTCCTGCCTATCTATCACAGAGTATAAAGTTTGCCTGCATGAAAAGGAGGCTCATCATTGCCTCGGGATGCATGTGGATCTGATTTTAGCTCTTTCTATTATGCTAGTAAATTTAATTCCGCCTATGTTGAGGGTAGATTAGAACAATTAATAATTTAAAATTTGTTTGATTTTTATGAAGTCAATTATTATATAAAATTTGTTAAGATGTCTTTTATTCATTATAATAAATTGTGACATATTATAAGTCTTTGATTCGAATTCAAGTATTTTTATCTTCAATTATTTAATCATTTTTTTGTAACAAAAAAATATAAAATTATATGTTGTTTCATATAACTTGCATCATTATTGAAATAAAAACTTTAATGATAACAACGATGCTAGAGGCTTTTTCGGGTGACTTTTCTTCCTATTTTATTCATCTTCACTTTTTCCTTTTTAAAGAGTTTTTATATATATATAAATAATCAAACTTCATTAATACAAATAATTAAACTTCATTAATACTTAAAAATCAGTACAATAAGTTTGAATAAAACTTAAACTGTAGGGACTTGGGAGGGATTTTCCTGTCCCTTACAAATTGTTTCAAGATTGAATTGCATGTTTTGCCGGCACATGCACAACTTTTTTTTGCAGATTTTCTAGCATAGACAACTTTACGTAGAGCTTTCATTAGCTCCTTAGCATCTTCCATCAGATCTCTATCGCAAATAAATCCTATTCTTCCGACTTGAGTTTGTTTATTATGCCCAGGGCATCACCTTCCAAAATAACTAGCTGAAAACTCGATTGTTTAACCAACGCCGTTGCCGGAACTACTACAAGTGTTTTTACCACTAACTGATCTTCCTCACGTACCCTGCATTGCTAGGAAAAAAACTCATAAATTACACTTAAAAGACCTAGTCTAAGACAAATAATTTTGTTTTTTTAGTCGTAATCTATTTTGGCATTATCTTTTTTCTAGGTAGTATAGATTATGTTCTTTAAAATGCAATTTAATATATAAATAAAGTTTTAAGGAAAACCCATAGTTGAACTTATAGAAATGTAGTTTAATTTTTAAATAACCTAGGTGATTAAATTTTTAATAAATTTTGATTTATTTGAAATTAAAATTAATAGAGTACGCATATTGGATAAAACGTTTTGTTTAATTTCATTAAACAAAATATTTTAAAGTAACTATTATAAAATATTCTTATATCAAATTTTCATGTATGTGAACTACTTTAAAGACTTCTACTAAAAATTGAGTTGTCTTCAAAACGTCAGCACAATATATATATATATATATATATATATATAATGAAGATTTTGCTATATATATATATATATATATATATATATATATAATGAAGATTTTGCTCTCACAATGAACACAGTGTTGAAGCTCTCATTGGCTACATCCTTCTTCGTCTATTAACCTAACTTACATTACTTTCATTTATCATTTTACACAAGGAAGCAGATTGTCAAATTAATAGATTAAGTTCTCAGTAGTAATTGATGCATTATACTAAGGTATTTCATCATATTACATCGTCTATGTGCATCCAATTCGTTTTTTGAATGCAGTATTGTTGTTTAATAATTTTTTATCTGGTTGATAAAAATTAGAAATTAATGAGTTAAAGTGATACAAGTTAGAATGTTAATAGATTTTGACTTTCATTATTTTATGCTAATGCATGTCCATAAAATAAAAAAAAGTAAATGTGCATGTTTTCATTATAAAAAGTAAAACATCAAAAAATAATTATTACTTTCTTACGAAAGAAAATGTACCCATAATAATATAGATTAAAATTTGTTATAATAATTTTCAATTTAAATTACTTAAATTGACAAAAACATGTTAAATAAAATCTAGTACTTTAAAATATATTAACACGTATTAAATTTTGTTAAAAAAACATTTCCACCAAAATAAAGAAAGAAGTGTGAATGACGTACATGAGCTTTGCAGCCGCAAAAAGTTCTGTTGATCGCATACATTGCCATTGGAGCGAAGTTCAACCTTTTTCAAATCCAAGAACAGAGTTGTGGACCATTTTAAGCATATAAACTTGTGTAAGAAAATCAATGTGGAGAAATCAACCACGTTTGGTCCTCTGCCTCCGCGCAATCATTCGAGGGTCAAGCGCGCTGTGTGAACATTTTCACTCGCATCGCAAATGTTGGCTTAATGGCTCATAATGTTTCACAAGTCAAAGGCTATGGGCATCTAAGACACATGCTATAAAGCAATTCATGCCCTAGACTTGAAGTCTAACAATTTTGTGTTTAAAAGTAATTATTATTCTTTGTTAAGTTCTCGATGTTCATATGGAAAAACCACATTCTCCAAAAACCAAGATATCTTTTTTGCCATTGCTTTAATTTTACAAGCATTTGTATTAAATTTAATTTCGTTATAATTAAAAAATCAAGTAACAGTTCTAGAAAATTGTAAAGTAAGGGGCTTAACCATCATAATCTTTGCTATTGATGTAATTTTTTTAAAGATTATTATCCAATACATTGCGAACGAAATTTTAAAATTTATCATCGAAGTTAATATGATAACATATATCTTTTAATAGATTAAAATAATAAAAAATAAAATATGTGTTATTACCTTAACCCGCTTGTGAATGTATAAATTTTATTGGCAATGTATTAAATAATAATTTTTTTTAACCATAATATTAAGAGTATCTTCAAAATTTTACCCTTTTTTTGTGTAAGTGAGTATCGTTATCCGTTTTACAGTTTGAAATTACTTTTGTTCGTATCAGAAGTAATAAAAAGTAAAATCCTTTCAACAGTGTCTTTAAATTTTACTTTAATTGAATTTTTCATATAATTTTACAAACATATATTTTTTTTATTTGTTTTAATATACTCAAAATTTTAATTGACAAAAATTTTTATTTCTTTATAATTAAATTAACTCTTAAGAAGCATATATTGCTAGTAAAGTTAAAAATGGGAGGAAGTGCATTAATTGGCTTTAACCTTGTTTCTTGGGGAAAAGGTGAGAAGGAATAGGGGATGAAAGTATACGATTAGGAGGAAGGCCTAGCTATCCCCAGTTGTTCATCTTTTGCATCATTTTAGCAAAGTAGTCTAATAAGTTGTGTTGACTTTGATCTTTAGAACGTTGAATTTTCTCACTCGGTTTGGGCAGTGCTCGGAAGAAGGGTGATAGTGACAGCTGCTTTGAAGACTTGGCCCTTCATCTTGGGTTGAGTCTTGACTCTGACCAAATCTCGCCGTAATTCTCCCCAATAGCTGCCGCCCCTTGCAATTTCTAAGGAAATTCCTAATACAAGCTGCCTTTTTCGCCATTCTTTTCTACGGGCAAGATTCTTTGAAATTTGTCAAAAGAGAGCAGCTAAAATATGTAATTATTGGTTATCATGTGAAGCAAAATTCTTCGAAGCCTAGCATTTGTATTACGCAAAGTGTTTTAAGGTGGCAGTTGGTGCTTGGGCCAAGCTTCAACCAATGCATATTTATGATTTTTGTCAAGGAAGAATTGCTAAGTTTTTAATGATGGTTTTTTTTTGCAACAATCTTTTTTTAAAAAAGGAAATATAAATATTAAAATTCTTATTTTAAAATTGTTTTCGGATTAAAAAAAATACCAATTAAGCTAATATTTATGATTTTTAACAAACAGTTTCAAGCTAAATATTATATTTAATTTTCCACACTGATTGAGGAAGTTTTTAGCAACCGACTCATCATGAAAGAAAAAAAAAACCATCAAGTCATGGGCATCTAATATTTTGACCAATTCTTCATCATACCAAGTGCAAGTTGCAACCAAACCAAATACTTAGCATCTTCCAAAAAAGGATGTATTACCTAAAAAGATTAATATAAGATTAGGTTAACAACAACAATAATATGTAGTATTATTATAGCGACAAATACTTATTATATCACCTTAAAAACTCAAATTTTAAAATTTAAATTCTCTTAAAAGGTAAATATACTCCTTATTTTACCGAAATTTGTTTGTTTGTTAGGAAATTAGAAGTGTTCACTAGATTGGTTTGGATAATTTTGAACCAAAATAATTAAAATTGAATTAAAAAAATTATGTTATTTTATTTTTATTAGCCGAATCAAATAGATAAATTTAAAAAAATTAATCTGTTAAATTTAATAAGGTGAATTTGGTTGATTTTTAAATTAACATAATAATAAAATATAGGCTTGATAGCCAAATATATCATTAACTTTTTGTACAAAATGAATATAAGTTTTCAATTTTTTATTGCATGCAAATTATACATAAACCTTCAACCTTTTAAAATAACGTAATTAAATTTATATCTATTAAATGACACTTATTACTGTTTGGACATTCTACGTGGCAATTGATTTGAATAGTTTTGCAGGTTGTCACGTGTGCAATACAAATGAAAGTTAGTATTATTTAATAAATTTGAATTTAATTGCATGATTGTAAATTATTGAAATTTATTTATAGTAAATAAAAGTTTATATATGGATTTGTATGCAATAAAACGGTGAAACTTTATTTATTTTGTTCAAAAAGTTAAATGTATATTTGATTATTATTTTTAAAGTATAACTAAGTTAAATTATATTTTAAAATTTCAATTTCTTGCCTTTAAATCAAACTAAATAAAATCATTTGCCTTGCCACTAAAGCCAAGGCCTTATTGGCCAAACACAAAAGTATTAACTTTAAAACATTAAAAAAAATTAATCTTTAAATATTATCCAAACTCCAAACATTAAACATATTTTTTGATTTTATATATTTTAATATTAATTTTTGAAATTTTTATCTTTAGATTAAAATTTCAATTAATTAAATTTTCTTTTTTTTGTTACAAATTAATTTAATTTTCAAACTATCAACCAAAAATCAAAGTTTTTACAAATCATTTTCAATATCCGATCAAAACTAATTCAATAATCAATGGAATTAAATGTATATGATCTATTAATTCGATTAAAACTGTGATATAAAAGCTCTTAAAGATAAATGCATCTATAATTCAAAAGAAAAACAAAAAAAAAATGTTGTTAAATAATGAGTTGGGATCGCAAGTTTGCACAGAAGCTTATGAAAAGCTTCATTAACCACTATAGTTTTTAATTACTAAAAAAATCAAATATTACGTGTTCAAAAATTAAGAAGTCGTTGCAATTGTTCTCATGTCAAATACATTGACTAGAATCTCTAAAAAAAAAAATGGGAAGAGGACGGCACTTATCTCACCCAACCCAAAGCAAATGCCGATGAAATTTGTTTCATAGCTTCTAGATGCATGGCTTTGTTCCTTCTAACAGGTAAACAACTCTCAACAACTTATTTTTTATTTTTCAGCATAAAAATAGAAAAAATAATTACTAAAAAAAATGGACGGCTGGCTTGCCAAAAAAGGGACGGCTGTGATTAATGCAATCACTGTGGGTCCAAAGATCATTGGATTGTTTTCCTTGCGTACAAAAAGTTTTTAGAAAAATTATGGAAACTGATTTATAATGGTTTGGGGGAGATCCTTTTGGTTTTTTCTATGTAAATTAAAATTAATTAAAAATTTCACTTCTTAAGGAAATTAAGATAAATCAATTAATAAAATTCTAAATTAAAATTTTTTTTATTTCTCTTATAATGATAAATTAGCAATTTGTGTTTTTTTTATTAATTCGTAAACTTGGAAAACATACGCTAGTCTACGTAGAGTTGAGTGGACCTAAAGCATCCGATGAATACCTTTAACTTCAACAGTTCAACTGAACTCAAGAAGTAGAAGATTAAGGATGAAGGTTTAACCTAACAGGTATTAATTCTAGTTAAAAACAAATTAAATTTAAAGTTTGAAATTTTTATTTTTTTATGAATAAAAAAATTTAGAAGGTTAATTTAGTAAATTTATCCAACTCCGTTCTCTCTCAGGAGACTACAAATCATTCAGTTCAGTCCACAATTCCTTACTAATTAACCAATTAATTAATTAATTAATTGATCTTTCTCAAGAAAGAAATGAAGATGATTACATTATCTATTAAATAATCATTTTCCAAAAATCTATTAATAAAATAAAAATAAAAATCTTACGTAAGAAGAAATTTTCAAAACCCCCTGTATTTCTCAACTCACCCGCCCGCGTTTTCTTCCTCCCACCCCTCACCGTCGTCACGCCACCAACCCCGAAACTCGTCCGCTTAGTTTCCGTTGTTTATTTTCTAGTTGTTTCTGTGATGGGAAACTGTAACGCATGCGTTAGACCGCACGATAGTCCGGAAAGCAAACCGCATCGGCCGGAGCAGAACCAGAAAGAGAAGAAAAAAGCCCGGGAAAAGAAACCAAACCCGTACGCAGAGAAAGTCCTCTCGCCGGCTCCGATCCGAGTTCTAAAAGATGTTATCCCCCTGAGTCACCGAACTCGAATAGGTGACAAGTATATCCTCGGACGCGAGCTCGGCCGAGGCGAGTTCGGAATCACTTACCTCTGCACGGACAGGGAAACGCGCGAGGGCCTTGCGTGCAAGTCAATCTCGAAAAGAAAACTGCGGACTGCCATCGACATCGAAGATGTCCGACGTGAGGTTGCCATAATGTCAACGTTGCCGGAACATCCGAATATTGTGAAGTTGAAAGCGACGTACGAGGATAATGAAAATGTTCATTTGGTTATGGAGCTTTGCGAAGGAGGAGAATTGTTCGATAGGATAGTAGCGAGAGGGCATTACACGGAACGCGCGGCAGCGAAAGTGGCGAAGACGATAGCGGAGGTGGTTAGGATGTGCCACGAGAATGGCGTCATGCATAGAGATTTAAAACCTGAGAATTTTTTGTTTGCGAATAAGAAAGAACACGCGCCGCTAAAAGCGATTGATTTTGGTTTGTCTGTCTTTTTTAAGCCTGGTACGCGGAGGGATTTTAATTTTTTTATGTGGGTTTTTGATGGTTTGGAACTTTGGCTGATAAATTTTGATTTTTAAATCTTGGGTTGTTAGATTTTTTTTATTTTTTTATTTTTCTAGCTTCACTGCTCGGATGGTCAAAGAGGGGTTTTTGAATTCATTTTCGGGGTTTTGATTGATTTTATACTTTGAGTTTATAGAATTAAAAGTATTTCTATGCGGATTTGTGCTTGTTTTTGTGTTTAAAATTGGAGTTTTAACCCTTGGGTTGTTAAAAGATTTTGCTTTATATTTGAAAGCTTTGAAACTATGGCTGAGTGCTATGGAGGATTCTGTTTTTCTTGTGAGGTTGTTTGGTTATTTGACTGGATTTTGGATTTTGCTTGTTAGATATTTGTGCAACTGTTGAATCTTGAGTTTGGGCCTTGGTAACTGTTCTAATGAGATTTATTTGTGGGTTTCAGCTTGATTGCACGATTGATATTTCGAATTTTGGATTTATTTTATAGGGGAGAAGTTTTCAGAGATCGTGGGGAGTCCGTACTATATGGCTCCTGAAGTTTTGAAACGAAATTATGGACCAGAGGTTGATGTGTGGAGTGCTGGAGTGATCCTTTACATTTTGTTATGTGGGGTTCCTCCATTTTGGGCAGGTATTCCACTTCTTACTCTGTGCTTTTATATGGTCGTGCAGTTTCAGACACCCTTATGAGGCTCTAGTTTTAAAAACATACTTTTTTCCCAGAGACTGAACAGGGTGTTGCTCTTGCAATTTTGAGAGGGGTCATTGATTTTAAGAGGGAACCTTGGCCTCAAGTTTCAGAGAGTGCTAAGAGTCTTGTTAGGCAGATGTTAGAACCGGATCCTAAGAAGCGGTTGACTGCTCAACAGGTGCTCCGTAAGTTATCCAGTTACCATCCAAGGACAACACTATTTGCATTTTTAGCTAAAAGCATTCAGATAGCATTGGAGGATCCAGAGTGCTTGCCGCCTCAATATTAAGATTTATTGTCTTAAAGAATGAGGTCAGGGTAACTTCAAGGATACAATATGAATAACAAGAAAAATCTGATTGACTGTCTCAACTTCATATTTAGGCTTAGGTTTAATAATCAAGAGGAACGGACAAATTTCTGAATATGATAATTCATGGAATTTAGTTTTATTGGATTCTAATAAACATGCATCTAAGTTCATTTTTTGTCATCCATTCTGATACTGACATGGCTGAATTAGCAGTGTAATTGAACTGAGCCGATATAGTGAGAAGCTTGAGCTCGTGCTTGACTCCAAACTCGAGGCTCGAAAATTGGTTCGAACTTGATGACTCTAGCTCGAGCTTGATTTGAGATAAAAACTAAGCTACTCAAGTTTGTTTAGTTAGGCTCGTTTATCAAGTAAGAAATGAGCTTGATTCTCATACTCGACTTTAAGCTAGATTATTTGTGCTCGAGCCTGAGTTTGAGTTTAAGCTTGGGCTTAAATTGACTATTTTTACAAATATTTACAAACATTAAGGGTAAAATCATAAATTAATAATTAAAATAATAAAATATTCATTAAAATAGAAAAATCAATTAGGCTTTCAAGCTCCTTGAGCTGAGCATTAAAATACTTGAACTGAGATCACTCAATAACTTAAGCTTCTCAACCTGGACTTGATAATAATCTAGTCAAGTTTGAGCTTTGTCTGAGCCAAGCCCGATTAGCTTGCAAACATGTTTGTCTCATTTACACCCTTAGTCTAGACTCTAGACTGTTAAAACAGTTGTGTTTTCTTTGATATTGCTTATATTCTTGAATTAAGAAAATTCTTGGATCAAACTGTCTGTCTGGTGCTTTCTTTCAGGCTATTTGTTTTGATCAGTCTGTAATCTTCCATAAGTCTTTGGCTATCATAAGTTTATGTTGTTATATGACATACCCCTTGGTTAAAGGTTCTTGCTTGGATGGTAATCATAAATCCAAAATACATGCTTCCTGAAGAACTATGAAAATATTTTTTTTACCTCTTGTCTTGCCAATACCTGTCTGATAAGTGCTAAATCTTAGTCATTTGCTTCATTGGAATTTCTTCAAATTTTAAAGGTTTTATTTTTGACCTGTTCTGTCAAATGTTAATAGATTTTCTGCTTGAATTTTCTCCTTTCTTGTAGTTATCTCCATGTTAGAGCTTAATTTTGCTGGATGTTCTTTAGAAACTTGCAGAATTTTCAAAGCATGTGTGATCTTAACAGAACAAATCCCTTCGGTAATGATTTTGAGCATCGTGCTCACTTTATGCTGCAGAGCAGTTGGATGCAGAGTATTTGGCATCTGATAATGAATTATGCAACTTCTTGTGGTCAAATGCTGGTTGTTTCAAATGTTGATATATGCATGCCTTTATCTAGTCCAAATTTTAATAAATTTTATTTCAAATTGATAAAAGGAAATTTATGTTGAAGTGAGCTTAGAGGGGCACTGGGGCACTATGATCCATGCCAATGAGTTACTTGTTTGTTTTTTTCTTTTTCTTTTTTTTTCTTGAGATTTGAGGAAGGAAATTCTACCTTTGAAATAAAGTCCATTAGATGCTTACTTGCATAGAAATATTTCGCCTCATAATATTTCTATCAGCAGAAAACATTTATTTAGCACGCATTTTATACTTTGAAGTCCTTGTAAAATCCTGTTCTTGACTTTTTTTAGTAGTTGTGTTGATTTTCACTCTTTAATCTCCTCCTTCCTTTTCCTTTGTTTTGGGCACAGAACATTCCTGGTTGCAAAATGCAAAGAAAGCTCCAAATGTTCCATTAGGAGATATTGTGAGAGCAAGACTCAAGCAGTTTTCTGTGATGAATAGATTGAAAAAGAAGGCCTTGCGGGTAAGTGTTTTTCTGGGGATTTTGTGAAATTGTCAGTTCAAGATCCAAAAATCATTGTGCCATCATGCAATTCTTAAGTATCTGCATGTGATTCAGTTCTGTAAATGCTGCAGGTAATTGCAGAGCACTTATCTATAGAAGAGGTTGAGGTAATCAAAGACATGTTCAAATTGATGGATACAGACAATGATGGGAAAGTTTCATATGAGGAGCTGAAGGCCGGGCTTCGAAAGGTCGGTTCACAATTGGCTGAACCTGAGATCAAGATGTTGATGGAAGTGGTATGGTCCGATTTTTTTTTTATCATTTTTAACTTTAAGTTAAGTGCACTAGTTTTGCATGTATGTGACTTCTATCATGTTTGAGCCCATTTATGATACTTCCAACTTTGCTGTTCTGTTACATGCTTCCTTTGCTGCAATGTGCTCTGAACATCCTCTACTAAATAAATAGTCTTCTGTTGCTTAAATATAAGTTGTCAAATTGATCACATTAGCTTGTTTAACGAGCAAACATTAACTGTTTTTTTTAAGTGAAGTTCGTAGTCCATCTGTAGTATGATCGCTTACTTGATTTCATTATGAGATTGCCATATTTAGCTTTTAGTTTATATAAATTCCTTTACTTATTGTTGTGTTATTTTTACTTACAAGATTCTGTGTAATGCACCATTGATTGTGTGTTTCAATCATTAACTGGTGAAATTGTTAGGAAAGTTATACTGTTAGTGGGCCTTCGATCTTTTTACAAGCAGAAGTTTTTATCTTGCATAAACCAAAAATCAGCTCAGCAGCCTCAGCTCCCATTCCCTCCCCTCTCTTTTGTTCTTGAAGAACCATTCCTTAAATCATCTATCGCTGATTTAGCATCTTTCACAATTATATTTTTAAATATTTATACTAGCAATACCACTGAATTTGAAAATATTGTATTTCCTGTTTGCCAATGATTTTGACATCTGTTTACACATTCGTGAACTAGTTTTTTATTCTTTAGAAGCTACTTTGTCCTTTGTGAACTAAGGAAATGGGGTTTACATGTAGCAGTTTACACATATAGCATGTCTATGGTGATCTGAAGAATTTATTTTCTTGCATATTTTTCGAGAAAGATTCACATGTTTTCTTGTTTGGAATGCTTCTTTTTGCATGATTTGGAAACTTTTCATAAATCCGTTGTTAGAATTACAATAGGCTTTAAATTTTTTCTTCATTTTTTATATGGAGAGCCAATCCCAAAAAGTAAACTCTTCACATTTGGTGAAAAAGAAGATAGATTATGAGTGTGATCGCCTTAACTCCTAATTGATCTAATGCAAATTCATTAAGAGACTCATCGAAGAGTTTAGTTTTGGTTGTTGTGTCATACGTGATCGAGAGAAACATGCACCATTGGAGTAGAATTTAGAGGTTTTCCATTTCTTATGTCTGCTTACTTTTAATATTAATTACTTAACTGGATAAATGTAGTTATGGCTACAGTTTCATATTTTTAATCAACTGAATGATTACAACTTATCATCAAAATTTTCTTTTTCATAATCTCATATGGTTGGTAGGAATTTGCATGTCAACTTGAATTTTGTGTGTTGATCCAATATTTATTTGTATTAGGCTGATGTCGATGGAAATGGAGTATTGGACTATGGGGAATTTGTCGCTGTGACAATTCACTTGCAGAAGATGGAGAATGATGAGCATTTCCACAGAGCATTTATGTTCTTTGACAAAGATGGGAGTGGATATATTGAACTGAATGAGTTAAGTGACGCGTTAGCTGATGAGTCAGGTGAAGCTGATGTTGATGTACTGAACAACATCATGGGTGAAGTTGACACTGACAAGGTTTTACCTCCAAGTCATACCAACTCTTATATCGTATACTATGTCCAGGAAGAATTCCGTTTCTCCACAAATTTCTTTCTGTAAATATCACTTTCATGGTGCTTAATTGAAACAGAAAATACCAAATGAGTAATTACAACTTCAGAAATTTGTCAAAATAGTTTCTGCTCAAAAAGGTTCAAATTACAATCACTTGGGAAATCGAGGATTGTTAATTTTCACTAAAATTACTAGTCCCCTCTATATATTTTTTCTGTAAGTTTGCATTTTCACCATATTTTAACAGTTAACTCATTTTCTTTTCATGTCAACCTTTTATTCAGGATGGGCGTATCAGTTATGATGAATTTGTTGCCATGATGAAAGCTGGTACTGATTGGAGAAAGGCATCTAGGCAGTATTCAAGAGAGAGGTTCAAGAGCTTGAGCCTTAACTTGATGAAAGATGGTTCTTTGCAGCTCCATGATGCTGTTACCGGCCAAGCTGTTGCTGTTTGAGCTGTGAGATGAATGACTTTGTTATGCTTGTGCCTGCCGGATTTTTCTCTCACCATTTGTTGTCGATACCTAAAAAGTACCATACGGTTGGCTTCACGATAAGCTCTTGGAGGCAGAAAATATTCTTTAATAACAGGTTTACATCGCCTTTTAATTTTTTTCCTTCTTCCGATGAAGTGTGCATTAATCAGTAGGTGTTGGTAGAATGTGAAGGGCATGTCCATGTATATTTTTTTTCATGTCATGTTGTTTGATGATTTACCTGGTATTATTTAATTTGCTATTTTGTGCAGAGTCTAGTCTAGGTTTGTTTACGAGGAATGTGTCACTTTGAAAATATTTCCAATGTTTGTTTTGGCATCTACTTGAAGAAAACCCAGCTTCTGATGGATTAATTAGATCTTCTGATTGTTAAATTTTGTCAAGCAAAAGCTCTTATTGTTTGTTTTCTAGGAAAATGAAAATGACTTATGGATGCTCTGATTATGATTTCATTTCATCAAATTTTATCAGTGAAATATAGGCAGGATCCAACCAACAAGCCTATTAATGGTTTTGAGAAATCATAGTGTAGGATTGTTTATCAAGCAAACGCTCATGAATATACTTGAACTTGTTAAAAAAACACCGCTTTTTTCACTCTTTCACAAGGATAACACATCAATAATGATAATGATGACGAGTCATTGATTATATATTCTGAAGTCTAGGTACATAGGAAAATAAAATACAAGTAAAACAAGTTTTATTTATTTTTATTAAATCTCTAATTCAATCCAACTTGCTATTATTTTCTAAAACAATTCAAAATGATGTGAAGCCAAACGTCTCTTTGTTTTTGGCATTTCTTTCGTTAATTTTCAATTTTCAAATTGACGTTATTAAAAAAAATTATATGAGACGTTGTTAGTGAAAATGGGGCTGAAAATTCATGAAAAAGAAAAGATAAAATGGTCTTAGCCTCAAACCGCAAAAAAATTAAAAAAAAAAAAGTTAGTGTAAATCACTATGAACGTATTTATTCAGCCTTCAAGGACAAGACGGGTTAAATTTGGTCAATTTTGACCAAGCCAAAATAGATCAAACCAAAGGTCATTAACCCGTTCGGCCCAGAGATTCTGTTTAACCCGTCCGGCCTAGAGATTCCATCTTGTTAAGTCCTAAACCAGCCATTTTTCTAAAACCACCCACTAAATTGCCAGCTCTACCTTCAATGGTCCCTTAAATTCCCTCTTTTAATTGTCAATATTCCAAAGCCTGTCATCGGCTGCAAGCACATTATTATTATTATTATTATTATTATTATTATTATTATTGTCGTAACGATTTACGTTCGGAGATTCGATCACTAGACTATTTTGAAAAACACAAATGGAGTCACCACCAATCTTTTTTTGACTAGGTGTGATTGGCCACCTAAAATTATTTATCTTTTTAATAAAATCTTAAAATTAATTAAGTTTTATCAAAAAAATATTTTTTGGTCTGCGAAAACAAAGTTTGAGTTCGGGAGTTCGGTTACGTGTGGGGAAGGATTAGCATCCCCACAACGCCCATTAAAAAACGATACTACTTAATCATATATTATCTTTTGATCTTAATAAAAATGGTCCTAATTAAACATTTAAATAGAATTTCATTTATTTTGAAATCATTTTTATTTTTTTATTTTGACATATTAAAATTTATTTTTATTTGTGTTAAATTTTACTTTTTATTTGAAATAAATGAGAATCTTTTATATTGAAAATTATTCCGAAATACTCCAATACTTCTAGTAGCAATTCGGATAATTTCCTCACCTAGGGATTTCTCAAGAATCGCTACTTGCGATTTCTACAGAATCCCATCCTCGGGAGATTCACACTTATTTTGAAATTTCATGGATGCAAATGATGCAATCAAAATATAGATGATGCACATATGAGAAATCCTTTATTTTATTATTTTTTTTCATTTATACTTATATTATTATTTTGTAATTTATTTATATTTATAAAATCTTGTTTTTATTGAAAAATCATACTAAATATTCCAATATGCTAGTAACATTTAGCATATTTCTCTCACCTAGAGATCAGTTAGGAATTACTACTTGTGAATTCCGTAACAACTCATCATCGGAAAATCTTTAAAACTTATACTTTTTATTTAATTTTTAATTGTTTTATTATCATTTATTTCCGAAGGTTAATTGTAACAATTTTGTACTCTTATTTATTTGTTTAAAACTTTTATTTATTTATTATTTGTTTATTAATATTAATTTATTTCATCGAACTAAAATTACTTGAATACCCCAATACGCTAGTAATATTCAAATATTTCATTTCGACCCTAAGGATTATCAAAGAATCACTACTTGTGATTTCTAAGAAATCCTATCATAGGATATTCTTTTAAATTTATATTTTATTTATTTAAAAATGTATATTTTTATTTATACATTTTATTTTAACACTTATACTTGCATTTATCTACGTATTTGCATTTATTTATTTATTTTGATACTTAGATTTTTATTTGTCTAACTATTTTAAAATTTATATTTATTCACTTATTTTTTATATATATTTATTTTTATTATTTTTCTTTATATTAAGAGATTTTGATATCGGAATGAAATCACTTAAATTTTCCAAATACGCTGGTGACGTTAAGGATTTTATTTCGACCCTAAAGATTATCAAAGAATCACTACTTGTGAATTCTATGAAATCTTATCATCGAATATTTATTATTTATTAATTATGAATATTCAAAAAATTTAAATCTTATATTTATATTTTTTTTATTTTTACCCTTTTGTAAACTTATTTCTACGTTTCAAACATACTCACACATATATACATAATTCAAACAAATGAAAAACTTTTAATATCATTAAATAAATAAATTATAAACCAATAAGATAATTATGATAATGATAATGGTAAAAAAAAAGAAATCAAAACTTACTTTCTTTTCGTCAGTACTGCAATGCAATAATGGTCTTCCTTCCTTTGCAATTCACGTTTTTATTCTTGGGCTTGATGCAAGAGACGGCTATGGCCGTGTAGTGCAAATTGTGTCGAATAGGAGCCTTAGTGATGATGACTCGGACTCGACAGCAGCGACAAGCGATGCAACAACAGCAAAGTGAGTCGAGCAGTAAACTTGCAACAGCGGCAGTGAACCAACGGTGCAACAGGGCTTGAACGAGGGGTGAACAGAAATGACTCCAGGCAAGCAAGGGATGCTAGAAAAGTGGCCAGGAACGCAGCGGCAGTGACAGGCACGGTACAGCAGCAGCTGAAGATAGAGGCGACAGCAAGGTGGTCGAAACAGGAACGATGGAAGCTGTGCTGGGCGATGCAAGAATGGGATACAGGCAAACGTGGGTTTCCAAGCTGTTTAGGAGCAGGGAAGTGCGGCAGTTTTGGCGTTGTTTGGTGCAGGAGTTGCAACACAGCAGGGGTGTGTGGCAGGAATGCAGGTCGGTGATAATGGGGACTGGTGATGAAGGTTACGAGATGGTTCGGTGATGGAGTAGCCGCATGAACCGTGGGCCAGGTGAAGGGAAGCTTGGCTTTGGTATGTTCTGGTATATGGCAAGATAGTGGCTATGTTCCTAGATTAATAATGATGAAGCGTAGCAAGTGAGCAGTCAAAAAAATTCTCCTCCAAGGTTTCTTTCTAGGGTTTCTCCTTCTCCATCCCCCCCCTTTTTTTTGGTCTAAAACCTAGCCAGCCCCTTGGCTTTTATAACCATTTCAGCTTGTAATCTTTTAAGAAAGGAAGCAAACTTCCTCCTTTTGATGCTTAAATCGTGGCTATCATCATGGGATTCATATTCTCGATTTATTTCCTTTATATTGCAAATTATTATCTTCATTTTTTGGCAACTAATCAACCAAGTCAACTCTTGGCTCACAAGGTATATGGTTAGCCGATAGTTATATGGTGCATGGTTTTAGTTTAGGATTTGCATGATTTAAGGTTTGACCAAAGTTGATTATTTTCCACCTTTATTTTTATATTTTCTACCTTTTTCATTTTTGATTTTTTTATTTTTTATTATAAAAGAATTGTTCGGACAAAATTAGGTGTCTACAATTATTATTATGGAGACTTTTAGTTTGAGAGAAGGGAAAATATAAGTACTAAAACTCAAATATAAGATTTACAGAACTTTCATAATTTAAAAATAAAAATATGATCATATGAATCAATACTCAAAATGAAAACAAACATTACATATTACAACTAACAATATCTTATCTCACACTATGGCAAATTTCTTCCACAATAAAACATCATAAAAAAGTGGCTATTTCAATTCTCCAACTACTAGAGGACCAGTGAACATATGGTAGTAACTCTTTCCTGGCCCAACGACAAGATAACGTTTGCCCTTTAATGGTTTCCCCGACAACGACCTTCTTGTTGATAATAATTATTGATAGAGAAGGCCAGGGAGATTCACCACGTTCGCCAGGGTTACCTTGTCGTTGGGTTAAGATAGCATGTAAACTGCCATAGATAGGGATTTAAAAAGCGACTGTGACGCGATATACGGGTCATTATTTTGCGGTTTCACCTCCCTCCGATATTGATATCCACTGCAATTCAAGTGGTAAGAAGATCCTCTTACAGGGCCTTGATACTGCAGAAGCCGAATTGGTGAAAGGGAAAACCATGCACCGAGCACTCCATCAAAACAATGGAAGGGGCACACTTCTCCAAATTTGCTTGGTGGACCCAAAACAAAAAAACGCAGAGTCGAATGGAGTCAGCTGTGGCAAGAGTTTCCTGAAGTCTTCCAAAATCCCAAATACTTTCCTCCTTTGAGAAAGCATGATCATATAATTTCGCTACAACTCGGAAGTGGACCGGTAAGTGTTCGACCATTTCAATATCCTCACTTTCAGAAATTGGAGATTAGAAGACTTGTAGCAAAAATGTTGAGCCAAGGGCATGGTGTAATGATCAAAAGGAGCTAAAAGCTTTGACTACAGATTATTTTAAAAATTTGTATTCCTTTGAACCGGTTGATCTTGAATTCTGTAGTTGGTGTCCTAATCCAAATTTCCAATTTGATGTGCAGGTAGCACAGATACTGGGACAAATCCCTCATGAGAATGAAATTTGGGGAGCATTGAGTTCCATGCCTTCGTATAAGGCTCCTGGCCCAGATGGTTTTCAAACCATCTTCTATAAAACTAACTGGAAGATGGTAAGGAATTCGGTTTGCAATTTTGTTCAAGAAGCGTTTGCAAATGGTCAGTTTAATGCTGAACTTAGCAAGGTGCTAATAGTTTTAATTTCGAAATTGGAGCATCCGACCCTTGTTTCCCAATTTAGGCCTATTAGCTTATGTAATGTGACGGTGAAGCTGATTTCAAAGATTGTAGTGAATAGACTAAGACCTTTCTTGAATGATATAATAGCTCCTTCTCAGTGTAGCTTCATCCCGGGGAGGAGTAGTTCAGATAATATTGTGGTTTTATAAGAGGTTATACATTCTATGAAAAAGATGAAAGGGAATGTTGGAGATTTAGTTATGAAAATAGATCTTGAGAAGGCCTATGATAGAATGAGTTGGCAATTTCTCAAGTGGGTTTTGGAAGATTTGGCACTTCCACAAAACTTAGTTGACCTCATTATGTTCTGTATTTCCTCAACAGAAATGAATGTTTTGTGTAATGGAGAATTGTCGAGCTATTTTAAACCAGGAAGGGGTTTGAGGCAGGGGGATCCATTATCTCCATATCTATTTGTTCTATGTCTTCAAAAGTTGTCGGACATGATTGATGCAGCTGTGAATAATGGGGTGTGGAAACCAATCTCAGTGTCAAGGGGTGGGCTTTTAATTTCGCATCTCTTCTTCGCAGATGATTTAGTGCTTTTCGGTAAAGCTACGATTCAGCAATGTAAGGTGATAATGGATTGTTTGGAATCTTTCTGCAACATATCGGGTCAGAAATTGAACCATAATAAATCAAAATTTTTAACATCTCCTAATGCGTCTTCAAAGATGGTAAAGGAGCTGAAATGTATAACAGGAATGAAGTACAGTAAGGAGTTCGGGTTTTACCTTGGTGTTCCCAACCATTCTAAGAGAGTGGGGCATGAGTCATATCAATTTATCCTAGATAAGATAAGTAAGAGGCTATCAGCCTGGAAAGTGCACCAACTCTCCATTGCTGGAAGAGCTACTTTAATCCAAGCGGTTTCCTGCTCAATAGCAACATATGCCATGCAAACTGCAAAGTTACCTGAGTCAGTTTTAACAGATATTGATAAGTTTAACAGGAATTTTCTTTAGGGGTCAACAGATACAAATAGGAAGGCGCCTTTAATTAAATGGAGCAAGGTGCGCAGTCCCAAAGAAGAAGGTGGCCTCGGTTTCAGGAAAGCTAAAGATATGAATATTGCCCTCCTAGCCAAACTTGGCTGGAAATTGGAAACAAGAGATACAAGTTTATGGGCTCGTATGCTGTTTGCAAAATATCTCAAAGGTGATTTATTTACCCTCTACAATAAGAAACAACAAACTTCATTTACATGGAGAAGTATTGTAGCAAGCAAGGAAGTGGTTAGGCAGGAAGTGGTTGGTTGCTTGGTTCGGGACAAACTATTTCATTTTGGAAGGATAAATGGTTGGGGGATAAAGCATTAACTGATGTATGTGGGGAGTCCATGTCTAATTATATAAATGATAAGAGGGTAGTAGATTTCATACTTAGTAATGGTGACTGGGATATGTCTTAATTGAATATGCTTCCTAATCATGTTCTGAATCAATTCAAATTGGCACTGCCTTCGAGCTCTGAAGAAGATAAGATATATTGGCTTGCATCTTCTAGCGGTGAATTTTCAGTCAAATCAGCTTATATGGTTCTCTGAGAAGTCGCTAAACAAGACCCGATTTGGTTAAGAATGTGGCGTTTAGAGGTAGCTCCAAGGGTGAAATTCTTCATGTGGATTGCCTTACATGAAAGGTTATTAACTCGAGAAGTATGCCTAAAACGAAATATCATACCAGAAGCCTGGTGTCCAAGATGCTCAACGGAAGTGGAAGATATCCTCCACGTGTTAAGGGACTGTGCAACATCACATTCTTCCTGGATCACATGGAAACCTGATCTCAACTCTAATTTTTGGCAGGTAAATAGCACACATCAGTGGTTTCACCATAATCTGTCTTCAAAGGAAACTGTTGAGGGTATAAATGTGAGGTGGCCTATTTTGTTTAGCTATGCTTGCTGGTTCCTATGGCAATGGAGAAATAGGGGTATTTTTGATGATAATTTTAGTTGGCCAACAAATGCTGAATATGTTGTTACCAACTGCATCAATGAATTTCAATCATACATGACGAGCACTGACAATATTCGGCAGAAGAGAGTGAGTTATATTGCTTGGTCAGCACCTCCTCATGGTTTCATAAAAGTTAACGTGGATGCAGCTGGGTTTTCTAACCCGGGACAGACTGCAGTAGGTGGAATTTTGAGGGATCATAAGGGATGTTGGATTTCTGGCTTTACTAAAAGACTTGGTTGGGGTTCAATTTTAAGAGCAGAGTTGTTCGCCATTTATACTGGCCTTGTTGTGACGTGGGACTTAGGATATCGGAAGGTTATTGTGGAATCTGATTCGCTGTTGGTAGAACAGAAGGTTAATTCACAGTCTGATAGCAGAAACCCTTTCATAGGAATTATTCATGCTTGCAGGGAGTTAATGGTCAGGAATTGGGAAGTTTCCATTGTTCATATCTACAGAGAAGCAAACTTGAGCGCTGACTTCATGGCTAATCTTGCTCAAGCTAGTAAGATCGATACCATGATCATTAGGAGCCTTCCACAGGGTATTTCTAAGTTGATTCATAATGATTGTACTGGAATTGGCTGTAATCAGTTGATTACTGAGCAATAAAATCTCAATCTTTTTGACCAAAAAAAATGTTGAGCCAAGGGATTATCAAACCTAGTCAAAGATACCAACAAGTGGTTGGAAGCAGTGGAAGTGAGCTTTTTCTCAGGTACTTAAATAGGGTTCAAGTCTTGGAGTTCTCATCGTTGGAAGAGCTTTATCGTTTATTATTCTTGGCCCGAATAGGGTTAGTCTCAGATTGTAAAACAAATGAGGATACCTGTGCTTACTAGGGGTGATATCGGATCAGTTCGATTCGGGAGCAAGGGGTGATGGCCGACCTAAATAAATATAAGCCATGACCACTTGGCCCAAGCCAACAAATGTCAAAGAACTAAGGGGATTTTTAGGTTTAACAGGGTTTTATCGGAGATTTATTGCAGGTTATGGTGTCATAGGAAGACCCCTCATGGAACTACTAAAGAAGAATTCTTTTTGGTGGAATGACAAAGTCGAGACAGCTTTCCAAAATCTTAAACATGTCATGACTTAAGGACCAGTATTGGCTCTCCCTAACTTCACTATCCCATTTGAGGTGGAATGCGATGCTTCTGGTACCAAAATTGGAACAATATTTGTGCAAAACAAAAGGCCAATAGCTTGCTTCAGTGCTTCTCTCAAAGGTAGAAATCTATTTCTTACAGCTTACAAGAAAGAATTAATGGCCTTTGTCCTTGCAATCTAAAAATGGCAACTTTACTTAATGGGCAGACACTTCATTGTGAAGACGGATTAAAAGAGCCTCAAGTTCTTGTGAGAAGAATGGCCACTGATGCTCAACAAAAGTGGCTCATTAAATTACTGGGTTACGATTTTAGTATGGAATATCGAATGGGAAAAGATAACACTGCAGCAGATGCCCTTTCTCGTCGAAGTGAAAGTGCACAACTCATTGCTATTTCACTACCAGTTCCTAAGTGGCTTGAGCTTATAAAGGAAGAAAATAGGACCTACCCAGATCTCCTTATACAACAAGGGGGAAGCCATAGGGCCATGAGAAATCAAGCATTGAATTCTTTTCTTCAAAGATAGAATTTACTTATCTCACGACTTTGCCTTGATAGCTACTTTGATAGAAGAAATCCATGGAGGAGGACATGAAGGATACTACAGAACACTACATTGAGTCAAGGGAGTGTTCTTTTGGAAACGGATGAAAGAAACGGTTCACCAATTTATTAGATCTTGTGAAACCTGCCAACAACACAAGGTGAAATTGCAAACACTTGCCGAGTTACTCCAACCTCAGCCCATCCCAAAATAGGTGTGGACTGACATCTCTATAGACTTTATCGAAGGTCTTCCACCCTTCAACGGAAAAATTGCTCTTTTTGTTATTGTTGACCATCTTTCAAAATATGCTTACTTCATTCCTACCTCACATCTATATACTGCCCCAATGATTGCCCACATTTTTTTTACCATGTTTTAAACTACATGGAATGCCACAATCCATTGTTTGTGATCCTACTTTTACAAGTGGGTTTTGGCGTGAGCTCTTTATGCTCTAGGGTACCCGTTTTGACTTTAGTTCATCCTATCGTCCCCAAATCGATGGGCAAATGGAGATTGTGAACCGAACCATTGAAATGTATCTCAGATGCTTCACAAGCTCCAAACCCAAGGAATGACTAGGTGGGTTGCTTGGGTCAAGTACGCTACAATAGGAGGATCCACTCTTCCACTCAGCTTACCCTTTTTGAGATAATGTATGGGAGACCATGTCTAACTCTTTTCTCCTAAGTTCCAGGTACAACCAAAGTACAACCTGTGGAGGATTCACTCATAAGGCTAGACAGGATTGTTCAAGATTTAAGAGATCGTTGAGTGCTCAAAATGGGACGAAGTTAATTTATGATAATTGCACAAAAAAAGAAGTTAATTTGTGATAAGCACCACTCAAAAATGGAATTCCAAAGCGGGTATTGGGTGTACTTGAAACTCCAACCATACCGACAGACTTCAGTAACAAGGAGATCTTCACAAAAGCTTGCAGCTCGCTATCACGGCCCTTTTAAAGTCCTTGAACGGATTGGTAAGGTCTCCTATAAGCTAGAACTTCCTGCTACTAGTAAAATCCATCCTGTTTTTCATGTCTCGATGTTGAAGAAGAAAATTGGAGACAATGCGAGTCCTACCCCAACTCTACCAGAAGTATCAAACTTTCAGGATAACCCACATGTTCCAGACAAGATCCTTTCCACGCATGGCAGCGGGTCCCAACGTGAGCTATTAATTCAATGGAAGGATGCGCCCCTTTCAGAATCAACTTAGGAAAATGAAGATCAGTTGAAACATGATCTTCGAGATTTTATATATCCTTGAGGGCAAGGATATTCTCAAGAGGGAAGGAATGTTACGAGTTAGTCTGTTACTGTCAAGAGAATCCCAAGTCCGCAGGAATTAGTAAAGATATTTTCAAGTTAATAATTAAGATTATGATTTACTTCATTATCAATCAAATTTTTAACTTCACAAATAAAATTAAAATGATAATATAAATCTCATTTTATATTTTTTTATATTCATTAAAAGTGCGTGTCACCATCTTACACTTAAAACATTTTATAAACTTCAAACATTAAACATGTTTTTTAATTGCATATATTTTTAATTTTATTTTTGAGATTTTTATATTTAAATTAATTTTTTGATTAATTTGATTTTTTATTATAATTAACCGAAAATCAAAATTATTTTAATATCATTTTCTTGATCGAAATTAACTCAATGATTAACTGATCAAATTAAATCTTTTCGATCAATTAATTTGATTAGAATCAAAATAGGAATCCCTTGTCTTAATGTACTAGTATGGTATGTCTTTTCTATATGTATATGTATCTCAATTCAATATGAATTTTTTTTTATTGTATTCCATGTAAAAGTTGACTTGATCAAGATAATGGTCACGAAAATGCTGACGTGATGAAAATAACAAGTTTTAATGAGATTTCATTCGAAATAAGAGAGTAATTAAATAAACATACTACTTTAGGAGCTAAGCTGATAGAATAAAGTATAAAAAAAATTATTTGAAAAATTCATAAAAATACAAAAACTTTTTTCATATTTTAATCTCAGATTAAAAAAAAATAAATGGGCTTAAGTGGTAGGCCCACAAATATCAATGTCATACCATATCTCCAAAATCCCTAAGTAGTTAGCAGCACGTTAATCGGGTGGGCCCCACACTTATATCCTATTATTATTTTCTTTCTTCATTTTCACTTCTTTCCGTTCCCATTCCCACACGCCTTCTTTTTCTAGCCTCCTTCCTTGCCTTTCCCATCCACACCGCACACTCTTCTGTCGTCCTTTTCCGTTGCCTTGCGCCACCGCCACCGCCACCACAATTTCGAAACTCAACCATGGGCATCGATTATTACAATATTCTGAAAGTGAACCGCCACGCCACCGACGAGGATCTCAAAAAGGCTTACAAAAGGCTGGCCATGATTTGGCACCCCGACAAGAACCCTTCTTACAAGCGCCCGGAAGCCGAAGCCAAATTCAAGCTTATTTCCGAAGCTTATGATGTTTTGTCCGACCCGCAAAAGCGACAGATCTACGATCTTTACGGCGAGGAGGCTCTTAAATCGGGACAATTCCCGCCCTCTTCTTCTCCCAACCAATCTTACGCTTCCACCTCGGCCTCCTATCCGCGCGGAGGTGGCCACTACTATAATAATAATCAGAGGCAGCAGCAGCCTAATACAGGGTCGTTTCGGTTTAATCCGAGGGATGCGGATGATATTTACGAGGAGCTCTTTGGGGCGGAAGCAAATGGTGGAGGTGGGGGTGGAAGGGGGGGAAATAAAGGGTTTAGAGAAGGGTATTTTAGGAATAATAATGGTTACGGGAATAGTAGCAGTAGTAGTAGTAATGGAGAACTGAGGAAAGCTGCTGCTGTGGAAAATGTGTTGCCTTGTAGCTTGGAAGAGCTTTATAAAGGTGCCAAGAAGAAAATGAGGATTTCCAGGAATGTTTATGATCCTTCCGGGTAAGCTAAGCTCTTTTTTTTAATGAATGCTTCTAATTTAAAAATTATGGGTAAATTAAATGAGATTAGAATATCAATCTTTATAGTATGATTTTTCTGTCTTAGTTTGACTGTAATTAAGTTTTTCTAACTGAAAAGATGGGACTTTTGTTTGCTTGATAGTGAAATGTTTTATAGAGTGGAAATGACCCTTTGTTGGTCAACGGCATGCGATGCTAGTTTATTTTTAGTTGGTTATTGTTAAGCTGCAAATGCTATATTTTTCCTATTTCAGAAGTGATTCTATTGGAGTTGAGGTACATGCTATTTGGCATGCAGTGCTCTAGAATCTAGATACTTTCCCTAGAAATGAGTTTTTCGTCAATGTGTTCTGCATGATTTCTTTTTCTTTTAATTAGATTTCTCGTTTTATCAGATTGTTTTTATTTATGGTCGAATAATCTTCTTAGAAAATGTTTTCAAGGTGTTCACTATGAATACTAGTTAGCTCAAGCCATTTGACTTCTTACTTAATTCAGTGCCGTTGGGAGTTGGTGCCTTGCATTGTTGACTCGAGGAAGGAATGGTGTTCTTCTGTTTTCTTGGTGACAATAAGAAGTAACGAACTATGTTTTGTGAGATTAGCTCTTGGCATGCAAAGGTTATTCAATTTGTTAAGCACTGTCACTTCGGATATTGTGTAATGGTTAGAGATATTAAGTTCAAGCCTTACTGCCCTTGTATTGTACACGATAAGGGAATTCCTGTTAAGGGTCATCAAATATTAGAACTTCAAAGGTTACTGCTTCACTGTTTTGCCATAATGACCTTGACAGATGTAAGTTGTTACTGAGGATACTGTTTGTGAATAGAGAAGAATTTTACCAGTGAACCTAGTGACTTAATAAGTCACCTGAATCTCATCAATAAACTCACTTTTTAACTTCTGTGAGGTACTTATCTGTTCTACAACTTAAAATGCAGTAGCAAGGATATCTTGTCTCTGAAGCAAAGTTTCTGGGATAAATAATTGTGTTTCATTTTCAAGCAAAGAGAATATCTAGGGCTGAGAGTGGTTTTGATGAGGTGAACAACCATTAGACACACCCTGTAATGTTCTGTCTCCCATCACTCGCAAAGCACACGCACGCCAACAGCCAGTCACCCACCTCTTCATATTTATGGATTATGATCACATGCCTCATCATCATTTTGAGTTGGCATGGATAGTGGTTTCTGTCTTGGATTTTGTGGTTGGTTTGTGGTGGGATCATTTAATTTGTTTTAGATATTTGGATAGGTTTTAAAACAGGATTATCCAAACCAAAGATGACCTTCTTTGCTCCTGAAATAATTTGCAAATGCAAGGAGTAAGTGTTACTGCAAATTTAATTTTGTAAAGTGCCAAATGAAGCTAAGATACTCTTTGGTCTTTATGAGATATGAATGAAGTACTGGTAATACCCAACCCCCCCCACCCCAGATGTTTTCCCTCCCAAAGCACCCACAAAAATGTGATTATCTACTTACATTGGGAAAGTCTTTGATCATGCTGCCAACAGGTTATAGTCTCTTGTGTTTTCCCTTCTGAAATCTTGGGCATTAGAGCAACAACACATTTTCCAAACTTGGACGTTAAAATCCATTTAAGTGAGTTGTTTTATAGCCATTTTAACTAAATGCCTTCCATGCATATTAGAACTTGATTAGGATCAGTACTATTTCTTCCTTTACGTTAGTAGAACGTTTTTTTGGCACTAATTAGTAGTTATTCTCCTGTAATATATCATAGACATGGGTGATTTTTTTTTACAGCTCAAGTTAGTCTTGCTTTAATTAAACAGCAAGGAAAACAAACAGAAATGGTGGAAAAGAAAATAAAATGCCCAAGAACATTTGTAGAAGATCAACAGATCAATTTAAGATGAGCAAGAGTTTTGTGTGTTAGTTAACTACATTTTAGTTCTACTTGTCTTCATGAGGCAGGTTAAGGATTGTGCTTAATAGAAAATTTATAGGGTCTATGTTTCCATTTTTTCGCTACTAACCTAAGTGATACTCCTCTCCGTGATTTTCTTTTGTGGCCTACTATACCAATATATGCATAGAGCAAGAACTATCCTTCTAGTCTATGCTGTTAGAACACATTGGATAATTATGGTTACCTTTCAAGACCATCTAGAGAGGTAGAACAACTGCATAAGTAATCATGAATTCTTGTAGCATTCTCAGTTTTGGAGAAAAAGAGATAAACTAACACTTTCATTTCGCAGCACAAAGTCTGGAATTGCATTTATCTGTTTCTATTCATCTTCCTTAATGGTCTTTCTGGTGTTATTTGCATGAATGCTTCCCTCTGTAACTTTGGCCTGACATCTGAGATTCTTTCTTGCAGTAAGTTCAGGACTCTGGAGGAGATATTGACAATTGAAATAAAACCTGGTTGGAAGAGGGGCACAAAGATCACATTTCCTGAGAAGGGTAATGAGGAGCCTGGTATAATTCCTGCTGATGTTGTCTTTGTGATAGAGGAGAAGCCACATGCTCTTTATAAGAGGGATGGTAATGATTTGGTCGTCAATCAGGAGATTACACTGCTGGAGGCCCTTACTGGTAAGACTCTCGACCTGATTACCTTAGATGGGAGGAACCTCATGATCCCACTGACTGATATCATCAAGCCTGGTGCTGAGGTTGTGGTTCCAAATGAAGGAATGCCTATCTCGAAAGAACCTGGAAGGAAGGGTAATATGAGGATCAAGTTAGATGTCAAGTACCCATCAAGGCTAACCACGGAACAGAAGTCTGAGCTAAGGAGAGTTTTGGGCAGTGTTTCATAATGCGTTTAAGACTAGTAGGTCTTTACCTTTTTGTTGCATGTAAATAGCGTGTATACAGTTGTAGACTGTGAAGGCTTGGAAGTTTTTGGGTTTTCCGTTTTGGTTTGGAGGAGCTGAGAATTAGTTGGTCATTGCAATCAACCCTTTGGTGATCTAATGAGAATAGGTTTCTTTCTAATTGGAAGGAGTAGGGTTTCCCCCTATTTTTTGGGCTAAGCAGGTAACTAGACCTGGCTCTTTTTTTTTTTTTTTAATTCCTTTTTTCTGTGTGGGTTTACACTCACAAATTAAATGCCATATATATAGAAATGTCAAAAGCGTTTGGATTTTGAACTCTGGTTCAAGAAACAATAAAGTTGGTGCACTGATTCAATGCAAATTGAAGTTAAAATTGCTTTTTCTCTTGATTTTGTCCTTTGGAAATTAAGCATGCTATCATGCTTAGAACCTTAAAAATACTGTTGTTTGTCAAACGGGCTCCTAATCAAACTGGAGGACATCAATCAATAGTGATAAATTTGTATTATATGTTGCACGTTTAGCTTGGACAGCTGCTAGTCTAGCGGTGGAAATGCAGGGTAGAAAATTGAAGTCCTTTATGGTGGACTTATTTGAGATCTGCAGTCTTAATGCATGTAATAATGCACTTGGGTGGTGTAAGTTAGCATCGTCTGGACTGTCTAGTGTATGATGCATCTAATTGGTCACTTGGCTCCAAAGTGCAATGGAAAAATTCCTCACCTAAACCTAGAAATGTTTCTTTCTTGGTTAGGTAAAGAAGTTATACGTGGAGGGTAGAAGCCACCAGTCTTGTCTTATGGATAACACATACTTGCTAGCGGGCTTATTCAGTAATTTTCTATACACAGTGGCCCAAATATCATATTTTGGAGCCCCTCTTATGGTTGGAAGTAGGTGTCTCCTGCCTTGCTGTTTGCTTCTCTACCCACACTGTAGAGTTGTGCTCTGCAACCATTTAAGGTTTACAAGTTCTACAGTCATTTCCAAACATTATTATACTCATTAGTTTTACATACAAGCAACTCTTTTTCCCCCTTTTTTTTCGGAAATTATTGTTTCCTTGGGGAATGCATGAATCCCATTGATGCATCTTTGATGTTAATTGAGGAAGCCTAGGGCCTTTTTAATATCATTGTTAAGATACAAGGCCAATTTACAATCATTTGTTTCCAGGCTTCCAGCTCTTGCGGCAAGCCCGGACTTCATTCACAGTGCTATGAAGCTACCATCCTTTTTCTTATTAAAAAAAAAAAGCATACTGGGCAGTTTGGATCAGCTTGTATGGGCTTTGTCTCATTGTCTTTCCGAGAGTTTGGACAGGGAACTAGGAGCTATAAGGGCAGGAATTATGAGCACTAAGCCTGCAAAATAGACAAATTTGTTTAAGCAGGAATTTCGGCCAAACTCCATTTCAAGTTAAATCAATCAAAGATCTAACGAAAGCGAGTGGATATTCTAAACTCTAATCCTTCTCCCAAACAAGAGGGACAGTGGTCCTTTCTTCTCCTCGTTTTGCATTGAGATTCGGTCTTCCGGGGTTGTTTAGAATTGAGTGGAATGTGAGCATGGCAATGGCAGACTAATTATATAAAGAAATCTGTAAACTGACAAAAGGCCTGGCTTGAAAATTAAGCCTCCTAATCCAACTGCCAATTACTGGTATTATATTCCAAAGAGAAAACCCATCATTCTCGTAATAAAAATACACTACTTAATAATAAATAAACAGATTTAGTAGCTCCAAACACCTGGAATGATACAAACCATGGTAGTAGACAGAAAGATTCCTTGGTGTTGGAAAGTACTGCTTTCACCAACTGCTGCTAAGGAATTCTTTTTGAAAGCTGCTTTCTTTTTGTCTTTAAGCTTTCACTTTTCTTTTCAAAACTGTTGATTTCCTCCCTTGCATATCTCATTTTCAGTGTTAGAGACAAATTAATTAGGTAGCTAAAACCAAATGCAACTTCACTTTCAACCATCGAGGCCTAACTTTTAAAGGAAATGCAATGCTGAGTCTGATTTGGCTTATTTAGTTCAGTGGTGTCAACAATGCTTAAAATTAACTATTTTGAGGGTGTGGAAGTTGTCGAGAAATCATTGGGGTCGTTTGGTATCATTTTTGTTTTTTTGTTTTTGTTTTTAGTTTTTGTGTAAACAAAAACAAAAAACATGTTTAGCAACATGTTTCCGTTTTCAAAAAACAAAAACGAAAACAAAAATTTCCAAAATTGTTGAAAATAACAATTTCTTGTTTCCATTGTTTTTGGAAACATGTTTTTATTTTTGTTACTGTTCATAAGTAAGTCAATAGAGTTTATATATTAATATAATATTAATATTTTTATAATAAAAATATAAATAAAATTAATTAATTTTTTAAATAAAAAATATTAAATTTTAATATAAAATATTAATTAATATTTTAAAATTAATATATTTATTTTAATATAAAAAATTGAAAATGTAAAAAGCAATTAAATATAAATTACGTTGAACTATAATATTATAATGTTATTTAATTTAAAATTTTATAATAATTTATTGAATATATTATATATTTTAAATAATATCATTTATTATAATTTTGATATGTTAATAATTAATATTATTATCTAATATAATTAATTTTTATTTTACTAAACAATATTATTATTTAACATTATATTCTATCTTAAATTTAAAATATATCACTACTACTATTAAATAATTTAATATTATTAAATAAGTAAATACTTAACATTATATAATATTTATATTAACTATAATATATTTTAATAACTATATAATTTATTATAAATTAATTAGTTAACTATTTTATTTAATAATGTAATATTATTATTAAAATTAAATTAAAAATTATTATTAAATATAATTTATGATTATTACAATTAAATTAAATAATATTATTTTATTTAATATTATATTTAATTATAATATTATTTAAATTATATTAAATTTTAATATGATTAAATGAAAATATTTAATATTAGTATTAAATAATATAAAATAATATTATTTACATATTATTATTTAATAAATATATTATTTTTTAATTTTTAAAATTTTATTTTGTGAATTGAATTATTATATCTGAATCAGTTTAAACATGTGTTTTCAAAATGTAATAATATTAAAAAAACATGTTTTCTGTTTTCAAAATTGAAAACAAAACAAAACAAAACAAAACAAAAACAGAATTTTCTAAAACAGAAAACATAAAACAAAAAACAGAAAACGATACCAAACGACTCCTAAAATTTCTAGAGACTGTTCTGCACATGATCTGTAGGCAATAAGAGACGTTCTGTTTGCTCATCAAAGCTACAGAATAAGGGAGTTTCTGTTAAAATAAACAAAAAGAGATTAAAAAATCATTTATATAAATTTTTGAAAGGATCAAAAATTGATTTATTTTATATCAACAAATCATTGGGAATTTTTGTTTGCTTGTAAGGAAAGGAATACCGGCACAGAAATTGAGTTTATTCCCAAGAAGAAATGGCATTAGCAGAGCAAACAGAGGCGTATCCAATTATTAGGCCTTGGCCTTGCTTTTTGGATGAGACTTGGGTGCTTTATCTTTTTCCCCCATATTTTTTTTTTTGGTAAAAATCTTATTTCCATATGTGGTGAAAGCAACCATCAACGATTCAAAGTACTTTAAAAAGATAGGATATGGGAAATAATAGCTGGGAAAGGTCTTATTCTATGTTATTCGTAATGGAATTCCACCCACATACAAAAGTTTCCGCTTTTTCGTTGGCATTGGCCCAATGCTCAATCATAGTTTAAAACACAATTATTTTGTGGCTTTATGCTTAGGGTATCTTTGAATCAGTTTGCATGCAGATCGAAATTAATTTTTTTTTGAGCGACGTTAAAGATGCATTCTCACATTAACTTGATGCATTCAAAAAAATTAATTTCATTGGAGACTAATCTCAAATCTTGAACACTGAATCTGATTTACAATTACTATACTTGCTTATTATTGAATGCAACCTTTAGGGTTGTTAGAAACTCAATTAAAACCTTCCTTGTCCTTCTTTCACTTCCGTTTTCCTTTTCTCATTAATTATTTGTTCATAATTGTAGTTAGGTTTGACTCATAATTTTGTTGTTATTTGCTTTGTACAATCAATCGTGATTCAAGATTGTGCAATATTCTTGAATAATTAATTACATAAAAATAAATAAATGTATTTTGTTTTTCCATTATCAAACTTAAAGGTCGCACAGGACCAAATGAGATCGCTGATTTTAAGGATTTCAATCCCACTCTGTTAAAAAGTACATGCACTATTTTTTTTTTTGGTTACAAAAGTACATGCACTCTTTTTTTTTTTTTTGGTTACAAAAGTACATGCACTCTTTTTTTTTTTTGTTACAAACAAGTACATGCACTCTACCGACATATCATAGGATGGATACTACTTCAGCCTGATCTCATCTCTGTCGCACATTATTATTAGTTGGAAACCTATATCCTTTTCTTATCACCATTCCATTATTGGCACAGCCATAAACAAAAGTTCCTCATCTTCGATTTTCTCTAGTTAACATCTCTTGTATGAAATTGTGAAATTTGTGATGGGCAAAAGCTCATATTACAATATTCTATCCATGGTGGAATCCAAGCATTACATGTGGGTGTGTGGGCTAGCATTTAATTCCATGCTTCAATCCAGGATGTCATGTTTTTTTTTCCTCTCTTTTGGTGTTTTTCCCTTCTGCCTAAGTTTGGGATATGTACTTCTCAAGGGACAAGTTGAAGTGCTTACATATGCCTCATGATCCTTTAACATGAAGAAACCCATGTCTATTATTGTTTTCTCAACTTAATGTTGATAACTTTTCTTGCTTCTATTTTGGTAACAATTATTTAGTTGAAGTTCAATAAGCTTGTGGATAGATTTAGCAATTTCAGGCACATGTCATTTCGGAAAATAATATTTACATTTCTAATACTGGGTTAATTCTTTGCAAAGAAAGAAAATAGTTATATTTAGGAGCTTGGAACACGTCTTATGTTATCCTTTACATGGAACGAAGAGATCATTATTGATAAACTAATGGAAATTGCATGAAGGGAGCGGACTAATAATGTTATCACTTAGGGCTTTATCTACTTGAAGATAGTTTCGATTACTATAGCATGACGTGGTTGATGTGGTTTATCGTTCGTTTTCACATACTTGGATTATAGCATCACAGGGAACAAGTAGCGGCAGTGGTGCAACCACCTCCACAAGTTCTAAAAGCAAATGGTCCAGCTGAGGCTGGAGGTAGGCAGCAATGAGCTGGTTTCTGTTCAATGCCCCCTTTGCTCAGACAGTCCAAGGATAATTAATTGGATAAACCCTCTGTCCTCCACCACACACACACACACACACACATATATATATATATATATATATATATATATATCTATCTTTATAACTAGAATTTTGGTATACAACATTAATTTATCAATCCTTTTGCTATTTACTATTTACTGGCTGCTGCAGCCTGCAATATCCCACAGTCAAATTTTCCAGTAAATCTTTCCTTTTTTTTATTAAGAAGAAATTAAATTCAAACTATCTTTTTTCTCTTTTTCTTGGTTCAGTACATATAACAACTGGCTTTTGCTAGTTATTATGTATAATTATGGTATATACATATATAGCCACAGTATTAAAATTAAGAAAAATAATCAGCCAAATATTTCATTATTAATTAATTGGTAGCCTCTTTTACAAATTGTTTCTATCTTAATAATCTCCAGTCACCAGCAGAGTCGGTTGAAGACAAGAGTATTCAATTTCATTAACTGCAATGAGGTCACCACTCACCACTGCTTACTTTTATTATGATGGACTTCTTAGCAAGGATATTAACTTATAACTTGCTGCGATATAGCTCTTACTTTTGTGATTGAGGTAACTGACTTCGTGTTTTGGTGTATAAGATAATTATTATCTTATTTTATGTTTATTTTACACATAAAAATGATTGGATTATAAAAAAATCAATAATTCTCTTAATGTAAGTTGATTTAATTCTCTTCAAAAAGTAAGAATTATCTTTAATATCATGTGATTAGTTAATAGATGTACTTATATTTTATTTTTAATGTTTATATTTAAAAATTTTACTTATATTTTATTTTTAATGTTTATATTTAAAAATTAACTTCAACTTTTAATAAAAGGACAATTGTCTAATTAATTATTCTAATTTTTTTGCTTTTGTTTCTTTTTTATTTTTCACTATTTTTATTTTTTACCTTTTTTTTCTTTATTTATTTATTTCTTTCTCTTTCTCGATTTTATTTTTTTGAATAAAAAATATAGTTTGGATAAAATAATAATTTTTTAAAAAATTAATGTTTTTCAATTTTTTTAAATAATTGATGCTTAAAACCATTTTTAAATTAATTCTTAAATATAAAAATTATTATAAATTATATTTTCTTAATTTATAAAATTTTATTTTTTTAATTTACCTAGTTTTTATTTTTAAATTTTAATTTTTCCTGTTCACTTTTTTTTAATCTTTTTAATTTTTTTTTTTACTTTTTTCTCTTGTCAAAAATAAAAAATAAAAATAAAAAGATAAGATTGTTTTATTGAAAAATCAAAATATTTTTTTAAAATAATCATCTTTTTTTAAAATTCATTTTTCTAAAATATATATTTAACTTTAAATCATAAAAATTATTTTGAACTTAAATCATAAAAAGAAAGAAAAAAATAGTAAAAAATACAAAGAAATATTTGTAATAAATTTTTTTTACAAAATCAATTTTTTTAAAACATTTGTTTTTCTAAAATCAATATTTTATTAAAAAATTAATTTTTTAAAAAATAAAATTAACTTTTAACTATATAAATTATAATAATATTTTTTTATTAAAAACCTTTGAATTATATTTACAAAAAATAATAAATTTAAATTATATTTACTTTTAAAAAGAGTACTTTTGATCAATAAAAAAATCATTTTATCATACTCTTAATTTTATTTAACAAATATGATGAAAAAAATGTATAAAAATCATTTTATCTTACTCTTAAATCTTGATCTTTATACACAACAAATATAAGATAAAATTATATTATTTAAGCTGATTTTATCTATAATCTTAATTATTTTATCCTCTCCTCAATCCTATTTATAAGGAGCATTGTCGAAATAAAATCTGAAAGTATCAAATCTATATAGAGAGATTAAGTCTAAACAAAATATTAGAACAACTTTGGACGTGTATCAATATTAATGCTAAAAAATTTATCAAAATTAGAGTTTGTTGATTTAAGGCTAAAATATTAAAAAAACTCATGAACTTTATTACTTTATTTAAATAATCCCTTATACTATTATTGTATCCAAATAAGTCCATCTACTTTGATTGGTACTCAAATAAACCCTTATTTCAAATAAAAAGACTACATATGTAAAAAAAATTGTTTCAAACTGATTTAACTAATTAAAATTCAATTAATTAGATTCGATTAAGTCGCTTTTGGGTTTACGTTAATTTTCATAGGTCGGTTTATTTGATTAAGTCGATGTCTAAAATCACGAATTAAACTGACTAAATTAATTTGATATTTTTTAAAATATACAATATAATATATATAATTAAATATATATATATAATATTCCATCTAACCAGCTTTTTTTACGTAGGAAGTTAGGTTTTATACCCAATCGAAAAAATCAATTACTAGCTCATATAAAAGATTGATTTATGCCATGGCTAATTTAGATATAAATTAAAGGTTAAAGGTTTATCTAGGTACAAATTAATGTAACGGACCAAACGTACAGTATAACGCACATTTTACACATAAATTACGGTTGGTTGGACCGTTTGTGATGTCTTTAACACTATTCATCTACTAAAAATAATATTCACAACTGTATGAATCAGTTTACATCCCCTGAAATTAAATTACAACCAGTAGTACTGTATAAAACTATCTTAACATATAAATGCAAACACAATACCTCCAGGATCCACAATAACTTCTCTCAGGATCAACAAAGCCTAGCTAATCCCTGGATAGGTGAATCACGCAATTTCTGAAAATAATCTGTGGATGGTGAAAGTAAAGGAGTGAGCAAACCACGACTTAGTAAAGAAATTATATGCAAATCTTGATATTATGAAATCTACATGCAATAAAATCTTTTATTTTCCTATAAATGTACTAAGGACCCTAATAGGAAGGATACTATAGTTGGCTAGGGATCCGGATGGAGTAAGGAAGGTATTTTGAAATACCTGTCTTGTCCCGAAACCTAGAAGCGACTATAGGGAGTAAGTATTGATTTTTGAAAATAAATCAATTTTCCCATAACATCTCATATGCATTTCAAATCAATACTTTCAACATGTAAAACATTTAATCATATAATCTAATATTCAAATTAATCATAAAAGAGCATTAGATTAACACTTTTCCATTTCCTTTTTGAAAACATATCACATATCGCATATATCACTGAAATTTCATAAACAATATTGTACTCATATAGTACAGTAAATTGACTATGTAAAAGTCATTATTCATTTCGTTTAAAACTCACAAAATTTCATTCATCATTTAATATCATCATCCTTTTGAAATCATCATTTTCATATCATAAAAATGGTGGAGACAAAGGCAACACTCTCAATATATCATGTTATAATCCCCATAGGGAACAGTATCAGTAAACATGTAAGATCTATGGCTATAGTCTATAAATATCCTCGGTCGTACATTGATCAGGTGTCAACCAAAATATTGAAGATAGGATCAGTGTCAACAGCTTCACACAGTCTGTACAATCTCATATCACATATCAGCATGATACGGGGCCTATCAGTCTCAAAACAATGTATACCAAATCTCATCACCTTTATGGGATTTAATAAAATAGATAATATCATCAAGAATCCATAAAAGTATAAATCACAGCATATAGTACGGTGAAAATAGTGTTATAAAATATTTACATTGTAGTAATAAATTTCATAATATTCCATTTCACCGTAAAACACATATACTCACATTTCCATGCTTTGCTTTCGAGAAATTCAATTTCAATACTTCTGAAAAATCATTTTTCGGTAATTGTACACTTTATGAAAAATAATAATATTTATTTTCCAAAACTAATAATAGTTCCATAAACACACTGGTTCACTATGGAACACATTTAGAAAACATTTCAGCCTCAAACAATATTCACACGATAACATTACCTTTATGGAAGTAAATAAAATAAGTAAAATCTTCAGTCAATTCATAAAGGTATATTAAATCATATGGTGAATATTTATGGAAAATAATTTATAAAATATTCCTTTTCCACTTTTCACTTTATAAATCACTTCATATACTATAAGACATGTAGGGGAATTTTCAGTAACCTCTCTTTCATGAAAGTCGGTAACATGAGTATTTAAATAATATTTTTCAGTATATTCATGTTTTTCGAAAAATATCAAATTCATCATTTCCAAGGCTAGGGAATTATTCAAATATGCATGAAAATATATCATGATATTTTTAAAGAATTTTCTAAGAAATTTCAATAGCATAACGGTTGCTAATACCCTAGCCTTCCTGCAATTTCAACACAGTTCTAAAATTCACAAATAGCCACAATTCCAAAATTTCCAACGCATTTCATTTCAGAAATATTCTTATAAAATCATTTGCATTAAAATCATGCATTTGAAATATCCTTACAGTCCACATGCACATCCCTTACCTGCCTGTCTTATCCAATCTCTTCGAGTGCACCACCTGTAAACCATTACTCCTGGGCTGCAGAAAATTTCACCAAAATTATTGGCTCATTTAATACTTATTTTTTGCGGCACATTTTATGTCTAATTGCAGCCACATTGTACACTGCTAATAACAATGCAGTATAATTTACACCAGTAGAAATTCTTAATTTCTCTGTTTTGATTCCGTTTTCTTATCCGATTTCACCAATGATCTTCTCTTAATTTTTACATTAATTTGGCATATCAAAATCATAAAATGCAGCATTCTAACCTCCCAAAAACCTCATGTCCGAATGGGGTTTGGAGGCATTCCCATGGCATTTCTTCAAACTATGGTTACCAAACCTTAAATCCATGTTTATCTTCTTGTTTTCCATCATTTTCATGCAAAGAAACTATATGATTTCCATAGGCCCTTATGCAAACCGAAACCCCAAGGTGCCCTTTCATATGATTTAATTAGATTTAAGCAAAACTAATGCTAGATCTAAGCTTAGCATAATGAAAAACATAAAAATCCAACATTAGTTTTTAAAGAAATGTAAAATCACCATGGGAGCTTACCTTGACCCATTCTTCCTCTCCTCTTTTCCTCTTGAATTTTCACTTATTCAACGTGTTCTTGGTTGGGTTTGATAGAGCAAAGGATGAGAATTAATTTTGCTAGAAATAGGCTAGTGGAAAAAATGATGTTTTGATATAGTTTTTATTGAATTTTGTTTTCTTTTCTTTTTCTTCTTCTTTTCTTCTCTAATGGTGGACGTTGCTCAAGGTGAAGATGAATAAGGTGGCTGGCTGGAGAAAGAAATAATAATTGAGAATATTCTAGATAGGGGTAAAATTACCAAAATGCCCATGGTTATGAAATTTTCAAACGATTTTGCCCTCAAGCTTCTGTAGTCGAAAAAACTGTGTAAACGCACTCCAAAATTTTGGATTCCAGCACCAAATAATCTCATTTAATGTATCTTGATGATTGGAAGTGGTTTCGTCGAAGCGCGGTGCACGGATAGTGAGAAATTACAATTTTACCCCCGCGACCCGCTGGCGAATTTCTCCAATTTCACGACTATTTCGATAAATCTCTTGACATTGTCTTAACCTAATTTTCATGTAGAATATCATGATAGTTTTACTTCATCCCAATTCTTTTTAGTTTGGGTGCAATTTACGAAAATACCCTCGGAACGTAAACGTCATTTTCTAATTTGTTTTTCACACTTCACAAAATAATTCCAAATAATTAAATATAATATAATTAGATGATTTTAAACCTCAAAATCATCATATTATATTTATTACACCACTGTACACTTTATTATCAGTCTCGAGCCCATCAGAACTCGTTAAAATAAATGGGGCATATATTACACTTTCACTTATAATTACATAATACACTAAATTTCACTTTATAAATAATTATATATGACATGTACACTAGTAATGGGTCTCACAATTAAAGTTTAAGAGTTTATTCGAATTCAAATAAAATGTTTAGAGTTTATCTAGATGTAATAAAAGTATAAAAGCTTACTTACATAAAATACAAAATTCAAGTGCTTTTTTAATATTTTAGACTTGATTTAATCTTTACCATTCTAAGTATCAGTTTTAAACACGACATTGTAAGGTTCATTATAGTAACGGAAATCTGTGTTGTAATTCAAAGGGATTAAAGTAAAATTTGCCACTGTACTTGTAACCAAAAAAAGAATATACCAATGGGGCCTTAGTTTAGTGGCAAGAAAGAGGTTTTGAGACTTTGTGAGATCTCAAGTTCGAGTTTCACCAATGTAAGATCGAGTTTAATTTATTAATTATTTGTTTAATTTGTTGTTATTATTTGTATTCACCACTTTATCAAGTTACTAATTCATAAAATGTAATAGGGTTTGTATATGATGCACTGACAGTGTATAGTTTTTATACATTGTCAATGAATCAAAAGTTGACATCTCATCAATTGACAAATTAAAAAATATGCTAAGCCCTTAAAAGTAAATATAAATAAATTTTTTTAATTTGCTCAAAAGGACTTATTGATGAGATGTCAACCTCTGTTGCATTAACAGTATATAAAAACTATACACTGTCAATGCATTATATATAAATCTAATGTAAAATGTTATGATTGTAATTTTGAATGAAAAGGTACCATTTTCAAAAAAAAATTGCCATTATATTGTGATCCAATATTGAATTTTTTTTATTGTACTTCAATTTTAGTGATTTTTTTTAGTTGTACTTTCAATTTTTTTGGGAAAAAATATAAACAAATTGAAATATTTCATAAAATTTTCTATTAATTTAATGGGAAATTTTATTAATGTATTTTCTTTTATAAAAATAACAGAATTGAAATATTTCACAAAATACAATATTCATATAAATGACAATTTTTTTAATTTCATTATTTTATGTCAAAATTAACAAAATTGAAAGAACAATGATAAAATTCAACCAAATTGAAATTAAGCGGCAAAATTCAATTTTGACTCATAATATAAACAAATTTAATCTTAATCCTTGTTTAAAATATTTATTCGGGATTAAGATAAAATTTGTAAACTTGTCAATCTAGACGTGTCATGATGACATAATACAAAAAAGAAGGGTATGAAAGTGACACGTGCTAAAAATTAGTAAAAAATGTGTATGTATATAGTAAAAGTTAAAAAATAAATTTTATGTTTGATGTATCAACATAAATTTTGATACAAAATTTTAATATTTTACACAACAAAAACATAATTTTTTCATGATACGAATACGAATTCTACACGCGAATTGCCATATCTAAAAATTTGTCAATGGATTATGATTTAATATTGAATATTAAAAAATTTAGTGGCATATTACCTTGACGTGTAAATTTTAATTTATTTTATATAAGAAAGGAAACTTCCAACTTAAAATTTTAAATTTATTTAAAATAAAATGTCACTTGACTATTTACATATTGTTTCCAGGATCAAAAGAGTCGCAAATGGCAACCGAATCTTGCAAGGAAAATCCGAAGAAAGTAAAAAGAAAAAAAAATAATTCGAAGACGGTGTACGCAATTATGCATCGCATTAATTTGGACTTTGACCCTTGGAATAAAATACAATTACTAAAGCAATAAAAACAACAGTTCGCAGCTCATTGATTATGATTTAATTGGTAACATAAATTAAATTTATAAGAAAAATTTTTAAATTTAATTTTCATTAAACATATTTTTGAGGTGCGACTAAATCTCAAATAAAATTAATTTTAAATTATTAAAATAAATAAAAATATTTATTATTTACAAAAAAAAAAACCGTCGTGACCTTTCACCTTTCAACTTTCAACCTTATTCCAACTTCTAATTAAATAGCTTCGTCAATATCTGACTTATTGTAAACGACAGCTGTCTCGTAATTTCAAATTTCAAGGCCACAAATTTTCCACATGTCTCAAACTAATTGCCTTTTTTTTTTTGTTTTATCCAATCCTAAAGCTAATCACGATCTTCAATTTAAAAGAGTTTGGTTTTTTTCGAGAGATATTAAAATTATTTTTTTATCAATTTAATGCATTCAATTACCAATTAATAGGAACAATTATCATGTTATTAATCAATCAAAACTTTGGTACTAAGCTTTGATTTTTATAATCAAGTTATTAATTTACAAGAGTGATATTTATCATTTTATATTAAAAAACATTTTTATAATAAAATAAATCAACATTTACATGAAAAAGAACAGTGTGACTCAATTTTAAAATTTTATTTAAATTATAATTTTCATTTATCAGTTGAGATAAATCCAACCAGACTAAAGAAGCCAATTTCGAAAACTTTGTAATTATCTTCCTCTGTAAAGGCTTTCTGTTTTTATTCTTATTTCTGCTTTTTTTTTTCTTTTTCTTTTTGACGATAAAACAAATATAATGGTGTGTGAGGACTGAGGTGTTACGGTCTCGTACGGATTTGTACCGTTTGCTGAGACAAAGGGGGACAAATCTCAATTAAAGTTCTTGCGTTGATTGACGCTTTTGAATTCTTTTGTGGAATATGCCTTTGCCTTTGATTGCGTCAAAGAAAATCTTTTTTTTTTTCAGTGCAGCCAAACAAAACACCAATGTCCAACCAATAGGACAGTTGCCACATGGGATGTTTGGCCAATCTTTAAGTCCCACCCACCACATGCAAAAGAATGGACCCACTACATGCGTTAGAGATATTATTATTATAAAGATTTATAGGTGATCATATTATATAATTTTTTATGGACAGTTAATATATTAAAAATTAATATTTTATCAATAAATTTTTATAAGTAAATTGTAAAAAATTTTATTTGTATTTATTTTAAGGATATGATATTTTTTTAGTTTATTTATTAATGATATATCAATCTATAATGTATTGACGGTATATAAAAAGGATTTATATATGATGCACTGACAGTATATAATTTCTATACACTGTCAATGCACCAGAGGTTGACATCTCACCAATAGGTCCTTATATGCAAATATAAATAATTTTTTTAAATTGCCCATAAGGGCCTATTGATGAGGTGTCAATCTCTGATACACTGACAATGTATAGAAATTATACACTGTCAGTGCATCATATACAAACTCATATAAAAATTATATACTGTTAATGCGTCATATACAAATTTTTATTATACTTTGTTAAAATTTTTGTAAGGGCATCGTTAATAAAAAAATAGGGGAAAGATTGAAGAAGATTATGGATTTTGTTTTTATTGGACAATCGTTATTAAATTACTAATTGATTCCAAATAGGGAGATTCTTATGTCTAGGAGCATCTTAGATTATAATCAATGCTTTGCTGTCATAAATTACTTTTTTTTTAAATAAATCATTTGAGATTTTATTGATACAATAAAAATATTATGACAATTTAATTTTAGACACGTAAGTAAATCTTTGAATTATTCTAAATTTTCAAAATAAAATCTTTTCATTCATTGTATCTAAATAATTTTTTTATTAGTATTCAAATAATTGATAAAAATGGGTCACACGACACGCTTGATTTGAACACTCTTTAGGTTCATGGTAAATAGGCTTCTTCTTACTCGTGAAAAATAATATAGTTCTTCTCGCATGACAAAATTGACTAACTTTAAAATAACCAAATTAACAAAATTGTTGGACCTTAATTAAAAATTTTACAGTTTAAGCAAGTTCTAGTCAGGAACATCAATTAGTTAATAAAAATATTTTTATACATTAAATAGTTAATAAAATATTTTTATTTAACTTTAAAACATATTTAAAAATATTTAAAATGTTAATATAAAATTAAATTTTAATATATTCTTAAATAGTGTAGGGCCTATCGAAATCGAAGTGATCAAGTTTTCATTTTTGGTGTAACTATATGTATCTTCATTTGTTTTACAGTCTAAGTCTAATATTATTAAAGTCGAGAGTGGTAAACGATAAAACCATTTCAATAATGACAACTTCAAGATTTAACTATATCCAATTATTTAAGTAAGAAGTCCACTTCAACTTTTTTCAATCACTTGTTGATGAGATTTAAGTTAGATCTAACCTTAAGTAAAAATTTCAAAAAATCAACTAGATTTAAACCCAACCTATATATAAACACTTCTCAACATTTATAGTATTTTTTACTTATCTTTTAGTTTCTTTCTTACCATTTTCAAGAACTTATTTTTAAAAAATTTTGGGGCCTTGTTAATAATTTTTAGTGTAGTATAAGAAATTCATCTCATTATATTAAGGAATTTTCCTTTATTTTGGAATTTGGATCATGATTAAATGTAAAAGAATCCAAATACGAGTACAAAAGTAAAATTATAAGTTATTGGATAAAAAGTACTGTTTGAGTAGAGTTTTTTAAAAGTGTTATTAAAAGAAGTTAAATTAGCGTTGGGCAAATTTAATATAAAATTGCTACAGAATATTAAAAACTATTTAATAAAATTTTTGTATATTTTTGGTAAATGTAAAAAAATAATAAACTTTATTAAATTAAATCACAAGTTTTTAAGCTCTAACAAATAAATAAATTATAAAATAAAAAAATTGCTAATTAAAATAAAAAATTAAATAAATATAAAAATTACACAAAATAAATAAATTAATGTAAAATAATATAATCCTCTTTATAACTATGTGAATTATTGAAAAGTAAAGTGAAAACATAAATTTTTTTACTAAATACACGTTATTAAGTTTAGTACTTATTGAAAAAGTTTTAATTTATAACTTTATCAAAAAACTAAAATTTGCTTCTCGGATAAACTAAAAATTTGAAAGTTTTGAGAGCTAAACACCTAATTTTTACTTTTACAGTAGATAAACTCTTTCATAAGTTAGGCCAAATATGCACAAATTATTTTCGATGTTTCCTTGACTGGAACGGAACAAGGAGTGCATGATGCGTTATACAACAAGAATGATTCTTTCATTTTTCATGAATTTGAATAATCTTTAGAATTAATGCCATGCCCTAAAAGAACTTAATTCTATATATCTGGCTCGATCTTTTTGCACACTAATATTAGAAAATAAAAGTGGAATCAACCTAATAAAATTTAGATTTGATAATTCGTGCATATGATTCGTATTTGTGTTATGTCAAATCATATTAATGTCATATATAAAATAGATTTTTGTCAAAATTCTTAGCGATACGCTAAATAATTTTTTTTTAACTTTTAATAAATTACACATTTTTTTATCCAATTTAGCTCATATCATTTTCACGTTTTTATTATTGTTTTTATATCATGTTTAAGATTGTTAGGTCTAACAAATTAGAACTTTAGCTTAATTGATGGTTGTCTCTTCCAAATTGACTTTTTGTCAACACATAAAAACATTTAAAATGTACCAAACGTTTTTAATTGAAAAAGAAATATTCAAACTATTTTATGAATAAGAAATTATGTGTTAATTATTAGTTCAATTCCTTGGATGCTTTAATCATACAATTTTGAAGTTTAGAGGTTGCTAGTTTACCAAACAGCCGTCATCTACTGCTTACTATTCACCTAAGAAGGCCACCAAACCTGCATAAGTCAATGGTCAAAATTAAGTGAAGCAACAACCATGGTGAAACAAGAAGAGGATATATAAAATAATTTTTGAAAGATAAAAGACTTGTTTTTTTCGCTTGGTTGCAATAAAAGATTATTAATTAAGTTTATATATAATGTATTGATATTGTATAGAGGTTATACACTGTTATTCAATAACATAATATCATTTTATTAATGAGCAAAATTTAAAAATGTATAAATTCTTAAAAGTAAACATTAATGAAATTTTTAAATTGATTTGTAAGGGTTTGTGCATTTTTAAGTTTTGCTCATTAATGAAGTGGTATTATGTGATTAATTGACAATATATAAAAGCTATACGTTGTTAGTGCATCATATTATATATATATATATATATAAAATATACACTCTTATTAATTATGTAATATAGTTGTATTAATTAATTAATTTTTTGGTATAAACCATAGGTATCTTCATTTGTTTTAACGATCTGAGATTAATCATGTTCGGAACTTTATCACAGTAAATGCTCTTCGTCCCTTTCCAAAAGTGTGTCTAATGGGAGGTCAAACCCGAGAGCTCTTTCTACAAACTCGACTTGCGTTATCAACTGAATCACAACTCATGAGTGTATTAATTAATTAATTAATTTCTTTACAAAATAGTATTTTATACGTTTTTCAAGATTTGATGCCAAAAATGGTTGAGACGTTAAAAGAGAACAGTTGATGGGGGTGTTGAGTGGAAACCTACGAAGGCGAAAACAACATGTCAACGGGAAGTGAACTAAATTTGAAGAAAAATAAATAAATGATACATATTTAAATATTAAAGCCACCATAAACAAATTATCATGCACGATAATTTTGAAAGTATTTCGTGGGTAGGTTTTTATTGCAATCTTCCAACTGTTCAATCGCAATAAAAAATTATATAGGATTTACTAGTTATAATTGTGGACCTCATAAAAAAATTTAATAGATTTTACGCACAATTTTCAATTATGATTGATATTATAGTGCAATAAGTATAAATAATATGCTCCCGTTAATTTTATATTCTTAAACGTCTTCGTTTAATTGTAAATAAGATAAATTAACTTGTTAATTGATTTTATATTCTTACACATCTTCATTTAATTGTAAACCAGATAAATTAACTTTAATTAAACATTTAAAATTAGAATGTAATGAAATTATTAACCAAAGACTATTTTGGCCTATAAATTTTTTTTATGAATATAAAAACATTTCATGATCATGAATTATATAAAATTTACGAGTCATAATTCCACAAGATGAGATGACCAACCTTATTATCAAGATTTTTTTTTAACATCTTAGATGTTTGAACATTAGATCTAACAACAAATATTACTGTGTAATAGTTTTTTAATTTTACAATGGACACAAATTTTCATTTCCTTAACAATTAAATGCAAATAGATTTATATATTTAAGGGGGTTTAAATAAAACCTTTTCATCTATTTGTAATTATGTGTTTAGATCAAGTACATTTCTAAAAGCTAAATACAGTCTAACTCCTCTAAATTAATCTCCTTTAAATTAATAACGCTTTTAATAATATAAAATCATGGTCCCAACTTAGAACACTATAAAAATTTTAAAAAATTCCTCTATCATAATAATTAATAATTTTGTTTTTAAACCTAAGGTAAAATTTCAGTGTAATTGCCGCATAAATTAATAATTTGATAAAATAATACAAAATATATTACCTAATATTCAAGAACAAGAAAAACACTTCAAGATTTTTATTTTAAGAATTAAAAAGTATAAATATATTATATAAAATATATTTGCACTGACACTTTTAAGAAATTTATCAATCAAAATGAGATTTTTAAGGAAATTAAATGCTATAAAGTTAGGAGTTTAAAAAATGTTAAAATTAAATACATGTTTTCTAACACAAAACAACAATTTACAAGGTAAAACCATTTAAATTAATAACCTCCTTATTAGTACTTAATGATGGATCTTACTTATAGTAGTATTAATTTAGAAAGGATTTACTATAATGAAATTTTCAATTTTTTCTAGCATAACCATTTTGTTTAATTCACTTGGAATCAAAAGTAAAACAATTCATATATAATTACTCTCCTAATTAATGACCTAGCTAGCTATTAAAACACTCGAGAGATTAAAAACACACCTCTTGTACGGAATAAATATGAATCATACAAAATGGTTTTCACCTCATTTGCTAATTTGGTTTGGATATTGGGTTAAAATTAAATCTCCCTACTTATTGTGATCCCTAGCTAATGATCTAAGCTAAGCTCAGCAATTAAGCACTGCAATAATAGTCCACTATTATTTCCAAATGACCGAATTTTTAGTGAAAAAATGTACTTATTGATACTTTTTTTTTTGGTGCTAACTTATTGATACTTTTTAGAACTCTTACATTAATTCATAATAAGAAAATATTTTGTTTTATCTCTATAGTCTACTTTAATTTGTTGTAGAAGATATGACTCATCGCCTAAAACATTTGACTCAAATCACTTAATTTTATATATAAATACAAAATACTCAACTAAGGTTTTAATTTTACTCAAAAATGAAAATAAGTTTATCATCTTTTATTGAATGAAATTAATGTTAAAGATTATTATTTTATTGTACTAGAATTTTGAGGTTATAAAATATTCAAATTTTAACTTTTTTCAATAGATAATTTAATTTGTAGAAATTATTTGATTTACTTGGATGAGCTCAATAACAAATACTTAAAAGAAAGTTATTTTTAGTGTAAATCATGAGATGTGCCCATACCACATTGGGTATGACATTAATCTCTTCTCGCACTATGCAGATAGCGTTGGTCCAAGGGAATTTTACCTAATGAAGATTTGAACACGGGACATTCTACTATGAATCGTCCTCACTTAAGAACTATGAGATCCACATTCCTTATTACTATTGAATCCATTATTCATAAAGTTAGGAATATTAAATATCTCATACCTATTTAAATGTTGATTTCTTTGTAGGTATGAACAAGAAACCGAATAGTGGGTCCCACTAGATCCCTATTATCTGGATAAAGGTGAAACTTGACAAAGCAAAATTTTGAGCTAAATAATGTGACAGTAAGAATTTGTACCTCAAACTCAACTATTTAGGCATGTTTCGAAAAACATGAAACAATTTAGGAAAAGAAGGTTAAGTCTATAGGCCGTAGGAATTTTCGTGAACAACGACCAAACCAAGTTGACTTTTGACTTAGTCCAATGGTTAGTCGTTACTCGACTCTTGAGGAAGTCAAGGGTTCGAGTAGCGGCGGACACGAAAGAAATCCGTGAGGGGGCCCCACATGATACTCCCAAAGCAGACAATACGGTTGAGTGCGACCGGCCCCACATGATACTGGTTGTCACAAATATTGTAATAATGTGATTAAAATCAATAATGGAATATATGTTCGAATTCAAATATAACAGTCACGGTGAAATAAAGTGTAGCGAGAGGAAAAAATTACTATTAAGGGTTGCATTACCTAAAAATATTTATATAATGAAATTTATAGTACATATTTGATATTTTTAAAAATTAAATAAATATAAAATTAATAAAAAATTTCATATTAAGTAATATTATATAATAAACTAAAAAATTATTAAAATTGTTTTGATATCAAATAATACTTTTATTATTAAATATTTAAAATATATTTTTTTGTATATTTAAATAGCATTTTAATTTTATAAAGTTTTATTTAATAAATAATAGTACATTTAATTTAAGATTTTAACTAATAAAATTTTTAAAATTATATATTATAAATATAAAATAATATTTTATATATTAATTTACATATATATATATATATATAAATATACACATAATTAAGAATTCCAAAATAAAAAATAAACATAAAAAGTAAAAAAAAGAAATTAATGACAATTTAAAAAATAAAACAAAAGTAAAATTAAAAAAAGGATAAAGGTGGAAAAAAATTTCTATCCTAGGGTCCAATTTTCTTTGGTGTAAACCACAAGGTGTTTCGGTACTACATTGAGTATGAGGTTAATTTCCGTTCACGCTGCATGGTTGGCACTGGCTCAAGGGAATTTGATTTAGTGAGAATTCGAATTCGAGACCTACTGTTATGGATCGTCTTCACTCAGGAACTCAATAGAACCTTACAATACTGAGCCAACCATTTGGATTATCGTAGGGTCCAATTTTCATTTGATCCTTACCTTCTAATCTCCAACCAAAGGGGCTTTGGGAATTTTTCTTGTTTTAACTGCGTCGGGGTGCATCACCCCAATGCAGTTAAGACATGAATATTCCATAATTAGGCCTAAGAGTGTAACACTAAATATTCCAAAAGGAATGTACCAACATTGGTTGGGATTGAGTGGTAAGGGACTTATTCCCCCTTAAGCATGATCCGGATTCGAGTCATGCGTAGGGAGCAAACCGTGCTGGGAGGGGCACCCCACTTCTATGTGGCCTGACAATTCTCCGACTCCGGAATAGTCGCATAAAGCGAATACTGGGTGGTCATGACCAAAAAAAAAATTCCAAAAGGAATGTGAAAGAAAGTAGACAATGAAAAAAAAAGAATAGCAAGAACTATTAAAATTTGACTTAACGTTGTCATCATTCTTTAAAAGTGATTAATTTCAAGATTCGTATCTTTTTTTCCCTATAGAATATATCTATGAACAAAGAAAAAGGAGAATTGTAAGAACAAGATTTAAGAAAGAGAAAATGTGGACAAAAACAATATTTTTTTCTTTATTATTATTATTAAGTTTAACTATATTATCATCATCATTGTCATAAATGAGTCTTAACTCTCGAGTGTTGAGACTTTTTGGATGCCCCAATTGCAATAGTTATCCATTCACAGGAGGAGAGAGTGTAGACACCTAATTTTGTCCGAACAATTCTTTTAAAATAAAAAAAATCAAAAATCAAAAAAATAAAAAATGGAAAGGTAGAAAATATAAAAAGGAAATAATCAACTTTGGTCAAACCTTAAATCATGTAAATCAATGAGATTTGGTGCCAAATAAAGAGAGTTGACCAATTGATTAAATTGCCTTAAATAAAAGATATATATTATCTGTAAAATGAGGAAGAATTAAATAAAATCTGCCCTTGAATGAAATCCATGATTTGGGGCCTAAACTTGAGGAAAGTTGATTCTTTCCTCAAGTATACGGCCATGAAATGGCTATAAAAACCCTAGAGGAGAAACCCTAAAAAAAAAACCTTGGGGAGGAGAAAAGGAGAAACCCTAGAGAAAACCTTAGAGAAAAAAAACCTAAAAAAAAAACCTAAGGTAGGCCTCTTGACACAACCATTATTCATCATCTTTCAACCTAGCTTGTCGGACCATTATCATCTCCTTCCCCTACTGTCCTCGTTTTTTTTTGGCCATCTTCACTCATTCCTTGCACGGTCACCATTTGTTTCATCTTGATCCCTTCACTTTCTCAACTCAACACCACCATTATCTCACCTTACTGTCCAGCATTCCCCCAAGCTTGTTGCTGTCACGCCCTTGTGAAGAAAAGTCCCCCTATCGTTGCATCCAAGCAACCATCCCTTGTCATCCTCGCTACAACTCGCAACCACCTCGCCCGTCCCTCCTTGCCGTGCCTCTCCACCCCTGTACTATCGAACTGTCTTCACTCATCGCCTCAAGACTCCTGCTTGCTGTTGCATCGTTTCCATGAAGACCCCCTGAGCAGCTGCTGAGCCGTTTGTCTGCAGCGTCGTCCTACTGCACCACGCCATCTGCTGGTGCAACATCTTTGCTTTACGCCACCACTACCTTGCTGTCTAAGACACGCCTCTATTATTCCTGACTCTGCCCGTTATCATAAAGTTGTTGTGGAGCTGCTGAGGAGTTTGTTCTGTTGGAAAGCATAAAATAGAACGTGAACAAGAGGAAATAACGAAAAGCACCTCTGTCCACATCCTTGCTGCCGCTTCAACATCGTTTCGTTGTTGCCTGCAACCCACCGATCCACTCCTCTGCACCACCCTTCAGTCCACCATTGCTACTAGCCACCTTTGCATCTCTGCTTCTGTCACCAGCCCCACGCCGCCACTGTTCAAGCCCAGCATCCTTACCTTGCTCACCATCGCCCAACGTATCTGTTTTTATTTTGGCAGCCACGTGAGCAGGAAAGGCAAGTTAGGTAAGTGAAATCTGTATTCTTTTGATATGCTATTTTGTTTTTGTTTTATGCATTATTTTAGTATTTTTGTTAGGCTATTTGATTAACCCTTTAATGCTTTAGGTAAGATTGACATTAATCAGTTGACTAATTGACTTAAATAATTTGCAATAGTTAATAATTCTTTTAAGTCTTACGGTTAGGTATTTATGAAATAGAATAAAATATAATTTTTGCTATGTTTAGATTTATAAAAAAAAAGGAAGCAATTATTAAAATGACATGGCTAATCATAGTTCGCATACATAAATTTAGATATAGGTTTAAATCAAATTATCTAATAATATGAGAGTAGTTTAATTTTTTTTACCGATGATGACATTTTGAAAATCAATTGAGACATCTTAAAATGTCTAGGTGAGAAAATTTTTTTCTTAAGTTGAGCCAAATCGATGGAATACTTTTGAAAGAATTTTCAATAAATTATAATCCATGTTTATTCTTAGTAAATTAAATATGAATAAAATATAAACGAATATAGATAAATAAAAATAAATACGAGAACATAAATTAAATAAAAAAATTAAATAAATGGAATGAAATAGCTTAGATTGAAAATAATTAGTAATTAATAAGGTTAGATAATAATGAAATAAATGTGAATTATTACCGAGGATGAAATTTCAAGAAAGTCAATCGAGACTCCTTGGATATTTCTAGGTGAGATGATTCTTTCTTAAGTTAAGCCAAACTGATGGAATACTTTAGAAAGAATTTTCAATAAAAATATAATTCATGTTTATTAAATAAATATAAATAAATGAAATAAATAAAATAAAAATAAATCAGATCAAGATTAAGATTAAAGAAATTTAAATAAAATTAGATAAATGAACTAAATAGCTTAGAATAAAAATTATAGGAAATAAAAAATATGAATTATGCCAATGATGAAATTTCAAGAAAGTCAATTGGGACTCCTTGAATTTTCTAGGTGAAAAGATTTCTTTTAAGCTTAGCCAAATTGATGGGACGCTTTTAAGAAAAGCTTTAATAAACCATGATTCATATTTATTCTCTAAATAAATAAAATAAATAAATAAAATATAGAGATAAATATAATATGAAATAAGATTAAAAAATATAGAAATTAATATGGAGTCGAAATTAGAGCCAAAGTTAGAAAGAATAAGATTTTCATAAATTATTTAATTAATCCGACTATAGAATTCAAGAAAGTCAATTGAGACTCCTTTAAAATCTTAAGGTGAGGGAGATTTTTAAGATTGGAGCCAAATTGATGGAAAAATCTTAGAAATATTCCCAATATATAAGCATATCGAAATTAATATAAATACAAGGCAATTTGTAAAGATAACCTAAAACTAGTTGGTACCATTTTAGGATGGGCGTTGTGGGGGTGCTAATCCTTCCCTACACGTAACCGTACTCCCGAACCTTAGTATCTTTGAATGTAGACCATGCCTCATCTTTAGTTTGAATAGGTGACCAATCACACCTAGGTAGAATGGTTGGTGGCGACTCCCATAATTTTAGTGTCTAGCTATTAGGTTTTCCGAAACTTAATACGTTATGATAGTTTGGCGATTCCGTTGGGGACTTTAGAGAGTCAAGCCAACGATTAGTTTTAGGTTATTTTAGGTTTGCCTTAGGTATGTTAATTTTGATAAAATAATAAGACATTAATAACTACATGTTCCTTCGACACACACTTCACGTGCATGTGCATACATTAACCCTCTACCCGGGCTCTATCCTTTTAGGAGGAAGTAAAGTAACTACGCTCTCGTGAGGTAATACCTCCGCAATGGCTAGCGAAATACTCTCACTGAAATTGAACCTTTCCATTTGTAACCTATAATGGGTGAGGATTGGGTGCCTTACTAGTCTTGTGTGGACGACAGTGAGAACAATTTGGGAACCTTTAGCCCTTTTGTCTAAAGCCATGCATATAGTGAAATTAAGAAGACCAACTGTAAGATAGAGCCATATTAACCCATAGGAAATACCCATTACTTAGGACACATTTTTATGAAGTTTATACATGAGACACTAAGAGGGTACCATGAGCTCACCAAAACATTTCCATGCATCATTCATCCATTATTGTTACATGACAACTTTTTACCATACTATTCCATACATACGCATGTAGCATCATCTCGTTTTGTTCATCTTCGATCATTGTTTTAAACAAAACATTTTCAAAATTTTTCAAGCATCACCACATGTGAAATGATAAATTCTTAATTGTGGCAATAAAAGATTCGAAGATAGCTCGACCAAAGGTTCATTCACACAACACTCGTTATCAAGCTAAGATCATGGAAGAAGAATCAAGCATGCGCATGGAGAAGATGGAAAAAGCTCAAGAGGAAATGAGGGGGCAATTGGCCAAATTACAGAGCTGTTGAAAAATCTAAGCAAGGGCAAAGGAGTTGTAGAAGAAGTTGCAGTCCAAGAAGGGGTTCAACAACGCAGTATGGAAGACCCTGTCTATCCTCCTAGATTTGGTCCATTTCCAAGTCAAACATCCCAAGAAAGAAGATATCCACCTGCTTACACTGCTATACCCCAAGTGTTTGGACAAGCTCAATTCCAAAGACCCGTCTATCCTTCCCAAGGCGCAAAATCTACTGATCCCATTGAGGTGCCCGACTTAGATGACCCAAGGGAAATTGAGAAGTTGAAAGCCAAACAAGCAGAAGAGAAAGATGAGGCGAAGTCGCAACAAAAGATTAATATGTTGGAGGAAAGGATTCGAGCTATTGAAGGCTTAGACTTTTATGGTTCCATGGATGCTACTGGGTTATGTTTGGTGTTAGACTTGGTTATTCCACCTAAGTTTAAAGCACCAGAGTTTGAGAAGTACAATGGAACTTCCTGCCCTAGGTCTCATATTATTATGTATTGTCGGAAGATGGCTGCTTTCGCTCAAGATGATAAGCTCCTTATTCACATTTTTCAAGAAAGTCTCACTGGATCTGCTGCCAAGTGGTACAATCAATTAGATGGAACTCGAATCATCACTTGGAATGACTTGGTAAGAGCATTTATGGCTCAATATCGACATGTTGCTGATATGGCCCCTGATCGTCTGTCACTCCAAAGTATGGAAAAGAGGGCTAATGAGAGTTTCAAGCAATATGCCCAAAGGTGGCGTGATATGGCTGCGGAGGTGCAACCTCCACTTTCAGAGAAGGAGCTTACCATTATGTTCGTTAATACTTTGAAGGCTCCATATTACGATAGGATGATCGGTAATGCCACTAAGAATTTTGCTGATATGGTATTGTCTGGTGAGATAATTGAGAATGCAATCAAGAGTGGAAAGATTGAAGCTCCCAACAATATTGAGAAGAAAGGAGGAGTCAACAAAAGGAGGGAAGAAGAAGTCCATGCTCTTGCATATGAAAGGCAATATGGAGGCTATGTTCCACAACACCCTTATCACATGCCACAACCATACCATCCTGCTCAAAATCCATAGCACTCTTACCCCAAGGTTAATGTTCAACCTAGTCCCCAGACACCTGCCGCAACTATTCAACCAGCTAAGCAGTTTAATAAACAAGAGGGCAATCATAATGCGTCATGGCCGAAAAGAGAAAGGACTCCTATTGACCCAATCCCCATGACCTACACTGAGCTGTACCCAAAATTGATCAAAAGACAACTCATTGCACCCATCTACGTTGAACCTCTCAAGCCTCCATATCCAAAGTGGTACGATGAGAATGCTCGATGCGAGTATCACTTCGGGAACGTGGGCCACTCTCTAGAGAACTGCATTGCACTAAAGTATAGAGTGCAAGGATTGATAAAAGCTGGCATGTTGAGTTTTGAAACGAAAGGGGAACCGACTACGAATGCAAACCCATTGCCTGACCAAACTAATAAGGGATGAATCTTGTGGGACATAAAGAGTTCGGGCAGTGCAAGTTGGAAGATTTATAAATTCTAGTTTTGATTTTGCTTTCTTTTTCTTTAAGTAATGCAAGATAGTTTTTGAAGTGCTTAAGCCCATAAGCACGAGATAAAGTTTTATGTATGGCTAACTTTTATTTATTTCCCTTTCAATAAAGTGACTAGTGTGATGCATTGTCAATTTCTCATTCTATTCATTTGCCATTTCTCACATACTCACCATATCTTTCATTCACAAGTATCCAAATAATGAACATGATGATATGTCAATAAATCTAGGGTTCAATTTTGAAAGAACCACTGTTGTTGATGAATTAATAGTATGCCAATGTTGCGAAAGCAAGAAAATGAAGGAAAGGTTCCTCACCATCCGCACTTGATAGACGGTACGAGAAAGGTGAATCTCTTACAAAAGCTTCTAACAAGTTTGTCATTGTTCGATAAATGATCTTTAAAGAGAGCACTTACATTTGAAATGATAAATGACGTTCTTTCACTATCCTTCAAGCATGAGTAAAATTATCCTTTGATTACCCCTTTTGAGCCTATTATATATTTGTAATATAACCCACCAAGGATCACCCTCCACATTGGGGGCAAGGAAGATGAAATAAAGAAATTTTAAGGGCAAAAATGAAAGTGTTCATGATGAATCAAGGGGCAAAAAAAAAAAAGAAAAGAAAAATAGCCCAATTTTGTGAAAAAAAGAAGAAGAAGAGAAAAAAAAAGGTTTCTATTAAAAAAAAAACCCCAAAAAAAAGCAACAAGGGGCAAAATGCTTGAATGTTTTACTTGATAAAGAAAGTGATCCCTTGGTTTATAAACCTTGAAACACTTTTTGGGCCTATTATATCCTTTTCTTTCATAAGCCCTCACCCGAGCCTACATTACGTGCTTTTAAAAGCCCATTTTGATCAAATGTAAATGCTCAAGTTGAAGAATCATGCATTGAATGAAGACATACTTGTACAATGAGATAATGATTTTTGAAGGTTCAATGGAGATAAAAGAAGTAGATTACGTTGAATGAAGAAGTTCATAAGCTTTAGAAGATATCTTGGATCAAAATCGAGAATGCCTATTAGGGGGCATTAATTTGGATTGAGCACTGAAGGTTGAAGTTTGCCAAAGCCAATAAAGTTGAAACTGAAGAAAAAAAAAGAAAAAAAAATATAAAAAAAGAGAAAAAAGAAAAAAGAAAGAAAAAGAAAAAAAAAGAAAAAAAGAAGAAAAAAAAGAAAGAAAAAAAAAAGAAAAAGGAAGATTCAAACTGAAAACCCGAAAAGGGCAATTTGAATCAAATAAAGGGGCACCTAAGTTGAAAACCTGAAAAGGCAGCTTAGGAAAATGTCAGCATAAAAAAGTTTTGATAAAGGGCAAGATTGGCAGACACTACATGAAAAAACATATCAACATAAGAGTGGGCTTTTGGAAAAGAATTTTAGATTGACTTGATTGAATGTCAGAATGTTCATTAAATGGATACTGAAAACCCTATTCCAAACAGATTGTCCCATTGATTTTTTTTTTTCATGTTCCTTTTCTAAGAATGAATATCTATATCTCTCTTGGTCATTTTAAATTTATACCACCCATATAACAAATGGAGAATATGCATAAGTGCATTACATTGGTGGTCGAGTTGGAAGGAAAATAAATAAATGTTGGTAACCTTTTTTGGGTAAATTTTTGAAAAAAAAATATTCTTTTGAGAAATCTTGCATTACTAAGAGAGAGAAAGAAACAAAAGTGAATGATGAATATACAAATCTGAAAACATGATGGCTAGTCTTCAGGCATAACTGGACTAGGACTCAATAAAAGATGGGATGTTAAATGAAAGGAGATTTAAAGAATTCAGCAGATATGTGGGACTTGAGAAAGGCAAGATGAGCTTGAGAATCTTGTTACCACAATTGAGAATGCATTTGCATACATTCATGGAATAATTCAAGGAGCATGACATTGACATGTGCATAACATTCATAGCATTCATTATATTCATGACATGCATGACATTTCACTAGTGCATTTTGGACATTGAACTATATGTTAAGACATTAGGATAAGAAGTTTTGAATGATTAGAATTTTGAGGAAAAGAGAAAATATAAGAGATGGTAATTTGAAAAAATGATGAGGTATGAGAAGATGATGAGAAAAATACTTTTTGAAAAAACCTTAGATGAGAGTAAAGTCCAGTTTAGCTGGCACCTTAAAGGAGAATAAAGCCTAATATTGTTGGCATCAAAATGAAAGTTAAGCCTAGTCAAACCCATGTTAATTGGTATTCTGAAATGAAATGTTTTATTTTCAAAGTTCCAATGCCTCTGGTGAGAGGAGCACAAGATTATTTTTCAAAAGTCTCAATGCCTCTGGTAAGAGGAGCACAAGATTATTTTTCAAAAAGTCTCAATGCCTCTGGTGAGAGGAGCACAAGGTTATTTTTCAAAAGTCTCAATGCCTCTGGTAAGAGGAGCAGAAGATTATTTTTCAAAGTTCCAATGCCTCTGGTGAGAGGAGCACAAGGTTATTTTTCAAAAAGTCTCAATGCCTCTGTTGAGAGGAGCTCTTTATTTTTCAAAAAGTCTCGATGCCTCTGTTGAGAGGAGCTTTTTGTTTTCAAAAGTCTCATAACCTCTAGTGAAAGGGACTTTTATTTCATGATCATCTTGCATTCCTTAGTCTTATAATAGGAGAGACTAGGAATTTCATTTTGCATTCCTTAATCTTGTGATAGAAAGGATTAGGAAATCCCATTCTACTTTCATTTCCATAGTCTTATGATAGGAGAGACTAGGAAAACTTCATCTAACACTCATTTCCTTAGTCTTATGATAGAAGAGGCTAGGAAACTTCATTTTGCATTTATTCCTCAATCTTTATACGAGAGGAAGAGTAAGAAATTTCATTTTGCATTTATTCCTTAGCCTTATGATAGAAGAGGCTAGGAAATATCATATTTACAAAAAAAATGATAGGTCTTGCATTCGGACAAAATGGTTGTCTATGTCTTTGCACCATTACTGTTTGACAGCAAAGTTCAAAGAGGGGCAGCTGTAGACACCTAATTTTATCCGAACAATTCTTTTAAAATAAAAAAATAAAAAAAAATCAAAAATGGAAAGGTAGAAAATATAAAAAAATAAAGATAAGAAATAATCAACTTTGGTCAAACCTTAAATCATGTAAATCAATGAGATTTGGTGCCAAATAAAGAGAGTTGACCAATTGATTAAATTGCCTTAAATAAAAGATATATATTATCTGTAAAATGAGAAAGAATTAAATAAAATCGGCCCTTGAATGCAATCCATGATTTGGGGCCTAAACTTGAGGAAAGTTGATTCTTTCCTCAAGTATACGGCCATGAAATGGCTATAAAAACCCTAGAGGAGAAACCCTAAAAAAAAAAACCTTGGGGAGGAGAAAAGGAGAAACCCTAGAGAAAACCTTAGAGAAAAAAAACCTAAAAAAAAACCTAAGGGAGGCCCCTTGACACAGCCACTATTCATCATCTTTCAACCTAGCTTGTCGGACCATTATCATCTCCCTCCCCTACTGTCCTCGTTTTTTTTTTGGCCATCTTCACTCATTCCTTGCATGGTTACCATTTGTTTCATCTTGATCCCTTCACTTTCTCAACTCAACACCACCATTATCTCACATGGTATTTAAACATCTTAAACACATGGTATTTAATCATAAAACCTTGAAAATCACAAGCTTTCATTTACTTCTCACCTTGGCTGAAATTGATGGGAGTTCCTACACCTTGAATTTGGCCACTTTAGCACTTGATTTTGATGTCAAGTTGTAGAGCACTGAAAATTAGATAGGGTTGGTGAAGGAATTTTTCGATTTCAGTAAATTTTTCTCTAAGTTTTGGTGACTTTCTCTCTCTTCAAAGCTTTCAACAATCAAGAAAAATGGAGAAAGAAGATGGCTGCCAAAAATGGGAAGAAGAAGGGCTAGAAAATTCTATAAAAATAATATTTTTATAGTTCAAATTACCAAAATGCCCTTGGCCTTAAGAAATCTTCCAATTATGCCCTTCACAATTTGACTTTGGTCTAAACAATCAGTATGAGTTTCAAAATATTTCATTCAATCATAAAACACTTCTATTTAACATGCTCTAATCATTGGTTGAGCTTTTGTTGGGGTTTGATTGATCATTTGAGTGAAATTACCAAAATACTACTAACCGTTGAGCTACTGAATTTCTACTTTTACGCCTAATTTATTCTATTAGTCAACATGGTTTGAAACCTTATTACATGAAAATTTACCTACAACTGTCAGTTGATCAAAAGTCAACTCAATTTGACCATTATTTACGAAAATCTCGATGGCCTAGAGACTTAGCCATCATTTCTTAAATTGTTACATGCTTTTCAAAACATATATAAATAATTGAATATGAGCTACAGATTCTTACCATTATAGTGTTTGACTCCAAACTTCCCATCTACTGAGTTCCACCTTCATCTGGACACCAAAAATCTAGTGGGGCCTACCATCTGGTTCACCTTCATTCCTACAAAGTATATAACATTTAAATAGGTATAAGATCTCTAATACTCCTAACTTTATGGATAGTGAATCAATAGTAATAAGAAGTGTGGATCTTACATATTATTTTATACTATTTAATATTAAATATATTCATTTAAAAATTATAATCAAATATAATATTAAGAAAATAATTACTCAAAAATAATTCAATTACAAATAATATTAAATAAAATTTTAATAGTAATTTTTATTAGATAATAATTGGGATTAATAAAATTCTAAATTTATATATTAAATAAAAATATGAATTATAAATTATATTTAATAAAATTTATTTTATTTTATATTTTTTATGAAAGTAATATTAATATTATATTAATATATAGACATTGTTCACTTGCTTATAAATAATACCAGAAATGAAAATATGTTTTAAAAAACAAATAGAAACAAGAAATTCTTGCTTTTAATATTTTTGAAAATTCTTGTTTTTATTTTTGTTTTTTTAACACAAACGTATTATCAAACATATTTTTTTCTGTTGTTATAAAAAAAATTAAAATCAAGAATAAAAAAAAATAAAAACAATACTAAACGTCAATTTTTCCACTTAACTTGCGTATTTTTTTGGAAAAAGTATAAATGCTAGTTATAAAATTTTCCTGCATAAAGAACAACATGCTAAAAAGTGAGACTAAAAAGAAAAAAGCACTACATGTATATTAATATTAAGGATAATTATTTCATATACCATCGGTAAATTTTTTTTATTTTACAAGCGGTATTAGGATCATGATGCATGTTTCATAAAAATATTAAAAAATAAATAATAAATAAAATAGGACATGTGTCCTCACTTCGTTTGTAGAGTAAAAAAAATTTCACTAGCAATATATAAAATAATTATCCTAATATTAAATATATATGTATATTAATATTAATCTACTTCAATCTTTTAAGATAAAAACTGTAATTATTGTAGACACCCTATTTTGTCTGAGGTCTTAATTTGTAAAATAATTAATTGGATTGGGTGACATTATATTTTAATTTAACAATTTAGAATTAAGCTAGAATTAAATTAGAATTTTTTAGATTTAAAATTAACATTAATTAGGAAATTAAAATTAAAATAGGATTTAAGAATAATTAAAGAAAAAAAAGGAAGAGAGATAAGAAAAGAAAATAAAATTAATTTTAGGATAGGATAATTAGGATAATTAAATTTTTAGGATGATTATTTAGATTAATAGAGTTAGATTAGGATTAACATAAGAATAAAATAGATAAAATAGGAGATAATTATTAGAATAAGTATAGTTGTATTAGGACTCTAACAAGTTTTTGGACTATAAAAAAGGATCAAGGCTCATAATTTGGGGACACAGACAATCAAGGACACAATCATATACACAATCAAGCACTCAACAGGACCACCATCATTAACTCTTTGCACTCAGCCTTGAAAAAAAAAACTTGTACCAGACCTGCCTGACGAGCTTAATCCATCAACAGTAGTGCCATTCTTGCACCAGCGTCCCGCCCCGTTTCGCCCATATCGTCACCTGCTGCACTGCGTCACTCTCCAAGTTTTCACGCCATTGCTCCAATTCTTGCCTTCTCGAGTCATCCCCTCTTGCATCACCAAATCACCATCGTGTGTCTTGCCTTTTGCTGTGCGATTGGCACTGCTACTCAATACATCGGTTCTGCTGTTGTGCGTTGTCGAAAGGAGGCAGAGGAAATTGATATTTGGCTATCAGGAAAATAAAGGTGTGAAGGCTTTTGCCATTAAATTTTTTTTTTGCCAAGTAAGGTAAGAATCACGTGATCCTTATTTTTATTAATATTTTTAGGTATCCCATTTAATAATAGTTTAGGCAAAATCAAAATATAAAGTTAAGAAAATTAATTTGAAAGATTTGACTTGGATGCTTATAAATGATATAATTTGATTATGTTGAGATTTGTATATTTGATGTATTATTTATTTACTTGCTTTTTTTTTCTCTTATGTTAAAATTAGGATTGAAATGAAATTAAGAATGGATATATCAAATATATACAAAAATTAAAAAAATTATTCCGAGGATGGAATTTCGAGTGTCACGAATGGTTGTCATTTTGAAAATTCCTAGGTGAGGATATTTACCTTAGATTTTGCCAGCATGATGGAAGATTTAAGGTAAGTGTTCAATATTAACAATCGATATTTATTTCTAAAAACATAAATATATATTAATAATCAATCTTTATTTAAAATAAAATAAAAATAAATATTAATAATAAGAAATTAGGGAATAATGAGTAAAAAAGTTAAAAGTATAATAATAAATTGAGAATAAATGGAGGTTATCCCTATGATGGAATTATAAAGTGGCACGAATGGCTGACACTTTTAAAATTCTTAAGTGAGATGTTTTCTTTAGATTTCGCCAGCATGATGGAAGATTTAAAGAAAATTTTCAAGAAGAATAATCGACATTTATTTTCAAAAGATAAATAATATTAAAATAAAATAAAAAATAAAATAAAAAATAAAGGATAATTAAAAAGGAAATAAAAAGAAGATAAAAATAAGAATAAAAGATGGAAAATAAAATTAAGATATTTCATAAACGATTTAATGAATCCGACGACGGAGCCTCTCTGAGAAAGACGAATGGGATTTCTTGGATACTCTTAAGGTGAGGATAAAATTTAAGAAATTCCGCCAGCATGATGGAGAGTTTCTTAGAGATTGTCTAATATTTAAGCATTTGAATTTAATAAAAACAAAGACCATTTAATTAAAAATTATTAAAGATATCACAAAATTAGTTGGTACCATTTTAGGATGGGCGTTGTGGGGGTGCTAATCCTTCCCTACACGTAACCGTACTCCCGAACTCTAAATTCGTTGAACGTAGACCAAACCTTGTCCTAGTTTGAATAGGTGATCAATCACATCTTAGGTTTGAATGGTTGGTGGCGACTCCTTGATATTAAGTCTAGCGGTTAGGTTCACGGACCTAGACGTTATGACAATTATGATATCTATAATATTGAAATGATCGATTAAAATGATGCCACGAATCAATCAATACAGGCTTAATTAATAAATTTACTTAAAACAAAAAATTATAACAACAAAATAAAGTTGAAAATATTTTTGTATTTATATTTCGTAAATTAAAACAAACTTTTTTACACTCATTAGAAAAAACCTATTTACCCACCAAATAATTTTTTTAAAAAAATAATTTTTATTTTATGAATTTATAACTTTTTTACCCGCATAATAAATGCGTCAAAATATTTCAACATAAAAAGAAGAGGTAGGCCTAAGTTGCTTGTGCATTTTATTATTTTATGGGCATCGTCGTTTGTATCCATTATCATCTTCTTATCGACTAGAAAAAAAATTACAAATATATATTTATATTTATATAAAGTAGATTGCCTGAAATTCCAATCAATCCCTTGAAAACATTAAAAATCCAGAAAAACCCATAAGGTACAACATTCCATTAGCAGAGGTTATGGTACAACATGTGGAAGCATCAGTAGGTGGTTTTGGATTTTTACTAAAAAGAAAAATGCAAAAATAAAAAAAAGTGTTATGAATAGTTGTAAATATTGATGTCCGTTCATCCCTTATGCTCTCCATATTAGTACATGAATGAGGAACTATTCATCATTCTCCCATTTAAGTTTGTATTTTGATCTTCCATATTTCATTCATATATTTGTGAAGCCTATAAATGATGCTTACCATCCATGTATTCAACACACTTGAAGAATAAAAAAATCTCTTTTCTTGCTTTCTCTCCTTGTGGTCTCATATAATTTTATACTATATTATCAGTACGAGACTCTAAAAACCCTTGTGAGATTTGGAGAATAGGTCTCAACCAAGGACCTTCATCAACCACGATTCTCTATCTCCTCTTTTACGATAATGAAACTATTTTTAGCTACCTCCTTTGTAATTATCTATTCTGTGTGTGTTTATCTACCTATTCAAATATGAGATTTATTAAAAATTATGATTCTTTGGTATGTTAATAACTTGGGGATTTAATTTGGTTCAATTGGGAATTGTTTGGATAGTTAACGAGAATTTTGAATTGAACACTGCATAAATTGTCTAAATTATCCAGAGTGCGCAACCAAAAGTTTCTGAGTGTTTAACCTAGTTTTGGTACATGAAAATTGATAATTTTACATGATTATGTTCTGCTTTTATTAAAGTCCAATCCAATTTAAAAAGTTTGAATTTTTTTTGATTAGTATAGGTTGGTTAATGAATTGTTGAAGTTGGTTATATATTCTGTCTTAGACCTAATTGCGCATTCAACTTTCTATAATTTTCTAGAATAATTGAATTGAGTTTTTGTGCCTCTAATTGCATGAATTAGCTAAGAACTAACTAAAATTGATCGAGATAATTTTATTTAGAAATTTTCGGGTATGAAATAATTAGTTTTTGAATTTTAAAAAATGAATGATTATTAATTTATAATAGAATATAAATCTATTTATTTTCTCCTAACTTGTTAAACATACTTGTGATAGTTCATAATGTCAAACCTTGCAAAACTCAAATTTGTGGCTTTTGACATTACGGGAAAGAATTATTTATCATGGGTGTTAGATGCTGGAATTTATCTAGATGCAAATGGTCATGGTGATACCATCAAAGAAGGGAACAAAGCATCTAGTCAAGATAAGGCCACAACAATGATATTTCTTCGTCATCACCTCTATGAGGGACTTAAAACTGAATATCTAACTGTTAAAGACCCATTTATCCTTTGGACTAGGCTAAAGGAAAGATATGATCACCAGAAAACTGTGTCACATCCCAAATTGTACAGTTTTTACCAAATTATAATACCACACGTGACGGTAGGACTGTCTGCGATGCCTTTGTCACTCACTTATGAAAACAATAACTACGATTATGCTTAAATTAAATAAGTAGTCGATGAGAATATTTACTGCAATATATATATATATACAGTATATACACGTGTTCTACATCCCCGGTACAAGAATTATACAAAAGTAGTACTGTACAACTATGTCTGAAAACATATAAAAGAAATGCTACCTCCAGGATCCACTAAGTGCTGCCTTGGGGTCAACTACGACGCAGCCAAATCTATGGAACAAAATCACTGAAGATAGTCTGTCATAACGTGTCAAGTCCTAAAACCTAACCCGCTAGACTTAATATCAAGGAGTCGCCACCAACCATTCAAACCTAAGGTGTGATTGGTCACCTATTCATGTCTAAAGATAAGGCATGGTCTACGTTCAAAGATTCTTAGACTCGGGAGTACGGTTACGTGTGGGGAAGGATTAGCACCCCCACAACGCCCATCCTAAGATGGTACCAACTAACTTTAGGTTATCTTTATAGTTTGCCTTAAGTTTATATTAATTTCGATATACTTATATATTAGAAATATTTCTAAGATTTTTCCATCAATTTGGCTCCAACCTTAGAAACTCCCCTCACCTCAAGATGTTCAAGGAGTCTCAATTGACTTTCTTGAACTCCATCGTCGGATAAATTTAAATATTTTATGAGATTCCTATTTTCCTAATTTTGTCTCTAATTTTGACTCCATATTCATTTTATAAATTTCTTGGATTTTCTAATTTATTTTTATATTTTTATATTCTTATTTTTAAGAAATAAACATGAATTATGTTTTATTGAAAATTCACTTTTAAGCATCCCATCAATTTGGCTCAGCCCAAAAGGAACCTCCTTACCTAGAAATTTCCAAGGAGTCTCAATTGACTTTCTTGAAATTTCATCATCGGCATAACTCATATTTATTCTTTTTCATTTATGTTATTTATTATAATTCTATTTATGATTTATACTTTATCTTATCTCTATTTGTTTATTTGTCTTTATTTGCTCATTTTTATTTATCTATATCTATCTTATCTTACTTTTATTTTTATTATAAACAAATATGAATTAAAAAAAAAATCTTTCAAAAGTATTCCATCAATTTGGCTCAACTTAAGAAAGATTCTTTCACCTAGAAATTTCCAAGGAGTCTCAATTGACTTTCTTGGAGTTTCATCATCGGTATAATTCACATTTATTTATTTGATTTTAATTATATATATTTATTGTTCATATATTTTTTATAACTTTAGAATACTCATCTAAATCATGCAACATTGTTAAATCAAAATTATACATGCAAACTAAATCAATGTACTATACTACAACAAATCAAATAACACATATATACAAATTAATATTTTATAAGCAGTTATCAAGTCAAATTAATTATCATGCAAGTTTTTCTAAATTATTAAGTTGGCTTTAATAACAAAGTTAGACCATTACCATATAAATCATTAAATTAATCATGCCAATAATTATTATATCATCAAATCATGCTGTTAGATTATATTTGTTTTAACTAATTAATTAATCAAAAAAAAAACAAACCTGCAAAACCGAGCTATCCCACTCTACCTTGATTATTTCTTTTCTTTCTTTATTGCTTCTATTCTTTTGTACTAGGTACCAATAGAAATTTTGCAGATGCCCACGTGAAGCAAGAATTGTAACAGCCAGATGATGAGTCTCCAAGCAGTCAAGATCGGGAAGTGCGGCAGTAAAGATGACGGTGCAGCAGCTATTTTTGGTGGAAATAAGAGGATTCGAAGGTGGGTGGTGAAAGCAAGGTGAAATGCTCTGTCAATGCTCCGTGTTTGATTGTGTCCCCTAAATCCCTTTTTATAGCCACCAATCTGTTAGAGTCCTAATACAACTATGCTTATTCTAATAATTATCTCCTACTTTTAATATTTTATCTATTTAATTCTTATGTTAATCATAATCTAACTCTATCAAATTTAATATTAATCCATATAATTATCCTAAAAATCTAATTATCCTAATTATCTAATCCTAAAATTAATTTTATTTTTATTTCTTTTTATCTTTTCTCTCTCTTTTCTTTTTTTTTTAATTCCTAAATCCTATTTTAATATTAATTTCCTAATTAATATTAATTCTAAATCTAAAAACTCTAATTTAATTCTAATTTAATTCTAGCCAAATTCCCAATTATTAAATTAAAATACAAATGTCACCCACCCTAATTAATTATTTATACAAATTAAGACCCCGGACAAAATAGGGTGTCTACAGCTGCCCCTCTTTGTGTATTGGCTGTGAAACAGTAATTGCACAAAGACACAGACACCTATTTTGTCTGACTTCATTTTTTTATTTTTGTTTTTTTTTAATTTTTTTCATTTTTCATTTTTTTTTTGAAAAAGCTCCCTCTAAACAGAAAGGCAGTCAAACTTTAAAATCTTGTCCAAAAAGCTCCTCCTAGGCAGTCAAACTTTAAAATCTTGTCCAAAAAGCTCCTCCTAGGCAGTCAAACTTTAAAATCTTGTCCAAAAAGCTCTGATTTTTTTTTGAAAATTTTAGGAAACCCCTCTAAAATTTTTCTTGTCAAAAAATTTGGAATCTTAGGAAACCCCTCTAAAATTCCTTTTCTTATCCAATTTTGAAATTTTGGGAAACCCCTCCAAAACTTCTATTCTTGTCCAATTTTTGAAATTTTAGGAAATCCCTCTAAAATCTCTTTTCCTGTCAAATTTTGAATCTTAGGAAACCCCTCTAAAATTCTTTTTCTTCTCTTTTTTGAAATTTTGGGAAACCCCTCCAAAACTTTTTTCTTGTCAAATTTTGAATTTTAGGAAACCCCTCTAAAATTCTTTTTCTTGTCCAAAATTTGAAATCTTGGGAAACTCCTCCAAGACTTCTATCTTGTCTAATTTTTGAAATTTTAGGAAACCCCTCTAAAATTTCTTGTCTTGTTAAAATTTGAAATCTTGGGAAACTCCTCCAAGACTTCTATTTTGTCTAATTTTTGAAATTTTAGGAAACCTCTCTAAAATTTCTTGTCTTGTTAAAATTTGAAATCTTGGGAAATTTATCTTATCCATACAATTGCAACCTGTTCTATCCATGCAATGTCATTCATGTAAGCTATCTTATTCAAGCAACATCATTCATCCAATCTAGTCTATCCATGCAATGTTATTGATGCAATCAATTCTATCCATGTAATGCAGTCTATTTTATCCATGCAATGTCATTCAAGCAATCTGTTTTATCTCTATGATGCAATTCACTCTATCCATGCAATGTTTTTTCGAAAAACATTTCAAGCTCAATTGTGGCAACAACAAGGTTATTCTTTATCAATCCATCTCATGCATTCTTCTCTTTCATCTGTCCTCTTGTCCTTATATTTCTTATTTCTTTTCTCATTTTCCTTCTTCCGTTTTTCTTTCCCAATGAAGCTCTTGTCTTCGTGCCCTCTATATCTTATCTTATCCCTTGTTTCTTCTTTCACCTTCATTCCCTCTTTTTTTTTTTTATCGGTTTTTCTTAATTTCCATTTTCATTCATTCACAAGTTTCCTTTTCTTTCTTTTTCCTAAATAATATAGGAGTCTTTCACATATTTTGCCAAGCAAACATTCATTATCACTCCAATTTCAAAATCAATGCAATACAATTTCTCAATCCCTCAAGGTAAAGAAATAATAGGTGAAAATGAAAGGAATGGTATTATTCATTATCTGAAAAGATTTAACAAGAAATTGTCAGGCTTAAAAGGAAAGTAGGCTTGAATGAAAAGTGAGAATTTTTAGGATTAGGTAATAGTATCCAAATAATAACAATTCAAACAATTTTGATCAATGGATACAAAATTCCCTTCAAAAGTCCATCTTGTCTGATCATGTTGAGTTCATCAAAATATCCTCTTGCCCTAGTATCATTGACATCCAGTTTTTTGGTATCTAAGCCGCCTTTTCAGGTTTTCAACTTAGATGCACTCCATTGATCCAAACCGCCCTTTTTGGGTTTTCAATTTGAATCCTCCTTTCATTTTTTTCTCTTTTTTTTTTCTTTTTTCTTTTCTTCTTTTTCATTTTCATTTCTTTCTCTTTTTTTTATTTTTTTTTCATTTCTCTTCATTTTCAACTTCATTGTCCTTGATGAAACTCCTTTTGTCTGTTCTCCATTCTGATTCATGCCCCAACATCAGATATTTCTTCACCAATTTAATGCTCACATGGATCCAAGAGAGTCTTTGGAATCCCACTTTTTCCATCTAAATGAAATATTTTTGCTTATCTTGATCTGCTTGTTCTAATTCCATCCAAAGGATTATCATCTCATAGTGTAAGTATGCCTTTATTCAACACATGACTCTTCAATAGGAGTACTCATATTTGATCAAAATGGACTTTTAAGGCACGTAATGTAGGCTCATGTGAGGGTTCATGAAAGAAAGGATAATATAGGCCCAAAATAAGTGTTTCAGGGTTCATCAAACCAAGAATCATTTTTCATGAATCATTTAGGCATTTTGCCTTTTGCCCCATTTGCTTTTTCTCTCCTTTTTTATTCTTATGTGACTAGGGTTTTCACTTTCTTGATTCAAACCCTCTTTCCTTCTTCATTCTCTTTCCTTTTTTGTTCTTTTTTTTACAAAAGGTTTTTTTCTTTGCCCCACTGATCTTTCATCTTCTATTCTCGTTGCCCCCCAGTGTGGAGGGTGATTCTTGGTGGGTTATATCAAAAAGAATATAATAGGCTCAAAAGAGGTAATCAATGGATAATTTTACTCATACTTGAAAGGTAGTGAAAGAAGGCCATTTCTCATCTCAATACAAGTACTCTCATTAAAGGTCATCTATTGAACAAGGACAAACTCATTAGAATTTCATGTAGAGATTCACCTTTACTCGTAACATTATATAGGTGAAGATTTTAGACAAATATCTTCTATTCTCTTCTTGCTGGAACAATCTTGGCAAACTGGAAATCCATCTAACCAAACAAAGTAGTTCTTTCAATATTGAATTTTATATTCATTGCCATTACCATTATCATGTTCATTATTTGGATACTTTCAAGCTTGGTAACAATGTAAATCATGTAGGTATTGGTGTTTTGCTTAAAAGAACAAGGTAGAAATGAGGAATTGAGAAATATGCATCATACTAATCTTTTTATTGAAAATGAAAACAAATGAAAGTTGGCCCAATACATAAAAGAATTCTTAGTGCCTTGTGGGCTTAGGCATTCCTATATTACCTAAGAATTGAAATGTCCTAAGATGAATGAAATTAGAAACAAAGAAACAACCATTATCTTCAAATTAAGTGAATCAATCAATATTATCCACTTTTTTTCATAGCATTAACCGCTACCCTTCGTGTGATCTGGCAGAGGACTATCATTCACATTTAGGTCATTCTTTGCCCCAAAACTCAAAATTCCAGTATTGACAAGTGCTTGGACTTTCCTCTTCAAGCCCATACAATTTTCAATAGAGTGACCAACATTGTCATTATGATAAGCACACTTTGCATTAGGATCATACCACTTTGGGTAGGGAGGCTTCAAGGGTTCTACATAAACAGGGGCAATAAGGTGACCTCTTACCAACTGTGGGAACAACTCTGTGTATGTCATTGGTATATGGTCTATCGTGACATTTCGGCTAGCTTGAGTATTCTTTTGGTCATTAGGTGAAAAAGTGAGGTCTTGTGAATGGGAACTGGGTTGGTAAGCATTCTGATGATAAGTTTGTGGGTGGGGTTGAGAATAAGTGTAATTCACTGAAGGTGAATAAGAGGTATAGGAGCGATGTGAGTTATTGGAGACAGCTTGTGCATCTTCTTCCTTCTTCTTTGAAAACCCATTCCTCTTGCTATCATTCATAGATGCTTCAATCTTACCACTCTTAAAGGCATTTTCAATAGCTTCGCCTGTCAGCACCATGTCTGCAAAATTCTTGGTCACACTACTAAGCATACGCTCATAGTAAGGAGCCTTGAGAGTATTCAAAAAGAACATGGTGATTTCCTTCTCAGTCAAGGGAGGTTGAACTAGTGATGCCACGTCTCTCCATCGTTAGGCATATTCTTTGAAGCTCTCATCTTTTTTCTTTTCCATACCTTGGAGAGATAAGCGGTCAGGAGCTACATCAGACACATGTTTGTATTGAGCTATAAAAGCTCTCGCCAATTCAGACCAAGAAGAAACTTTGCTCCTTTCCAATTGGTTGTACCACTTAGTGGCTGACCCAGTCAAACTGTCTTGAAAAACATGAATTAATAGCTTGTCATCCCATGCATATGCCGCCATCTTCCTACAGTACATGGTGAGATGATCTTTTGGGCACGATGTTCCGTTGAATTTTTCAAATTCAGGCACTTTGAATTTTGGTGGAAGCACGACACCAGGTACCAAACACAACCTTTTAGCATCAATGGGTCCAAAATAGTCAAATCCTTCCATGGCACTTAGTCTTTCCTCTATCAAGCTCAGTTGGGCTTTAGTACCATTATATTCTTCCTTATGCTTCAACTTTTCTAGCTCTGTGGGATCATCTAAATTTGGCACCTCCACTGGGTTTTGAGCTTGTGTTGATGAATTTCCTTGAAGACTTTCTCCTTGCACCTGTAAAGGCATTGGGGCTTTGACAGTACCTCCTTCGAGAACAAAAATAGGGTTGATCTCGCATGCTTTGTTGAGGTTCTTGGGTAGACTCCTCCTGATTACCCAGCTTCTCCTTTCCTTTAATCATGGCTTTTAGTAATTGGGTAATCTCGCTCAATTGCCCCTTTATCTCTGCATTTTCCCTTTCCAACTTCTCTATTCTGTTATTTTGATCTTCTTCCATTATACGAGCTTGATACCTTGTGTGGTATTTATGGAGGGCAGACCGTCTACTAGATGCAATTTGATACCTTGAGTGCCACAATTAAGTTGAAATTATTTCATGTGGTGATATGTTTATACACAAAAATGAATGCACATGGAATGCACTTAGGTCTAGCGATCTCTCCTAACAATCAAAAGTATGGTCATTCTCATGATAAGATAGGTGCAAACTTACATGAATGATATGTTATGCGACACAACTATGCATGACTTAATGATACAGACAAACTCTTTTTTTTTTGAAAAATGGAAGAAAGAAAAACTATTTTTTTTTGTTTTTGTAAAAACAATGTAAAAAGAGGAAGTAAAACTTATTCCTTCATGTGTCCTATCTTAGGTTTGAGTCTACACTTCAATCTAGTATGGTTCCACCCTAAGGCTAAGCCTTATGTTTCATTACATGCTGGGTTTGGATAATTCAAGTTCTAGAGGTTCCCAAATTGTTCCTCACTATCATCCACACAGGACTAGTAAGGCACCCAATCCTCACCCATGACAGGCTACAAACAGAAAGGTTCAATTTGAGTGGTAGTATTTCGCTAGCCATTGCGGAGGTATTACCTCACGAGAGCGTAGTTACTCTACTTCCTCCTAAAAAGGATAAAGCCCGGGTAGAGGGCCAATGCATGCACATGCACGTGAAGTGTGTGTTGAAGGAACAAACAATCAAAATTATCATTCCTAAGGCAAAACATAGAATAACATAAAACCAATCATTGGCTCGACTTTCTAAAGTCCCCAGTGGAGTCGCCAAACTGTCATAACGTGTCAAGTCCTAAAACCTAACCCGCTAGACTTAATATCAAGGAGTCGCCACCAACCATTCAAACCTAAGGTGTGATTGGTCACCTATTCATGTCTAAAGATAAGGCATGGTCTACGTTCAAAGATTCTTAGACTCGGGAGTACGGTTACGTGTGGGGAAGGATTAGCACCCCCACAATGCCCATCCTAAGATGGTACCAACTAACTTTAGGTTATCTTTATAGTTTGCCTTAAGTTTATATTAATTTCGATATACTTATATATTAGAAATATTTCTAAGATTTTTCCATCAATTTGGCTCCAACCTTAGAAACTCCCCTCACCTCAAGATGTTCAAGGAGTCTCAATTGACTTTCTTGAACTCCATCGTCGGATAAATTTAAATATTTTATGAGATTCCTATTTTCCTAATTTTGTCTCTAATTTTGACTCCATATTCATTTTATAAATTTCTTGGATTTTCTAATTTATTTTTATATTTTTATATTCTTATTTTTAAGAAATAAACATGAATTATGTTTTATTGAAAATTCACTTTTAAGCATCCCATCAATTTGGCTCAGCCCAAAAGGAACCTCCTTACCTAGAAATTTCCAAGGAGTCTCAATTGACTTTCTTGAAATTTCATCATCGGCATAACTCATATTTATTCTTTTTCATTTATGTTATTTATTATAATTCTATTTATGATTTATACTTTATCTTATCTCTATTTGTTTATTTGTCTTTATTTGCTCATTTTTATTTATCTATATCTATCTTATCTTACTTTTATTTTTATTATAAACAAATATGAATTAAAAAAAAAATCTTTCAAAAGTATTCCATCAATTTGGCTCAACTTAAGAAAGATTCTTTCACCTAGAAATTTCCAAGGAGTCTCAATTGACTTTCTTGGAGTTTCATCATCGGTATAATTCACATTTATTTATTTGATTTTAATTATATATATTTATTGTTCATATATTTTTTATAACTTTAGAATACTCATCTAAATCATGCAACATTGTTAAATCAAAATTATACATGCAAACTAAATCAATGTACTATACTACAACAAATCAAATAACACATATATACAAATTAATATTTTATAAGCAGTTATCAAGTCAAATTAATTATCATGCAAGTTTTTCTAAATTATTAAGTTGGATTTAATAACAAAGTTAGACCATTACCATATAAATCATTAAATTAATCATGCCAATAATTATTATATCATCAAATCATGCTGTTAGATTATATTTGTTTTAACTAATTAATCAAAAAAAAAAAAACAAACCTGCAAAACCGAGCTATCCCACTCTACCTTGATTATTTCTTTTCTTTCTTTATTGCTTCTATTCTTTTGTACTAGGTACCAATAGAAATTTTGCAGATGCCCACGTGAAGCAAGAATTGTAACAGCCAGATGATGAGTCTCCAAGCAGTCAAGATCGGGAAGTGCGGCAGCAAAGATGACGGTGCAGCAGCTATTTTTGGTGGAAATAAGAGGATTCGAAGGTGGGTGGTGAAAGCAAGGTGAAATGCTCTGTCAATGCTCCGTGTTTGATTGTGTCCCCTAAATCCCTTTTTATAGCCACCAATCTGTTAGAGTCCTAATACAACTATGCTTATTCTAATAATTATCTCCTACTTTTAATATTTTATCTATTTAATTCTTATGTTAATCCTAATCTAACTCTATCAAATTTAATATTAATCCATATAATTATCCTAAAAATCTAATTATCCTAATTATCTAATCCTAAAATTAATTTTATTTTTATTTCTTTTTATCTTTTCTCTCTCTTTTCTTTTCTTTTTTTTTAATTCCTAAATCCTATTTTAATATTAATTTCCTAATTAATATTAATTCTAAATCTAAAAACTCTAATTTAATTCTAGCCAAATTCCCAATTATTAAATTAAAATACAAATGTCACCCACCCTAATTAATTATTTATACAAATTAAGACCCCGGACAAAATAGGGTGTCTACATAGTCTGTGGAGTGAGAAAATAAAGGGGTGAGCTAACGCGCCCAGTAAGAGAATTGTATGCAAAACTGATACTATAAAATCTATATGCTAAAAATAATTGATATTCATATGATAAAAAAACATAAGTAAATAAATGAGGAATTAATATTCCTTTCAAAAAGGTATTCATTTTCACACTTGTAAAACACAGTATAACATTCAGTTCAACACGTAGTATATTAAAAGCTCCGTGGCTGCAATTAATTTAGTACCAACTAAAAGTTCAGTGAAAAGTACAATCATCAGTACAGTATCATGGAGACTAGGCAACACCCTAAATATATCATGCTATAATATCATCCCAAATAGGGGAAACACATGAGATCTATGGCCATAGTCTATGAGGTCCACAGTGTGCACTGATCAAGTGCCCACTGGAGACGCTGACAATAGGATCAGTATCTATCAGCAATAACACGTGACACGTGAGCATGATACCGGGCCTAATAGTCTCAAAACAATAAACACGTGATATAACACCATTTATGAAATCAATTCCACCGAATATATTTTCAATCAATCTATAAATATTTAAAATGAAAATATATTCATTTTATGAATAAAAATTCATAAAATATTCATACTGTAATAATCATTCTAGAAAATGTTCTAGATACTTATAAAACAATAAAAGGCACATGCTGGTACTCTCACATAAATAAAATTCCTTATCAGGAATATTTAAGTATAGTTTTTCCGTAAACTATAAAATTATGCAATTTAATGAATTTCATGAAAATTTCTCAAAATTTCACTTTACAAAAATACTAGAAATGTTTCTTAATTATTTCTGTAATTTTCGGCAGAGTAACGGTTATTTCTAATCTAGCCTCCCTGCACGAAAATTACAATTTAATATTTCAACAACAGCCACAATTCCACGAAATTTTCACCAATCTCAAGGCAATTTATATCCAAATTATTTTATAAAAATAGTGTGAACCAAACCATGTATTTACAGTATCCTTACAGCTCACACACGCATCCCTTACCTATCTGATGAAATCTAGTCGCCCGATAGCACCACGTACAATTCACCACTCCCGGGCTGCAATAAAATTCACCCAAGACCATTATTCACCATAATTAAAATTCTAATAATTTTTTTTGAATTAAATTCTACTATATTTTCAGTAGAAAATATTAAACCGATATAATTCGCACCGGTGCTAAAACCTAACTTCGCCAATTTAGCTCCAAATCGAAATCCGACTTCACCATCAGTCTTCTTATAATTTCTACAGTCTCTTAACATCCTAACATCATAATTTGAAGCAATTAAACCCTCCCATCTCACCTTGACCGAAAATGGCTTCTTGCCATTTTTGTGATTTTTCCACAATTTAACTAATATACTTTGTTTAATTAAGCTTAATCATCATCCTAATCTTATTTTTAAACATCAAACCATAGCAATTCATGGAAATCCTCTCTTGGCCGTACACTCCCTCTAATGGTTGAGCATGATTTAGCTAATTTCAACCTAAACTAATACCATAAGCATGCTTAGGAAGCTTAATTCTCTTAAAATCTATCATTAAAATTCAAAGAATATAACTACACAATAAATGGGTACCTTGGCCGAAATTTCCTCGTCACTTTTCTCTTGATTTAGCCACTTAATCAAGGGGCTATTGGTATGGTTTGAGAGAGGAAGATGAGTAGAGCAATTTTTATAGAAATAGCTTAATGAAAATAATGTGTTTTTGGTGAGTTTTTGGAAGCTTTTGTTTTGTTTTCTTTTGTTCTTTCGTGGAGTCACGGGATGAAGAGAAAGAAGAAGCTGCAACAGTGCCGGCAGCAGCTGGAAATATCATAAAATATTTTGTAAATATTTTAGAAATGCTAGGAATTACAAAAATGCCATTAAGGATAAGTTTTTCGATCTTTTCTTCCAAAATTTTTATCACTAGGCAATTGAACTCCAAAAATTCATATTAAGTGTATTTTGATAAATGGTTGGGGTTTGGCTCGGGTTTAACCTTTCCGAAAAGGTGAAATTACAAAAATACCCTTATCGGGTAAATCGTATAGAATTCTAATTTGACTATCGATTCGGTATATCTATTTACATAACCCAGGGCTTATTTTCATGTAGAATATCATTCTTTAATCACTAGATTAAATTCTCATTTATTTTGACCTCAATTTACGAAAATGCCACTGGGCTATGGACTTAAACGTCATTTCCTAATTTTTTTTCATACTCTTCAAAAATAATCTAAATGAGGAAATTTAGACTTGAAATTCATACCATATATTTATTAGACTCTCTGTGTATTATCTGTCCGGTCTCACGTCCATCCGGCACTGTATAACCTGTGGGGCCCACCACACTGTATTGGCTCGTATCTACGAAATTCACAGAAAATGGACAGTGTGAGTGTCCTAACATGTGAAACAGTACCTAAATACACGATTCTCACAAACTGTGATACTCCCTAAAGCTCGTTATGATTGGATACATTTGAGATTACAAGATTTTAAGTCTGTAAGTGAATATAACTTAGCTATGTTTAGAATCGGTTCTCAATTAAAGTTATGTGGAGAAAATATCACTGATTAGGATATGTTAGAAGAAACATTCTCTACCTTTCACGCATCTAATGTGCTCTTGCAGCAGCAATATCGTGAAAAGGGTTTTAAGAAATACTGTGAAATGATTTCATGCTTCCTTATGGCTGAGCAAAATAATGAGCTATTGATGAAAAATCATGAAGCTCGTCCAACTGGATCTACTCCATTCCCTAAAGTGAATGCAACATATAATGGAAAAGACAGAGGTTGCGCCAATAGTCATGGATGTGGTCATGGACGTGGACGTGGTCGTGGTAATCATCGAGATGGTCATTTCAAGAACACATATACCTATCAAAAGTGGGAACATAAGGATGAAAAAAGTGACAAAGATAAAAGTGGGAAAGATAAAAAGATCGTAGAGAATTTGTGCTATCGTTGTGGAGGCAAAGGTTATTGGTCACGTACCTGTCGTATGCCAAAACATTTTGTTGAGCTCTATTATTAATCACTAAAAGATAAAGGGAAGAAGATAGAGACCAATTTTGCTAGTGAGGATGGAAAAGTTGAGACAAATTTTGCTTGTGGAGATGATGATGGTTATGTTGACACCAGTCATTTAGATGTTGCTAATTTTTTCACACTCTGAAGGAAAAATTAACCACTAGATTAACGATGGGAGTGTCTAAAAATAAAGTTCTTAGATCTTACTTTGATGTTATTGGACTTTATTTTAAGTATGCTTCTTATTAATTTTGATAGGATTTTAATTATTAAGTATTTGTCATGTTTAGATGTTCTATTATGTTTTGGTTATTTATGGGATATTTTGATTTGGTTATATATTTCTCATTTTCAATGAAGAACATAGATACACTCATGGTTCGATTTGCGATGAATGGTGGAGATATACGTTTCACAAACAATGCCACTACATACACTATATTAAAGAATAAGAAATATTTTTCTTGTCTAATAATGAAAAAGGCCAATATTAGCACTATATCGGGTAGTGCAAAATTGATAGAAGGCTCTGAAAGAGCTAGCATATTCTTGCTTGGAGGAACAAAATTTGAAATTGTTGAAGCATTATACTCTCCCAGGTTTCAAAGAAATTTATTGAGTTTTAAGGATATCTATCGAAATGGGTATCATATTGAGACAACAAGCAAAGGAAACATTAAGTACCTTCACATTACGAGATAATCTCGGGTAGTAAAAGTGTCTTAGAAAAATTACCTGCCTTTTCCTCCGGTTTGTACTACATTAGAATTAGAACAATTTGAAACAAATGTGGTCATTAACCAGAAGCTTACAGATCACAATAAATTTGTTGTTTGGCATGATCGGTTAGGTCATCCCGGATCGATAATGATGCGAAGAATAATTGAGAATTCATGTGGACATCCATTGAAGAGCCAACAAATTCTTCAATTGAATGATTTCCCATAGGTTGTTTGTTCACAAGGCAAGTTAATTGTTCGACTATCATCAACTAAGATAGGAACTGAATCCCTTTTTTTTTGGAACGTATACAAGGTGATATATGTGGACCAATGCATCCACCATGTGGACCTTTTAGATATTTTATGATTTTAATTGATGCATCAACTAGGTGGTCTCATGTATCTTTATTATCAATTCGCAATCTGGCGTTTGCAAGGTTACTTGCTCAATTAATTAGATTACGAGCATATTTTTTAGATTATCCCATCAAGACAATTCGTCTTGAGAATGTTGGTGAATTTACTTCCCAAATTTTCAATAAATGATTCTATTGGGATAAGTGTTGAACATCCTGTAACACATGTTTATACAAAAATGGCCTTGCAGAATCATTTATTAAGCATCTTCAATTGATTGGAAGACCATTGTTAATGAGATCAAAACTCCTAATTTTTGCTTGGGGTCATGCTATTTTACATGTGGTAGCACTAATTCACATTAGGCCAACAAGTTATCATAAGTCCTTCCCTTTACAATTGGTTTTTGGTCAAAAACCAAAAATTTCCCATCTAAGAATTTTTGGATGTGCTGTATATGTTCCAATTCCTCCACCACAACGTACTAAGATGGGTCCTCAAAGGAGGTTGGGAATATATGTTGGATATGAATCCACCATCTATAATTAAATATTTAGAACCATCAACAAGGGATTTATTTACAGCTAGATTCGCTGACTGTCATTTTGATGAATTAATCTTCCCAACATTAAGGGGAGAAAATAGGCAGCTAGAAAAAGAGATAAGTTGGAATGAATTATCACTGTCTCATCTTGATCCTCATACAAAATAATGCGAACTAGAAGTTCAAAAGATAATTCATTTACAAAGTTTAGCAAATCAATTACCAGACACATTTATTGACCCAAAGAGAGTGACAAAGTCACATATACCAACTGCTAATGCTCCAATTAAAATTGATGTCCCAGATGGACAACCTCTTATTGCCAATGAATCTAAAGCATGCCTAAAGCGTGGTAGACCAGTCGATTCCAAAGATAAGAAACCTCAAAAAAGAAAAGGAGCAAAGATTCAAGATGCCCAGGTCGAGGAAATGGTAACTTCGAAAGAGTCAACAAAAGAGCCCCTAGACATGACTAACATTACAGTTCCAAAAGAAAGTTAGGTACTTGAAATTAGTGAAAATGAAAAGATCTCGATAAATTATGTCATGTCAAGAAAAATATGTAATCGAAATGAAATCGGTGTTGATGATGTTTTTGCATACAATGTAGCGCTAGATGTTATGGATGATGATGAAGATCTTGGACCGAGGTCTATTGAGGAATGTAGGCGTAGACAGGATTGGCTAAAATGGAAATATGCAATTGAGGCAGAATTGAAATCTCTTGAAAAGAGAAATGTTTTTGGACCAGTAGTCCGTACATTTGATGGTGTAAAACCAATGGGGTACACATGGGTCTTTATGTGAAAATGAAATGAGAAAGGTGAAATTGTGATATATAAAGCACGTCTAGTCGCATAAGGATTTTTGCAAAGACTTGGTATTGATTATGAAGAAACATACTCTCTGATGGTGGATGTGACTATTTTTCTATTTCTAATCAGTCTAGCAATAAAAGAAAGACTTGACTTGCATCTAATGAATGTCATTATAGCCTATTTGTATGGCCTACTTGATAATGACATTTATATGAAACTCCCAGACGGATTTAAACTACCAAAAGCATGTAATTTCGATTCTCGAGAACATTATTCAATCAAATTAAACAGATCTCTATATGGATTAAAACAATCTAGTTGCATGTGCTATAACCGCCTTAGTGAATATTTGTTAAATGAGGGATATAAGAATGATCTCGTTTGCCCATGCATTTTTGTAAAGAGATCCAAATTTGAGTTTGTTATTGTTGCGGTATATGTTGATGATCTGAATATCATTGGAACTCTTGAAGAGATTTCAAAGGCAGTAAAGTATTTGAAGAGAGAATTTGAGATGAAAGATTTTGGAAAGACAAAATTTTGTTTGGGGTTACAGATAGAACATTTAAAGGATAGGATTCTTGTGTATCAAACAACTTATATAAAAAAAGTACTAAAACGATTTTATATGGGCAAAGCCCATCCATTGAGCACCCCAATGGTTGTGAGGTCACTTGATGTAAATAAAGATCCTTTCCGACCTCGGGAAAATGATGAAGAGATTCTTGGTCCTAAAGTACCACACTTGAGTGCAATTGGAGCACTAATGTATCTCGCTAGTCATACACGACCTGATATATCATTCTTTGTCAACTTATTAGAGAGATGTAGATCTTGTCCAACCCGAAGGCATTCAACTGGTGTTAAACATGTACTTCATTACCTACAAGGTACAAAGGATATGGGTTTGTATTTTCCTAACCTACGCAAAATAGATTTGATTAGTTTTGCAAATGCAGGTTCCTATTTTATCCTCATAATGCTCGATCACAAACTGGATATGTGTTCACATGTGGTGGCACCGCCATTTCATGGCGTTCCATGAAACAAACTATAGCAGCCACATCTTCTAATCATGCTGAAATTTTGGCAATCCATGAGGCTAGTCACGAATGTGTATGGTTAATGTCTGTAATTCAGCACATACGAGGAGCTTGTGGTTTATATTCGAGAAAAGAGGCACCGGCGGTCTTATATGAGGATAATGCAGCATGCATCAACCAACGCAAGGAAGGATATATCAAAGGTGATAGAACAAAACACATTTCACTGGAGTTCTTTTTCATTCATGACCTTCAGAAGAATGGTGATATAAATGTTCAACAAATCTGTTCAAGTGAAAATTTGGCAGATTTATTAAAAAAGGTGCTTCCTACCGTTACATTTGAGAAGTTAGTCCACAATATTAGATTGCGTCGACTCAGAGATTTCAAGTAATATAATCATGAGGGGGAGTAAATACACGTTGTACTCTTTTTTCCTTAACCATAGTTTTGTCCCACTGGGTTTTCCTTGTAAAGTTTTTAATGAGGCAACATCTCATGTGTATTTTGAAGAATAATGTACTCCTTTTCCTTCACTAGGTTTTTGTCCCACAGGGTTTTTCCTAGTAAGGTTTTAACGAGGCATATTCTTCAGTAATGGACATCCAAGGGAGAGTGTTATGAATAGTTGTAAATATGGATGTCCATTCATCCACCATACTCTCCATATTGGTACATGAATGAGGAACTATTCATCATTCCCTCATTTAAATTTGTATTTTGATCTTCCATCTTTCATTCATGTATTTGTGAAGCCTATAAATAGAGGCTCACCATCCATGTATTTAACACACTTAAGAATAAAAAATCTCTCTTCTTGCTTTCTCTCTTTGTGTTCTCTCTATAATTTTATAATAAAAAGCATTGTCATTGGACATCTATAACCTATTATAAAAAGTATCCCATTGAACATACAATTGACACATGTTCAAGTGTTTTGGGTTAATGGGGTTTTGAAGTTAAAAGTGAGTTTGTTTGGATTTAATGGGTTTTGAAATCTGATGTGAGTTTAATGAGTTTTGGGTCTGAATATTATTAATTTGTTCCATTTTGAATATTGAAAGTTTCATTTATGTTTATATATATAATCTATAATAACTATACATAAAAAGTATCCCATTGAATATTAGTCTGACATTTGTTTAGCTTTTACAATTATTTATTTTAACAAATGCATCTTTGGCTTTAGGCAAAAAGCTTAAGGAAGATTTGAGAAGAAAAGCCTTGGATTTTTTGACTTTGAGAAAATTTGAAAATTATCAAACACATTAAGAGCATGACACGGGTGTTCCCAACTATGATAAAAACAATTTTTTTCTACCTATGAGTTGTGGTTTAGTTCGCAATGCAGGCTGAGTTAGTGGAAAGAGCTTTCGGGTTCGACCCCCCATTAAACATACTTTTGGAGGGGGTGAAGAGTCTTAATTGTGACGAAACTCCGAATATGATTAATTTCAGATTGTTAAAACGAATTAGGACACCTTTGGTTTATACAAAAAAAAGATAAAAACATTTTTTTCTTAAAAATAACTCTTTTTTTAATATTTTAATTTGTTTTTTTTAAAACATTTTTATGTCTCTTTAGCTTTTGTATTCTTTGCTTTGAATAAAAGGATTGTTATCTTATAAATTGGTAGTGAAATTTTTAAATTTTATAAATGGGATACTTTTTTTTAAAAAAAATTGTTGCATATCTTATTTTGTTTTTAATTTTTTATATTTTTTAATATTTCCTTAAAAATGAGAATAATTTATATTAGGATGATCTTAAAAGTAGATATTTTAGGCACTTATAAAATAATCACATCTCATAATTTTTTTAAAGATATTTAATAATTATCTTATACTCATACTCACCAAATCAATTCTAATTAGATTAATTTACTCAAGAATCAACCTTCATTAAATCAATTTATTTACCTTTTAACTCATATCAATGAAAAAAAAATTAAAAACTCACATAATTAATAAAAAATTAATTTATAAAATGCGAAAAGAAATCGTATTTGATAGAATACTTTTGGAAGTAATTTCAAATGAAATATTATAACATAATTGGTCCTCTAAAATATGAGTCCTCTCATAATCCACAAATTAAATTTTTATTATTTTTCAAATTAATTTTTTGTTAGATGTTAAAAACTCTTTGTTAATTATTAGAGTTTTTAATTTTTAATTTTTTTTTATTAATATGAGTTAAAAAGGTAAGTAAATTGATTTTTTTGGGCCAAAAGTAAATTAAATTAATGAGGGTTGATTGTTAAGTTTGATTTAGTGATGATAAGTGTCAGATAATTATTAGATATTTTTAAAAAATTATGAGTTGTCATTATATTATTAATGCTTACAACATACATTTTTTAAGATCATCTTAATATAAATTATTCTCCAAAAATATATGTCATTTTATTAATTCTATTTGTTGAATTAAAAATTTTTATTATTAATGTAGATAATAATCCTTAATGACAAAAACTATATTTAACTTTTACTCCTTTTATCTCTTTTAGGGAGAAACTGATAAAAAAAAGAGTCAAAAAATTTATGTAGGTTCTCATTGCTTCCTCTCAGTTGAAGGTTTTTTTTTTTTTTATAAATTATTGGCTTTTTTCTCAGGTTTTGTTGAGTAACAAAACAAATTTATTATTTAAGTATTTATTAATTAATAATAATTAGAAATATATTTGTACGAAGAAAATTATAAATTTTTTATTTATTTATTTTTTAATACTTATGATATAAACATATATTTTAAAATTTTTAATTATAACTGCTTGAATCCTTTTCATCTTCAATCTTCCAACAACTTGTATATATATGATGACAGCAACACTGCCACTGCGCTTTTTTAAGTTTTAGCGGTTCCTTTTCTCTGTTTCTTCTTCCTTTTTTTCTTTTTTGTTGTTTGTTGTAGATTTGGAGTTGTTGGGTTGTTCTCATTTTTGTTCCTGAATAATTCAAGAACAAGTCTTTGAAATTGAGTGTCTCTGGTTTCATTTATTTGTTTAAGGTTTCTTTCAGTTTCGGCTGTTATTTTTCTCGGTGGTTGTGTAATGGTTTTCTTCTGATTTTGTTTTTGTTTTTTGCTGCAACGTAAAGTTTTTGCTTCTGGGAGTTTTGAGCTTTAGTGGGAGAAAAGATGGGGGACAAAAATGAAGTCTTGGATGCTGTGTTGAAGGAAACTGTGGATTTGGTAAAATAGATCTGAGCAAACTTTGAAGCATTTTGTTTGAAAACTTACGTTATGTTTCATTTTTATTTGGGTTTGGATTGTTTTTAGTCGGTTTTCTTGAGCTATGATCTGTTATGAGCAGGAAAATATACCCATTGAGGAAGTTTTTGAGAATCTGAGATGTAGCAGAGAAGGTCTTACCACTGAGGCTGCTAAGGAAAGGCTGACCATTTTTGGACACAACAAGCTTGAAGAGAAAAAAGTATTCTATCTTTACAATTCATCTTTTTCTTGTTTCTCAAATTCTGATTTAGCCCTCTTTACTATCTAACAATTTTTCCACTTGGTTCTTTTTTTCAGGAGAGCAAATTCTTGAAGTTTTTGGGTTTTATGTGGAATCCTCTGTCATGGGTTATGGAAGCTGCTGCTGTCATGGCCATTGCTCTTGCAAATGGAGGAGTGAGTGATTCTTTTAATGGATTAATATCAAATTTCATTAGATCTTTGTCTTTTTTTTTTTAGGCTTGTTAATGGATTTATGTTCTATCTCTTGCAGGGAAAGCCGCCAGATTGGCAAGACTTTGTTGGTATCATAACTCTGCTTCTAATCAACTCTACCATTAGTTTTATTGAGGAAAACAATGCTGGTAATGCCGCGGCAGCTCTTATGGCTCGACTTGCTCCTAAAGCAAAGGTATTGTTCAAGTTCCTTGTTAGGAGTTTGTAATTTAAGCTCTTTTAGCGGAGCTTTGTATCTGTTACGTGCTATATACTATAGTTTCCATATGATTTGTTTGAGTATTTCTTTATTGTCATTAATCACTGCTGATCTTAATTAAAGGTTCTTCGAGCTGGAAGGTGGAGTGAGCAGGATGCTGCTATTTTGGTGCCTGGAGACATAATAAGTATCAAACTAGGTGATATTATTCCTGCTGATGCCCGATTACTTGAGGGTGATCCGCTTAAAATTGATCAGGTAGGTCTAGTATAATAGATGCTTGGCATACGGTATTCATGTTGATTTATTGAAATCTTAGTTGTTTTTACTAAATGCATTTTTGTGGTATTTGCAGTCTGCACTAACTGGGGAGTCCCTCCCTGTAACAAAAGGACCTGGTGATGGTGTTTACTCTGGTTCTACTTGCAAACAAGGAGAGATTGAAGCAGTGGTTATTGCGACTGGTGTCCATACTTTCTTTGGGAAGGCTGCACACCTTGTTGATACTACTAATCAAGTTGGTCATTTCCAAAAGGTAAGTAAATTAATTCATTATCATTTTTTTACCATTTTAGAACTTTTGTTCTTTTGACTATGATATTAATTCTTTCTTTTTATATCTTTTAGGTCTTGACGGCAATAGGAAATTTCTGCATATGCTCTATTGCAGTGGGGATGGTAATAGAGATAATTGTCATGTATCCAATCCAAGACCGGCAGTACCGTCCTGGAATTGACAATCTTCTTGTTCTTCTGATTGGTGGAATCCCAATTGCCATGCCTACAGTTTTGTCAGTTACTATGGCTATTGGTTCTCATAGGCTATCTCAGCAGGTTGGTTGGACTCATTGGAAAATTTTCAATTTGCCACAGTGCAAGGTATTTGTATTCTTTAAAGGTTTGTTTATAATTGCTACAGGGGGCTATCACAAAGAGAATGACTGCAATTGAAGAGATGGCAGGCATGGATGTTCTTTGCAGTGATAAGACTGGAACTCTGACACTGAACAAACTTACAGTTGACAAAAATCTTATTGAGGTCTGTTGGTGGATGATTTTATTTATTGGTTTCAGCATGTTTCATCCTTGTGCAGAAGGTAATTTCTTGTTTGTAATTGTGTCTGAATTAATGTATCAGGTCTTTGCCAAAGGAGTAGATGCAGAAACTGTAGTTCTAATGGCTGCCCGAGCCTCTAGAACTGAGAACCAAGATGCAATAGATTCTGCAATAGTTGGGATGCTGGCAGATCCGAAGGAGGTAAATGGTCTGATCTCTAAACATGTCTTCCTGCAGAATTTTTTATCTTCTTTTCGGTTCTGACAGGCACGTGCGGGCATTCGAGAAGTACACTTCCTTCCATTCAATCCTACAGATAAGAGAACAGCTCTAACCTATATTGACAGTGATGGTAAAATGCACCGAGTCAGTAAAGGTGCACCAGAGCAGGTAGCTTGTTCTTACCACTTTTGTTCCTGTATGTGTTCCTTTTTTATCAGGTTATCATCCTAATCCTTGCTTGCAAAATGCTTTCTAGATCTTAAATCTTGCACACAATAAGTCAGATATTGAGCGAAGAGTTCACGCAGTCATTGATAAATTTGCAGAGCGAGGCTTACGATCTCTTGCAGTGGCATATCAGGTAACTTTTATTGTCTGTTTTCTTTACTCCTGTAGCATTATGTGTCTAGTGCTAAGCTGCTGTCTCTATTTGAGTCTAATGTAATTGAATTATAACTTATCAAAATGTGGCATTTCTGTCATTTACTGCAGGAAGTTCCAGATGGAAGGAAAGAGAGTTCTGGTGGCCCTTGGCAGTTCATTGGTCTCATGCCTCTCTTTGATCCCCCTCGGCATGACAGTGCAGAGACAATTAGGAGGGCTTTGAACCTCGGAGTAAATGTCAAAATGATTACGGGTGGGTTTCTTATTGCAGTTGAGCCCAAGCTTGACCTTGTGGTTATTGACTGGCAACATCCATTAGTTTAGAAAATGTTTTCCATTTTCCTATCTCAAATTTTACATTTAAGTGATCAAGGGATAAGGGTAACAACTATGGAAACCCTTGTTTTCCAATTTTCGATAAACTGGAAAACTACTAAAGTGGTTTTCCAAGTTTTTTACTACACTAGAATCCCCATCCCCACCCCCCCCCCCCCCCCCCCCCTTTTTTTTTTTATAGCTTTCCAAATTTGGTTCTTTATCTTATTGTACTTATAACATTAAAACTATAAATGGAAATGGAAAATGAACAAAAAAAATTCTAAGACTTAATGTACCCTAACTTGCATCAGAACTTTTCTGGCTGAGGTCCAAACTTGGAGGTCACCTCTTGGTCTCATTTACATGGACCAAATAAGGTGCAAGAGTTGGGGCAAACCTCCCTATTGATGTAATTGGGTTAGGATCTGGTGTAATTGTACATGTTGGAATGACATAAAGATTTAGATTGTTGCTTAGAGTTGACATGTTGTATAGAGGCCAAGATGTCATAGATATTTTGAATAAATAGAGCAAGGGAATTTTCAAAGTGAATTTTAAAAAAAAAAGGGCCAATATCTAAAGACTGATATGGCATGCCATTTATATGAATGGTGGGATGGACTTCGATTTTGTGCAATGAAGCGGTAATTCCTTGGAAGTGAGAATTATATTTTAGTTGTCAAGTATGTCAGCTGCCTATTAACTTCAATTATGCAATAGAAAACTTTTGGAGTCTTTTTTTTTTTCAGCTAGTCAAACCCTTGCAGATAATGTGGTAAAATGGTCCTGGACACTTTGAAAATGGTTTCATAGACTATATTTGGTGATATCATATACTGCTTTTGGACTTCTTACTTTTGTTATTTACTTAATGTTCTGCATTCTCCTCCTCCTCTCTTGGGATTAGATGGTTGTTTTTTTAGTGTTTTAAGCCTTTAGGACTCTTATTTTGAGATATATTGAATTTTTGCTTAGTACTCATTGTTGCTGGGTTGTGCGACTTTGATCAGGAGATCAACTGGCAATAGGAAAGGAGACTGGGCGCCGTTTGGGCATGGGAACCAATATGTATCCTTCATCTGCTTTGCTGGGACAGGACAAGGATGAATCTATAGCTGCCTTGCCAGTTGATGAGCTAATAGAAAAAGCTGATGGCTTTGCTGGTGTTTTCCCAGGTATTTATTATTTCATATTTGATGTTTGCTTGATGACATTATAAATTGTTTCCTGCATTCTATAAGCTTGTTCTTAATGTTCTTTGGTTTCTTTGATTTCCCTAACTGGTGTGTCGATGCAGAACACAAATATGAAATAGTAAAACGCTTGCAAGCAAGGAAACACATCTGTGGCATGACTGGTGATGGAGTTAATGATGCTCCTGCTCTTAAGAAGGCAGACATTGGGATAGCTGTTGCTGATGCAACTGATGCAGCATGTAGCGCTTCTGACATTGTCCTTACAGAGCCCGGACTTAGTGTCATCATCAGTGCTGTCTTGACCAGTCGGGCCATTTTCCAAAGGATGAAAAATTACACTGTAAGTTCTCAGATCCTGATGTGTGTGATGTCATAAATACCATTGTCACATAGTGATAGCCTTGGCAGTGATATCATAAACTTGTCCTGTAAGTCCTTTATTGCAGGATGTGATTACTTCTTGTGCATGTGCTTATATTTGTCTTTTCCTGGGCAGATTTATGCAGTTTCTATCACAATCCGTATTGTGGTAAGTAGGAGGGTTTTTTTTTTTTTTTTAATTTCTTTCTAATTGTTTCATATCTCCCTTCTCCTGAATCTGAGGTTAAATGTGTTGAGATGGATATTATTAATTAGTCTAAATTACTGTATGTTTGCCTGATGTCACAGTTGGGGTTCATGCTCTTGGCACTTATCTGGAAATTTGACTTCCCACCATTCATGGTGCTTATAATTGCAATCCTCAATGATGGTTTGTTCTCTCATTCTAAGCAAAACTTCTGTCTCTCTTGTATTTACTAAGTGTGTATGATAAACCAATGAAAATTAAAATTTTCAATGGTTTAATTTTTCAATGCATTTGATAAATCATTTTTAGAAACCACTATGGATGTTTTCCAATAAAAAGTGTTGAAAATGTGAAATAGCTTTCTGTATTATACATCAAAGAACTTGACAAGTTGAAAACTTGATAAAACACTGACTATTTTTTCATCTTAGTACCCCTGGGAAACTGAGTTCTATTTTTTGTCTAGTTGTTCATTTATGCTCATTTTAAGTTGCTCTAGGCTTTATTAAATGCAATATTTACTGCAAGCATTTATAAACCTTATTGTTCATTCTTGTTGCTGATATTTCCTCTTTGTGTTGTTTTATGCTGGTATCAGCCTATTGTGACTCCTTGTCAACTGACTAGTTTCATCAAATTTCAGGTACCATTATGACGATATCTAAGGACAGGGTTAAACCATCACCTCTACCAGACAGTTGGAAGCTGTCGGAAATTTTTACGACTGGAATTGTTCTTGGTAGTTACTTGGCACTGATGACGGTTATATTCTTTTGGGCTGCATACAAAACAGACTTTTTCCCGGTATGATGATCTGCCTTATTGGAAGATTTACTTTAGTTTGAACTATATATTTAGTTGTTTGTAAAACCATCTAAGAAATTCACTCTGGCATATAATGCTCTTAAGTTGGCAACCTCACCTTTCTTGTTGGTGTTTCAAAACATAGGAGGTTTATTTGGTGTTGGATGAAATATGATAGAAGTTCTGGTGATGGAGGTTATGATTATTTTTGGCTGTTTAATTGTTGTTGTTGCTACTTATATACCATTGGTCTTGAACTTGTGATAAATTACACAGTTGTTTGACTTGTTTTAAACTTGCCAGCGTGTATTTGGGGTGTCAACTCTTGAGAAAACAGCTCATGATGACTACAGAAAGCTTGCCTCGGCTGTGTATTTGCAAGTGAGCATTATAAGTCAGGCTTTAATATTTGTGACACGATCTAGAAGTTGGTCTTATGTTGAGCGTCCAGGTTTACTTCTAGTGGCGGCTTTTGTGGTAGCTCAGTTGGTGAGTCAATTCTGTCCGTTTGAATTGCTGATCTTTCTGACAGGTAGCAGGGAAAACTGATCATTCCATTTGATTATTATAAATAGATTGCTACTCTTATTGCGGTGTATGCCAATTGGAGCTTCGCTGCAATTGAAGGGATTGGATGGGGTTGGGCTGGTGTGATCTGGCTCTATAACATAATCTTCTATATCCCACTTGATTTCATCAAGTTCTTCATTTGCTATGCTTTGAGTGGCAGGGCATGGGATCTTGTAATTGAGCAGAGGGTATGCATCCCACTGACTCATTGGATTTTTTTCCTTATATAATCTCTCCATTGTCATTATCATCTTCTTCATTATGCCATGTCCTCTGATGGATTTGTTTTTTATGTAGATTGCATTCACAAGGCAAAAAGATTTTGGAAAAGAACAACGTGAGCTTCAATGGGCACATGCACAGAGGACATTGCATGGTTTGCAGGCACCTGATACCAAGATGTTTACTGAGCGAACCCATTTCACAGAGCTCAATCAAATGGCTGAGGAAGCCAAAAGGAGAGCTGAAATTGCTAGGTAAGTGATTCTTCAGATCAGCTTTTTTTAACTGCAAAATGTTTCCCGAGTTCCAGTCATTTTAGTACAGCTATTATCCATGTCTGCACATGAAGTATTCTACTTCTAGACAAGTTTCGACACATTCTGTGTATTTGCCTTGTAGATCTGGCATGTTCCCTGTGCTTGTTGCAGACTATCTTCTTTATCTAAACCATAATGCGAGTTTGTTTTAATTTTCTGCCTTCTTCCAGGTTGAGAGAACTCCACACACTGAAAGGTCATGTTGAATCAGTGGTGAGATTGAAGAACCTTGACATAGACACAATACAGCAAGCTTACACAGTCTAGGGGAATCGTCCAAAGGCATACTCATAGACGAAATGACAGCATTGCCCGCTGTGACAAGATAAAATCAGCATTTTCATGGTTGCCCATCATGTGAGACGGAAGATCCTAAGGATTTCTGCAGTTAGCTTTATCTATGTATCTTTTACCGTCTCTTCAATTTCCAATGTACGCCTGCAATAAGGAAGCTTATTGTTTATGGCATTTTATGTTTATATGAGTAAGTCTCCTGGCCTCTTCATCTTTTTGTTCTGTTGTATTAAATAACAAACTCTGATAGTAGGTAGTTATTGGGGAATAAGAACTCGCAAACTCTTGCTATTAATCAACCCAAAATGAACTGTTGGGCACTTATTTGCAAGTGGTCTTTGTTTACGATTACATGCAATGTTGCTGCTTTGCATGAATATTCAGCACTAAATTTATCTTTCAGTCAAGTGAACTACTGGAAATGGTTCCATAATTCCATTAGATATGCTTGTCTTTAGCATTTCGAGTAAGGAGTAAGCCAAGCATGGTCCAGAAGCAGATCAAAAGTTAAAACTTTTAGTTCAGGAATCTGCTTTTACAGAATATCCTACTTAGCTTTTGAATTCCTTGAGTCAACGTGGATAATTTGTTCTGAAATACAAGATTTTCTTTTCCATTTAAACAGTCAAAGGAATCTAAACCTTTTCGTTTTATTTTGCAACTGCATATTGTTGTTTGATGGTGTAATGTAAAGCTACAGTACAGGTTTTTCATCTAGGCGCCTATGATGAGTGCAATCTTCTATTTATGAATATGACTAAACATCATACTAAAGGTTTATCAGACTGTTTTTTCTCTCCATTAACTTCAGGCTCAAGCTCAAGGGTGTCACTGTTTCGTTTGTACTTGTACCATCTTGAGCATAACAAAAAGTAGCCTAGATTCAAGACTGCTAAACCAGAAATCATGTAATAGAAGTAATCCAATCTTCCCTCATTGAGATCCTCTGGTAACCAGTTTCCAGTGGCGGCCCCTTTTGTTGTTTGGTGAACTACTAAGATCAATAAGCTACTGAAATAATTGGAAGTTGCCAAGCCACAGAAGAATAGAGACCCTCCAATGCTTTTCATGTTCTCAGGGAACTGCTTGTAGTAGAACTCAACTAGGCCAATGGACGCAAATACTTCTGATAGTCCACCAATGGTGAACTGAGGGATCAACCACAAGGCTGACATGGATGAAATGGCGCCTTTTCTTGGTGCAACTCCTAGAGTAGGTTTCGTGAGAGCTATGGTTCTTCGATGTTCTTCAACTATCGCAGACACAAGCATGGTGATTACGGAGAGAAAAATCCCAATGCCAACTCTCTGGAGGATTGTAATACCCCCTTCGTTTCCCCGGATTCTTCGAAGAAATGGGATGATAACTCGATCATATACAGGTATGAAGAATGTCAGACTAAGCATCATGAACACAACATAGGTTGCAGCAGGGATCTTGAAGTTGCTGTTTCCTAGGCGTCTATCAGATTGCACGGCTTGGAAGACAGCATAGGTATGTAGTTGAACAAGGGTAACACAGTAGATCGTTTGTGAAGCCCATATAGGAAGCACTCTAAACAGGCATTTCGCCTCTTCTACTTGCTGCATGCTGCAAAGTCTCCATGGATCAGCCGGTGATCCATCAGGGTTTATTTGGTCTTCGGGTGTCACAACAGCTGCTTTGTCCAGGTATCTGATAAAAAACATGTCAACTTAGTAGGTTACGAGTTAAATCCAAATCTAAACATATATTTTTCGTTTGACGGTCAAAGTTGCTAACCGGAATTGATCCGTATAGGGAAGCTTGGAGTTGATGGACTTTGGAGGAATATACATGAAAAGGGTGCGCCAAGGTTGCTCCACCGGTTTCAAATTCCTTTTCTTGATTGCTACTACTATAACTCGAGCTACACTGGTCAGCGGACTACCATTAGCTTTCACTTTGACATATATTTTTGAACCAACGAAAAAGACCACGCAAGCTATAAGCATCAGAATTGCAGGAATTCCGAGGCCAATAGCCCAACTCACGTTCGATTGAATGTACACGACGAGGGTCAAGGACACCATCTGAGCAAAAGTGAAGGTGAAGAAGTACCAATTGAAGAAGCTATCGATTCCTCTCTTTCCAGATTCTGTTTTGGGATTGAATTGATCCACTCCAAAGGCCAAGTTACATGGCCGAACACCGCCAGCTCCGACAATCATTAGGCCTAACCCAGTAAGCAGAAATGCCAGTTGCCCTGATGTTGGCCCCTTGCACTCGCCGTTCCCATGTGCAGCACACTGGTGAGGATGCAACTCTGGGATGGCTGCTGTTAGTTGTATTGCTAACAATCCCTTCATAATCAAAAGAATGGGAAAAAAATACCAAATGATTAGATGAATTTATATGAATCAGGATTCCAACTACTGATATGAAAATGTTCTTGTTATGATCTCTTGATCCAACCCACAGATCGAGTTTGCAGTAGAAAATTGGTAAATTTAGTTGGATGAATCAGTAGCCTGCTCTATAATTAGTTTCCTTCATGGAGTTTTTAGAGTAGTAAAAAAGATCACAGCATTGAAAAAATGATGAGTACGGATATCTGTTACCAAGAAAGAGGCAGCTGTGGCAAAACCCAAGGTCTTATACCGACCAAAGTAAGAATCACAGACAAAAGCTCCGACCAGGGTTCCAAAGTTTGTGGTGCCATTGAAGACATTGATCATGGTTGCAGCTGTAATGCTCTTCAAGTTGAAAACAGTAGTGAGGTAGATCAACAAGTTAGCCAGGGTACCAATGGCTCCCAGCTTCTCAAAGGTTTCATTCCCTGTCATGATAAACCTCAAAAAGTAAGGAAAATTAAGGCCAAAAAACAGAAAGCATGAAGCAAACAACAACTTTTCTCTAAATCACCTATAATAAATGGCATGGCTTTCCATCCTCTGTAGTTGACTTCAGGCTCATCATCAGTTGCGACTGTGATTGTCTCATTCTTCTCCATGGTTTCTTTCTCATTCTTCTCCCTTCTCTCGCAATTTTATCTCTTATATTTTCTAGTCCAAGAAGAATCTTGTCTTATATTAATTGCAACAGTCAGTGTGAACACAACAAGGCTAAATGATTGAGTGGCAAAAAATTCTTGGTGTCCTTGAAACTTTATCGGCCATTGGTCTCGCTTATCGGTGGGGCGCTGGTCTTGTCTTCCTCAGCCAACTTTTAGACCTACTACCAGTGTACCACCTGGCCTGGAGAGAATTCCTTTTGAGTGTCATCAAAAAGTATTTTTATCTATTCTACTGTATAAAATTAATTATATTTGAACAAAAAATTATAAATGGTTAAATTTTATTAATAATAACGATTTTAAAATTTAAAACATATCTAAATATCTAAAAAAAAATTTATTTTTATTTCTTTCTATCACTTCTTGATATCTAGTCAGGAGAGAATAGGACAGTTCTCTCACTTTCCATTTCCATTACGTTACAATATTGCCTTCCCTCCCCACAAGTGTAAACAAAGTTGTTTTCCTGCTTGAGGTTTCACATTTGGTAAGGACAAATACGCAACGCTGTATTAAACATGACGGATAGGAAATTAAAGACATTAGTTGATTGCAATATCTATATCAAATTTATGGCTATAAATAAAAATGTAAATTAAAATTATTTTTCATGTTTGGCATCATGACATGCAACTGCTAATTTAGTCAACCCGTTTTTTTTTTCTCTTTGTCCACATGTTTAGTATGAACCCAGACAAGGAAATGAATCAATTATGCCCCTTTTTCCGTTCTGAATTGTTTCAGGAGATGTTTGGCAGTTATATGTTAGATATTTACAGTGTGTTTGAACAAAAAATTTTGAAATTTTGAAGCATGTTAAAATAAAAGTATTTTAAAATATATTTATTTAAAATATTAGTAGTTATAATTGTTTTGTTTGAATAAATATCTTTTAGAAAATTTTTTTTGAATATTAGAATTTGATGAGATAAAAAAATTATAAAAGAAAAATAATGATGTTATATATAAGAGAAAAAACATATAAAAAAATACAATATGGATATCATTAGATTTGTAAAAATATGTAACAACAAATGATTGGAAGAAGTGAAAGTAGATTTTTTTTCTAGATATTTGGACACGGTTCAAATCTGTCACGTCCCGCGACTTCCTCTTTTAATACATATAACAACTAACTTTTTCTTTCATTTAATTTTGGTTAGACTGTTTGTCGAGTCATCCTTCTCTATTCTTATACTTTATCTTTAGTCGCTTAACATAGCGATATCAATTTCATATGAAAATATTTCTCATATATACATATAAGTCATTATACACAATTCCTATAACAATTTACATCCCCGACATAGCCTAATTTACATCACAGTACTGTGTCACCATATGATATACAGAACGAAATAATTATACCTTCAAGGAATTTGGAAGCATGTCTCGAAGGAATATTATAAAATCTAAAAGTAAGCTCTTCTATCAAGAGCAGGAAGTCACTGCAAATAATCTAGGTGAAAAATAATATAAAGGAGTGAGTTTACGCTCAGTAAGGAGTATATATAAAAAAAAGGGTACTATGCCACTATATGCAGGTTTCAGACTTGGCTCTATCATGTCATGTAGGATCCTTATAAAAACATATACCATATAAGTTCATCAAATACCATATAAACATATAATCAAATCATATAACTCATTTACATATATTCAAATAAATCAACTACTTTCATATGTATCAAATCACTTGAAATCACATATACAAATACGTTCCAAATAGATTGGGAGACAATTAACATCCAATAGAATCATGCACCAAATAAATCCCGTAAGGGATGCACATATAAGATATCCCATAAGGGATGCACATAAAGTGGCGTACTCATGTATGAGTCAGGGATCCTCCTTTAAGCCAAGCACATAAGAGACAAATGGCCATAGTCGATAATCCACAATGAACACTAGTCAGGTGACAACTGTGGTGCTGAAGACGTGACTAAGGTCTCACAACCAAATACAAATAATATGCATGATCACCAAAAGAGTCAATAATCTCAAAACATTTGTTATATACCTCATTAGTAATTCAAATACACTTATATAAAACAGGCATTTAAAGCACTATTTTCAAAGGGGGCAGTTGATTGCTCTTTTAGGGTAGTCGAACGCTATGACATATATCGATTTAATAAATTTATTTTCTTTTTAAAATTTAGAATATTTGAAACCTTGAAAACAAATAGGGTAGTCGACTGGTCAAATAGGGCAGTCGACTGGTTCGCAAACAAAATGTTTTTCGAGAAAATGCAGTCGACTAGCTCCATGGCAATCGACTGGTTTTGCAAACAAAATGCCTTTTGAGAAAATGCAGTCGACTGGCTCAATAGCAGTCGACTGGTGCGCAAACAGAATGCTTTCTGGAAAATGGCAGTCGACTGCTATATAGGGCAGTCGGTTACTTTAAATCGTTTTTAGAAATAAGTACGTCACGACTGTCTCTAGGCAGTCAGCTGCTATTTAAGGCAGTTGGCTGCCCCTAGCCAGATCGTAACTAGGAGTAAAACCAAAATTTTAAACCCTTTGCACTTTAAAATAGCTTCATTTAATACCAAATCATTCAACACATGCGGACATACACTACAAAAAAAGGGACCTTTAGCGACAGAATTAGCGATGGAATTTTTCGTCGCTAAAAGTCTGATTCCGTCACTGAAGCGTTTTAGAGATGGAAAATTTTCATTGGAAAAATCAATGTCGCTTATGCTCATTCCGTCGCTGAATGTATACTCCGCCGCTAATTCTGTCGCTGAAAGTATACTTCGTCACTAATTAGCGATGGAATTTATACTTATCAGCGACGGATTTTTTGATATCAACGATGAAAATTTTCTGTCGCTAAAATGAAAATGCTGTCATTAATAATCTGTCGGTAAAAGTATCAGCGACGGAATTTTCCGTCGCTAACTCCGTCACTAATTTTATTTTTATTTTTAAATTTTTATTAAAAAACTCCGTCACTAAAATCTTTTACCAACGGAATATTCAGTCGCTAATAATAAATTTATTTTTTATGTTATTAAAGTATTCCGTCGCTGATCTATTGCTAATAATAGAAATTTTCTGTCGCTAATGGTATTAGCAACAGAAAATTCCGTCGCTAATTTCCTTGAATTCCTTCGCTAATGATATATTTTTCATCCTCATCTTTTATTTGTGCATTTCGCTACCAAAATATTAAATTCCAAAATTCTTTCCAAATGTTTTCCAAAATAAATCCAAATTTATGCTTACAACCCTAAATTCAGGACTATTGCAACATTTAAAAGACTTTAATACATAAACATAAAATATCGATAAAATTCATACATAATCATAAAACATGGTTAAAATTCATAAAATCCATAACATCTCTCAACAACCATGAAATTCTTAAAACATAAAAAGAACAAAGTACTTAATATTTCTTACATTAAAATAGAGATTCATGAAGAAGGCCCATCTCCGAGGTTCGGTGAGTGTCTATCATCGGAATTTAAAGGGCCTTCTTTGCTACTCTTCCATGCATGAGTCATCTTAGCCATCCACTGGTGCATTTGCGGTAAATATTTGAGAACTTCATCAAGTTTCTCTTCTATCATATCAATTCGCTCATCCTGGCTTACTGTTGATTGAGAAACCGAGATTATTGGACTTGCTGAGGAGGCGGATGACTCGAGTATATATACAAATTTCCTAATAATATTATTATATATAGAAATAAATATATACTATTAAATGTGTGTGTATATATATCAACAACATTAAAAGCATTAGTAACTAATTAAACAAATAAACAACAACAAAGTATATATATACACAAATAAATAAATACGAATATATGCAATATATATATATATATATATATATATATATATATATATATATATATATATATATATATATATATATAGACAACTAACTTTGACATACACAAATAAATATATATAAATAAATAAATATATACACACAACAAATTAAAAATATATACAAATAACTAAATATATTAAAACTGTTAATACAACAATATATACATTTATGCAAAGAAAAAAAAAAAAGAATATATATATATATATATATATATATATATATATATATATATATATATATATATATATAACAATGTGTATATCTCACATTAAAAAAAATTAATAATACTTTCTGAACAAAAAAAATTAATAATACTAATTCAATCAATCTATTAATATCATATAATTAGATACACTAAAACAACAATAATTTTTCATAATTAAAAATATTATAACCAAATTAAATTTACATAAATAAATTTATATATTTAAAAGCTAACAAAAATAAATATAAACATTTAAATACAAATTTCATAATAATATTTTTATATATGCAAATAAATATATACTATTAAATATGTGTTTGTATATATATAGATATATATATATATATATATATATATATATATATATATATCAACAACATTAAAATCATTAATAACTAAATAAACAAATAAAAAACAACAAAGTATAAATATATATATATATATATATATATATACACAAATAAATAAATACAAATATATGCAAATATATATATATATATATAAATATAATATATATATATATATATATATATATATATATATATATATATATATATATATATATATATATATATAGACAACTAACTTTGACATACACAAATAAATATATACAAATAAATAAATATATACACACAACAAATTAAAAATATATATACATATATAATATATATATATATATACACACAAAGAAATAATAGTATATAACAAATAAATAACAAACTAACAATATATAAAAAGAGAATATATATATATATATATATATATATAAAACAAACTAACAATATAAACTAATAAATATATAATTTTAAATGTAAAAATAAGAAATAAATATATAATACCACTGTGAGGGGTGACTGGCGGTGAGGGGCGGCTGGCTGTTTTTTTGGGGGGGGGGGGGGAGGGCAACACACTTTTGTTTCTTTTTTTTTTTAGACAACAAGAGGGGTGACCGGCGGCGAGGATAGGAGGAAAGGCGACCTACGACGGCTGGATAGGTGACCGACCGACAGCGACTGGACAGGGGAGAGAGGTGACGACTCGAAAAAATGAGGAGTGAAGACTAAAAATGGCATACACGGGCGGGAAAGAGAGAAAAAAAGGAGGAAATTTGAGAATTTCAAGGAATTAGCGACGGGAAAATTCCATCGCTAACAAGATCTAACACACTTTTTGAGGTTTTAGCGACGAATTTTTTTTCGTCGCTAATTCATTCGCTAATTGTCTTTAGCGACGGAAAAAATCCGTCGCTAATTTTCGTAAAGTTTTATAATAAAAATAAAAAATAATTAAAAAATTAGCGACAGAATTTTTCTGTTGCTAATTCCTTCGCTAATTGTCTTTAACGACATAATTAGCGACGGAAAAAATCTGTCACTAATTTTTTGTAAAGTTTTATAATAAAAATAAAAAATAAAAAAAATTAGCGACGAAATTTTTCCGTTGCTAATTCCGTCGCTAATTATATTTAGCGACATAATTAGCGACGGAAAAATTCCGTTGCTAATTTTCGTAAAGTTTTATAATAAAAAAATAATTACAAATAATTAGCGACGAAATTTTTCTGTTGCTAATTCCGTCGCTAATTGTCTTTAGCGACGGAAAAATTCCATCGCTAATTTTCGTCCAGTTCTATAATGAAAATAAAAAAAATAATTATAAATATTTTTGCAACGGAATTTTTCCATCGCTAAAGACAATTAGGGACAAAAAAATTCTGTCACTAATTTTTATCCAGTTCTATAATGTAAATAAAAAAATAATTATAAATATTTTGTGACGAAATTTTTCCGTCGCAAGACAATTAGTGACGGAAAAATTTCGCCACTACTTTTCATCCAATTCTATAATGAAAATAAAAAAAATAATTACAAATATTTTGCGATGGAATTTTTTCGTCGCTATAGGTAATTAGCGACGGAAAAATTCCGTTGCTAATACCTAATTTTTGGCGGTATTGTATAGTATCTCCCGCCATAATTAGCGATGAAATTAGAAACTGAAAATGTTCCGTTGCTAATTACTGACAGAATTCTGTTGCTAATCTAAACATAATTTCCGTCGCTAATATCATTTTTCAGCGACGGAAAAAATTCGTAACTAAATTTTCGTTGCTGAAAGTCTATTTTCTTGTAGTGATAGTCACCCTACGTCCGTTACATATATTCCTTACCTCAATTAACTTGAAAAATGCAATAGCTTGGTTGCACCAAACAATTTTCCTTCACTTCTTCAAAGCTGCAAAACCATAATAGTTATCATCAAATTAAATCATCACTTAGATCAAACCTTTCTAAGGCTTTTTTTAACACCTAAACTTCATCTTAAAGCCTTTAAGTAACACAAACCCTCTTTTGACCAAACCCTTAAGAAACCTCAGAACTTGATCTTCTTTCATTTTAAAGCTACAAGTATGTTATACCTACTTTACACAACTCCAAACCTTAGATCGAATTGAAAGAAATCACTTCTACTCTTACCTTTGTTAGTAGCTCAAAATAACAGCAACAAGAAACTTCCAAAACCTTTGATTCAATCCTCCAAATTACAGGTATAGCTAGAGCTAGTGACGAGGAGTAGTTTTCGTTAAGCAAGCTTAGCGATTTGATGACAAAATATGGGTGTTTGTCAAGGTGAGTATAAAGGAAAACTTAGAGAATTTGAGAGAGAGCAAGAATGGTTGTTGGCCTTTATAGTGGAGAAGATGACAAAATTCCCTTTAAATTCATATTTATCCCTTTTTACACCTCATCTTCTTGACTTTTGACTATTGACTATTCCATTGCTCTTATTCCCTCCATGTCCCATATATCATCTACATGTTAAAATTTCATATTTATTTTCACATAATCATAATATTCTCATAATATAGAAGTCAAGTCTTTGACTTTAATATAGAAGTCAAGTCTTTGACTTTAAGATCATACATTGGGCAGCAATAGGGTGAAATGACTAAAATGCCCCTAATGGTACAATTACTTAACCTTCGACATTTTTAAGAAGTTGCCTTCTTACCAATTAATTATTTTGAGCCCAGGATTCATATTTTGCCACTTCAAGATCAATCCGGATTACAAATTATCTTGTGGGGCCCACTTGGTACATTTCCTTCTTTACTTATATTACACAATACAACTTCTCAATATAATTTATTTAATCATTATAACTTGGAATATTATACAAATAAGGGAAAAATTAAAGGAAATTGGGGATTTCACAAAATCCTAGAGCCGCTACTATTGAAAGGATTTTACCATTTATCACTCTTGATCCAAACAAATTAATCTCAGACCGTAAAATGGATGAAGATATTTATGGTTAGACAAAAAAAATATTTGTAAAAATGTGTAAATAATACTATTAATATAAAAAATAAAAAAATTATAATATTAAATAAAATAATATAGTTCTTTCTTATATTTAATAGTAGATTACATGTTGGAGGAATTTTGAAAAATCACATTTTCATGTGAATTTTTAAGATGGAATTTAAGCATCTCAAATTTCTTTTTAGAATCCCTCTTAAATGTTGGAATTCTTCAAAAAAATTTTGCCAAACAAGGAATTTAAAATTTTGACTTTTAATTTATTGATTTAAATAAATTTCCTACTTAAAATTCGTCATCTAAACACATTGTTAGGCTTTATTTATTTAGGCAAATAATGCCAAATGTTTAAAGAAATGCATATTAAAAAGTTGTAAACTTCTAGTTTCAATTAGATCTTCTCGAAATTTGCCTTCTTTGAAAACATGAGAATCCTACTAAGTTTTATTACAAAATCAATTAGATCTGTGGTTATGTGTTTTTTAAGTGGTGTTATGTTATACTAAAATTTGGATTTGCTATGATCTTATTTTTAAATTTGGTGTCTCTACTTATTGCTAATTAATTTTAAGTTAGATACTTAACATAATATTATAACTCAAATTCTCTTTTATGATACATGCTTTATACCCCTTTTGACGTTCTCATGTGATAGGTACACTTACATGTAGAGGTTGTAACATGAGTGTAAGGCACGGGTACTTAATGAGAAGTGTCAAGGTTCGAGCTTCTCATCTAAAACGTGCTCAAGGGATTATTCTTGAGTTCTTCAAGACCCTTAAGGCAAAGCCGTAAGGTGGGTGACCGCTGAAGCGGACAATACGTAAGTGAGAGTGGGCGATCGCCTATCTCGCGTGTAAGAGTAAACCTGGGGTGAGGGCGCCTGGGGGATGCTCGCCGACGACTTGGGGAGATGGGCGAGGCTCTTACATAATTGTCTCAATGGTAACATGAGTGTAAGGCTCGGGTACTTAATGAGAAGTGCCAGGGTTCAAGCGTCTCATGTGAAACACGCTCAAGGGAATTATCCTGAGTTCTTCAAGACCCTTGAGACAAAGCCATGAGGTGGGTGACCATCGAAGCGGACAATATGTAAGTGGGTGTGGGCGATCGCCAACCTCACGTGTAAGGGTAAACCTGGGATGTGTGTGATCACTTAGGGGATGCTCGCCGACGGCCTGGTGAGACGGGCGAGGCTCTTACACTTAGTCCTATGATAAAGAAGACTAGGAAATTTTAATATTTTGCATTGTTTCCTTAATCTTATGAGAGAAAGGGTTAGGAAATTTCATTTTTGCATGCCTTCCTTAGTCTTATGATAGGAGAGACTAAGAAATTTCATTTTTTTTGCATTCCTTAGTGTTATGATAGAAGAGACTAGGAAATTTCTTTTTTTGCATTCTTTAATCTTTTGATAGAAAAGGTTAGGAAATTTCATCTTGCATTCCTTAGTCTTATGCTATTAGAGACTAGGAAATCTCATTTTGCATTCTTTAATCTTATGACAGAAAAGAATAGGAAATTTCGTTCTTTAGTTTTATGATAGAAGAGACTAGGAAATTTCACTTTGCATTCTTTAGTCTTATGATAGAAAAAGACTAGAAAATCTCATTCTGCATTCATTTCCTTAGTTTTATGAAAGAAGAGACTAAGAAACTTCATTTTGCATTCATTCTACAATCTTTATAAGAGAAAAGATTAGGAAATTTCAATTCTGCATTCATTCCTCAATCTTGTAAGATAAGAGACTAGCAAATTTCATTTTGCATTCATTTCTTAATCTTATGATAGAAAAGATTAGGAAATTTCATGCTTTTCATTCCTTAATCTTTATAGGAGAAGAGGATTAGGAAAATTTCATCTTGCATTCAGTAGTCCTATGATAAGAGAGACTAGGAAAACTTCATTTTACATTCCTTAGTCTTATGATAGAAAAGAGTAGGAAATTTCATTTTGTATTCCTTAGTCTTAAACTAGGAGAGACTAGGAAACTTCATTTTGCATTCGTTAGTCTCATGATAGAAGAGACTAGGACATTTCATCGAATTCCTTAATCTTATGATAGAAGAAAGTATGAAATTTTATTTTGCATTCCTTAATCTTGTAATAGAAAAGGTTAGGAAATTTCATTTTGCATTTCTTAGTCTTATAAGAGAAAAGACTAGGAAATTTCACATTCTACTTGTTAATAAGTTTTACATTTGGACAAAACGGTTGTCTATATCTTTGCACCATTATTGTTTCAAAGCAAAGTGTAAAGAAGGGTAGTAGTAGACACCATTTTTGGTAAGATTACATTTCAATTTAATATTAATTCTCGAACAATTGCATTTCAAAATTTGATTTCGAGAGTTAATTTGACATTTTAAAATATTGGATCTCAAATTATATTATATATAGATATATTTGGTCTTAAAATGTTGACTAGTCTCTAACTATAAATTTTGAAAAGGAATGAAAATTTGGATTTGGAAATTTTGGAAAAATATTGAAAGTCAATAAAAAAATTATGAAAATTAAAAATGAGATTCAGCTAGAATTTGATTTTGGAAAGAAATATTGAAAATTGAATACTTGTTTAAATCTTTTGAAAAAGATATAAAAAATTTGAAAAAAAAGGGGAAAGGAATCAAAATTAATTTTGATAAAAAAGCAGAATTAAATGAAACTATTAACAGATTGAAAATTAATTTGAATTTGCTGAAAAAAAAGATTAGTATTAAATTTAAGATCTGATTCTTAAAATATAAAATTTTCAAAAAAATTAATTTTTGATCTCCAATTATAACCAAAAAACAAAATATTTTAGGTCCATAAAAAAGGAACTTCAGTATTAAAAAGGAGGCAAATACACGGGGGAAAAAGAAAAAAGAAAACAACTCCTATTGCACAGCCTCTCTATTCATCTACATCGCCTACCGCAGCACCCCACCATTGTCTCCTAAACTGCCGCCGTTTCTCTGCTCTCCTCGCTGCTCCATCATCATCGTCCTACTCTACCTATCCAAAGCCACCGTTTCTGCATCTAGTTTCACTGCCTTATACCAACGCGAGTTGCTGCACCGTTACTCCTGCCACACTTCGCTGCTGTCTCTACCGTTCAGCCTTGCTATCATCACTGCGCTGCTGTGCCACCCTTGCTGTTGCGTGAAAGTTGCTGTGAAGGAATAAGATTTTGAGCTGTTGCTGCCATAGGAAAGTTTCACATGCTGCTGTCGTTCCTGTTATAAGCTTTCTTTACATCATCTCCTAGCATCCACGTGAAGGAGAAGGAAGAGCTGGGAATTTTCAATGGAAAGAAACAGGAAAACGGCAACTTCCCTGATTTGATTTACCTTTGATGCTTTGAATATTTGACCAACTGTCCATTCACCATTTGCTTTAAGTTTGACTAGTCCACTTTTTGTTGTCTATGAAAATTTATTGGCTATGTTGTATGTGACATCACGTGTTTCTAGTTCCTGCGTGCCTTTTATAAATATATATATATTATATATATATTATATTTTCGGTGCAATCTTTTTCTTTTATACATATTTATATTGGGTTTTGTTTGCAACTTGAAGAATAATGTTCTATTTATGAATTTATTTGTTTGTATTGAGTTTTATTTGCATTTCGAAGAACAAGGTTCTGCTTATGTATGGGCTTATTTATTTGCAAAAGGCTTTGGTTGTAGTTTGCATAAGAGTGAAGATATACACCTTTTATAAGGTAAATTTAAAAAAATCAAATATCATAACATAAATGTGTAAATTAAAATTTACTTTATGAATGAAGCAACAACTATAAGGTTTTTAATTTAAATAGAAATAAATTATCTGACAATAGAATTCTAAATGGACTGCATTTGAGTAGTACTTTTAGATATCTTTAAGTGAAGAGAGTCTTTTAAGTTTGACCAGCTTGATAAAAGATTGAAGAGGATATTTTCAATATTTAATAAATCAAATTAATTATAAAAATAAAAAATAAATTGAAATAAAAAAGCAAATTAAAATTAAGTTCATTATAAAATAAAGAATAAAAATTAAATTAATAAATTAGAATTAGATAATTAAAATTTAGAAAAGAATTAAAATAAAATTATATTATATTCAATATTTGAATATATGGATTATTCTGATGATAGGAATTTAAAAAGAATTGCACTTGAGTAGTTTTTTTTTAAGAATTTCTTAAGTTGAGAAAGTTTTTTTAAGGTCCTACTAGCTTTATATGGAAGGTTTCAAGAAAATCTTCAATATCAAATATTTCATGTTTATTTAAAGATATAAAAATAAAAATATTAAATATTAAAAAATAATACCAATAGAATAAAATAAGATAAAACAATAGAAATAAAAATTAATAGAAATTGGGTAGTGAGTCAAGTAGGAAATTTTCATAATATACTTAATTAATCTGATGATAGAGCCTCTTTAAAAAAGGCGATTGGTCTTACTTAAATACTCTTGAAGTGAAAAAAAGTTTTAAGTTGTTCAATCAGCTTGATTGAAGAGACTTAAAAGATTTTTCAATATTTAATTATATCGAAATTAAAGTAAAAGGCAAAATTAGGATAACCTTAAATTATTTGGTACCATTTTAATATGCGCGTTGTGATGTGCTAATCCTTCACACACGTAACCGTACTTTCAAACCATAGGATTTTTTAAATGTAGACTAAGTTTTATCCTTAGTTTGAATAGGTGACAAATCACACATAGATAGTATAGTTGGTGACGACTCCATAGTTTTTGTATTTAGCTATTAGGTTTTTCAAAACTTAATACGTTATGATAATGCCCAAGACCTTTTTATTTAACATTTTCCAATATTCATCTTTCAAATTTATAGACTTACAGAATCACCCAATACTAGTTCATATAAATCTTTGTAATATACATGATATTTCATTATTGACTTTCGAATTGAATAATTCATAGTTGTTAATTTTATTATTGAACTTGTACCACCCTCCATGATTCTAAAGTAATAACCTTGTTACAATACCAATTGTTGGGCCTTAAGCAACAAAACGATGCGAAAGCAAATATCGCATTGTATAAACTTATTGCAATAGACACTAAAACCACAAGCTGATAATAATAAACACACTACAACTAAACCAGTCCACCAAGCGATACAATAAGTCGACAGATATTACATATGTAATAAGTACAAAATAAACCAATATCAAATACAATATGAAAAAACTCTCTAATGTGAAAATGAAAAAAAAACAATGTTAATTGATAAAAATTCACTATGAAAAATAATAAAAACAATTACAAAATTTAATGTTTTAAGTTTTTTTTGCCTAAAATTCAAAATTCCAACAATTGATATAAAACAATAAAGATACATTTTTGAATTCATCAATATCAATTTTCAAAGAATACCAAATTATTGTGCGACTTATTCTCTCTTTGAAAAAAAAACACTTATGCTCCAAACCTTCTCTCAAAATTGCCACTGCTTACCGTGCTTCAAAAAAAAAGGGCCAAAAAGAGTCTCCCAATTTGCTGACGCTTATAGTGTTTCAAACCCTCCAATATAAACCAACGGTGTCTTGGTCTAGTGGTGCCAGGGGCTAAACTTGGTAGGGCGGACCACGGTTCGATCCCCCGCAAGTCTGTTGGGAGGAGTTTAAAACCTTTACCCCGGGACCCGCTCCGAAACCGGATTAGTCGACCCAATGGGTTCGGATACCGGTTAGTTAAGACCAAAAAAAACCCTCCAATATAATATGTTGTACAGCTGTTAAAAAAAATCAAACCCTTGTACAAGGCCTAAATCTTGGCCAGTCAGTCCTTTTGTTTGGATTAATTCTAGTCGTCCAAAACGAAACACGTGCACCTGACTTTTGGCGAACAGTTTAAAAGGACACACACTGGAACATATTCTTCAACTAATTATCCAAAACAATACAAACATAATGTTCTGGAGCAGTTGTCATCGATCACTGGTGCTAGTCGTCAGAGTAGCCAATATTTGACAACCACTGTCGAAAACCATTGCACCACTTTTGAGGTTAAACCAATTTTCAAAGACAGTGAATCTGTATCTACAGTTTGGTTTCATCAGTCAGTAAGTATACTTTTCCTGTTAAAATCTTTTTTCTGCAATTTCTACAGTTTTCTGTTTTCGGTGCTCTAGTTAATTCATCCATCCATTACAGTGGGCTAAAACTGATTTCCAAGTACTGATTAAAAACAGAAAATGGTTTCAAACAGTACAATAAATTTCATTTTAACTAATAAAAATAGTACAGAAGCATTGCTTGTATACAATTTTTTTAATTACATGTATTTTTATTTGTTTTATTGTATAAAATTAATCATATTCATATTAAAAATGATAAATAGTAAAATTTTTTTGACAATAATAATTTTAAAATTCGAATTATATTCAAATATCTAAATAAAAAATTTACTTTCACTTCTTTCGACATTATGGTTTTCACTCTCTTTCTCTCACTTTTTCTCCTTCATGGCATAAAGAATAATACTGCCAATCACTTCGCAAAGCATGCATGAAGCATTCAAAACCGATAGATGCAAGTTATTAAAAATTCAAAAGCACTGAATACAGGTTGACAGCAGCGACATGCTGGGAGAGAAAGTGATACCAAACCTCACTTGCATAACTTTCTTTAAAATAATCATAACTACGCGTTTATAAATTGAAGAAGATTGCGTAGTCAAAGCGAAATCCGCAAAAGTGGGTTTCCTTACGGTCAAATATTTAGTGCTAGAATGTGCAGTCAACTGTCAACATAAAGGAAAGTGGTCCTTTTGTTGATGATTGCTAGTGGTGATCAAAGAAATCATTGTCTTCTCTGTGCCATCTTTTTTATCTTTGGGCAAAAAAGTTAATGGTTCTCTAAATGAAAGGACTAGGCTCGTCGGTTTTATCCTATTATATATCGTTGAGCCTGTGGTGATATATTTTAAATTTTGAGAGACGAGTTGGATCGTACTGGATCGAACCGAAGCATATAATTATAATTTACGTCTATGTTTAAATTCGACTCGAGCTATAAATTCAGGTTAATTTTAGTTTAGATCTATTTTTATTTTATAACGTAAGTTTGGACTCGATTTATCTTAACTCGAATATTATTTTATTTATTTTTTATATTTTATATTTTAAATTTTTATTTGTTCATTATTATTTTATTTTTTAAAAATTTAATTTAATTTGTTAAATTTTATTTATCAATTTTCATATTAAATATTTATAATTATGTTTATTAATCAATAATATTTTATATACATATAATTATATTATAATTAGTAAATATGTTAAAAAACTTAATTAATATTTATATTCAGGCTTGATTTTTGAATGGGTTTAAAAACTCTATTCAAGTTTGATAATTGCATCAGATATTTTTATCCAAACTCGATCAAATATTAAATGGACTTTCGAATTTGGACGGATAGTTGGCCCTTGAGTAGGTCTAGGTATATTGTCAAATGTTAGGTGTATATGATAGTAAGTTAATAAACAAGATTTTATTTAATTATTATTATTTTTCTTTAAAAGGGTTAAATTTAAAATTCGAATTCGCTTTCGCTTTATACCATCTTATGAATAAAAGAACTATATTAGATATATGTTATGTGAATGTCAAATACTCCCGGTGAACAAAAAAAAAATGTATATGATTAATTGGAATGCATGTCAAATATTGCATGAGTTCATTAATATAAAACAAGTTAATTTATGCACTTTTTATAATTTTACTTGAGATTAATATTTTTACAAATTAACCGTTCGATTTAATAACATACTCGTATTTATCATGCACGTAAATTTGTAAGTCAATTCGATATTTCTATTATTTCAATCGAGAATAACAATTTTTATTAACTTGAAATTTGATGTGCACGATATACGTAAATAAAACATAAAATTTAACTATCGTATTAGAAAAATATAAATCGTATAAAAAATCTGTAAAACTAAATTAATTTTATATTAATGTAAATAGATCCCTTCTCTCTTTGTATATATAAATTTGCATATGATTCTAAAATTAAAAGGCTACAACTGGACTTCAACGTGCTACTCAATCGAAGAGTAATTGACTTTTCCATTTTTTATTCAACGGAGCATCGAAGGCTTCAAACCAGCAGAGATATCCGCCTCACTTGAGTCCTGCACACTCACGTTTGTTTTGATAATCTCGGAAAAGTTAAGAGCGATCAAAGTTTCAACTACACATTTATAGCTATCGGAGATCATCTTTGATTACCATAAGAAAATGATGGAAAGTTGAATTATCTTCCCTTTCCCAAGGATTCATTGCAACAATGGATAATCACGTGTTTCAAACAACAGGTTTTTCAGGTTGCAACTTCTCATTGCCAACTTCGGGGGCATTGCTACCACTTTCTTTGTACTTGTACCCATTTGCACACACTATAAAATATCCTAAATTCAGGGCTTCCAATGCAGCAACCAAGTAATAAAAGTAGTCCAACTTCCCCTTGTTAAGGTCCTCAGGCAACCAGTCCCCTGTCGGAACCCCTTCCGTGATCTTATGAACAACTGATATCAAGAGACTGCTCAGATAGTTGGATAATGCAAGGCCAATAAAAGTAAATGACCCGGCAATGCTTCTCATGTTTTCAGGAAACTGCTTGTAGTAGAATTCGATTATGGCAACCATGGTGAATGCCTCAGAAAGTCCTATTAAAGTTAGCTGAGGTATTAACCACAGCGTTGACAGGGAAGAAATTGCTCCTCTTTTTGAATCTATGCCGATTGGCATACTGAGAGCCAAGGCTTTTCTTCTATCTTCAACTATGGCGGATATAAGCATGGTGACTATGGCAAGAACCATGCCGATGCCCATCTTTTGCAGGAGTGTGATTCCTCCTTCCTTTTTGGTGTACCTTTTCAGCCATGGAACAATTATGCGGTCGTAGATAGGTATCCAGATAGTAAGGCCAATCATGGTGAAGATATTGAATGATGCGGCGGGAATGTTGAAACGTGTATTGCCAAGCCGTCTGTTAGACTGAAGGGCTTGGAAGACTACATATGTTTGCTGTTGGACCGTGGCCACGTTATAAATGATTCCTGCAGCCCATATGGGAACAACTCTGATCAAGCACTTTACTTCCTCTACTTTCTGCAGACTGCAAAGCTTCCATGGATTGGCTGCTGATCCATCCAAGCTGATTTTGTCCTCAGGGGTTACTATTGCGGCTTTGTTTAGAAACCTGTTTACCCAAAAAAACAGAGAACTTATTCTAACAATTCTCCATATTTTTTTTTGTGGCTTGACAGCCCAGCAATTGAGTGCATAGAGCTCCCAAAATTGAATAGTAAGTAGTTGTAATAGTTTCAAAATTGATTCTATACATTTCTTAATATTTGTAAGGAAAAAGGGATTGTGCAAAAAATTGAATGGTAATGCAATTAATGAAAACACTCACATCAACCAGAAGCTAGGTTGATTTACCTGAATTGATCAGAGTAAGAAAGCTTGGAGTTGACAGAACATTTGGGAATATGGTTAAAAAGGGAGATCCATGGTTGCTCTGGCTGCTTCAACTGCCTCTTCCGAACTGCTGCCATTATGACTTGAATCACACTTAGTATCGGACTACCTTCCGGCTTCACTTTCACATAAATTCTTGTACCAATGAAGAACGCCATGCATGATAGGAACATCATAAGCGCAGGAATGGCTAAACCCCAAGCCCAGCTCACGTCGGATTGCACATAGACGATGACTGTCAAAGACACCATCATGGCAAAGGTGAAGGTGAAGTAGTACCAATTGAAGAAGCTGCTTATTCCCCTCTTTCCAGATTCCGTTTCAGGATTGAATTGGTCTGCTCCGAAGGCCAGGTTACATGGTCTAATCCCACCAGCTCCGACTACCATGAGTCCCAATCCGCTCAGCAGAAAAGCCATTTGCCATGGCATTGGCCCCGCGCATGTTCCACTTTCACTGGAGTCACAGGCCGGAGGATGCAACTTTGAGACCGCAGCTGTTAGAGTAAGTAGCACCATTCCCTTCATCCAGGAAAACCAGGAAAGTTATTTCAGAATTAAACGTCTTTGGTATGAGTTCACGAAGGCCTAAACATAATAAGCATCGATCGATACCAGAAAAGAGGATACAGAGGCAAATCCCAATGTCTTGTAACGGCCGAAGTAAGTATCAGAGAGGAATCCACCTATCAAGGTAGCGAAGTTGCAGGTGCCATTGAAGACATTAACAAGGTTTGTAGCTGTGATACTTTTCATGTTGAAGACTGTAGTGAGATAGACCAAAAGGTTGTTTGAGGTGCCAGTAGTCCCTAGCTTCTCAAAAGTTTCATTCCCTGCAGTTATTAACGGATCAATTCAAGATTAATCAGAGATGAAGAAGAAGAAATAGCAAATACCATGATGCAAAATCAAGCTCCCTTACCTATGACAAAGGGCATGGCTTTGATTCCTCTGTAGTTAACCTTTGGTTCATTGTTAGTGGAAGCACTGTCCGTCTCGGTCTTCTCCATGTTCTTTTCCACAAAGAAGTCAGTATGCTGCAAGAAGCCAGGCCTAAAGTCCTCCCAATGCTCCCATTTATAAGTTGTATCTTCCCATTGGACGTTATGGTGAATTTCTGTCGTGATACGTTAGAGATAAGCCTAAAGTCCTAGGTAAGCTTCCAACTTCCAATTATAAATCGCCATTGCTGACCTTCTCGCAATGATTCAATGCAAAGAATTTTTATTTTTAATTATTAAAATTTGCTACTATGATTGATTAGATGTTCAGAGGATGATGATAATGGATCAAAATATGAACCCAAGACTTTCCTCCTGCAAAGATTTGAAAATAATGAGTTTCACATCTAGACATGGACGTATCCAACATTGATCTTTATTAGGGCATTTTTTTATAATGAAAATAAAAATTTATGCAACGTATTTTTGTTTATTTATTTATTTGTTACAAAAGAAATATTGAATAATTGTAAATGGAGGTGTTTGGATTCAAATTCAAGATTTATAATATGCCACAATTTATTTTTAATTATTCTGTTAACAAGTTATTGGCACATATTTTTGTTTATTATAACTTTATTAAAACAAAATTTTGAATACAATATTTTAACATACAAGCATTATAATTCATATTTTTTCTTTTTAAATTTTAATTGCGTGAAAATATTGTATGTTGAAAGAAAATGCGAAGAAACATGTTTAAATAATTTTACATTTTTAAAGTCGATTATTATATTTTAATGATCGTTTTGTATAAGATACATATATTTCGCATTTTAGTACACTATGACTTCATTTGATAGATGATTCGGTTTTTTTTAATCAAAAATAAAAGAAAATCAAATCTGAAGAGTAAAAGTCAAAAAGAATCTTTTCCTGAATGTAGTCCAATGTTATACTTTAATCCTTTTACATTCCATTTGGAAAGAAGTAAAAATATAAAAATTAAAGAACAAAATTTTAATATAATGATTGAGCAAGATAACAACTTGTGTTATTTTGTAGATTATTAAATAAATTTTATACAACATGTTTTTATATAATGGAAATAAAATTTATACAATATATTTTTATTTATTATAACTTTTATTAATATAAAATTTGAATACAATTTTATAACATACAAGCATTATATTTCATTTTTTTTTCTTTTCTCATTTTAATTGTGTTAAAGAATGGTATATTGAAAGAAAATACGAAGAAACTGGCGATTATATAATTTCAATTGTTACAGTCAATTATTATATATGAAAAATTGTTTTGTATAAGATATATCTCATATTCTAGCACACTAAGACTTCATTTGATAGATGCTTTGATTTCTGTTTTGTTTTGGTTTTTTTTTGTGTTAAATTAAAAATAATAAAAGAAAAAAATAGAAAATCAAAGATATATAGTAAAAAGTCAAAAAAAGTCTTTTACCAAATGAATCTAATATACTTTAATTCTTTTATATTCCGTTTGGTAAGAAGGAAAATAAAAATGAAAGAAAAAATTTAATAAAATGATTGAGCTACATAACAACATGTAATTTTTTTCCTCCCTACTAAATATAGGCATAAAGTACGTATAAGGTCTGGAATGTACATTAAGATTAATTTATGGCTAAAATCTAGTGGTCTTAAATTGAGTAATTAAGAAGATAAAACAAAATGAATTATTATAAAAAAGAAAATGATTTAAATAAAATAAATATTTGATTTATTTAATTGTGCATTCTAAACTTTAGAATGAAATAGTGGACATATTCACTACCTAGAGATGATCTTTTGTCATTATTTTGTTTTCTTCAATTTTTAGTGGCGGGCAAAAGCAAATTAAAGAAAATTTTTAGCATGATTTATCTATTATAGTACTTAGATTTTAAAAAAGCTAACATGTAGATCTATTATAGTACTTAGATTTTTAACATGATTTATCCATTATAGTACTTAGATCCGTCCCTGGGTTTAAAGCGTACATGAAGTTTGGAATGTACATTAAAATTAATTTATGATTGAAATTTAATGTCCTTAAATTGAGTAAGAAGATAAATGAATAGTAATTATAAAAAATGATTTGAATGAAAATAAACATTTGATTTATTTAACTATGCATTATGAACTTTAGAATGAAATAGTGGATGTATTCAACCCTCCAAGGGTCGGATCCACTGATCAGCAAGTGTCGTCTTGTAGCTTAGGTTTAGAGTTTAAGTGTGATATTCATATATCTACCATCCGTATATATTAATAGATATTATATAATTATCTAAATGACTTATACCTTGCAGGAATAAAAGGTAACAGATGGTGGGCCACACAGGACTTTTAGTGTCTCGAAGCAAAAGAAAACTTGATAGATGTCTTATTTAGAGCTAAATATAGTGAAGGTAAAAATCTGCACCTTAAACTCATTTGTTTGTGCATTTTGAAAAGCGTGCAAACAAATTAGAAAATGACGATTAAGTCCATAAGCTAATAGAACTTTCGTGAATAACAGTCAAACCGAGTTGACTTTGGACCCATTATCAATGGTATTAAATTTCTCATTAAATAAGGTTCTAGGCCATGTAGATTGATGGAGTGAAACATGCGTAAAAATAGAAATTTACAGGATTCAATGGTTAGGGGTATTTTGATAATTTTACCCAAACGATCAAACTTCAAAGAAAACTCAACCAATGATTAGATCATGTTAAATAAATGTATTTCATAAAGAATAAAATATTTTGAAGATTAGACTAACTGTTTAAACTGAAATCAAATAAAAAAGGGTAAAATTGGAAGATTACTTAAAGATAAGGGCAAAATGGTAACTTGCACATTAAAAATATCATTTTAAATGAAAATTCCAGCTTCTTCTTCCTCAAAAATCGGCAACACCTCTTCTTCTTGAAAAAACTCCATAGCCAACCTTGATAAAGAGAGAGAAAGCTTAAAAACCTTACCGAAAACTCACCAAAACTAAAAACTGTCTTCACCAAAGCTGTACAGTTTTCAATGTTGTATCTCTTGACACCAAAATTAAGTGCCAAAGTGGCCAAAATTAAGGTGTAAGAATCCCTATAAGGTTCAGCCAACAAGGAAAGGTAAGGAAAAGTATAATTTTTCATGCTTTAATGGCTTTCTACTAAGTGTTTAAGGTGTTTAGCTCATATTTAAGCTTGAAATGGAAGTAAATCATTACAATCATGATCCTAGGGTTTCGGCCAAGCTTCCATGTGCATGAAAATGGTGTGGCTTGATAGGAAAATAATGCAGAAATGATATAGAATTAGCATGAAACATTAATTTAAGCTTAAATTGAAGAAAACATTAGTGTAGGAAGCTTGGATGAATTCGACTAAGGTGAAGGGGAGGAAGAATTCATGCTTAATTTAATGTGTTTTGGGTCCTAGAATAATGTATAAATTAATATGAGACCGTAGGTGAAATCAGACCTGAAATAGAAGGTGTTTTAGCTATAGTTGCAATGTTAGCACTGGTGTGAAAAAGATTGAAATGAAAGTTACTGTAGGCAATGTGATAGATTATGGAGAGCTAAGAATTCTTCATAATTGAAGTGTGATGATTTGACAATGTTTGTACGATGTTTTGCAGCTTGAAAATCGAAAAACGACACTAGTGCTAATGAGCATAATCACAGCAAGCAAACAGGTAAAGGATAAGTGTAAAAGATGAAGGGATACGACGGTGCATGTTTTGATGAAAATGTTTTTAGGTGAGCTTGAAATGTCGAGATTTTGATTTGAAATGCAAACTAGAACTGGGTTTATGAACTGTGTTTTCGTGCAGGCAGGTTTAGGGTAAACCATACCGCTATGCTATCGAAATTTCGTAAAATGAACTAAACTTTCTAATTTCCATCTATTAGAAACATTTATATTGAAATGGTATAAAATCTAAATTTTGGGGGTTAGAGTCAAAAGTTCTTAAATGTGCATAAGATTTGTAAATTTATTTTCATAGCATTTTTAACGATTTTTATGCTATTCTTACTATAGCTATATTTTTATATTGCCGTTAGGTGTAATAAAATATTTTGCATAGTAAATTTTAAATTGAGAATATTTGGTGAATTTTATTCTTAGATTGTACTAATTTACTAATTTGAACATTTTATGGACTGACTAAAGATATAGACTGTTGAATTTTTCTCCGTAAACTACTATGAATTATTTTATAAATTGTTTTGAGACTATTGGTCCTATAGCTACTTACGAGCTCATGCACCTTACTATTACTGTTACTGTAGTTTAGTGATCCTGATCTCATTATTTAGTGTCGCAGGTGACACCTAGCCTGTGTACATCTGTGGACGACCTTTAGACTATGGCCATATGTCATTATGCATGAATCTATTAGGTGATGCCTTGTCTCCACTGTTTAATTATTACTGGGGTGGTAAATCCCTGGTTAACCTAGATCCAGGCACTCCCAGGCTAAAATTATATTTTACTATTACTCTGAAATGCTATGTTAAATGAATATGTTCAATGAATACTGTTACTATATAGAAAATGAATTTTCTATAATGTTTATAGAGAAAATATTAAATGGATTATTTGAGATGTTAAAAGTAATGTTTGTTGTTTATGAATAATTACTGAACTATGCACATTTGCAGAATTCCACTCTTTCAATAGAAATTCCTATATTCGGATTTAGATGCCGGGACAAGTGAGGTGCTTCAAAGCATTCTTATGTATTCAGCCTGGTTATCTAACCAATTATAGTATCTTTTCCATATGCGGTGCCTAGATTATGTATTGCATGTTTTCTTGTAAAAAAAAATACAATTTGATACCTGCATATAGTTATACATAGTATCAGTTCCTTTATATGAATTTCTTACTGGGCATTAGCTCACCCCCTGTTTCTCTTCCAGATTATTTTTAGTAGTCTCTTGGCTTTTAATTGGGAGGAGTTCCCTTTTGGTATCTCCCAGGCGGAGCTTGAAATTCCGTAGTGCTATATGAGTTTACTTTTATATGTTTAGACTTACATCTACAGTATTACTTATGAGTACATTCATATATGGGATGTAAATCCAACCAGAATTACTGTTATGTAAATTTGAGATATTATATATATTATATATATATATATATTTTAAATGAATCTTTATGATTCCTAGGTTAATTAAGAAAAATAAATAATCATTTAATATAAATTATGAAGTAAAGATACTGCAGACAACTCAATCGTAAGTAATTGATGTGTATGGAATAGTATTGAGAACTATTGGTCAGTACATGACATTAAGTCTTGGAGCCGGCACCAAATGAAATTATTTTTCTTGAATGCACAGGCCAATGTGAGGGTTGTGCCCTTAAAATCGCCTAGAAAGGAATTAGTCTTAAGGTACGTTTAAACTGGTCCGAATGTATTTACTATTTAGAGATGAACTTTTGTCATTACTTTATCTTCTTCAGTTTTTAGTGGGGGCAAAAGAAAACTCAATAAAATTTTAATAGTATTTATCAATTTTAGTAGTTAGATTTCAAAAGGCTATTAGGTAGATTTGTCCTTGGGTTTAAAGTATGCATAAGGTTTGAAATGTACATTAAAATTAATTTATGGTTGAAATTTAATGGCCTTAAATAAGAATATAAATGAAAATTAATTATAAAAATGAATTAAATAAAAATAAACATTTGATTTATTTAACTATGCATTTTAGACTTTAGAATGAAATAATGAACGCATTCACTACTTAGAGATGATATTTTGTCATTACTTTATCTTTCTTCAAATTTTAATGGGGACAAAAGCAAACTTAATAAAAAATTGACATTATTTATCAATTATAATAATTAGATTAAAAAAGCTAACATGTAGATCTCTCCCTGGTCTTAACTATGCATTGTTAGGGTTTGCCTTGAATCCCACATCAAAAGTACAAGAGAAGTTATAAAGGCTCTTCCCTTATAAATGCGTCAGGCTTAGTTTGTAAAATATCCCAAAGAATTGTAAACACCAATAGAATAGTTAGGATTTGGGTTATTATAAAGGGTGTAGTTGGGTTCTTTGGGTAGTTGGGCTTTGGTTTTGTAAGGAGTCTACAATTTTTCTATTTTAAAAATTACACAGTTGTAATTATTTGATTGGTTATTAGTTTGATTGGGTGGTTATAGGCCAATTTGGTCGGGCCAAACCACAGTAAAAATTATTGTGTTTATTTTTGCTTTCTTCTGTTTTTGTGGGTGTTTGATTTAAGGGATATTTTTTTCAACAAGTGGTATTAGAGCTGAAGGTTCGTGATCCTACGAGAGGAGGAAAGCTATGACTGAAGCTATATCTAGAGGTATGCCTAAGTTTGAGATTCCTTTATTTGATGGTAAAAGTAATTTTATGTTATAGCAAAGTATGATTCAGGATCTTCTAGTGCAACAAGGTCTAGATTTGGCATTAGAAGAAAATAAGCCAGATGGAATGTCTGACAAGGATTAGGTTGAAATTCAGAAGAGGGCTGTGAGCACAATTTACATTGGCACTTGCTGCAGAGATTAAGTGTAATGTATTGATTGAGACGACACCAACCGGATTGTAGAAGAAGTTGGGAGACATCTATGCATCAAAATCGCTAACAAATAGATTGTGTTTGAAAATGGATTTATATTCTCTAAAGATGGATGAAGGTACGAGTCTCCATGAACACTTGAATGAATTTAATAGACTAATTTCACATTTATTAGCTATTGATTCTAAAGAGTTGAAAGAAGAAGAGAAGGCATTGCTATTGTTGTCATCTTTGCCTAAATCCTATGGACCTTTAGTTCAAACTTTATTGGTAAATAAAACTACTTTGACATTGGATGATGTGATTGCTGTGTTACGTGAGAATAAAATATTTATGGGCAAAGAAGATTCTTTATTTTTAGGAGGTGTGCTAGCTGCTGTATAAGGTTCTACTCAAGGGAAGACTAATGAAAGACACGATGGATCAAGAGGGAGATCAAGATTCAGATATAATTGTCGTAACGATTTTCGTCCGGGGACTCGATCGCTAAACGATTTTGAAAACACAAGAAAAGGAGTCGCCACCAATCCTTTTTGGCTAGGTGTGATTGGACACCTAAAATTGTTTATTTTTTTAATAAAATCTTAAAATTAATTAAGGTTTATGAAAAAAATAATTTTTGGTCTACGAAAACAAAGTTTGGGTTCGGGAGTTCGGTTAAGCGTGTGGAAGGATTAGCACCCCCCACAGCGCCCGTTAAAAAACGGTACCACTTAATCATATATTATCTTTTAATCTTAATAAAAATGGTCTTAATTAAATATTTAAAAGAACTTCATTTATTTTGAAATCATTTTTGTTATTTGTTTTATTTTGAAGTATTTAAGTTTTATTTTTTATTTGAAATAAGTGAAAATCTTTTGTATTAAAAATTATTCCGAAGTACCTCAATACTTTTGGTAGCATTTCGGATAATTTCCTCACCTAGAGATTTCTTAAGAATCGCTACTTGCGATTTCTATAGAATCCCATCCTCGGGAGATTCACACTTATTTTGAAATTTCATGGATGCAAATGATGCAATCAAAATACAGATGATGCACATGAGAAATCCATTGTTTCATTTTATTATTTTTTAATTCATTTATACTTATATTATTATTTTGTAATTTATTTATATTTACAAAATATTGTTTTTATTGAAAAATCATACTAAATATTCCAATACGCTGGTAACATTTAGCATATTCTTCTCACCTAGAGATCAGTTAGGAATCACTACTTGTGAATTCCGTAACATCTCATCATCGACATTATTTATATCTTATTTATTTTTAATTTGTTTTACTTTTTATTTTGAAGTCTTGTTTATTTGTTTGTTTAAAATATTTATTTATTTGTTAATTTATTTCATATAAGTTGATTATATTAGAAATCTTAATATCGATCTAAAATTATTTGAATACCCCAATACGCTGGTAGTATTCAAATATTTTATTTCGACCCTAAGGATAATCAAAGAATCACTACTTGTGATTTCTAGGAATCCTATCATCGAGGATCATTTTATATTTAAGATGTATATTCTTATATTTTATTTTAATACTTATATTTGCATTTGTCGATGTATTTAGATTTATTTATTTATTTATTTTTATTTCTTACTATTTTCTCATATTATTATTTTTATTACCATTTTTATATTTATTTTTTTTGTACTAAGAAATCTTATTAATATTTTCTTTATATCGGAATAAAATCATTTAAATGTCTCAATATGCTGGTGACATTAAAGATTTTATCTCGACCCTAAAGATTGTCGAAGAATCGCTACTTGTGATTTCTTCGACATCTTATCATCGGAAATTTAAAATTTGTTACTAAAATTTATATCTAAATTTATATTTATTTATTTTTTTTACCTTTTTTATTTTTTTTATATTTATAAGAAACTTTGATATCGAGATAAAACAAATTAGATATTCCAATACGCTGGTAACATCTAATGAATTTTCTCGATCCTAAAGATTATCGAAGAATCACTACTTGTGATTTCTTCGAAATCTTATCATCGGAGTAATCCCCTCTTTTTTTTTACTTTTATATTGTTAAATAATTTTATTGCACTTGTATATGGATATATTTTTATAAATAAATATAACAAAGTTTATATATATATATTTTTAAATTTTATAATTCCCCATTCATAAAAAAAAAACTACTAAAAGAATTATTTTATCATTATGAATGAACTTTAGACGTGCACCTAAACTACTCACCAACAATTAAACTTCAATCTTGTCTAAGTTAAATAATAAATTATGGAATATTCTGATCTAATCAATAAACATTGATCATAAATACACATGAAACCATCAAACAAATATTTGAAAGCAATTAAAATATAGGTACGTGAGCACTGTATCTTACCTTTCTATTCCCTTATTTCTTTTGTTGAATATTCTAGCAGCAAGAGTCACCTCCAAGTAGCAACGTGTCTAGGCTTGAAGCAAAGTGTCCAAGCTTCCTGTTTCCTTGGTTCTCTTTTTGAATATTGCAGCAATAGGAATTCACCTATGGGCATCAACGTGCCCAAGCCTGAAGCAACGAGGTGAAGGGCGCACAACAGCTTAGGGTGGTGGAGTAGCAAAACGTGACGGTGGCGGCCACCAGCAACCGTGATCTTCACAACACAGCGGCAAGTTGGTGTAGGTGGAAACTAGAGCAAAGCCACGCAGGTGTAAACTTAAAAGTTGCACTCAGTTGCAAAACCCGACTGACAAACCTCTTTTTTTATATGCTTTTGTTCACGTTTCTGTTTGTACTTTTCAACAGAGAAAAGTCTATAGCAACTCCACAACAGCAACAAATGGGCGACACTGTAGGCTAGCAACGCAGTAGCGAAAACTTGGAGCCAGCAGTGGGTTCGGACAGGGACAACGTAGAAGACGGTGCAAGGCTGGAACCATGAATGGTGCAGGAGCGATGATGAAGGTGGCCAGCCGTTGGGCAAGAATAGTGCCTTCCCCTTTTCTTTTATGTTTCTGTTTCACGTTGCAGCAAATAGCTATGGTGACAGTGGTGTAGTAGCAGCAACGGGATGGGCAACAATGGTAGAAGGGAGCGGCAAGGAGGTGGCAGAGGCAGACGAAGATGATGATACAATAGAGGAAGACAGTGGCGCAGCAGCCAGCAGCAAGGGACGATGTGCAACAGCAGGGTTTCCCTTTTTTTTTCTTCCCCCTCTAGGGTTTTTCTCCTCCCTCCCTCCATTTTTCGTTTCTTCTCACCTCTTTTATTTGATTTTGATCTTTTAAGGAAAGGACAAAAATATTAATTCTTTTCCCCTCAATTTTGATCCATGATTGTGGCTGTGGGATTTTTTTTATTCAATCATTTTTTGTTTTACCCTTCTATTTTATTTTTGGTAATTTATTTTCAGCTTTTATTCCATTTAATTATTTCCTTTTTTGCATGATTTATCTTCCTTTTATTTACTTATTCAAATTTGGTCTAAATCTCTCAAGTCAACCTTGGCTTAAATTTGCATGATGCATGGGCATTTAATTTATTTTTTATTATTTTTTTATTTTTTTGCTTGTTTTTTTTCAATTTTTTTTAATTAAAGTTCTTCGGACAAAATTCGGTGTCTACAGCTACCCCTCTTTGCACATTGTTGAGAATCAGGAATAGGGCAAAGACTTTAGACAACAATTTTGTCTGAAGTCATTTTTTTTATTATTATTATTTTTGGGGAAAATTCAATTTTGATTCTCGAAAATAATACCTTGACTCCATACCAAGGCTCGACCCATGATAACAATGGATTCGATTTGAAGCACATAATATCTTGACTCCCTATCAAGACTCGATCTACTTGGAAGGAGTGAATTTGACTTTGAAACACAACACCTTGACTCCATACCAAGGCTCGATCAACTCTGAAAAGATGAATTCGATTTTGACACATGAAACCTTGGCTCCTTACTAAGGCTCGATCCACTGTGAAAAAGTGAATTCGATTTTGAAACACATGATACCTTGACTCCATACCAAGGCTCGATCTACTGTGAAAAAGTGAATTCGATTTTGAAACACATGATACCTTGACTCCATACCAAGACTCGATCCACTGTGAAAAAGTGAATTCGATTTTGACACATGAAACCTTGACTCCCTACCAAGGCTCGATCCACTGTGAAAAAGTGAATTCGATTTTGAGACACATGATACCTTGACTCCCTACCAAGGCTCGATCCACTGTGAAAAAGTGAATTCGACTTTAAAACATAGTACCTTGACTCCCTACCAAGGCTCAATCCCTTTTAAAAAAATGAATTCGATTTTGAAACACATGATACCTTGACTCCCTATCAAGGCTCGATCTATTTTGAAAAAGTGAATTGCATTTTGACACATAATACCTTGACTCCCTACCAAGGATCAATTCAAATTGAAGAATGGATTCGATAAAAAAAAAGGTTTTTTTTTTTTAGAGAAATTCACATATTTGGAGCAAAAAAAAACAATTCCATGATCCACAAAAATTTTGAGATTCGCATCTAGAAAAACTTGAAGATTTACATCATAAGAGATTCACATCTAGACTTGAAGATTCACATTCTAAGAGTTTCACATCATGATTTGAAAATTCACATTCCAAGAGTTTCTCATCTTGACTTGGAGATTCACATCCTAAGAGTTTCACATCTTGACTCGAATATTCGTATTATAAGAGATTTACATCTTAACTGGAAGATTTGCATTATAAGAGATTCACATCTTGACTAGAAGATTGACATTCTAAAAGTTTCACATCTTGACTCGAACATTCATGTAGACACCATTTTTGTCCAGGTCTTCTTCAGATATTTTTAATAAATTAGTTTTTATATATTTTTTTATTATTGATTTTTATTTTTTATTTTTTATTCTTAATTTAGATTTAGAAATAAATTTCAGATTTTTATTTTGTTTTTTTTATTTTTATAAAATATAATAAAAAGGGAAAGAAATCGAAATTAATTCTGATAGGAAAGCAGACTTAAATGAGATTATTAAAAGTTGAAATTTAAATTTTATGGGAAGGAAAATTAGAATTAATATCGGATTTAAGATCTGATTCTTGAAATCTAAAATTTCCTAAAAGATTGATTCTTGATTTTTATTACCAAAAACAAAAAAAGAAAACCTAGGTCTATAAAAGAACAACACAAGAAAAAAGAGGGGGAGGAGAAAAAGAGAAACCCTAGAAAAACCTTGAGAAAAAACCCTAGGAAATTTTGGCTAATGCTCTTTTTTCACTCGGGCCACCCTACCTCACCACTCTCTTGCATCCTCATCGCCGCTGTTATCTCAAGCTCACGCCACTTGTTGCGTGCCTCCATCTTTGCAGCTACTATACCAGCACCTCTGCACCTTGCATCTAAACCAAGCTGACACCTGTGCCAAACCGTATGTCACCATCGATTGCACCACCACCGCCTCACTGCAGTCATTGAACTCTCCTGAGCTGAGCTGCTGTCTAGCCTCCTTTCTCGTCATACAAACTCTGCGCTTCACAACACCTGCTCATCCGTCACACCTGCATAGCCACGTTCAGTTGCTGTGTTTCGAACTTGCCAAAACAATCACCTTTATCACCACTCATTATCTGTGCCCAGTCCTTCACCGAAGCATAGGTTTAAAGAAAAACAAGAAAGCGGAATAAGTAACAGTTGATACAGTTGTTGCACCATCGCGAGTCTTGTTGCTACAGAAACTGGAGTCTTGCTGTGAGGCAGCTGCCCAGACCTCCTGCTCCTTGCTGCGCTCCAACTTCTTGTCGTTCCTTGATGCATTATCGCTTGGTGGCCTGCAGCGTACGTCCCTTTGTTGCGTCCTCATTGTTGTTCCGTATTCTTGTGCACTGTTGCTGCCTTGAGACACTACACTGAAGCATCCATCACCATAGCTCATTGCACTGCCACAACTCCTTACATGTGAGCAGCAAAACTGAAGAGGTAAGTGCAATTTGTATTTTATCTATTCTATATAGTTTTATATTATTTAGTTGCTAGGCTACTTCTAAGTTAATTGACTAACTTAATAATTTAATGATAATTTGACTTAATGATATAACTAATTAATTTGATTTAATAATTTAATAGGTGGATAATTTAATAATTTAATGAATTTAAAAATGGCTTGGTTCAATTATTTAAAATTTCAAGTATTGGCGTCAACTTGCATTTTGATTAATCAAAGGATATATAAATATAAATTTGTGAAATAATGGTTTTACATGATGTGTATATAATTTAATTTGTTCGTGTGGTAGTTAGTTTGGATCATTAAAAATATTCTTTTTGCATGTTAATTATATTGGATGTTTTATTTGTAGTATTTAACTTAATTTGCATGATAATTAATTTGAGTTAACAACTGCTTGTAAAATATTAATTTGTATATTTGTGCTATTTGATTTGTTGTTTGACTATAGTATAGTACATTGATTTAGTTTGCACGTATAATTTTGATTTAATAATTTTGTATGATTTAGATGAATATTCTAAGGTTATAAAAAAGGCATATGAACAATAAATATATATAATTAAAATCAAATAAAATTGGAGATAAATATGAATTATACCGATGATGACATTTCGAGAAAGTCAATTAAGACATCTTAAAATGTCTAGGTGAGGAAATTCTTTTTTAAGTTGAGCCAAATTGATGGAATACTTTTAAAAGAATTTTCAATAAATTATAATCCATGTTTATTCTTAGTAAATTAAATATGAATAAAATATAAATGAATGTAGATAAATAAATATAAATACAAGAACATAAATTAGATGAAATATTAAATAAATGGAATAAAATAGCTTAGATTGAAACTAATTAGTAATTAATAAGATTAGATAATAATGAAATAAGTGTGAATTATACCAAGGATGAAATTCCAAGAAAGTCAATTGAGACTCCTTGGATATTTCTAGGTGAGATGATTCTTTCTTAAGTTGAGCCAAATTGATGGAATACTTTTGAAAGAATTTCAATAAATTGTAATTCATGTTTATTTATAATAAATGAAATATGAATAAAATTAGATAGATATAAACAAATAAATAAATAAAACTTAGAATAAAAATTATAAGAAATAAAAATAGAAAAATATGAATTATGCCAATGATGAAATTTCAAGAAAGTCAATTGGGACTCCTTGAAAATTTCTAAGTGAAAAGATTTCTTTTAAGCCGAGCCAAATTGATGGGACGCTTTTAAGAAAATCTTCAATAAACCATGATTCATATTTATTCTCTAAATAAATAAAATATATAGATAAATATAATATGAAATAAGATCAAAAAATATAGAGATTAATATGGAGTCGAAATTAGAGCCAAAGTTAGAAAGAATAAGATTTTCATAAATTATTTAATTGATCCGACGATGGAGTTCAAGAAAGTCAATCGAGACTCCTTGAACATCTTGAGGTGAGGGAGATTTTTAAGATTGGAGCCAAATTGATGGAAAAATCTTAGAAATATTCCCAATATATAAGCATATCGAAATTAATATAAACACAAGGCAAATTGTAAAGATAACCTAAAACTAGTTGGTACCATTTTAGGATGGGCGTTGTAGGGGTGCTAATCCTTCCCTACACGTAACCGTACTCCCGAATCCTAGTATCTTTGAATGTGACCAAGCCTTATCCTTAGTTTGAATAGGTGACCAATCACACCTAGGTAGAATGGTTGGTGGCGACTCCCATAATTTTAGTGTCTAGCTATTAGGTTTTTCTTTAAAACTTAATATTCGTATTATAAGAGATTTACATCTTAACTGGAAGATTTGCATTATAAGAGATTCACATCTTGACTAGAAAATTCACATTCTAAGAGTTTCACATCTTGACTCGAACATTCATATCCTAAGAGTTTCGCATCTTTAGAATTTCACATCTTGACTTAGAGTTTCTCATCCTAAGTGTTCATTGGTTTTGTAAGTTGAATCTAGAAGATCTAAGTCTTATCATGCATCAATTTTATAATGAAGCCAACTAAATCTCATTTACTCATAAGCTAATTTCACTAGGTTTGAAAACACCCAACAATGCCAACGACATTAGACTTAAACTCTTGTCATGACTGCACCATTTTTCTTTAAAGAAAGATTTTCTTACTCTTTAAGGAACAGCTAACCCCACTGCATTCCTTATTCATTCATTTTCTTTTTTTCTTTTATTTTTTTCAATGATGCAAATGCAAAATCATGCCCCTAAAAAAAACATTTATCACAATGATGATAATGCAAATGCTTTCTTGAAATATGCCCCAATGTAATAGTTAAAAACCATGATGCATGTGTCTTTTAGAATGATGTGAATGCCTAAATGACAGAAGTCTCCTTTTTCTCAAAATTTCTCTTTTTTTTTTCGGTGCCGAAAATCCATGGCTTTCTTCATTAGGATCGTTTCTTCTTCTCACAAAGATTCTCTTCTTTATTTCCGCTCTCGTTCGTAGAAGCACATATGTCAACTACATTCAACATTCTTGCTCTCTTTTTGTATATGGCCCTTTGTCATCTTTAGAATCTTTTCCAAAGTAATGCCAAAGATTTTTATGTATAATTGTCATTTATTCATTATCATTCCAATTCCATGACAAATGCAGTTTAGTCACTAATTTCCTCAATCCATTTTGGGAAAGTATGAACATTAGAAAGCTTGGGAGAATAAGGAAATGTAGGAACAAACTTAATAAAGTATAATAAGAAATTGGACAATTCAAAGTGGATAACAATGATAGGTTCTCAATTAAGAAACTGGATAATTTAAAGCAAATGACAATGATAGGTTCTCAATGAAAAATCAGACAATTTTGACAAACTAGTCAGGATTCTTTGAAAAATCTATTCAATTGCATTCTCGATCAAATTGAGTTGCCCCCTACACCATGAGATTCTCAATGATGCTGGTTCTCCTTGTGTCAAACCATCTCCCCAAATCTTCAACTAGATTATCATTCTTTTAACTCAAACCGCCCTTTCGGGTTTTCAATTTGAGCCTCCCCCTTTTATCCTTCTTTTCTTTTTTTTTTCTTTTTTTTGTCTTTTCTCTTTTTCTTTTTTTTATCTCTCATTCACTCTCTTTTTTCTTTCAACATCACTAATATTCCCAACAAACTAATCGCAATCTTGTTGTTTCTTGATGGCATCATAAGTATGTCCAAGTTCAATACATGATTCTCCAATTTCCAGTATTCACATTTGATCAAAATGGACTTTTAAGGCACGTAATGTAGGCTCTGGTGATGGGTTATGAAAAATGGATATAATCTCAAAATTTGTTTCTTTAAGGGTCAAAACCCAAAGGATCATTTATCATCATGCAAAGCATGCTTGCCGCTCTGCATTAATTGATTTTCATTTTCATCATTTTCTTTTCTTTTTCCATTTTTTTTTACAACTTTTCATTTTCACCCCTCCTTTTCTTTTTTACAAGAGGACTCAAACACCAAAAGGTATTTTCTCTTGAGATTTTTCATGACTCATAACCTGAATTTCTTCATTTGTCGACTTTTTTTTTTTTTGTAAAATTTGCCCCTCAATGTGAAGGGTGATCCTTGGTGGGTTTGTTTTGAAAAAACATAATAGGCTCAATGGGGGTGGCAAATGGATAATTTTACTCATGCACGAAGGATAGATCAAAGACGGCCATTTCTCATCTCAAATGTAAATACTCCTATTGAAGAACATTTATTGAACAAGAACAACAAAATGGATACAAGAGCTTCACTTCTTTCTCATTTCATGCGATTTTAACTTCTCTTGATAGGAGCTATCTCTTTATTGCTTCAACAATTTTAGCAATTTAAGGGACAAGAATGATCACTGACTTTGCCAATAGAAATAGAATTTTCAAAATAAAATCCCAGACTATCGTCATAATTGACTACTCATTCATTTTTTGGAAGTTAAGTGTGGCTGAAATACAAAGAGATGAAAACAAAGATTTGTATGGAAGAAGATATGTAGTGTAAATGCATATGTCATTTTATTCAAATGATAATAGATAAACTAACTCATGCATAAAAATTTTCCCAAAGCTTATAGGCGTAAGCATTTAAGGAATTTCATTACTTTAGAATAAAAACTCAAGTGACAAAAACTTTGGCCTTTCCTCATAGAACACTTATCCTTCAAAATTTATGCCTTTTTGCAGCGAAAGGTTCCCACCAACATTTTACTTTTCCTTCTTATCAAAATTTAACAAGCCAACATTGATCAAACTCTGCACCTTGTATTTAAAAGCAGGGCAAGTCTCTATAGAGTGGCCTCCATTCCCACAATGATGTCACATTGAGCAGTGGCATCATACCATTTAGGATATAGAGGTTTTAATGGTTCTAGATAAACAAGTGCAACAAGATTATCTCTCACCAATTGTGGAATAACTCTGTATAGGTTATAGGAATCGGGTCTACAGAGACTCTCCTTTGATTGTTCATCGCCCTTTTTTACTACCCACTGGTTTGTTTGATTGAGTTGGGACTTGAAAGTTTGATTGCCAACTGGAGTGATAAACAAAAGGACTATGGGTAGTGCTGTCTATAGTTGGATAATAAGGATATGAGTGATGTGTAATACAGGGTTCAAAAGGAACGAAACTCCTTAGTCGTTGATTTTCAATGGCAACAGCTTATGTTTCTCCCTCTTTCCTCTTATTTGCCCCAACTCTATTTGAAGCAGAAGCATCCTCAATTTTACCACTCTTAATAGCATTCTCTATCATTTCTCCAGAAATTACCAAGTCAGCAAAATTTTTTGTAGCACTCCCTACAATTCTATCATAATACAGTGATGGCAAAGTATTAACAAACAATACCGTGGTTTCCTTCTCAGTAAGGGGAGGTTGCACTTGAGATGTGATGCCCCTCCAGCTGTTGGCATACTCCTTGAAACTTTCAGAAGGCTTCATTTCCATATTCTGCAAAGACAATCTATGTGGTGCCATGTCAATCATATGCTTATACTGGGACAAGAAGGCTTTTGCCAGGTCATTCGACTTGCGAACATGACTTCGATCTAGCTGATTGTACCACTTTGTTATTGTTCCAGTTAAGCTATCTTGGAAGCAATGAATGAGCAACTTATCATTATTCGTATACCCAGACATTTTTCGACAAAACATAGTGATGTGAGCCACTGGGCATGTGGTCCTATCGTATCTCTCAAATTTAGGTACTTTAAATTTCGGTGGAATTACTAGATCTGGGACCAAACTAAGCTCATTAGCATCTATATTTCCAAAGAAATCCATTCCTTCGATTGCCCTTAGCCTTTCATCCAACAATTCATATTTTTGTTGTGACTCGCCACTTTCTTTCCTCAACTTTTCTTGCTCCATGGGATCATGTAAATTTGAAACAAAAATAGGATCAACAGGGCTAGATCTCAAGTACTGTCCTTGGTCTGGTTGTTGATTCACAAAAACATGAGCTAGGGGATAAGCTCTTTGGGAAGTTTGAGTTTGAGGTGCTATAAACTCTGATGGGTACAGTAGATTCTCTCTCATAGGTTGAGGCTCATTTCCTGATCCTTCCGTGACCTCTTTGCCTTTCATCAAAGTCATCATCATCTCTATCATCTTCGACTTTTGCTTCTGAGATTCTTCTTGAGATTTAGCTAGCTCTTGTTGAATTCTTTCCATCTTTTCCATTCGCTCAACATGTTCATTTTCCATGGCTTTGGCCTTTGATTGAGTACTATAATGATGTTGAATAAGTGGTTCAGAATGCGATGGCTTCTTTATTTTGGCACCTCTGACATTTGTTTACCGCAATTTAGAGCATATTATTGTTTGAAATTGTGCCATAAAAGAAAAAACTATTAAAATCATCCCAATACGCTGGTGAGGATTTTAAAAATCTTAACTTTTTACTTCCAAGATTTGATGTCATTACTTATGATCACCAAAAATTTTCATAAGTGGGCACAAGATGGAATGTATGTATGCATGCTAAATGCATGTTTGTGCATGAAATTCAATAGCTATTGCACATGTGATGAGATGCATATATCAAGTTTAAAATCTTACAAAAACACCTTCTTTTTCTTAAAAAAATGATCTTTTTTTTTTAAATATGCATACTATTGAAATCACAAATAAAAATGAATGAGAAGGTTTTTATTTTTATTGTTATTTTTTTCACAATTTCAATATTACTTTATTATATTTCCCATAAAGGTGTCACATAAAAGTATTCATTCATGTGCCATAATTTAAGGTAACCCCCATAAAAGGCTGGTATGGCTCTAGCTAAGGTTAGTTTCTTTATGGCTCAGTACATGCTTGGTTTAAGTCTCTAAAGGGTAAAAGGTTCTCAAATTGTTCCTTACTGACATCCACACTAGACTAGTAAGGCACCCCAATCCTCACCCATGATAGGCTACAAACGGAAAGAGTTCAACTTGAGTGAGAGTATTTCGCTTGCCATTGCGGAGGTTATCACCTCATGACAGCAAAGGTACTATACTCTCTCATAAAAGGGACAAACCCGGGTGTAGGGTTAATGTATGCAATGAATATGTCATGTATGCAAAGGAACAAAATTTAAAGTGCATCCCAACAAAATGCAAATGATAAAGATGATTCACACATTTTTTTGTTTTTTTTAATTATTTTTTTATGAAAAGTTTTATTAAATATTTATTAAGACCATTAACTAAGATTTTGGATAAAACATAATTAATCATGGTTTGACTCTCTAATGTCCCCAGTGGAGTCGCCAAGCTGTCGTAAAGATTTTCGTCCGGGGACTCGATCGCTAAACGATTTTGAAAACACAAGAAAAGGAGTCGCCACCAATCCTTTTTGGCTAGGTGTGATTAGCCACCTAAAATTGTTTATTTTTTTAATAAAATCTTAAAATTAATTAAGGTTTATGAAAAAAATAATTTTTGGTCTACGAAAACAAAGTTTGGGTTCGGGAGTTCGGTTACGCGTGGGGAAGGATTAGCACCCCCCACAGCGCCCGTTAAAAAACGGTACCACTTAATCATATATTATCTTTTAATCTTAATAAAAATGGTCTTAATTAAATATTTAAAAGAACTTCATTTATTTTGAAATCATTTTTGTTATTTGTTTTATTTTGAAGTATTTAAGTTTTATTTTTTATTTGAAATAAGTGAAAATCTTTTGTATTAAAAATTATTCCGAAGTACCCCAATACTTTTGGTAGCATTTCGGATAATTTCCTCACCTAGAGATTTCTTAAGAATCGCTACTTGCGATTTCTATAGAATCCCATCCTCGGGAGATTCACACTTATTTTGAAATTTCATGGATGCAAATGATGCAATCAAAATACAGATGATGCACATGAGAAATCCATTGTTTTCATTTTATTATTTTTTAATTCATTTATACTTATATTATTATTTTTTAATTTATTTATATTTACAAAATATTGTTTTTATTGAAAAATCATACTAAATATTCCAATACGTTGGTAACATTTAGCATATTCTTCTCACCTAGAGATCAGTTAGGAATCACTACTTGTGAATTCCATAACATCTCATCATCGGACATTATTTATATCTTATTTATTTTTAATTTGTTTTACTCTTTATTTTGAAGTCTTGTTTATTTGTTTGTTTAAAATATTTATTTATTTGTTAATTTATTTCATATAAGTTGATTATATTAGAAATCTTAATATCGAACTAAAATTATTTGAATACCCCAATACGCTGGTAGTATTCAAATATTTTATTTCGACCTAAGGATAATCAAAGAATCACTACTTGTGATTTCTAAGGAATCCTATCATCGGAGATCCTTTTATATTTAAGATGTATATTCTTATATTTTATTTCAATACTTATATTTGCATTTATCGATGTATTTAGATTTATTTATTTATTTATTTTTTTTTTATTTCTTACTATTTTCTCATATTATTATTTTTATTACCATTTTTATATTTATTTTTTTTGTACTAAGAAATCTTATTAATATTTTCTTTATATCGGAATAAAATCATTTAAATGTCCCAATACGCTGGTGACATTAAAGATTTTATCTCGACCCTAAAGATTGTCGAAGAATCGCTACTTGTGATTTCTTCGACATCTTATCATCGGAAATTTAAAATTTGTTACTCAAATTTATATCTAAATTTATATCTATTTATTTTTTTACCTTTTTTATTTTATTTTTTATATTTATAAGAAACGTTGATATCGAGATAAAACAAATTAGATATTCCAATACGCTGGTAACATCTAATGAATTTTCTCGATCCTAAAGATTATCGAAGAATCACTACTTGTGATTTCTTCGAAATCTTATCATCGAAGTAATCCCCTCTTTTTTTTTTACTTTTATATTGTTAAATAATTTTATTGCACTTGTATATGGATATATTTTTATAAATAAATATAACAAAGTTTATATATATATATATATATATATATATTTTTAAATTTTATAATTCCCCATTCATAAAAAAAAAAAAAACTACTAAAAGAATTATTTTATCATTATGAATGAACTTTAGACGTGCACCTAAGCTACTCACCAACAATTAAACTTCAATCTTGTCTAAGTTAAATAATCAATCATGGAATATTCTGATCTAATCAATAAACATTGATCATAAATACACATGAAACCATCAAACAAATATTTGAAAGCAATTAAAATATAGGTACGTGAGCACTGTATCTTACCTTTCTATTCCCTTGTTTCTTTTGTTAAATATTGTAGCAGCAAGAGTCACCTCCAAGTAGCAACGTGTCTAGGCTTGAAGCAAAGTGTCCAAGCTTCCTGTTTCCTTGGTTCGCTTTTTGAATATTGCAGCAATAGGAATTTGCCTATGGGCATCAACGTGCCCAAGCCTGAAGCAACGAGGTGAAGGGCGCACAACAGCTTAGGGTGGTGGAGTAGCAAAACGTGACGGTGGTGGCGACCAACAACCGTGATCTTCACAACACAACGGCAAGTTGGTGTAGGTGGAAACCAGAGCAAAGCCACACAGGTGTAAACTTAAAAGTTGCACTCAGTTGCAAAACCCGACTGACAAACCTCTTTTTTATATGCTTTTGTTCACATTTCTGTTTGTACTTTTCAATAGAGAAAAGTCTATAGCAACTCCACAACAGCAACAAATGGGCGACACTGCAGGCTAGCAACGCAGTAGCGAAAACTTGGAGCCAGAAGTGGGTTCGGACAGGGACAACGTAGAAGACGGTGCAAGGCTGGAACCGTGAATGGTGCAGGAGCGATGATGAAGGTGGCCAGCTGTTGGGCAAGAATAGTGCCTTCCCCTTTTCTTTTATGTTTCTGTTTCACGTTGCAGCAAATAGCTATGGTGACAGTGGTGTAGTAGCAGCAACGGGGATATGCAGCAATGGTAGAAAGGAGCGGCAAGGAGGTGGCAGAGGCAGACGAAGATGATGATACAATAGAGGAAGACAGTGGCGTAGCAACCAGCAGCAAGGGACGATGTGCAACAATAGGGTTTCCCTTTTTTTTTCTTCCCCCTCTAAGGTTTTTCTCCTCTCTCCCTCCATTTTTCGTTTCTTCTCACCTCTTTTATTTGATTTTGATCTTTTAAGGAAAGGACAAAAATATTAATTCTTTTCCCCTCAATTTCGATCCATGATTGTGGCTGTGGGATTTTTTTATTCAATCATTTTTTGTTTTACCCTTCTATTTTATTTTTGGTAATTTATTTTCAGCTTTTATTCCATTTAATTATTTCCTTTTTTGCATGATTTATCTTCCTTTTATTTACTTATTCAAATTTGGTCTAAATCTCTCAAGTCAACCTTGGCTTAAATTTGCATAATGCATGGGCATTTAATTTATTTTTTATTATTTTTTATTTTTTTGCTTGTTTTTTTTCAATTTTTTTTAATTAAAGTTCTTCGGACAAAATTCGTGTCTACAATTATAATGAGGTGGAATGTTACTATTGTGGAGAGAAGGGTCATATTCAAACATGTTGCAAGACATTGAGGGAGGATATGGTTGCATTCAAGAAGGCTCAGCAAAAGAGTGATGATGAAAAGAAGAATGAAACATGTGTTGCTCTAACTGATTTAGAAGATGATGTATTGGCAACTTGTTTAGATGGGTCTCATACTTATGAGAAAGGTTGGGTTTTGGATTCAACTACGTCAATGCATATTTGTAATGATAAAGATCGATTTGATGAATTGATAGAGGTTGAAAGTTTAGGCAATATTGCAGTTGGGAATGGTAAGAAAGTAAAGATTGAAGGTATTGGGAGTGTTCAACTCAAGCTTCATGATGGTGGTGTCAGGACTCTTCGTAATGTGAGGTATGTGCCTAGTTTTAGCTACAAGTTGATTTCTTTGGGCGAGTTAGCTTCATATGGGTACAAATATGTTGGTAATGATGATTGTTGCAAAGTATACAAGAATGGTGATTTAGTTTTGCAAGGAAAGAGGAATGAGAAACAACTATATTTGCTTGATGATGCAAAGGATAGAGTTGTTCCCAAGAATAAGAAGAGTCAAAGGCATGTTAGTTTTTCATGTGTTGTTGAGCAGTTTGGGGAGTTTAAGGATTGAAGTCAAGGGAGGATTTGTTGAGGTTTGCCTTGAATCTCACATCGAAAGTATATGAGAAGTTATAAGAGCTCTTCCCTTATAAGTAATGTGTCAGGCTTTGTTTGTAAAATATCTCAAAGAGTTGTAAACACCAATAGAATAATTAGGATTTGGGCTATTATAAAAGGTGTAGTTTGGTTCTTTGGGTAGTTCGGCTTTGGCTTTGTAAAGAGTTTGCAATTTTTCTCTTCTAAAAATTACACAGTTGTAATTATTTGATTGGTTATTGTTCGATTGGGTGGTTATAGGCCAATTTGGTTGGGCCAAACCACATTAAAAATTATTGTATTTATTTTTGCTTTCTTCCATTTTTGTAGGCATTTGGTTAGAGAGATATTTTTTCCAACATGCATAAGGTTTGGAATGTACATTAAAATTAATTTATGGTTGAAAATTAATGGCGTTAAATTGAGTAAGAAGATAAATGAAATTAGTTATAAAAAATGATTTGAATAAAAATAAACATTGATTTTAAAGTAATGATCTTTTGCCATTACTTTGTGTTCTTCAATTTTGATTTGGTCAAAAGCAAACGTAATAAACTTTTGACATTATTTATCAATTGCACTAACTAGATTCCAAAGTTTCAGTAGAGGCAATTGTCCCCACAAGCCATGATCCATGCACCTAGATATTAACCAAGTTGAGAAGTCGTCGGTCACACATCGCTCTAGTGTTTTCTTTTGGAAAGTCTACGGATTTCTTTTTCAATCAGTTCAATTAACTTCCTCTCTTGTCTAAATTTTTAAGAATGAAAAATGTGAGATTTGATTAATTTGGTGATGGTGATTTGGAGATATCATCCTACCGTGCATGATTTTTATATATGTCTATAAAAGAGACAGATATCAAAATAAAGGATCGATAATATTGCTTGATTTTCCCAACTAAAACACCATATTTCGAGATTGCTTAGTTAGGTAATTACGGAGATTTAATGTTTATTAAATATTTAACTTAAAATTAATCGACAGTAGATGAGGGTTAAATTTAAATATAAGAATATAAAGAATTGAATATTTAATAGATAAAATAAAGACAAAATTTTACCTCATGAGAATTTTAAAAATGGTAATAAACAAAACAGAATTTAAACTCTGATACTATATTAAGCATTTAATTTAAAATTAATTATCAATAGATGAAGCAATCCAACTTAAATATAAGACTATAGAAAATAGCGTAATTAACATATACGAGATAACACTATTTTAACCATATTCAACTGCAAAACATTTTTCGTCAAAAAGCCATGGTGAGGAGGGGCAAAAATCTATATGCATGTCAGGGGATAAACCACTGCTTCAATTTCATCAAAGAAATCAACAATAGTTTCTTCAATAAACTGAGTAATTTTGGAAGCTGCAAATAGCTGCTCAAACACAGCAACCCAGCAAACATTGGATGACTATTGATTCAGACATGATCCTGCTAGCTTGCTTATGTTAAAAGAAAATGACATATTTTGCATTATTTGATTCTCCAAGTCGGCAGTCCAGCCGCGACCAGGATTTAGGAGATCCGTGAGCAAGCTAATCAACAGATTTGTCATCGTTAAACTGGTCGATTGACTAAAGGAGTTCGACGCTGACAGAATGATGTCATTTTGTTTCCAATTGCAACGGTGAACAGAAGAGTCAAGCTATTGTTCACATAATCATCATTAAATAAGTAGTATTGTTCAATTATTGAGGAAACGGGTCAGCATTTTCTAACTTCTAAGCTATCTCATCCTGTTCATTCACTTACCGCACCTTGTCTGTGATCATTTGTTTGAACGTTGTTTCTACGCCTGAAATAATCGGGCGCCGCCTTCCTTCGGACTCGACAAATTATTCAAACGCCAGATTTCCAGCTATACTTCAGGAAACAGCATACCTCTTTTGTCGTTTGTACAATGTTGCAAACTGCATTGGAAGTTAAGATAACGCAACTCGAATCACTTCCGATTTTATAATTATATCAGATACATACACACATACATACATGCATGCATATTTGTTTTATACATAAATACATACGTATATCTATATCCACCTACAAATATATGTAAAAGATAATTATTTTATACACCGTTTTCAGTGGAGTTATTTTTACTCTACAAATGAAGTTGAGATAATGACATATGTATTATTTTTTAATATTTTTAAAAGATATGTGTCATCATTTTAATACCTCTTGTGAAGTCAAAAAACTCAATTAATAGTGTATGGGATATTAATCCACATTACAACAAAAATAGCTTTTTTGCGGCATTTATTTAGTGGCGTTTTCTTGTTAAACGTTGCTAGATGCCGTGTTTTTAACCAAGTCACAGCATTTTTCAATTAAAACGCTATAAAAATTAACAAATAGTGGTTTTTTTAGATTAAACGCCGCTAAGTTAATCAAGTAGCGACGTTTCTTTCTTAAAAATGCCACTATATTTTAAAATAAAGTAAAAAATAAAAATATTTATTTTAATTGTTTTAATATATATTTTATCAAAAAAAGAAAAAATATATTAAATAGCGACTTTTATGAAATTAAATGCTGTTATTCTAAAATTAAATATATAAAATAAACATAAAATAAATGTTTAAAATTTTGATAAAAGATAGTTTTCTTAAAAAAGGTTTTCTTAAACATAAAACATTGTTTAAAATTTCGTAAATTTCGATCAAAAACCTCTTCTCTCCCTTGACACCGTTCTTCCCAAACCCGGATTTGTTAAGTTTCTCGTCAATTCTCTGTTCGATTATTACAATGTTGTTCATATTTCTCGATTCTCTCAAATTCCCGTCTTCGATTCCCTCTTAGTTTTTAAATTTTCTCTCTCTGATTATCTTTCCAGGCCTTCAAGCATCTAAACTTTAGCAGCGTTGGGATTCTCCGACTCTCGTCGATTCAAGGCTTAAAATTTTGCATTTTAATACCTTTATTTGCTTCTAATTTTGACTTGGTAGCTGATTTCTAGTTTTAATTTGGTGGCATTAGGGTTTAGCTGATTCACTTAATTTACCAGATTACACATCTTGTATTATAGAATTTATTGAAGACTCTTCGTATCCACATTGTGATGATATTGTATGATAAAGGATGGATGAATTGTTATTCACTTCTGTTTTTCAACTGCCATTTCCATTAGTATATTAAGGATTTTGAAATAATTATATAATTTCTCTTGTATTTCATAAATATAATTTAAATAATTTTGGATATGTAAATAGGAGGTATTATGTTTCAGGACATAACTACTCTGTTACTGGATCCTGAAGCATTCAAGGACTCAGTAGATTTATTCATTAAGAGATACAAAGGGAAGAATATTTCAGTTGTTGCAGGTAAAAGAAAGTGAAGAAAGATAAAAGAAAAAAAAATTCAAATGAAAGCTTTTTTTATTTTGTTACTATTATGGTTCTTGATGTGCTGAAGATTTGATTCAAAGCTTTTTAAGAACCTTTTTATCAGCTTTTGATTAGCACCAAGCAGGGGTGCGGTCCATGCTTAGTAGAAAGTAGCTTCTGTGAAAACAGGTCTATAAAGGATATGCCTCTTCAAGTTGCATAAGTTTCTGGTTGTCTTTTTGAAATGCTCTTTTACAGATTATGGAATGGAACTGATTGTTTTTTGTTTTAGATTTCATTTCTCGTTTGACTATCATCCTTTGCTAGTGGGGTGTGCCATTGATTGCTCCCACTCTCTGTCTTAAACTTCTTTTGTTTTCCCCTTTGAAAGCCTCTCATTTGCTCTCTTTCTCTCTCACATTCTTGTTGTGGTCATGTGCTTGGATCCGATTTGGTTTGATGATGGTTGGTGATTGATGCCCACCTTCCTGGAGGTGGACCCACATGATGTAAATTGTGATTGGAGCTTTTTTCATCATTTTTTAAGCTTAAGAATAGAACCATGATGTGGATATCTGCTCTATTACTGTTGGATGAATCGATGCATTTGTTGTTTCTCTTTTATATAATAACAATCACAGGGATTGGAACTCTTAAATAATGAAGTAATTAAATGGTTTTTATTGCATCATTTTCCCTTTCATTAGTTGTTGCAATTTATGAAATTATTGAATGACTGCGGGTTAGATCAATGGATATCAAAGCTTATTATGGTAGTTGAAGCAGTTTATAGTTCTGTAGCCTTTATGTTTTAACTGTTTGTTTTGATTGAATAGTGTCTACAGAACATGCATGCATAAAATTTATTGAGTTTAAGTTTGAAACTTATTTAATTTATTATTGTTAGATTGTTATTTACCAATTTTGGCTTTTGTAAATTTGAGGAGATGTGACCCTAAAGATGTAGAAAAGATGGTGACTATTTTGTAATGCATGTATGTTACTAAATCTTCTTAATGCTTATTGCATTTACTATATCTTTGTAATGCTAATGTTTTTGAATTATGCGTTGCATATTTGTTTCAACATTGAATGTGTTCTATTCATTTACCAATCAATGTTGGTGGATCTCTTCTTTGATTTTGTGATTGAGGGCATCTTAATTTCTTTTATATTACTAAATCAATGCCTGCTTCTTGGATTAGATGTTTGCTCTTCTTTCTAAGTGGGCAGCATACAGCAGCTATTTTGGGCTTGGCATTTTGGATGGGATGTGATGATGTGCAGACAGAAACTCTGGCTTGAATCTGTAGAGGTTGAACGTCCTCTTCCTAACTGCTAGTTAAGTGACAGTTGTTGTAGTCAGAAGAAACAAACAGAAGTAAAATAGCCTGAGGCGTGCTGCAATCGCACTGTCCTTAAGGATTATTTCACCGTAGGTGTAATCCCCCAGGATTCAACAGGCTCTTCTGGGATTGCCCAGGTAACAGGAACAGCAAGAAAGAAAGAATATTATTCTAACCCAGCTGGAAAAGTAGAAAGAGCAAAGAAGCAGAGAAAGTTGTAAGAGGGTTAAAGAAGCTGTATTCTATAGCCCTCTATTTATAGTAAAAATTGGATACAGAAAATCTGTAGAAAATCGTAATAAAATCGTAATAAAATCATAATAAAATCAGCACATAATCTGGAGAAAATCAAGATAGGATTTTGACTAAATCTAAGAGAATATTTAACTAAATCTGAAACAAATCTTGTCAAAGTTTTAGATAAACCAAAACACTACTTTTCAAATAAGGTTAAATACAGAAAAATAATTAAATAAAAAATGAATATGGTAAAAGTCTTTTTAGAAATATCAAAATATCCAACAATCTCCCACCTATTTCAAAAAGACTTTTGAAAGAAAAAATATGTTGCTGGGTTAATTATAAGTATAATGCTTTGTATCTAGTGTCTTTTGGACTTGAACCAGACCTAGAATAATAAAACTTATTTTACTGAGTAATTGGTGAAGGTTTTAACTTCTTGAACCAATAACTCATTATTGTAAAATAGAGGTCTTATTAATCACACTATACTTTCACAATTCTTTACTGTTCGACGCCGTTTTGCGCTATTAGGCCATGCGCGTGCCTGGTTATTTCATGAGTGCTCTAGAAATTATGCCATAATTTCATAGGAGCGGCCCCACTCCACACTCACATAGGTGTTTTCATCAAGTGTATACTGCAATGATATACACCACCCATAAGGGATATGAAAAACATTAAGAGCTTTAGCTCATCCTCTCAAATTCATGCAATCTAGCACTTACACACATCATAGGAATGGACAAATTTATTAGTGCTAGCAGGAATAACAGTGACTTGTTATTACCCATTGAACCTTATTCATGGGATCTCCAATCACAAAGGTTGGGTTACCATCACCATTATTCTCAAATTGGCTTAAGTCTCATTCCCTTCGATGTTTCAAAATTTTCTCCTCAAAGGTTTAGTTAGAGGATTGGCCAAATCCACTTCTGACTTCACATAATCAATTGATATAATACCATCTTTCAGCAGCTGCTTAATCACATAGTCTCAAATAAATGTGTTTATTTTACCATTGAAAGTTTTGTTCTTTGCAATGGCTATCACAATACATATACACAAAATATGTTGGTTTTAAACCTAACAAAATATTAGCTAAGAGGTTTCTCAACCACTCAGCCTCATCACCAGCCAATTCCATAGCTACAAATTTTGATTCTATAATGGATTTAGCTATAATAGTCTTTTCGGCTGATCTCCATGCAACAACACCCCTACCGAGAGTAAAAACATAATCATTAGTGGATTTTGTCTCATCTGAATTTGAAATCCAATTAACATCACTGTATCCTTCCAATACAATGGGAAATCCACCATATATCATAATTCATGGTACCTCTCAAATTTCTCATGATCATTAATCATCTCAGCACTAGTGATCATCTAGTAGCTGAGGTACGTGTCTCGATTAGTTGTCGGACAACCAACAGACCTATATATGTATAAATCGGTATCCATTGCAATACAGGTAGACTCAATGATATATATACATATACAGGCACCGAAATGCCACACAGGCACAACACAATGCCACACAGGCACATCACAATGCCACACGGGCACATCACAGTGCCATACAGGCACATCACAATGCCACATAAGCATAACACAATGCCATATGTCTCAAGTATCAAAATCCATGTACAGACAACTATAAAACAAAGTTTATATAGTCAAAGTTTATATCATATAAACACATGTAGTTTGAAAGCATTAGCATACATAAAACATACTCTGAACAGTTGTCACATAATACCAAAACACTTTAGCAAAGCTATCAGAGTAATCGCTTTCACATCACATATAGATTGGATTTTATACTTTCATAAAATAATATTAGAAAACACAAGTGAATTTCGATGCAAAGTAGCATTACTGAAATGCATAATGATATTGACACACGATACAGGCCTAACTAGCCTTATAGAGTCTGCCTAGAGTGATTCTAACCAAAATACAACATTATAATGGTGTAATTATAATTTTCCCCAGTGCCACAATCATGTGAGCTGTCAACCTACACCATTATCTAATTCTAGCTGTATATAATTATTCCACAAAATATTAATATTATTTCAATCACATTTACATCTAAGTGCCGATAGTAAGACCCCCACCATTACTATGGTTCTCTTAGTATCCAATGAACATTTAAAAATTACTTCACCAAATATTCATAGTAAATTCACAATGTTCAAAACATCAAGCGATTATTAAATTATTTAATCTATGGATTTATCCATATTCATTTCATCACAATACCATCATTACTTATTAAATTCCATGATTTCATAATCAATTCTCAGCATATCAAATCTATGCAAATTATTACATACTAAGTATTATCTGATCATGGGATTATATCCCAATTTTCACAAAATATAATCATATGTATCATTTTTATTTTCTTCATACCATAAATCAATTTAAATCATTGTATATATAATCCTCAAAGACATTTAAACTCTACAATTAAATCATGCAACTCTCAATGATTTAATTTAACAATATGTCATCTAACATAAATGTACATTACTTGTACCTTTTACCTCGATGATTGCGACGGTCCCTAGAGTATGGTGCATCACGATAAAAAACATATTCAATGCTTCAAAATCTTTTGCCACGTGTCAGGCTCTTGCTTCTATTGAAACTCATTTTTCGGAAAAGATTCCAAAACAAGATAGTAACTCTGAGGCGTTTCAGATTTGGGATTTTGACGATGTTTTTGGGAAGGTAATCCTTAAGATTGTTGTAGTCAGAAGAAACAAACAGAAGTAAAATAGCCTGAGGCGTGCTGCAATCGCACTGTCCTTAAGGATTATTTCACCGTAGGTGTAATCCCCCAGGATTCAACAGGCTCTTCTGGGATTGCCCAGGTAACAGGAACAGCAAGAAAGAAAGAATATTATTCTAACCCAGCTGGAAAAGTAGAAAGAGCAAAGAAGCAGAGAAAGTTGTAAGAGGGTTAAAGAAGCTGTATTCTATAGCCCTCTATTTATAGTAAAAATTGGATACAGAAAATCTGTAGAAAATCGTAATAAAATCTTAATAAAATCATAATAAAATCAGCACATAATCTGGAGAAAATCAAGATAGGATTTTGACTAAATCTAAGAGAATATTTAACTAAATCTGAAACAAATCTTGTCAAAGTTTTAGATAAACCAAAACACTACTTTTCAAATAAGGTTAAATACAGAAAAATAATTAAATAAAAAATGAATATGGTAAAAGTCTTTTTAGAAATATCAAAATATCCAACAACAGTTTGGTGTGCTTGAGGTTTTTTGGTGCACTTCTAAAACCGATTCCTTGTAATTACTTTTCATTATGCACATGTAATTATAAGAAAGTGTATTTCCTTAGATATCTTGTGTAGGATTCTTTCACTCTACTTTTAAATTGTTGAACTATTGAATTACTCTATATATACAACTCTTCTACTCTACTACAGGATGATTGTCTGTGCTCTTCTGAGGGTTTTTTTTTTTCTATTGAGATTAATGTGTCTTGAGTGTATGAATTAATCTTGTGGTTTTGCAAAGTTAGCAATGGTTGAAGTTGCTCAAACGGAGCCTGCATTAGAGGGTGAGCTATCATTATAATTGTAATTCATATTAAAATATTTTCTAAAAATATAATTAAAAAATCATTAAATAGAATCAAGTTAAAAAACAAAATTAAATTTATAATTAAAAAATATAATCAAATAAAAAATATAAATTAAATTGTATAATTAAAAAATATAAAATCAAATTATATAAATAAAAATATAAAGAAAAAGAAAAATTAAAAAAATTAAAACTTGAATAACCCACATAGCGGCATTTTACCTATAAACGCTGCTAAAATAGCGGCATTTATAGAAAAAACGCCACTAATTTAGCAACGTTTATAGGAAAAACGCCGCAAGTAGCAGCGTTTATAGGAAAAACGCCGCAAGTAGCAGCGTTTATAATCGTCGTTAACTTCTGTATAAACTCCGCAATTTTAGCACCTTTTTGTAGAATGCCGCTATTTCTCTTGGTGTTTCTGTCTAGTGCCATGAGTATTTAGCGGCGTTTTTAACCGCCATTAAATGACAAGAAAATGCCGCTAAAAATTTATTTTGCTGTACTGGGCCAATGTGTAAATTACAAATGCGTAAAATTAATTTTGTTTTACCAAGTAAACAAGATGCAAAATTTGGTCATAAGTTATAAAAGTTTTCTAATGCCAAATAAAAATTTATTTGGATGAACGTTAAGATTAACTCTAATAAAATAGAGATTTTGTTTGGATTCAATCAGAACCTATGGTAAAGCACGATTGGGGTAAAAAATGTTCAAATCGTGCCATTTAATTTGTTTGGTATTCCATTGGAAAAAAAAAAGCACCATTACGTTCATTTTTTTATTTTTTTAATTAATAAATACATAAATAAAATAATAATTAATTTTGTTATCAAATACAGCATAAGTAAATGAACAAAAATATATATCTAAATAATTAAATAATTAATTAAAATGAATAATAACATAAATAATAAAGTACATAAATATTAATAATTTTATTTTGAAATGTATAAAAGTATTATTGTTTTTCAAATAAAATTCATATATTTATCAACAAAAATATTATTTGATAAAAATAATTTAGGTATTTTGTATATGCTCCATTCTGTCCAAAAACTTAATTTGTAAAATTATAAATAAATAACTTGGTTGATTAGGTGGCATCATATTTTTTTTATTGATTAGTTTTATTTAACAAGTTAGGATAATTTAATTTATTAATATGATTTGATTTAACGTTAGGATTAATTTAATTAATATTAGGATAATTTAATTATAATTGTTTTAATTTGTAAGTTTGGACTAGGATTAATAAGGTATTATTAGAATAAATTTTAGATTAAATAATGAGGAGAGCTATAGATTATTTCATTTTTAATTTAGATTAAGATTATTTAAATTAATAAATTAAGGGATAATATAATATGAGATAATTAAAAAAATGATAAATCTGAAAATTTAAAAGAAAACGATAAAAAGAGATTTAATTCAACTTCGACTTTAAAATTAAGTGTTTATAAAACAAAGTATTATCAACACAATAGGAGGGTCCAAGGTAAAAAATACACAAGGCTTGAAACTGAAGTGGAGAAGGTTTGAAGTGTTTTTGTATGGTATGCTGCGAAATACAGTGTTGATTTGGTGCTATTCTCCTTAGGAATATTTAGACTAAAAGTAGAGCTTGGTTTGAGGAACGTAAAGTCAATTCACGTGTGACACATTTGCTTGTCCTGATTTTGTAAGTACCCTTTTTCCGTATTAACGTTCTATTTTACTAAAGAGCATATCTATGGTTTATTCAATATCGGATCTATTAAAAATAACTCCACTATTATCCTCTTGTAATAAACAATTAACTTCAGGCAGAGGATCCCTAATGAACATAATTTCAACAGTGTTAGCATGTGCTAACTTTGCCTTACAATCTGCACATCTATCATGATTAATAGAGATAGGGAAGTTCTGGCAAACAAATTTAAAGAAAATTGACCTGTTGGAGTAAGCTTCCAAGATAGAGAACTTAAAGAAAATTGACATGTTGGAGTAAGCTTCCAAGATAGAGAATCCCTTAATTTCCAAAGGAAATCTGTAGATCTAAGAAAGATTCCTACCCTAGAGCCTTGGACAAAATCGAAACCCATGATGTTTCACTCAATCTTTTGATGTATTTTTCTGTTTGCTTGTGGATTTGTCTAAAAATTTCTTTTTTGTTGTTTGTATTGGTTTTTTCTTGGTGTGTGTGGCTGTTGGGTACGGTTTGAAAGTGGGGGTTCAGAGTTCTGGGAAAGATGGCCAAATGGGATTGGTTACCGGGAATGGTAGTGTGTAACCATAGAGATGGAGGATTTCTGGGTTGGCAGTCGCTCACGGTGACAAGAGTGGGAGGTTCACGGTGACAGGGCCATTTTAGAAATGCTAGGGCTGTAATTTGGGCAGCCATAGAACTTTCCTTGTTCCATGCCATCGTCGAATCGTCGAGGTGCAGAGCCCTTGATTTACAGTAGCAAACGAAATTTCATTTTTTTTTTAATTTTGTTTATATTCTTTAATTGGTAAAATCATTTGTTTGAAAATATAGAGGTAAATATGATTTGGCATTTTCAATGACAACTGAGGTGGTTTTATGGTCCACATGATAGCATCTGATTGGCTTATATTTCCCGTCATCATTTAATCAAACACCGTTAGTTTTTGGAGTTAAATATGTGATGGAAAGAAAGTTTAGGTACCAAAATGATAACAAAAATTTATTAAGTGCCAAAGTGATATAGTTCAAGAGTTAAGTTATACATTAACCTTATATAAAAGAATCCCATTGATGATATGCTGACATTTGTCCTTTTTTTTTTTTTTTTACTTCTTGAGTTGGCAAGAAGATGAGTTAAAAAGCTAGTTGAGTTCTTTGATGTTGTGGGCTTTGGGTTTGTGCTAAAATGATTGCAAACATGGTTAGTCAAACGAAAAACTCATGCTTTTTTATTTCACAAAAAATGCTAATTAAATAATCCTCAACTTTTTTTTATTTCTCGTTACATTATTTTAAAAATTAATAAAATAGTTTAGTTTGTTAAGTAAATATATATTGGATTTTTTTATAATAAAAACTAATTAGTTGGGTCAAAAGTACTTTAAATTATTTTGTAAGAATAGATAGGTTTTTTGACTTTTGTATGGATTTCAACTTCATTTTTTTTTGTCTTTTTTACTTAGAGTTATTTTTAAATATTTTTTTACAATTTTTTTAAGAAAAAAATATCAAGCATACATATTATTTTATTAATTTATATTTTTAAAATAATTAATTTTGAAGTTTAAAAAAATGAATTAAAAAAAATTATTTTGTTATACTCTAATCTTCTTTTTTATTAATCAAATATTTTTCTTAAACATAAATCAATATATTTGATAAAAAAACTATTCATATATATAAATATATATAAATATTCAACTCAATAATCAATATATTTTCTTACATTTAAATATTATTACAACATGTTATATAAATTTATAATTATTCTTATGTCATGAACTCATTTCAATATGTATTAAACATTTAACCCAATTTCTGGTAAAAAAACAATTAACCCGAAGCAAAGCAAGGGATATGATACTAGTTTAGACTAGAGGTAGAGCTTGATTTGAGGAACTTAAAAGTCAATTCACGTGTGACACACTTGCTTGTCCTGATTTTGTAAGTATCCTTTTTCTACATTAACGTTCTTTTTACCCAAGTGTTCCTAGTCTTTATTCTCTTTTTTTATTTTATTTTTTTGTTTTACTAAAGAGCATATCTATGGTTTATTCAATATCGGATCTATTACAACTAACTCCACTATTATCCTCTTGTAATATACAATTAACTTCAGGCAGAGGATCCCTAATGAACATAATTTCAACAGTGCTAGCATGTGCTAACTTTGCCTTACAATCTGCACATCTATCATGATTAATAGAGAGAGGGAAGTTCTGGCAAGCTGGAAGAACATTAGCTAGAGGGTCTCAAGTTTAACAGTATCTTTAACCTTCTTAACAACTTTTAGGGAATCTGATTCAACAATCACTTGTCGAAAACCTGCATAACTAGCAAAGTTAATTCCAGGGAAAATAGCAAAGATTTCAGCCCTCAAAACAGTACCCCATCCCAATCTTTTTTTTTTGGGTGAAAAAACGGAACTTAAATTAACATCAAACCAAGTTCATCTACAAACCGTAAGTCTAGGTGAAAAACAATCTAGACGATCATACAAAAGGTGTAATGACATGTTATTAGGTGGGGAGTCGGAAGAAACAAAAGAAGAGTTTAGATTAGTCTCCATTTTGGCAAGGAAATTAGGGCAGCTTTTGAATAAGAGCCCTGCAATCACAAACAAAGACATTGTGAGGATGCGAAGGATTAATCCCATTAATGAGTACCTTATAACGTTTAAGGACTCACATTCAATAATCAAGTTATTAAATCTTCTATCAACTGCAACTTGGAGACCATCTCGCAGACCCCATAACTTAGCGGCCTAGTGGTGAATCCCACCTTGCGGGAGTAAACACCTAACCATATGCCCTCAGCGTTTTAGAAGATGCCTCCTGGCCCAGCTTTTCCCCGGTTGCAATTGTGAACCATCTATGTTCAGTTTGATAAAGTTTTTCGGGGGAGGGCTCCAGCTAACACAAACCCGATGCTTGCTAATTTTGTGAGGATCAGGAGAGGAAATAGCCCAGAACTCCTTCATAAGGCCTTGAAGTTTTCTAAACTAATTGTGTTTCTGATCATTGATATTATTGAAGACATAATCATTCCTGTTCTTCCATATAAACCACAAAGAGAAAGGCAAGATCACCCTTCAAGGAATGGACTACAGGAGAAGTGGTTTTAGAGTTGAAATTTGCGAGAATCCAACTATTAAGATCCAAAGAGAAAGAATAGACCATCTTTTGCGGTGTGAAACGCATATCCCATAATTCCTTAACAAAACGATAGTCCCTTAGACAGTGTATTTTATATTCTTCCTCCAAATTACAACGAGGACAATAGGGATCAATAACATCCCCCTAGAGACCAGAACTTGACGTGTTGCCACCTTATGGAGTTTGGACAGCCAAAGAAACGTCTGAATTTTGGGCAAGGTGGGAACTTTCCACACCTCCTTCCACATGATGTTAGTGATTGGGATTCCTCTCATGGCTAACTTGTCAGCAGAATTTAAAGAAAATTGACCTGTTGGAGTAAGCTTCCAAGATAGAGAATCCCCTGTCGGATCCTCCAAATGCAGCAGAAAGCTTACAAGATAGAGAATCCCCTGTCGGATCCTCCAAATGCAGTAGAATAACCTGTAATTTTGTTGAATTTCAACTGTGATCAGAGCATTTAGTATGGTGAAGTCCCATTCTCCTCTATTGGTGGCTACTACTGTAACAGTAATCGAAGTATCCTGTTGGAACCAAGGTCCGAAGATACTGGACTTGAGAGGCCCCAACCCCGTCCAATCATCCCGCTGGAAACGGGTCTGAGTTTCGGACTTAACAATCTATCCAGGGCCTTTATTGGGGATATTATATCCCTTTTGCATGCCAAACCAGGTCGGGGAGCAAGATATTTTGATACACTCCATTTCTATAGAGTGAGAGACGATGAGTCATGTTACAAGATAAAAATCTATTTTTTTTTTTTAGTAATCCAGTCTCATTTTTTGTCATTTTTCAGTCTAATGTTCACCAAATTGATTAAAATTTATTTGAAATTTATTTATATGAAAAACATGAAGAACTTAACAAAATTAAGGAAAGAATTAACAAATTAAAAGAAGGAATTAAATAATAATTAAGCGACCCAATATTTTTGCACTTTGATAACTTTATTCTCTATGGGTTTGAGATTAAGAAGGAAGAGAACTAATGTTGCTAGAGAAAGAGATAGATAAAAAGAAAAACTGCGGACCAAAAGTGATAGATGATCATGGATGTCTTTGTGAACTTTAAGGATTGTAGCATACCTTGACTAAAACGCTACTTACGTAAATAAACATTTTTATATTGTATGAAATCTCGAAAAACGAAACACCAAACCCAAAAGATTACATTTAAAGTCTATTAATATATAAAACCATAGTTTATTCAAACAGCAAAACGTTTATTTATAGATGACATTACAATAGCCTTACTTGAGACTGAAATCATATTCGATGTACATGAATCTTAAAAGATGAAATATTAAGCCACAAAAGACTATGTCTGAAACAAAAAAAAATAGTCTGTTTATATATAATAATACAATATTTAATAGAGGAAACAAGTCTTTCAATCTTCTATAAGAAATTACATTTTTCAATTAAACTGTTTTTGTACAAGTACAATAACTTTTATAAAAATGTAAATTTATATACTTGTAATTTTTAAAAACTACAATTTGTTGAAAATCGTAGTTTTCTTTTTTATTTTTAATTACATTTAAGTGGAATGTGATCTTTTATTATCTTAGATTATGCTTTTTATATAAATGTAGTTAGAGTCGTAATGCTTAAAATCTGAAAACAATTAAAATAAAAAAAATCTTTGTTAAAGATATTGAGCAAACTTGATTTCATTAACCATAACTTATTTTTTTTATGTAACTGTAGTTTATAACTTTTTCCTAATATTGGTATTTGCAATCTTTTAGCCCAAAATTTTATCTATTTTTTGTGGTCTTTTTCTGCTATCTTATGATATTAGAGTCCTGATGGAACACTGCTTCGTACCTTTTTAATTTAGTTTTATTTTTTTGTTCTGTTTTTGTTTTTTTCATTTTTCAATTTTTTATTTCCTTTATCTTTGTTTCCAAAAGTAAAATAATGTTATAAACAAAAATAATATACTCAGACTAAGATTAGACTAAACACTAGGTTATTGGGTTAACTCCAAATCCTAGGTGCAAAACCCATATGAAATTCTAAAACCAGTCGGCTTTTGAGCTTGAAATAATTCAAAGTCCAACATCGAATCAAATCTCAAAAACAAATAACAAATTCAATTCATCAACAAACAAATTTTACGATTGCATTATCAAAAAGTATCGAATGCAATCACTTGAGAATTGACTTAATTTTGGACTTGAACTAAGACTAAACGTAATGGATCAAAAGACACCTTCAATATTTCGCACAATATTACTAGTCGCAACTAAAACAAATTGGTGAAAACTCATTAATTTTTCACTGTTACCCAACATATTGATTTTTAATTTCTAAATATTAATAAAAATTTCTAAATATTAATGATTATTAATAAACAAAACAAAGTGATATTTCAAAATCACAAATGATAAGATTATTCTAATAATAAGGCTCACTTCCGTGATTAAATTACCATGATAATACCAACCGATGCTAATTAAGGGCATCCCAAATTGATCTACTTAGTTTTTGACAAACTTGTAGAAAAATATACTTTTTGTTGGTTGTGCATTTCTCACCATTCCCAGATTCCCACTACAACGTGCTAGAGAAATCAATAGTCAAATCTTAAGTGACATACAAATGTGATAAGTTCCAACATTGTAGTGTTATCTAAAAAGTTGTTGGGTAGCTGGTGTCTAAACCGAACCTCGTCAGGGCGTTAGTATCAGAGCATGTAATAAAATTATTAGAGTACTGGTTGCGAAAAAAAAATGCTGGAATCTAAAATTTTTTGAACCTAATGTTTTTCGATAGTGTATTAGATAATAACTAATATATAAATAGTATGATTAGAGAATATGAAGAGAGTAAATATTTCATAAAGAGAACTCAACTGCGCTGTAAGTACTACTGCTAATCAGTTATCATACATCATGCAATTCCAATCACTTTTTCTTCGTTGACTGATCGACATTTAGATGTGTTTCTTGATCTACAATCTCTTTAGCCTATATAAGAAAAAAAAAATAGGAAAGGAAGAATGTCAGTTTGAGATTTTACTATTGTAATTCAAGGACGTTAAAATTAAATCAAATTCTTCAAAGTTTTTTATTTTTGAACAATTTCTATAAAATCCCAACTTTAATTTATTCTTTTCAACTCTCAACTTCTAAAATTTTTGAATAATTTCTAGTGACTTTTCGGAGACAATATGGGTAACAAATAGAAAGGTCTCAACAAGATAATTATAATGGTTCATGTGACATCTCATTTTGATTTTTATTTCGATAGAATCAATTTTTGAATATTTTGGCAAAATGAGTTTTCAAAGTTTTGATAATTTACTTTTGGATCATCAAAATCTCAATGTTTTTGGTCTAGCTTTCGGTAATTTTTGTATTGTAAAATGTGTTTTTTCCAATGATTGTGTTTTGAGCAGATTTTTTTTTATGATGAGCGTTGAGGTTTCAAAGCAAATCAAGTGTGTTTAGCCGAGAAATTTTAAAATTTTTGAAAGACTAGATATTTTAAAATGTATTAATTGAAATGATTATTATTCAATACACTGTCAATAGAGTTTTTAGAATTTACAAGTGGCATTAAGATGCTAACATATGTCCTGCTTTATTTGTTTTTTATTTATTAAATATTCTTTAAGGGGTATGTGTTAACATTTTTAATCTTGTTAGTGCAGTTTTAAAACTTAATTAACAATGTATTAGATAATAATCCTAATTAAAAATCCTACATTTATAATTATATTATTTGAATATAATTTTTTTATTGAAATGAATTTTTCTTATGAAATACTTCGTCCAAACAATATAAACCCTGGCCCCAAAAATATAGTTTTTAGTGATTTTTTTTTTGTGAAATTTGGTCATCAAAAAATGATATTCTGGTCTTCTTTTTTCCTTACTAGAATTTTGGTTTTGATTCTTTCGAAGTATGATTGTTGGGACAATTTTGGGACAAATTACACCTTTACATTTGATTTAATTTGTAAATTATAGTAGCTTATGTTGGGAAAAAATATATCCCTCAATCCAAATACCTACAAAAACTGAAAAAAGCAAAAACAAACACAACAACCTTTAGTGTGATTTGCCTAATCAAATTGGCCTATAAACTTAACTAATTTAATATTCAATCAACAATTACAATTGTACAATTTTTAGAAGAGAAAAATTGCAAACTTCTTACAAGCCCAACCGTAGAATTTTTAAAGAGAAAAATTGTAAACTCCTCACAAGTCAACTGTGCAATTTTTATAGATAAAAATTGCAAACTCCTTTTAAAGCCCAAAGCCGACCTACACCCTTATAATAGCTAAAACACTAGCTATTCTATCAGTGTCTATAACATTTTGGAATACTTTACAAATCAAGCTTAACACATCATTTATAATGAAAAAACCCTTATAACTTCTCTTATACTTTCAATATAGGATTTAAGCTAAATCCCAACAAATCTTTTATTGACTTGAATCTTCAATTTTTTCAAACTACTCTAACAAAACTTCTTCAAATCGAAGAATAATTTCACCATCATCCTCATCATCTTTCTCTAATCATCATCAATCATGATCATCTTCCTACAAATCATTATGGTCTTCATCATGGTGATCATCATCTTCATTTGCCTCATTTTTAGATATAGCTTTCTTTCTTTCGTAAGATCACAAATTTTTAGCTCTGATTCTACTAGTTAGGAAAAAATGATTTTAAAAATTTTAAAACTTCAAACATTTCGTTTTAATTATAAAAAATTGTTTTATCTATAATTATCAATTATGGTATAAATTTCAAAATTTGAGTTATATAAAATTTTTATTTATGTTAAAATTATATTATGAATAAAATTAATTTTTTATTTAAATATGTTATGCATAAATTCATATTAGTAGTGTCTAATTGTATTGTATTGAATAATGGCTTAACAAATCGTAAGGTGTTATGTGCAACAGGTGTAATAAATAAGTCGTTGCCAATAACTTTTTGATCGAGCGATTAAAAAAGAATTATGACATATAGTAATATGTGAATTTAAATTCTAAAAATTTTATCTTCAATTATTAAATATTTTCTTTGTAAAAAAAATAAACATATCATTTCTTTATTTATTATTTGAAACATTTAATTATTTATATTATATTCATATCTCCATTATACTCATGGATTATCAAATCTGGTAATTAGTTGATGGCATTCAACTGTTTAAATTCCCAAGACGGCCAATATGCATTAATTATAATATATTAGACTAGTCCACTCTCACTTGATTAAGTAGAGAAAATAATTTTTTTTTTTCGCTCAAGAGACACGTCATAATTTTCAAAATTGGTTGTTTTAGAGAGAACAATTTCGAAAAGCAGAGAACCATTCAATACATTAATAATTTAATTATAAAGTAATATTTTTATTTAACTTTTGATGAACCTCTTCACATATATATTATAAAAAGTTGCATCATCATCATTTGTAAGAAAATCATTTTGTCTTAAAGTCCTTTTCTTATGATATTGATTGACTTATCTAACCCATAACATGTCATTATGTCAAACATCGAATTTAATTCTCTTTCTTGTTGAAGGAAAAAGAAAGTGGATGATTATGCAATCTCATGATCACTTGTAGTTAATTGATCAAATTTTAAAGGGTGGAATGATATTGAAGTATTAACAAAATAATAAAATTGAGATGTAAGTTCAATTCATAACTTACTTTTTTTTGTAAAAAAGAAATATATATTTTGGTATAATTAAATTTTTTTTATTTGACAAAAAAACAATTGTTGAAATTTGAATTTCAAATTTATAAAATTTTTATAGTTTAAAAATAAAAATCTAGCTATTTGAATTAATATTGTCATAACGATTTTCGTCCGGGGACTCGATCGCTAGACGATTTTGGAAAAACACAGAAAAGAGGAGTCGCCACCAATCTTTTTTTGACTAGGTGTGATTGGTCACCTAAAATTATTTATCTTTTTAATAAAATCTTAAAATTAATTAAGTTTTATCAAAAAAATTTAATTTTTGGTCTGCGAAAACAAAGTTAGGGTTCGGGAGTTCGGTTACGCGTGGGGAAGGGTTAGCACCCCCACAACGCCCGTTAGAAAACGATACCACTTAATCATGTATTATCTTTTGATCTTAATAAAATGGTCTTAATTAAACATTTAAAAAGAAATTCATTTATTTTGAAATCAATTTTTTATTTGCTTATTATTTGAAATATTAAAATTTATTTTTATTTATGCTAAATTTATTTTTTTTATTTGAAATAAATGAGAATCTTTTGTATTGAAAATTATTCCGAAGTACCCCAATACTTTTGGTAGCATTTCGGATAATTTCCTCACCTAGAGATTTCTTAAGAATCGCTACTTGCGATTTCTATAGAATCCCATCCTCGGGAGATTCACACTTATATTGAAATTTCATGGATGCAAATGATGCAATCAAAATACAGATGATGCACATGAGAAATCCATTATTCATTTATACTTATATTATTATTTTGTAATTTATTTATATTTATAAAATCTTGTTTTTATTGAAAAATCATACTAAATATTCCAATACGCTGGTAACATTTAGCATATTTCTCTCATCTAGAGATCAGTTAGGAATCACTACTTGTGAATTCCGTAACATCTCATCATCGGAACATTATTTATATCTTATTTATTTTTAATTTGTTTTACTCTTTATTTTGAAGTCTTGTTCATTTGTTTGTTTAAAATATTTATTTATTTATTATTTTAGTGTTAGTTTATTTCATATAAGTTGATTATATTAGAGATCTTAATATCGAACTAAAATTATTTGAATACTCCAATACGCTGGTAATACTCAAATATTTTATTTTGACCCTGAGGATAATCAAAGAATCACTACTTGTGATTTCTAAGGAATCCTATCATCGGGGATTTTTTTTATATTTAAGATGTGTATTTACATTTATTTATTTATTTATTTTGATTCCTAAATTTTTACTTATTTAAAAGTTTTTATTTCTATTCACTTACTATTTTCTTGTATTTACCTATTTTTTATATTATTATTTTTTTACCATTTTTATATTTTTTATTTTTTTATACTAAGACATCTTATTAATTTTCTTTATATCGGAATAAAATCATTTGAATGTCCCAATACGCTGGTGACATTAAAGATTTTATTTCGATCCTAAGGATTGTCAAAGAATCGCTACTTGCGATTTCTAAGGAATCTTATCATCGGAAATTTAAAATTTGTTATTAAAATTTATATTTAAATTTATTTATTTTAAGTTTATATTTATCTACTTTTTACCCTTTTTTATTTATTTTATTATTTTTTTATATTTATAAGAAACTTTGATATCGAGATAAACAAATTAGATATTCCAATACGCTGGTAACATCTAATGAATTTTCTCGATCCTAAAGATTATCGAAGAATCACTACTTGTGATTTCTTCGAAATCTTATCATCGGAAATCCAAATTTATTATTTGTATTTATCTTTTCATTTATTTGTTTTATTATTTTTTATATTACTTTATTTGTTACTTTTTTTTTTAAAAAGCTCTCTTAATAACAAAAAATTACGTATGTGAAATTTTAACGTACTTAAAATACAAAGACAACTCTTTTTGCAATCTCTTTTCTAAAGAAATATATTTTTATGTAAATTCTTTTATCCAACCTAAAACTAAGTGCATGGATACGTACAAACAATGATGCATTTAAATAAAATATATATAAACTTGTCAACTTGTGTTATTTCCGTTTCTTTTTTATCATCACTGTTATTGCATGAAACAGAACCTATAAAGCATGAGGCAAAGAGTATACCTTGGCAAGATCTTTGTCTTTCTTCTCCACGCAGATTGCCCTCTCCCTGGCTTAGTAGAAGACAGCAAGCAACGATGATGATGGCAGTAGGCGTAGATGACACTGAGTTGTAGAGCAAGGGTCGCGGTACAGCGGAGAAGCACAGGGCAGGCGGCAGGTTTGTATCCCTTCTTTCACGACTCCAAGAAGAACCGCAACACTGCAGTAATGTCGCAACAGTAGGACTAGCGACAGTAGGGGCGAGATGCAGCAAGCTATGGTGAGTGATGAAGATGGCTCTGGTTTGGCGCAAGGAAGAGATGATAATGTAGGTGGCTCGGGTGAGGATGATGACTGTGATGATGGTGGTGCGAGGTAGGGCGGCAGTGGTGTGCGAGGGGCTGAACGTTGCAGGGAAGGGCTAGGCACAAGCCACGGCAGGGCAGCAATGGAGGTGAAGATGATGATGTTGTGGGCTGTGTCGGCGTTGGGAAGCAGGAGCAGTCCGTAACAGAAACATGAACTTGCAGCAGACCGTGGATGAGATGTGGTTGTCCTTAGTATGGTGGAAACTTAGCAGTGATGATGATGGATGGTGAACCAAGGCTTGAAGAGGTTGGGACAGCCAAGAAAAGGCTGCTCTGCCATGTAGATACCCCAAATGTGCAGGAAGCCAAGTTGAAGATGATAAACCGTGGCTATCGCCTGGCTAAGAGCAGTGGCCCCCGTTTTTTTATGGTCTTTTCTAAGGTTTTCTAGGGTTCTCCCCCCCTTTTCTGTGTCTAAAACCTTGCCCTTTTATAACCATGTAGTCCCTCTTTATTTAGCGAAGAAAAATCTTGATTTTAATGTGTTGATCCCGTGATTAGGGAATTTCTATTTTGTCATTTATTTTTTTATTTGACCTATCTTTTTATTCCTTTTTCATTGTATTATTTTTGGTAATTTATTTTCAGCTTTTATTGCATTTAATTATTTCCTTTTTTTGCATGATTTATCTTCCTTTTATTTACTTATTCATATTTGGTCTAAATCTCTTAAGTCAACCTTAGCTTAAATTTGCATGATGCATGGGCATTTAATTTATTTTTTTATTATTTTTTATTTTTTTTGCTTGTTTTTTTTTCAATTTTTTTAATTAAAGTTCTTCGGACAAAATTCGGTGTCTACAGCTGCCCCTCTTTGCACATTGCTGAGAATCAGGAATAGGGCAAAGACTTTAGACAACAATTTTGTCTGAAGTCATTTTTTTTATTTTTGGGAAAATTCAATTTTGATTCTCGAAAATAATACCTTGACTCCATACCAAGGCTCAACCCATGAGAACAATGGATTCGATTTGAAACACATAATATCTTGACTCCCTATTAAGACTTGATCCACTTTGAAAAGCTAAATTCGATTTTGAAACACATGATACATTGGCTCCTACCAAGGCTCGATCCACTGTGAAAAAGTGAATTCGATTTTGAAACACATGATACCTTGACTCCATACCAAAGCTCGATTCATTTTGAAAAAGTGAATTCGACTTTAAAACATAATACCTTGACTCCCTACCAAGGCTTGATCCACTGTGAAAAAGTGAATTCAATTTTGAAACATGATACCTTGACTCCCTACCAAGGCTCTATCTACTTCGAAAAAGTGAATTCGATTGTGAAACATGATACCTTGACTCCCTACCGAGGCTTGATCCACTGTGAAAAAGTGAATTCGACTTTGAAACATGATACCTTGACTCCCTACCAAGGCTCGATCCACTATGAAAAAGTGAATTCGACTTTAAAACATAATACCTTGACTCCCTACCAAGGCTTGATCCACTGTGAAAAAGTGAATTCAATTTTGAAACATGATACCTTGACTCCCTACCAAGGCTCGATCCACTTTGAAAAAGTGAATTCGATTTTGAAACACATGATACATTGGCTCCTACCAAGGCTCGATCCACTGTGAAAAAGTGAATTCGATTTTGAAACACATGATACCTTGACTCCATACCAAAGCTCGATTCATTTTGAAAAAGTGAATTCGACTTTAAAACATAATACCTTGACTCCCTACCAAGGATCAATTCAATTTGAAGAATGGATTTGATAGAAAAAAGTTTTTTTTCTTTAGAGAAATTCACATATTTGGAGCAAAGAAAAAAAGAAAAAAAAATCCATGATCCACAAAAATTTTGAGATTCGCATCTAGAAAAACTTGAAGAGTTACATCATAAGAGATTCGCATCTAGACTTGAAGATTCACGTTCTAAGAGTTTCACATCTTGATTTGAAAATTCACATTCCAAGAGTTTCTCATCTTGACTTGGAGATTCCCATCCTAAGAGTTTCCCATCTTGACTTGGAGATTCACATCTCAAGAGCTTCACATCTTGACTCGAATATTCGCATTCTAAGAGATTCACATCTTAAGAGTTTCTCATCTTGACTTGGAAATTCACATCCCAAGAGTTTCTCATCTTGACTTGGAGATTCACATTCTAAGAGTTTCTCATCTTGACTTGGAGATTCACATCCCAAGAGTTTCACATCTTGACTTGGAGTTTCTCATCCTAAGAGTTTCTCATCTTGACTTAGAGATTCATATCCCAAGAATTTCTCATCTTTAGAATTTCACATCTTGACTTAGAGTTTCTTATCCTAAGTGTTCATTGGTTTTGTAAATCAAATATAGAAGATCTAAGCCTTATCATGCATCAATTTTACAATGAAGCCAGCTAAATCTCATTTACTCATAAGCTAATTTCATTGGGCTTGAAACCACCTAACAATGCCAGTGACATTAGACTTAAACTCTTGTTATGACTGCACCATTTTTCTTTAAAGAAAATTTTCTTACTCTTTAAGGAACAACTAACCCCATTGCATTCCTTATTCATTCATTTTCTTCTTTTTTTTTTCTTTTATTTTTTCAATGATGCACATGCAAAATGCATGCCCCTAAAAAAATCTATCACAATAATGATAAATGCAAATGCTTTCTTGGAATATGCCCCAATGTAATAGTTAAAAACCATGATGCATATGTCTTTTATAATGATGTGAATGCCTAAATGACAGAAGTCTCCTTTTTTTTTCAAATTTCTCTCTTTTTTTTTCGGTGCCAAAAATCCATGGCTTTCTTCATTAGGATCATTTCTTCTTCTCACAAAGATTCTCTTCTTTATTTCCAATCTCGTTCATAGAAGCACAGATGTCAGCTACATTCAACATTCTTGCTCTCTTTTTGTATATGGCCCTTTGTTATCTTTAGAATCTTTTCTAAAGTAATGCTAAAGATTTTTATGTATAATTGTCATTTATTTATTATCATTCCAATTCCATGACAAATGCAGTTCAGTCACCAATTTCCTCAATCCATTTTGGGAAAGAACATTAGAAAGCTTGGGAGAAGAAAGAAATGTAAGAACAAACTTAATAAAGTATAATAAGAAATTGGACAATTCAAAGTAGATAACAATGATAGGTTCTCAATTAAGAAACTGGATAATTTAAAGCAAATGACAATGATAGGTTCTCAATGAAAAACCAGACAATTTTGACAAACTAGTCAGGATTCTTTGAAAAATCTATTCAATTGACATTCTCGATCAAATTGAGTTGCCCCCTACACCATGAGATTCTCTATTGATGCTGGTTCTCCTTATGTCAAACCATCTTCCCAAATCTTCAACTAGATTATCATTCTTTTAACTCAAACCGCCCTTTCGGGTTTTCAATTTGAGCCTCCCCCTTTTATCCTTCTTTTCTTTCTTTTCTTCTTTTTTGTCTTTTCTTTCTTTTTTTTTTCATTTTCTCATTCATTCTCTCTTTTTTTTTTCAACTTCACTAATATTCCCAACAAACTAATCGCAATCTTGGCATCATAAGTATGTCCAAGTTCAATACATGATTCTCCAATTTCAAGTATTCACATTTGATCAAAATGGACTTTTAAGGCACGTAATGTAGGCTCTGGTGATGGGTTATGAAAAAAATGTATATAATCAAGCTCAAAATTTGTTTCTTTAAGGGTCAAAAACCAAAGGATCATTTATCATCATGCAAAGCATGCTTGCCACTTTGCTTTAATTGATTTTTATTTTCATCATTTTCTTTTCTTTTCTTTTCTTTTTTCAATTTCACCTCTCCTTTTTTTTTTTTACAAGAGGACTCAAACATCAAAGGGTATTTTCTCTCTTATTTTCATGACTCATGACCTGAATTTCTTCATTTGTCAACAGGTTTTTTTTTTTTGCAAAATTTGCCCCTCAATGTGAAGGGTGATCCTTGGTGGGTTTGTTTTGAAAAAAAGCATGATAGGCTCAATAGGGGTGGCAAATGGACAATTTTACTCATGCACGAAGGATAGATCAAAGATGGCCATTTCTCGTCTCAAATGTAAATACCCTTATTGAAGAACATTTATTGAACAAGAACAACACAATGGATACAAGAGCTTCACTTCTTTCTCATTTCATGCGATTTTAACTTCTCTTGATAGGAGCTATCTCTTCATTGCTTCAACAATTTTAGCAATTTAAGGGACAAGAATGATCACTGACTTTGCCAATAGAAATAGAATTTTCAAAATAAAATCCCAAACTATCGTCACAATTGACTGCTCATTCATTTTTTTGGAAGTTAAGTGTGGCTGAAATACAAAGAGATGAAAACAAAGATCTGTATGGAAGAGGATATGTAGTGCAAATGCATTTGTCATTTTATTCAAATGATAATAGATAAACTAGCCCATGCATAAAAATTTCCCCAAAGCTTATGGGCGTAAGCATTTAAGGAATTTCATTACTTTAGAATAAGAACTCAAAAGTGACAACAACTTTGGCCTTTTCCCATAAAACACTTATCTTCCAAAATTGATGCCTGTTTGTAGCGAAAGGTTCCCACCAACATTTTACTTTTCCTTCTTATCAAAATTTAACAAGCTAGCATTGATCAAACTCTGCACCTTGTATTTAAAAGCAAGGCAAGTCTCTATGGAGTGGCCTGCATTTCCATAATGATAGTCGCATCGAGCAGTGACATCATACCATTTAGGATATGGAGGTTTTAATGGTTCTAGATAAATAGGTGCAACAAGATTATCTCTCACCAATTGTGGAAATAACTCTGTATAGGTCATAGGAATTGGATCCACAAAGATTCTCCCTTGATTGTTCCTCGCCCTTTTTTGACTACCCACCGGTTTGTTTGATTGAGTATGGACTTGAAAATTTGATTGCCAACTTGGGTGATAAACAAAAGGACTATGGGTAGTGTTGTCTACAGTTGGATAATAAGGATATGGGCGATGTGTAATATAAGGTTGAAAAGGAACGGAACTCCTTGGTGGTTGATTTTCAATGGTAACAGCTTGTGTTTCTTCATCCTTCCTCTTATTTGCCCCAACTCTATTTGAAGTAGAAGCATCCTCAATTTTACCACTCTTAATAGCATTCTCTATCATTTCTCCAGAAATTACCAAGTCAGCAAAATTTTTTTGTAGCACTCCCCACAAGCCTACAGTGATGGCAAAGTATTAACAAACAATACCGTGGTTTCCTTCTCAGTAAGGGGAGGCTGCACTTGAGATGCGATGCCCCTCCACCTATTGGCATACTCCTTGAAACTTTCAGAAGGCTTCATTTCCATATTCTGCAAAGACAATCTATCTGGTGCCATGTCAATCATATGCTTATACTAGGACAAGAAGGCTTTTGCTAGGTCATTCCACTTGCGAACATGACTCCGATCTAGCTGATTGTACTAATTTGTTACTGTTCCAGTTAAGCTATCTTGGAAGCAATGAATGAGCAACTTATCATTATTCGTATACCCAGACATTTTTCGACAAAATATAGTGATGTGAGCCACTGGGCATGTGGTCCCATCGTATCTCTCAAATTCAGGTACTTTAAATTTTGATGGAATTAGTAGATCTGGGACCAAACTAAGCTCATTCGCATCTATATTTCCAAAGAAATCCATTCCTTTGATTGCCCTTAGCCTTTCATCCAACAGTTCATATATTTGTTGTGACTTGCCACTTTCTTTCCTCAACTTTTCTTGCTCCATGGGATCATGTAAATTTGGAACAAAAATAGGATCAACAGGGCTAGATCTCGAGTGCTGTCCTCGATCTGGTTGTTGATTCACAAAAACATGAGCTGGGGGATAAGCTCTTTGGGAAGTTTGAGTTTGAGGGCTACAAAGTTCAATGGGTACAGTAGATTCTCTCTCATAGGTTGAGGCTCATTTCCTGATCCTTCCGTGACCTCTTTGCCTTTCATCAAAGTCATCATCATCTCCATCATCTTTGACATTTGCTTCTGAGATTCTTCTTGAGATTTAGCTAGCTCTTGTTGAATTCTTGCCATCTTTTCCATTCGCTCAACATGTTCATTTTCCATGGCTTTGGCCTTTGATTGAGTACTATAACGATGTCGAATAAGTGGTTCAGAATGCGGTGGCTTCTTTATTTTGGCACCTTTGACATTTGTTTACCGTAATTTAGAGCATATTATTGTTTGAAATTGTGCCATAAAAGAAAAGACTATTAAAATCATCCCAATACACTGGTGAGGATTTTAAAAATCTTAACTTTTTACTTCCAAGATTTGATATCATTACTTATGATCACCAAAAATTTTCATAAGTGGGCACAAGATGAAATGTATGTATGTATGCTAAATGCATGTGTGTGCGTGAAATTCAATAGCTATTACACATGTGATGAGATACATATATCAAGTTTAAAATCTTACAAAAACACCTTCCTTTTTTTAAAAAAATGAAATTTTTTTTAGAATATGCATACTATTGAAATCACAAATAAAATTGAATGAGAAGATTTTTATTTTTATTTTTTTCACAATTTCAATATTCACTTTATTATATTTCCCATATAGGTGTCACATAAAAGTATTCATTCATGTGCCATAATTTAAGGTAACCCCCACAAAAGGCTGGTATGGCTCTAGCTAAGGTTAGTTTCTTTATGGCTCAGTACATGCTTGGTTTAAGTCTCTAAAGGGTAAAAGGTTCTCAAATTGTTCCTTATTGACGTCCACACTAGACTAGTAAGGCACCCCAATCCTCACCCATGACAGGCTACAAACGGAAAGGGTTCAACTTGAGTGAGAGTATTTCGCTTGCCATTGCGAAGGTTATCACCTCACGAGAGCAAAGGTACTATACTCTCTCCTAAAAGGGACAAACCGGGTGTAGGGTTGATGTATGCAATTAATATGTCATGTATGCAAAGGAACAAAATTTAAAGTGCATCCCAACAAAATGCAAATGATAAAGATGATTCACACATTTTTTGTTTGTATTTTTTTTGTTTTTTAATTATTTTTTTGAAAAGTTTTATTAAATATTTATTAAGACCATTAACTAAGATTTTGGATAAAACATGATTAATCATGGTTCGACTCTCTAATGTCCCTAGTGGAGTCGCCAAGCTGTCATAACGATTTTCGTCCGGGGACTCGATCGCTAGACGATTTTGGAAAAACACAGAAAAGAGGAGTCGCCACCAATCTTTTTTTGACTAGGTGTGATTGGTCACCTAAAATTATTTATCTTTTTAATAAAATCTTAAAATTAATTAAGTTTTATCAAAAAAAATTGATTTTTGGTCTGCGAAAACAAAGTTAGGGTTCGGGAGTTCGGTTACGCGTGGGGAAGGATTAGCACCTCCACAACGCCCGTTAGAAAACGGTACCACTTAATCATGTATTATCTTTTGATCTTAGTAAAATGGTCTTAATTAAACATTTAAAAAGAAATTCATTTATTTTGAAATCAATTTTTTATTTGCTTATTATTTGAAATATTAAAATTTATTTTTATTTATGCTAAATTTATTTTTTTTATTTGAAATAAATGAGAATCTTTTGTATTGAAAATTATTCCGAAGTACCCCAATACTTTTGGTATCATTTCGAATAATTTCCTCACCTAGAGATTTCTTAAGAATCGCTACTTGCGATTTCTATAGAATCCCATCCTCGGGAGATTCACACTTATATTGAAATTTCATGGATGCAAATGATGCAATCAAAATACAGATGATGCACATGAGAAATCCATTATTCATTTATACTTATATTATTTTTTGTAATTTATTTATATTTATAAAATCTTGTTTTTATTGAAAAATCATACTAAATATTCCAATACGCTGGTAACATTTAGCATATTTCTCTCACCTAGAGATCAGTTAGGAATCACTACTTGTGAATTCCGTAACATCTCATCATCGGAACATTATTTATATCTTATTTATTTTTAATTTATTTTACTCTTTATTTTGAAGTCTTGTTCATTTGTTTGTTTAAAATATTTATTTATTTATTATTTTAGTGTTAGTTTATTTCATATAAGTTGATTATATTAGAGATCTTAATATCGAACTAAAATTATTTGAATACTCCAATACGCTGGTAATACTCAAATATTTTATTTCGACCCTAAGGATAATCAAAGAATCACTACTTGTGATTTCTAAGGAATCCTATCATCGGGGATCTTTTTATATTTAAGATGTGTATTTACATTTATTTATTTATTTATTTTGATTCCTAAATTTTTACTTATTTAAAAGTTTTTATTTCTATTCACTTACTATTTTCTTGTATTTACCTATTTTTTATATTATTATTTTTATTACCATTTTTATATTTATTTATTTTTTCATACTAAGACATCTTATTAATATTTTCTTTATATCGGAATAAAATCATTTGAATGTCCCAATACGCTGGTGACATTAAAGATTTTATTTCGATCCTAAGGATTGTCAAAGAATCGCTACTTGCGATTTCTAAGGAATCTTATCATCAGAAATTTAAAATTTGTTATTAAAATTTATATTTAAATTTATTTATTTTAAGTTTATATTTATCTACTTTTTACCCTTTTTTATTTATTTTATTATTTTTTTATATTTATAAGAAACTTTGATATCGAGATAAACAAATTAGATATTCCAATACGCTGGTAACATCTAATGAATTTTCTCGATCCTAAAGATTATCGAAGAATCACTACTTGTGATTTCTTCGAAATCTTATCATCGAAAATTCAAATTTATTATTTGTATTTATCTTTTCATTTATTTGTTTTATTATTTTTTATATTACTTTATTTGTTACTTTTTTTTTTTAAAAAGCTATCTTAATAACAAAAAATTACGTATGTGAAATTTTAACGTACTTAAAATACAAAGACAACTCTTTTTGCAATCTATTTTCTAAAGAAATATATTTTTATGTAAATTCTTTTATCCAACCTAAAACTAAGTGCATGGATACGTACAAACAATGATGCATATAAATAAAATATATATAAACTTGTCAACTTGTGTCATTTCCGTTTCTTTTTTATCATCACTGTTATTGCATGAAACAGAACCTACAAAGCATGAGGCAAAGAGTATACCTTGGCAAGATCTTTGTCTTTCTTCTCCACGCAGATTGCCCTCTCCCTTGCTTAGTAGAAGACAACAAGCAACGATGATGATGGCAGTAGGCGTAGATGACACTGAGTTGTAGAGCAAGGGTCGCGGTACAGCGGAGAAGCACAGGGCAGGCGGCAGGTTTGTATCCCTTCTTTCACGACTCCAAGAAGAACCGCAACACTGCAGTAATGTCGCAACAGTAGGACTAGCGACAGTAGGGGCGAGATGCAGCAAGCTATGGTGAGTGATGAAGATGGCTCTGGTTTGGCGCAAGGAAGAGATGATAATGCAGGTGGCTCGGGTGAGGATGATGACTGTGATGATGGTGGTGCGAGGTAGGGCGGCAGTGGTGTGCGAGGGGCTGAACATTGCAGGGAAGGGCTAGGCACAAGCCACGACAGGGCAGCAATGGAGGTGAAGATGATGATGTTGTGGGCTGTGTCGGCGTTGGGAAGCAGGAGCAGTCCGTAACAGAAACATGAACTTGCAGCAGACCGTGGATGAGATGCGGTTATCCTTAGTATGGTGGAAATTTAGCAGTGATGATGATGGATGGTGAACCAAGGCTTGAAGAGGTTGGGACAGCCAAGAAAAGGCTGCTCTGCCATGTAGACACCCCAAATGTGCAGGAAGCCAAGTTGAAGATGATAAACCGTGGCTATCCCCTGGCTAAGAGCAGTGGCCCCCGTTTTTTTATGGTCTTTTCTAAGGTTTTCTAGGGTTCTCCCCCCCTTTTCTGTGTCTAAAACCTTGCCCTTTTATAACCATGTAGTCCCTCTTTATTTAGCGAAGAAAAATCTTGATTTTAATGTGTTGATCCCGTGATTAGGGAATTTCTATTTTGTCATTTATTTTTTTATTTGACCTATCTTTTTATTCCTTTTTCATTGTATTATTTTTGGTAATTTATTTTCAGCTTTTATTGCATTTAATTATTTCCTTTTTTTGCATGATTTATCTTCCTTTTATTTACTTATTCATATTTGGTCTAAATCTCTTAAGTCAACCTGGCTTAAATTTGCATGATGCATGGGCATTTAATTTATTTTTTTTATTATTTTTTTATTTTTTTTGCTTGTTTTTTTTTTCAATTTTTTTAATTAAAGTTCTTCGAACAAAATTCGGTGTCTACAAATATCAAAACTAACTTTCAAGATACTTCACCTAATTTCACCTAATAGGGAGCGATCATATTGCTTGAATTACAAACTTCCAAACGCACAAAGCCTGACGTGATTTCTGAGTTGGCAATTTGCTTAGTGTTGTTAGGTATAAGATACGAAGCCTTATCAAAATATTTCTTATGCCCTTTTTCTTGCTATCAGTCCATCATTTACTTTAAATTTTATGTAGTTACTACTTATCACCGCTGCAACCACTGTCTTTATCTTTTGTAATTTCCCGAAAAAAAAAAACTCCATATTGTATTATTCAGAGTTGTGTGTTTCTGTACTCGATTGATTCATCTAAAGTGGATGATTATGTAATCTTGAACTAGTGTTGTTGAAGGTCTGAAATTAGTAGATGCAGATCTTGGGTAACACAAATAGAGCACATTGAATATGTAAAAACATAATGATTTTGCTTCTTGTATTGTATATGTAACTTGAATGATTTACAAGGAAGAGTTGACTGGTATATATAGTACAATGGTGAAGGGAAAGAGTTTATACAAAACATGGTAAAAGCTAGCTGTCAATAAGTTGTAGCTAACAGTAAGTTTCCTAAAACAAGGGCAGCACAATTGGGAAATAAAGTCAAGTAAAGGAAGTGTATATTCTGGTCTAAATGGCTTGCAATCCAGAAGATGTAAGATCTGATATGCAGGCGTGATTTGAGGCAGTGTGAAATCTGATATGCAGGCGTGATTTGAGGCAGAGGATAATGGGAATATGGTTGTTTCAATAGCCTCCCTCAAGCTGATGGGAAGGAAAACTCATCAGCTTGCTTTTGGAAAAATATTTCCTTTATGCCTCCCTTAAGCTGAAGAGTTGTTGGTGTAAACCCCAATATCACGAAGCAGAGCTTGGAACTGATCATAATTGTAAATATATCCGCAAGTTGCTGGTGAGAAGGCACAAACTTGAGAGAAAGTAACTTTGCTTGAACCTTTTCTTGTATAAAGTGACAATCCAACTCAATGTGCTTCATTCTTTCATGTAATACTAGGTTGGTTGCAATGTGAATAGCTGATTTGTTGTTGCAAAATAAATCAATCGGTCTAGAAACCTCAATGGACAAGTCTCGTAACAAATTAACCAGCCAAACTATTTCTTTGGTTGTTTGAGACGTAGCCCTATATTCTGCTTCTGCTAAGGAAAGTGCCGCTGTCTTCTGTTTCTTTGATCTCCATGTAAGGGGAGAATCTCCTAAAAATGTGATGAATCCAGTATTTGATCTTCTCATGTTGGGGCAGGTAGCCCAATTGAAATCACTAAAAGCCTTGAGTTTGAGAGAACTATTTTTGGGAAAGAAGATTCCTTGATCAGGTGATTTCTTCAGGTAACGAACAAGTCGATGTGCCATGTGCATGTGCGGTTGATGGGGATCTCCCATGAACTGGCTAAGAAGGTTGACACCATATGCTATATCTGGTTTGGTGAGTGTTAAGTATAGCAGTCGTCCAACCAATCTTTGGTATCGCCATGGCTGATCGATGGAAGCTCCTTCAATGGCAGAAAGCCCATGTTGTTGAGGGATTGGTGTCTCTACCGTTTTGGTGTTTGTTGACTTTTGCTTCAAAAATAATATCTTTGGTGTACTTCTGCTGATTCAAAAATATTCCATCTTTAGTTCTCTTGACTTCAAGGCCAAGAAAATAACTTAAGGGTCCTAAGTCTTTGATTTGGAAGCAATTTTAGAGATAGTTCTTGAAGTGGATGCATTTTTCTGTGTCGTTTCCTGCAAGAATTAAATCATCCACATATATTAGTATAATCAAATGACTAGTTCCATCGTATAATGTAAATAATGAATTATCATATTTGCTTTGCTTGAACCCATATGTAAGTAGTGCTTCTGTCAATTTTCCAAACCATTGTCTTGAAGCTCATTTTAGGCCATAAAGGGATTTGTGGAGCTTGCAAACTAGCCCCTTTTCTTCTTTCCTATAGCCTTGTGGAAGTTTCATGAAAACTTCTTCTTCAAGGTCTCTGTTTAGGAACGCATTGTTTACATCTAATTGATGTAGTTCCCAATCTGTGATAGCTGCAACTGCAAGAAGATATTTCACAATGGCAAACTTTGCCATTAGAGCAAAGGTTTCATTGTAATCGAGTCCTTCCACTTGGCTGTACCCTTTGGCGACAAGGCAAGCTTTATAATGCTCAATGGTTCCATCTAGGCAATATTTAATTTTGTACACCCATTTTGAACTGATTGCCTTCTTTCCTTTTGGTAGTGGAACTAAACTCCAAGTATTGTTGGATGTTAATGCATTAAGCTCCTTTTGCATTGATTCTTGCCATCGTGGATCTTGCATTGCTTCATCAAAGTTCCTTGGTTCAACTTCAAGCTATGGTTTTCCTGCATGTTGAGAAAGAGTGTTAGCCAAAACTAATGTTTTATTTAATGATACGTCCTTACTGCCATTTGGTGGATAATGAGCCGAGGTTGTGTCAATGTGATTTAGTATGTAATCATCAAATTTCTTTGGCATCCTTCTTTCTCTTGTTGTCCTTCCTTGGTCCATATCTTGATTATTTTCAATTTGATTTTATGCATCTAAGTTTTCTTCATTGGGTTCTTCCTCATTTTCGCTCTGAGTTTCTAAAACAGTGTCTCTTTCATCATCTTCATAATCAAAGGAGTCTTCCTCAATTCCTATCTCGTCCTCATTGTTTGATCTTGTTGTCTGGTAGTCCATTGGTGACATATCTGGCAATTTTATTTCCTTTTGATGCTCACTTTGTTGAAAAGGAAATATATCTTCATAAAACAACACATCTCGAGTTTCATGGATCCTTTTGCTTTCTAGCTCAAGGACCTTATATCCTTTCTTCCCTGCAATATTACCTAGAAAAACACATTTTGGCAGTAAATTTATCTAATGGCTTAGGCTTAACATAAGCGTAACATAAGCATCCAAAAAAAGTGATCATAATGAGGAATTTCTTTAAACAATACCTCATATGGAGATTTTCCTCTCAATATTGCTGTTGGGAGAAGATTGATAAGATAAAATGTTGTTAAAATGCATTCTGCCCAATATTTTAAAGGAAGGTTGGCTTGAAAACAAAGGGCACGTGCAACTTCCAGTAGATATCGATGTTTTCTTTCTACAATTCCGTTTTGTTGTGGTCTGTGTGAGCAAGAGGTTTCATGAATCATACCTTATGAGCAAATGAAATCTTAAAAGCTCCTAATCAATTTATATTCTGCTGCATTATCCGATCTTAGTTTCTTCACTTGTTTGTTAAATTGAGTTTTAATCATCTTAACAAACTATTCAAATAATAGTGGTCCTTCACCTTTGGTTTTCATAAGGTATACCCAAGTGCCCTGTGAACAATCATTTACTATTGTGAGGAAATAAATTGCACCTGTTGTTGTTCTAACATTGTATGGACCCAATGTATCTAAATGGACAAGATCAAATGGTTCCTTAGACCTTTTATTGCTATTTGGGAATATGTTCCTACATTGCTCATCTCGATGACAAACATCACAAAGACTCTTATTATGATCTATGATTTTGACATCAAAAATGGTTTTGAGCCTTTGAAAAGGGATATGGCCAAGTCTACGATGAAGAACTTCATCTTTTATTCTTATCCTGATTGAGTTTACTTGAGCTTTGGATTCTTTATCAAAATAGTATAAGCCTCCTAGCATTCTACCCACTCCAATCGTCTTTTTTGTGGCTAGGTCCTGCATAAAACACTCATTAGGAAGAAAAGTGATGCCACAATTTAATTCTCGTGTCAGTTCACTAATTGACAGTAAGTTGCACATAAAATTAGGAAGACATAAGAGATTTTGTGAGGAAATATTTTGGTTTAACTCTACCTTTCCCATTTGTTTTGCAGTCACTTTTTCTCCATTTGGTAATGAAACACAAATTGGATTGACAAAAGTTATGCTAGATTTTAGATATATTGGATCTGAAATGATATGATCAGAAGCCCCACTATCTAAAATCCATCTTATATGTTGTGTTTGAGGTTTAGAAACATTACCGATGAAGTTTAGATATGGCTTTATTTGATTTGTCCCTCCAAGTAGCTCCATTAATTGTTCGAATTGCCTTTTAGTGAAATCTGACGAGTTTAGTGTCAATGACTACTAGCCATTTGATCATTGTTGAGGTTGCTCTTCTACTTTTGGGTCTAGAGCCATTACGTTTGCCATATGTTTTCTTTTCTTTCCTTTGATTTGCCGATGGGGAGGATAACTTATAATTTCAAAACAACTTTCTTTTGTATGTCTCAATTTTCTACAATGGTCACATATAGGCTTCCTGTTATGATCCTTGCCTTTATAATTATCTACACGTAGTTTGAATGTTGCTGCTTCAGTTGTAGTTCTTCCCATTGACATTCTTTTGAAACTAGAAAAGAATAAGCATTAGAAATAGATGGTAAAGGATCTTTGCATGAAAGGTTTGACCTGACTACATTGTAGGCTTCATTTAATCCCATCAAAAATTGGTGGAGTCTTTCTTCTTCATTTTCCTTTGCCATGACTCCACAGGTACAACCAGTGCAACCATTTCGGTGGGGTTCGGCAAAACCTCCAAGTTGTTCCCATAAAACTTTCATCTTGGCATAATATGTTGAAATCGTCATTTCTCCTTGTCTTGTGTTGGCTATTTCTCGTTTAATCTCTTGAATTCGAGGACCACTTTCTTGAGAGAAACGTTCTTCAAGTTCTTTCCACATGTCATGAGCTGTGTCATGGTAAATAACGCTTTCATGAAGTTCTTCATTGAGTGAGTTCAAGATCCAAGACATTACCATTGAATTGCAAGTAATCCAATCTTCTTCATCCAGATTGCCACTCACTAGTTTTGGTAGTCTTCCATCTACAAAGCCCATTTTGTGCTTGGCAATTAAAGCATTAGTGACGGATCGCCTCCATGTTGAGTAGTTTGTCCCTTTTAAAGGATGAGACACAAGCTGATCACCAGGCCTGTCGGAGCTACTCAACTGATAGTGTGGAGGTTTGTCTCTTCTGTTGAATGATCTTTCGATGATTGTAGTTGTGGAATTTTCTACTGACATTTTGCAAGCTGAATTATACTTTTCAAACCTGCTCTGATACCATGTAAAAACATAATGATTTTGCTTCTTATATTGTATATGTAACTTAAATTATTTACAAGAAAGAGTTGATTGGTATATATAGTACAATGGTGAAGGGAAAGAGTTTATATAGAACATGGTAAAAGCTAGCTGTCAATAAGCTGTAGCTAACGGTAAGTTTCCTAAAAAAGGGTAGCACAATTGGGAAATAAAGTCAAGTAAAGGAAGTGTATATTTTGGTCTAAATGGCTTGCAATCAAGAAGATGTAAGATTTGATATGCAGGCATGATTTGAAGCAATGTGAAATTTGATATGCAGGCGTGATTTGAGGCAGAGGATAACAGGAATATGGTTGTTTCAACAGAATAATTTAGAGGTTGTCTCACTACTCTAAGAGTATTGACACCATTTTTATGATATTATATTATTACATAAGGTGAATGATACACATACAATTTTTTAGAGGTGTAATATGTCCTAAAATATGCGGAGTATAATGTCACAACAGTTGACCCACCTGTCACAGCAAGCTCGCCTATCGCAACCAGCACGCCCCTCGCATCATGCTCGCATGTCTCACCCAGCACGCCTCTCGCATCATGCTCGCCTGTCACAGCTTGAACGTCTCTTGCTGCCTGCACGCCTGTTACAACATGCTCGCCTACCGCAACCTGCACGCCTGTCTCAGCCTGCTCGCCTTTCGCAGCATCTTGATTCTGTCGAGTCTCTCGAGTTGTTTCTCCCACCAAATTTTTAACAATCTGCGATAGGCTCAGCTATAGGAGGACCCCCTTGAACAGGTCCACCATGTCCCTCAACGCCTGGGTTGTTTCCTCGCTCTGCCGCCCCAGAGCTTTGAATTCCGCCATAGACACTGTCATTCTCTCCTCTTCCCTGTTCACCTGTGTTCTCTGGCGAATAGATTGTTTAGGAGAACTCACGAAGTTCTCATCACTTCCATCTCTCACAGTAGTATATCTTGTCGTAACGATTTTCGTCCGAGGACTCGATTGCTAGACGATTTTGAAAAAAAACACAAAGAGGAGTCGCCACCAATCTTTTTTGGCTAGGTATGATTGGCCACCTAAAATTACTTATCTTTTCAATAAAATCTTAAAATTAATTAAGTTTTATCAAAAAAATAATTTTTGGTCTGCGAAAACAAAATTTGGGTTCAGGAGTTCAGTTACGCGTGGGGAAGGATTGGCACCCCCACAACGCCCGTTAAGAATGGCACCACTTAATCATATATTATCTCTTCGATCTAAATTAAATGGTCTTAATTAAATATTTAAAAGAACTTCATTTATTTCAAAATCATTTTGTTATTTATTTTATTTTGAAATATTTAAGTTTTATTTTTTATTTGAAATAAAGGAAAATCTTTTGTATTGAAAATTATTCCGAAGTACCCCAATACTTCTGGTAGCATTTCGGATAATTTCCTCACCTATAGATTTCTTAAGAATTGCTACTTGCGATTTCTATAGAATCCCATCATCGGGAGATTCGCACTTATTTTGAAATTTCATAAATGCAAATGATGCAAACAAAATAGATCTGATGCACATGAGAAATATTTTATTTTATTTTATTTTTATTGTCTTTTATATTTATATTATTGTTTTCGAAATTTATTGATTTTATAAAATATTATTTTTTATTGAAAAATCATACTAAATATTCCAATACGCTAGTAACATTTAGTAGATCTCTCTCACCTAGAGATCAGTTAGGAATCACTACTTGTGAATTCCATAACATCCCATCATCGGACGTTATTTATATCTTATTTATTTTTAGTTTGTTTTACTCTTTATTTTGAAGTCTTGTTTATTTGTTTGTTTAAAATATTTATTTATTTATTATTTTTAGTGTTAGTTTATTTCATATAAGTTGATTATATTAGAAATTTTAATATCGAACTAAAATTATTTGAATACCCCAATACGTTGGTAATATTCAAATATTTTATTTCGACCCTAAGGATAATCAAAAAATCACTACTTGTGATTTCTAAGGAATTCTATCATCGGGGACCTTTTATATTTAAGATGTGTATTTACACTTATTTATTTATTTATTTTAATTCCTAAATTTTTACCTATTTAAAAGTTTTTTATTTCTATTCACTTACTATTTTCTTGTATTTACCTATTGTCATAACGTATTAAGTTTTGGATAAAACCTAATAGCTAGACACAAAATCTACGGAGTCGCCACCAACCATTCCACCTAGGTGTGATTGGTCACCTATTCAAACTATGGATAAGACTGGTCTACATCTCAAATTTAGGGTTCGGGAGTACGGTTACGTGTGAGGAAGGGTTAGCACCCTCGCAACGCCCATCCTAAAATGGTACCAACTAGCTTTAGATTATCTCAAATTTGCCTTAGTTAATCTTAAGTTCAATAATTTAATATTGGAAAATATTTCTAAGCATCCTCCATTAAGCTGGTGGGATAGCTTAAAAAATTCTCCTCACCTCAAGAGTATTCAAGTAGTACTATATGACTTGCTTGAAGAGGCTCCGTCGTCGGATTCATTTTAATGTTTTATGAAAACTTCTAATTTTGATTCCTATCTAATTCATTCTTGTTATCTTATCATTTTTATTACTTCTATTGTTTTCTATTATTATATTAATGTTTAATTAATTTATTTTATCAGAGAATGAATATAAACTATTTTTCTCAAAAATTCTTTTTAGATCTTCCATTAAGCTGGTCAGATCTTGAAAGAAATTGTTTGATCTAAAGATTTCCAAAGTATTACTTAAGCGTAATCTCTTGGGGAATCTTATCATCGGAATAATCAATACTCAATCTCAATAATTATTATTAACCATTATCATCCTATTTTATCATTTATTATCATTATTATTATTTATTATTTATTATTGTTATTGAATTATTAATATTTCTTTATATTTATTATTTTATCTTTGTAATTAATTATTTTAATTTTAATTTTTAATACATCTTATTTTATTTTTAAACTGAATATAAATCACTTGTTATCGAAAACCCTCTTTAGACCATCCATTAAGCTGGCGAGGCCTTGAGAGTATTTTTTTTACCGAGAAATTTTCAAGAAAATTACTTAAGCGTAATTCTCTTGATATTTCATCATCGGAAATAATTCAAATTCAAATTCATTACTATTTAAAAATCTAATTCTAGTTACTTCATTTATTTTCCTTTCTTATTTTATTATCTGCTATTACTATCTTTATCATATTATTAATAATCATTAACATCTTTTTTTAATTTAGTAACTAATTATTTTTATTGTTATTTTACAATAATTTTATTTTTAAAATGAATGTAAATTATTCGTTATTGAATAACTCTATTTAGACCCTCCATTAAGCTGGTGAGGCCTTAGATAGAATTTTCTTACCTAGAAATTTTCAAGAAAATTACTTAAGCATAATTCTCTTGATATTTCTTCATCGGATCAATCTCAATTTATTCTTGTATTTTTAAATTTTATATAAAATTATAACCTAGTTACATTACTAATTACTATGAATTATTTTATTTTATTTTATTTTATGCACGTATTCATAAACTCAAAAGCATAGGATCTTTGGCACTATTTAATCTAAATACCAAACCATATAGACATAAGCAAATTATTTCATTAACCAATCTAATAAATTTAATACCTAACTTAATTATGTTCTACAAGTTAATTAAATAAATGAATTTTAATTTAACAAATGCAATTAATTAACTTTCCTAACAACCTAGTAATGAAAAACGTGAATATATATGATTGAAAAACATATTAGTAATCATTGCAAATATAAAGTATAGCTTTTTCATAATGAATATAACAAGAGATACAGGTGCATGAGCAATTTACCTTGCAATAACTCTTTTACACGTGCTGTTGTGTCCCTTTTACTTTCTTAAACATGCACTTCCATACAACAACTTGGTGCAGGTGACAGATGGAACAGGTGCAATGCGTGTGTTGTGCTCTCTATGTCCCCCTTAGGAAGCTCTCTGTCTCGGTTTGCACACAAGGCAGCCTTTTCAAGCCTTCTTTCTCTTTTCGCTCTCTCTCTTTCTCCCGCGCAGTAGGTTAGTGGTGGAGCCTTGGACGGTACACAGCAGCGCGGCTTGAAGGCAAAGGACGATGCAGGCTTGCACTGAAGCAACTCAGGACTTGTGGCACACAACAAAGTGATGAGGAATGCTGCGATGGATACAGCATGCGGCCAAGTGATGAAGAATTTCAAAGCACCCCCCCTTTCTAGAGTTTCTTAGGTTTTTTTTTTCTAGGATTTTTTCTCTAGGTTTTTTTTTCTGTATTGTTCCCCCTCTCTTAGGGTTTTCTCTCCTCTCTTTATATACATATATTTTTTTTATCTCCTTTTGAAAAAATGAATCAATGAGTTTATTCATCCCATAATCATGGGATTTTCTTCATTTATTTTCATTTGACCTTTCCATCTTTTTTTATTTATTTCCTTTTCATTATTTTATTTTTGGTAATTTATTTTTAGATTTTAATTCACTTTGATTATTTCTTTTATTATTATTATCTTTCTTATGGCAACAAATCATTGAAGTCAACTCTTTTTTATTTTATGGTTTGTTTCTTTTATTTATTTTTATTTTTACGTTTTTTTATATATATAAAAAAAAATTGTTCGGACAAAATTAGGTGTCTACACCTATTTTTTTATATTATTATTTTTATTACCATTTTTATATTTATTTATTTTTTTATACTAAGACATCTTATTAATATTTTTTTATATCGGAATAAAATCATTTGAATGTCCCAATACGCTGGTGCCATTCAAGATTTTATTTTGATCCTAAGGATTGTCAAAGAATTGCTACTTGCGATTTCTAAGGAATCCTATCATCAAAAATTTAAAATTTGTTATTAAAATTTACATTTAAATTTATTTATTTTAAGTTTATATTTATATTTGTTTACTTTTTACCCTTTTTTATTTATTTTATTTTATTTATATTTATAAGAAACTTTGATATCGAGATAAAACAAATTAGATATTCCAATAAGCTGGTAACATCTAATGAATTTTTTCGATCCTAAAGATTATCGAAGAATCACTACTTGTGATTTTTTCGAAATCTTATCATCGGAAATAAAACTTACATATTCACTTGTTTGCCTTTCCATTTGTTTTTTTTATTATGTGTTATTATTTTATTTTTAAATTGATTTATTTTATAAAATTAAGAATTTTATTATTGAAATAAAATCACTTAAATATCCCAATACGCTGGTGACATTTAAGGATTTTATCTCGATCCTAAGGATTATCAAAGAATCGCTACTTACGATTTCTCTAAAAAAATCCTATCGTCGGAATTATTCATTTTATTCTTTTAATATTAACAATTTCATAAGCTTTATTTTATTCTTTCTAAAAATACTTTTATTTATTCATTACTTTTTTTTTGTTTTTATATATTTGAATTTTTATTATCTATGAATAATTATAACTTCAAAAATAAAACTTTACAAAGCATATATGAATTGACATTTCTAACGTATACATAATAAATGAAGGACTTTAATAAACCAACAAGTAAACAAATAATAGCAACAGGATGGTTTCTTTAAATATATCAAATATATGCTTAGACTTACCTCCTTTTTCTGTCGAGACAGTGGCATTTTGATGGCCTGCCTTTTTTATATGGTTCATGTCTCTTCTCTTGTGTTTGATGCAGCGGACGATTATGGCAGTGCAGATGGTTTTGAACAAGAATCCTGGTGATGATGACCCAAGTTCGACAGTAGCAATGAGCAGTAGAAATCAACACAGCAGCAAAGGATTTACACAAACAGATGGCGCACCAGAACAGGAAACCTTTCTTCACAAGGACGTGGTAGCAGGTGTCATAACGTATTAAGTTTCGGAAAACCTAATAGCTAGACACTAAAATCAAAGGGAGTCGCCACCAACCATTCTACCTAGGTGTGATTGGTCACCTATTCAAACTAAGGATAAGGCTTGGTCTACGTTCAAAGATACTAGGGTTCGGGAGTACGTTTACGTGTAGGGAAGGATTAGCACCCCTAAAACGCCCATCCTAAAATGGTACCAACTAGTTTTAGGTTATCTTTACAATTTGCCTTGTATTTATATTAATTTCGATATGCTTATATATTGGGAATATTTCTTAGATTTTTCCATCAATTTGGCTCCAATCTTAAAAATCACCCTCACCTCAAGATGTTCAAGGAGTCTCGATTGACTTTCTTGAACTCCATCGTCGGATCAAGTAAATAATTTATGAAAATCTTATTCTTTCTAACTTTGGCTCTAATTTCGACTCCATATTAATTTCTATATTTTTTAATCTTATTTCATATTATATTTATCTCTATATTTTATTTATTTAGAAAATAAATATGAATCATGGTTTATTGAAGATTTTCTTAAAAGCGTCCCATCAATTTGGCTCGGCTTAAAAGAAATCTTTTCACCTAGAAAATTCAAGGAGTCCCAATTGACTTTCTTGAAATTTCATCATTGGCATAATTCATATTTTTTATTTCCTATAATTTTTATTCTAAGCTATTTAGTTCATTTATCTAATTTTATTTAAATTTCTTTAATCTTAATCTTGATCTGATTTATTTTTATTTTATTTATTTCATTTATTTATATTTATTTAATAAACATGAATTATATTTTTATTGAAAATTCTTTCTAAAGTATTCCATCAATTTGGCTCAACTTAAGAAAGAATCATCTTATCTAGAAATATCTAAGGAGTCTCGATTGACTTTCTTGAAATTTCATCCTCGGTAATAATTCACATTTATTTCATTATTATCTAACCTTATTAATTACTAATTATTTTCAATCTAAGCTATTTCATTCCATTTATTTAATTTTTTTATTTAATTTATGTTCTCGTATTTATTTTTATTTATCTATATTCGTTTATATTTTATTCATATTTAATTTACTAAGAATAAACATGGATTATAATTTATTGAAAATTCTTTCAAAAGTATTCCATCGATTTGGCTCAACTTAAGAAAAAATTTTCTCACCTAGACATTTTTGAGATGTCTCAATTGACTTTCTCAAAATATCATCATCGGTATAACTCATATTCATTCCCTTTCAATTATTTATTTCCATTTAATTTTTAATTAATTTTTATGTAAGTTTAATGTACAAAGATTTATTTTTAGGCTAATTTGGTTTTTAATTTCTATTGGTTAACAAATCTAATTTAAACCTAAAATAAGAATAAGGATAAATAATACATAAATTAATAAAACAAAAAAAATAAACTAACTATAATAACTAAGTTAATTAAAAAAACGAAATAATGAATTAATTAAGAAACCAAAAACATGATAAAAATTTCAAATACCACAAAATATATATGGTCCATGCTTTAAACTAAAACCAACACAAGATAATAAGCGACCAAAAAAAAAAAAAAAGTGAAAGCTTAGTACACGTGAAGCACAAAAGGACTAAAAACAAAATGTCAGTGGAAGATGACTTTTCTTCATTTATTATTTCTATGAGAGCATCAGGGGTTAGCATATACCTTAAATGCTCAGCAGTGCAACGATGGATGCTTCAGTGCAATATCCCAAGGCAGCAATAGCGAGCAACAATGAGGCTAGCAACAACTTTCTGTTTCCTAGAGTGGTGGAACGACGCAGCAATGAAGCTTATGCACAGAACAGTAGCCGACACGGGACGGCTTGTCGATGATGTTATGTAACAAAGCGGGCGATGAGATTATGATGATGCAGTAATTTGGGCGATGGAGATGATGCCGTCGCTTTCGTAAGCCAAGGAACAGCAATGATAAAGTGATAGAGCAGCAGAATGGGACTACGACGGCCACCAGCAATTGCGAGCTTCACGACACTGGCAGCAAATAACGGTGTAGATGGAAACCGGAACCAAGCAGGGCAGATGCGAACTCGGGCCAAAAATTTTTCCCCCTAGTATATTTTTTGTATCTTGTTTAAATAGACCTAGGTCTCCTTTTATTTTAGGTAATACATAAAAATCAAGAATCAATCTTTTAGGAAATTTTATATCTCAAGAATCGGATATTAAATCCGATTTTAATTCTGATTTTTCTTTCCACCAAATCCAAATTAATTTTTCATCTTTTAATAGTCTCATTTAATTTTACTTTCCTATCAAAATTAATTCTAATTTCCTTTCCTTTTTTTATATTTTTTATCCAAAATAAAAAAAAGCAAAAGCAAAATTTATTTCTAAATCTAAAATAAAAAATATATATAAAAACTAATTAATTAAAAATGTTTGAAAAAAATCCGGATAAAAATGGTGTTCGTCTCTTCTCTCGGGTTTGATGCAGCGGACGATTATGGCAGTGCAGATGGTTTTGAACAAGAATCCTGGTGATGATGACCCAAGTTCGACAGTAGCAACGAGCAGTAGAAATCAACACAGCAGCAAAGGATTTGCACAAACAGATGGCGCACTAGAACAGGAAACCTTTCTTCACAAGGACGTGGTAGTAGGAGTTGGGAATGGTGACTGAAGGTGACGATGGAGAGTGACACGAGCAAGATACAATGATGATTTTGCAGGTGAAAGAGGCTGTAAAATGTTTTTTTTGTGTAAAAGCCGTCCCTCACTACTTGTGGATAGTTCTTTTTATAGTCCCCTTATGTGTTCCGATTAGGAAGGGATTAATTTCCCTTTAATCTTTGATTCCAGCTTTCCTTCAATTTTCAGATCTTTTCCTTTTTCATTTTCTTTCTGTTACACACCATTGATTAAGGGATCTTGATTTGGGTTGACCTTTAATTATTTGAAGTTTTCATTTGTACATAGCATTAATATTAATTCTGACATATTCCATTTACGAGTCATTCTCAATTTACTCTTCAATATTGTCTTTCTTGATTGCCGGTATCAAGTGCATTGATTGGGTTTTGGTTTTAATTTTGGGATTCCATCAAATCTTTGGTGTTGTACACGGTAATTTAGAATTAGGGTTTTAAGAAAACTCTAATTCTTACCCCCTTTTTTTATTTTCGTATTTCTTTTCTCTCTTTTTTCTCTTTTTTTTTTATTAGCTATAAAATGAAAATTATGAACCCTACAATCTTCTTGGGTTTAAGCCTCAACTCAATCAATCAAGCTTCGACAAAATTAGATGTCTACAGATCTTGTTTTCACCATCTTGAAAGTTTTGACTGGCTTTTATTTCGTTTCCCACAGACGGCGCCAATTGTTGTTGCACAAAACAACAATAAGTGATTGCTGACATCAATGTTTGTCTTCTCTTCCTACGTGTCTCCAAAAGGTTTCTGTAAAACAAGAAAAGTTAGAGGAACGCAAGGGGTGGTTCCCTACGTAGGCACTCCGATACTTAAGTTAGCAAAAGATTCTTGATTATTGGGAAACGTAAAAGCTAGAAGTCAAAAAATTTTCTCATAGAATAATACATGTGGCCTATTTATAAGCGAGTAGTAATTACCTGGAGGGCAATTTGGTCTTTTTAGAGAAGTTAGTGTTCTAGCATGACTCTAACATCATCAATCTAATTTGTCACTGGGCGAGAGACCTCAAACAGATATCATAGGCACCAGGCGGCAGGATACTCCCGCTTACGGGAGAGTGTCTGGCGATCTCTCGCTTGCGGTGCACTCTCCCACACGAGAGAGTGCTCTTCGTTTCTGTTGATTTAGTGATTATATTTATTTACTAATGATTATCATATCATTATCAATAGTAAAATCAATATTATTATTATTTTAAATTTGTCATTTGTGTATCCCATATCACTATTAATCCTACATAGTGGAAAGATCTTTCGCCAAACTTCTTTTGTGAAGTTATAACAAAAAAACACCTTTCTTCAACTTCCATTCTTCAAGCTTTCAACATTTTCCTTGTTGGAAGCTTATTTAAGACAGTCATCCATGCAATAAGTGAGTGTTTTAGGATATGGCATTGAAACTATATACGTTGGTACCACTCAGCTTTCTCCTATTTTGGTCTGATTTCATTCCACACAATTGCAACACAAGAACAGCGCCTATGAAAAAGCCATACCTCTACTTCATTTTAATGCTTGATAAACTACTGAGCGATCTGCTTAAGTTGGAGCATTTTCCTCCAACTCCAGCTATTATTCTGTGGAGCTAGAAATTGCGAAATGCTTCTCCCCTTCATAATAGTTTTATTTAGCCTTTTATACTCCTTAAAGAAATTAGCTAATTAAATTTTAAAAAATTGAAACTTAATTATATTTTTTGAAACTTAATTATATTAAGTTAGGTATATCAAAATCTGTATTAAGCAATTTTATTCTATTACAAAAAGGAATTTTTAATATCAAGCTAGAGGTACCTTATATAATTTATTTTGATACAATTTAGTTAAAAAAACTTTTGGAAACAAAAATATTATTGGTAGGGTGAGATGGATAGGTTAAATGATTTTTTTAAATAAATTTTCATGTAAATTTATTACTTTTACATCTCAATTTATAATCAAATGAGATATTACATTTACATATAAATATCAATTCATAAGGAAGTTTCTAATCTGTATACGAATTACAAGGAGCTATTAACTTTTTCTTCTTCCATGACAATAATTCATGTTCGATAAATTCCATTTAGAATAAGAAAACTCTTTTAATGTTGTTATCATATTACAAAACACTTTTAAAAGGTTGAAAGTCAATATTATATTAAATTTAATAATTGATTATTAATTAAATTAATATTATAAGACATCTGAGAAAAGAACAAAGTGAAATGAAGATATCGTTAAAAAAGCTAAATGAGTTAATCTTATTTGTTCGAAGTTTAACTATCCTTTTGTTTGTCTGCCAAATTACATTACTTAAATAGTAAAGTAGTTGTAGTAATTTCTACGGTTGTACCACTCGTATTGCAACAGGTCAAATCATTAGTCTATAAAGATTACGATCCAACGACCATTATTTTCCCACAGCTCCGTGCATTCTTGGCAGTCTGCCACTGAGTCAGACAGGTTTCAATGCAGTATCAGGCTTTTTCAACCCAAAGTTACCTTCAAAAGCGCCTTCTTTTTGTCAGTCTACTCTCCACCTAGCCTTTGACACATGCACAAGGTTCAGCCTTTCTGCCGTAAAAAGAGAAAGAACCCTCAAAAATTACCCACTTAGCTTTACTTATAGCGAGTCAATCGTTGTTGAGTACCCGCGAGAGTTGTTGTTCATGAATTGGTTTGAATTTTTATTCAGACAACGGCTACTTCTGTCTTCGCAACTTTCCATGAAATTTTCAAAAAAGAGTGTCTTTGATTTGAGTTCATAAAATATTGGTATTAGTGGGAAAAAACATCTGTCTCTCTCTCTCTCTCTCTCTTTAGTTCGCTCTCGTGCTTCAAATAATTATTAGTTTAATCATTACCAGTTCTTAACTATCATCACTTGAGACACTCAACTCTACCCCTCCCTCTTTTAAATAATTCATAGCTTCATCGCTTTTTCTCTCTGATAATACTTCCCAGAAGCTTGTGCTGGAAGGTGAGTTTTGGAAAATGAGGGTTCTGGTTTGGCTATTCTCTGTGATTTTTGCGGCTACCCTTTGGAGCTCCGGCTCTCTTGCTCTCACTGAGGATGGTAATAACTAAAACCTTTCATTGTTCTCCTGAAAGTTTGTCCTTTTTTGTTTCTGTTAGCTGCTGCTGATGGGAAGGTGCTACAGTTCCATCCTGATGTTTTATATTTTATTTTTTTAATATAAACTTAACCAACTTAGCTTAGCTGAATCAAGTACCTGCATTTTGCCTGCATTCCACAGATTTCAAGCTTGATTTTTTTTTTATTTAAATCGCTTAGGAATGAAGTGGAGTTGAACTTCTGGTTTCACTGATCTGATTTCATATTGATTTTTCAAGGTCTAACATTGTTGGAGATCAAAAGCACATTGAATGACAGTAAAAACTTTCTTGGGAACTGGCTTGCTACCGATGAGTCACCATGCAGTTGGACTGGCATTTCTTGTCATCCTAATGGACAACGAGTCCGTTCAATGTAAACCGCTCTTTTTGTTTCTTTGATCATTTACAGCTTTACCTTGTCTATTTTCGCTTTAGCTCTTTTCAGTTTTAGCACTGATATTTTCCTTATGGGTTGGCTCTTTAGCAACCTCCCATACATGCAACTAGGAGGGACTATATCTCCCAGCATTGGCAAGCTCAATGGATTACAAAGACTGTGAGCTCAATTCCCATTTTTCAACACACAGGAAACTATTGTAAGAAATAGTGGGCTGATTCTGATTATGGTTCTTGTTTCTTCTTTTTCCCCATTCTTGATGTGGGTAAAACAGGGCACTGCACCAGAACAGTTTACGTGGACTAATTCCCAATGAAATTACCAATTGTACTCAGTTGAGAGCGCTGTAAGCAAGAGGACTTTCACTGTTTTTCCTGGTTTTGGGAGTTGTCTTATTTCTTCTCTCATTTTCGCCTTCCCCCTCTATCTGGGGCGTAAATTAGATGCACTTACACGTTGCAATTGACTGTCTGCACAGTTACTTGAGAGCTAATTATCTACAAGGAGGCATACCATCAAATATTGGAAACCTTTCTTTTCTCACTATTCTGTAAGATCCCTGAATATGCTAATGTTTCTATAGTTAAAGGCATAAATGTGAATTGTAGGCCGTGCTGGGTTGATGCTCTGGCTATTTGCTTTTTTCCTTTTTCTAGTAGAAACTAGAAAGTGGAATACAAAAAATAAAAAAATGAACTGGAAAAAGGAATAAAAAGCAAAAAGCATAAGCACCGACCAAAGAGCTGCAATTTATTTATTAACTTATTTTTTTTTTTATAGATAAGTAAAATTACTTACCAATTTAGTGTAGTTATTGTGAGCTAGTACTCATTATTGCCTGCTCGAAAATTGTATTTAGGGATTTATCAAGCAATTTGCTAAAGGGTGCTATACCTTCATCTATAGGCCGTCTTACAAGATTGCATTTCCTGTAAGTTTAAAAAGAATTGTTGCTTGCCTATATATTAATTTGAGTTGTTTAATTGAAAACAAAGGAGAAAATGAGGTTTCTTAACCCTATGATGGTTGCTGTTTGTGACAGCAATTTGTCCACCAACTTTTTCTCTGGTGAGATCCCAGATATTGGAGTCCTGAGCACTTTTGGGAACAAGTCGTGAGTATCCTTCTAATCACAATGACCAACTTTTATTTCTATTCTTGCTATAATATGTGGATCAAATTAGCGATAGCTGCAAGGCTCAGATTTTATATTTCTTTGAATTTTTGTACTGAAAGGGTTCTACTTGCCTTTTTCTAATCATAAAGCAACCAAAGTGCCAACGTGGTTTGGCACAATTGGTTAAGGTTTGAATGTTGAGTGCTTTGCATTCGGGTTCGAATTCCCACAATTCCTCGTTGGTAGGAGATGTATAAATTGCAAAAAATCCTTAGGTAAAAGTCCAATGGATTAGTAAATTTCAGTAATGGTTGGCGGTATGCCCTGATCTTGGAGATAGGATAACTTTGATTACTCCTAAACTTTCATGAAAAAAAGAGCAACCAAAGTGTTTAAAGGGTACTGATATATAGGTCTGGCTTCAAAATATAGCAGATGAAAATGTATTGCATACCAATTGGAAATAGTGTTGAGTATACTTGCTTGCATGTATTTGTTGTGGCCTTATGTCATCCCTTTATAGTTTTACGCGAGCAAAACTTTTATCCTTCTGCTAACATTTGATACCAATAAGGACTTTGCTCTTTTGCACCATAAAAGCTATTTGGGCTTCTTTCTAGTAGATAAATTTGAAACAGTTATTTAATTAAATAAGAAATTACTTATCTGATCGGTCAATAGGATATCTTGAATCTAGGTTCTACCAAAAATCTAGTCTTGGTGCCTACACATGGGAGCCAACACATGCTGGAAATTCTCTAGATTCAAAAATCCTTTCACATCAATAAAATTGTAAGCAGTAACAAATCTTCTATTTCAGGACTATTGTTTTGAATGTTGCCATATTTTCAGGTTTATTGGCAATTTGGATCTATGTGGCCGACAAGTTCACAAGCCTTGTCGGACTTCACTGGGATTCCCAGCAGTCCTCCCTCATGCTGAAAGTGATGAAGTAGCAGGCAAGTTTTGTCATTATGTTAGGCTAAAAATCGCTATATTTCTTAAAACCTTTTGCATGTAATATGGGATTATCCTTTTTCATTTCTGCAGTCCCAACAAAGCGATCATCTCATTACATAAAAGGTGTGCTGATCGGTGCAATGTCCACAATGGCCCTTGTGCTTGTTGTGCTCCTTGCCTTTCTCTGGATATGTCTACTATCAAAGAAGGAAAGGGCTGCTAAGAGATACACAGAAGTCAAAAAGCAAGTCCACCAAGATATGAGTAAGCTGGTTTATTCAATCAAAATTTGGCATATGTAGAAAATTATCTGTCATTCCAAGTCATGACCTTTTACCTGAACAACCAATCCTTTTTTGTGTCAAATAGTTGCTCCTAACTTTTTTGTTTTTGTAGGCACAAGACTTATCACTTTTCCTGGGGATTTGCCATATCCATCATGTGAGATAATAGAAAAGCTGGAGTCCCTCAATGAAGAGGATGTTGTGGGGTCAGGGGGATTTGGAACTGTATATCGAATGGTCATGAATGATTGTGGAACGTTTGCTGTTAAAAGAATAGACCGGAGCCGTGAAGGATCTGATCAAGTCTTTGAGAGAGAGCTAGAGATCTTGGGCAGCATCAAACACATTAATTTAGTAAACCTACGGGGTTACTGCAGGCTCCCGACAGCAAAGCTTCTTATCTATGATTATCTTGCTATGGGCAGCTTGGATGACTTTCTGCATGGTATGCTTTAGCAGTGTTTGAGGTGCATTCTCACAGTTTTTCATGATCTGTAAAATTATTCAATTACTATCTAAGCAGCAAGCTCTATGTTCATCAGGTATAGAATCACTATGTAGTTTTCAGTACCTGCATTGCTGGGGACTTTTTACCACATATTCAGTTTATTAATGCAAGTTTTTTTTTTTTTTTGGGGGGGGGGGGGGGGGGGGAAGGGGGGAGGTGCAGCGTTAACCATATTTCTAATTTTTGATTTTTTTTGGTACAAAATTCTACCTGTCAATCATTCATTTATATAGTACACCCATCCATCTCATTAAAGTATGGTGAACCAAAACTCTACAGCTGGATAGATCATATGCATTCATTAACAAGGTAATGAAATTCTTAGATTTAATTGTGTGCTTTTGTATGTCATTTATATTTTTTAGAACCGAAAGAAGAAGCCAGGCCATTGAATTGGTGTGCTCGTTTAAAAATAGCTGTTGGTTCTGCCAGAGGACTAGCGTACTTGCACCATGATTGTTGTCCAAAGATAGTTCATCGAGACATAAAATCCAGCAATATTCTTCTTGATGAAAACTTGGAGCCCCATGTATCTGACTTCGGTCTTGCCAAACTTTTGGTGGATGAGGATGAACATGTCACTACTGTGGTTGCTGGCACTTTTGGCTATTTGGCTCCAGGTATTTCTTGCTCTGTTAAGAACTATTATCTAGAATGTTTCAATTATCTTTATTTTTTTGTTTTTTCACATTTAGTTTGCTTACTTTCTTCCAGAAAATTTTCACTAAAGGATCTATAACAATATATTGAGCTCTTTAATGCATTTGTTTTCCTTTGTTCGTGAGAGTGAGTAGTGGGCTAAAGCATCAGGAAACATTGCAATCATGCATGTTGTACATTTCTGCATGATGCCATTATCTGAATAACAACCAAGTCAATTATTATTTTTGCACCATCTATTCTGCTTTTCATTTCTGAAGTGGATATGAGTTTTGGGTGATTGGTAGATTAATGCAACATAGTGTATATGCTTGGTATATTTTTGGTGTTTACTTGAACAATATGGACGATCTAACGTGAATTCAGATATTTGTTCATATAGCCTATTCCAATTTCTTAGGATAAAGGCTCTGATGATGATGATGACTTGAACAATATGTTATAGACATGAAAATGAGAGCCATTACCTGTCCTGTCAGTTAACTGCCTCTTGCAAACTGATACCTTTCTGCATGTGTAAAATTATATGAAACCCATGTCTAAGCCCTAGAAGTTTAACCAATTTTGTGTAGGTTTACAATTACTGTTTGAGATTTATAACTCCACAAGTATTATTTGAATAGAAAATATTGACTAAGTTTACTTGTAACCATGGAACAGAATATTTGCAAAGTGGCAGAGCCACAGAAAAGTCAGATGTCTATAGCTTTGGAGTTCTCTTGCTAGAGCTTGTAACTGGAAAAAGGCCAACTGATCCCACTTTTGTAAAGAGGGGCTTGAATGTTGTTGGCTGGGTAACCTCCTCAAACCTTTTCTGCTATTTTGATGTTTCTTAAGATAATGAATTGTTTGAGTTTGGTGGAAAACTAATAATTTCTGAAAAATTCTAGTGATAATTTCTGTGTTTTGGTCAAACATGTGTAGATGAACACTCTATTGAGAGAGAATCGATTGGAAGATGTAGTTGATAAAAGGTGCACTGATACTGACATGGAAACTGTAGAAGCAATTCTTGAAATAGCAGCAAAGTGTACTGATGCAAATCCAGATGAGCGACCAACAATGAACCATGTACTTCAGTTGATGGAACAAGAGCTCATGTCACCTTGTCCGAGTGATTTCTACGAGTCTCATTTAGATTATTGTTAAACTGACATGGACAATATCCAGTAACATGGCTATTGCACATAAGATATGCTGCATGCCTTGTTACCGCTCAATTTTCCCTAGCGTGTGCGATTCTGTCCCACTCTACGGGACCTGTATATTATTGTCAAGCAATTGATGGATGTGCATGTCTTGCAGCTTAATTTTCAGCTTGAATGGTTTTTCTATTTTTCTTTCATCATACATTGCTGGTTGACTTGGAATTGGAATGCTGAAAACACTAGAGACGTGCAAAACTCTGTAATTAACGTATTTTCACTGACACAAGGATGAGTTATATAATTTACTGGAAAGTGAACTTTTATTTTCAGCCTCAAAACTCAGTTATATTTTTCTTTTTGGTTCATAAAGGCGAACAAGGAAGAAAGCGAAATCAGATTTTGAATCTAATCCTTAGTAGTATTTCTTCTTAATGGTCAAGTATTTCTTATAGCAGCCATAGTAGCCTTTGTAGTATTGTCAAGTATTTCTTATTGCAGCCATGCCTTTGTAGTCATATTAGAAAAACTACTTTGAGACATAAATGTTGACTATATAGTAATTCAAAGGCTTAATATTTACGTAAGCTTTTAATGTTATTATAAAATAGAATTAAACTTTCAACAATTAATTGCATTAAAATTAGTCGGTTAAGTTTTACTTTAAGTAATTAAAATTTAAATGTTTCAAAATAATAAAATTAAGAACAGTTTTTGAAAGTTCTTTAATTGTCTTTACTCTTGAACAACAATTAAAACTTAAAAGCAGTTAGAGGGGCTAAATGGAAATATACTTATTTTTGTTATTATGAAATTTTTAAGTTTTAATTGATTAAAATAAAACTTAATGGACTGATTTATATGCAATTTAAATATTGGGAGTTTATTTTCATTTTGTGATAAACGTTGAGAGCATATTTGGGTGTTAAACTTAATTTAAATTGTCTTAGTTATTTATATATTTATTTATTTAATTCATGCTATATATATATATATTTATAAGGGAGGAGAGATCACTTATACCCGTGTAAAACTTAATAGTTTTACATACTTTTTTGACCTTTAGATTGAGATCACATGCATGACTTAGATTAAAACCCCTTTATTTGTAAGTTTAAAATTAAATGTAAAAATATTTTTGATCTCCTTCCTCTTTTACATTTTCTCTTTCCTTTTTTTCAATGCACATGGAAACTTCTACATGCATTTAGCATCTATGGCTTGGAAATTGTAAAAGATTCAACAAATTCTTCCATTAGATCATAACTTGGAAATCATATGTATTGTTACGCAATGCATCATGCTTTTTTCAAATAAAAAACTAGCTAATCATATCACTTAAATAATATTCGTAATTAATTAATAAGAAACGTTATGTAAAGAAAAGGTTACCCAGTAAATATATTTTATGCAATTCTTGTCCTTTGTCAAAAGAGATCAGGATAACAAGTTAATGTATAATTTGTGTAGTTAAATATTAAATTTAATGTCTCACTGATACAAAGTATTACAAAAATTTTAAAAAATAATAATTTTTAATTAACAAATATTTTAAGAATAATTAAAAATAATAAATCAACTTTGATAACATTATTCTTTTCATTAAATGGAAATTAATATACTCATTAATTAATAAATTTAAAAGTTATTACTTAATTTGAAAAATGCAGTCATGAGCTAGACGGTAGGACTCTAACTCATAAAGAAATATTATTTATGTAAAGCTTTTAAAAGAAAGTAGGATTACCTACAAGCTAACCCTGGCAATGTTACCTTAGCAATATAAGGAAGCAGCGGGGCCTATTTGATTCTTGTAACTGACACCTACTCTGGAAAGCATAGGTGGACTTTGAATCGAGGCTAGACGCTCGTCTCGTAACTTAATTCATTTGTTTTTAATTTTTTTCCCCAGCAATTCTTCTCCATTTCTTTCGCCGTTTTGAGATGCGAATTTCACATGGTTAAGATTTAGAGTTTTGCTTCAATGGCTTCCAAATAGTTTTTACTAGTAATTTAGTTTTAGCTGCTAATTTTTGTATATTTTTTCAACTATAAGGATGATCGGTGGATGGAGCAGTTTGAAATACACTGCAGCTAAAAAAAATATAAATTTTACAACAAAAAAATATAAATTGATTTCTTTCATTGAATTATTCTTTCCATTGATTTAATTGTTTACTCTTTTTTTCTTTTTTGAACAAGTAGTATTTTTTTTTGTAGACTACAAGTATTCTCATCCGTTTTAACGGCATGAGATTAATCCTGTTCGAAGTTTAGTCACAGTTAAGGCTCTTCATCCCTCCCCAAAGATGTGTTTATTGGGAGTCGAATCCGAGAGCTCTTCTCACAAACTCAGTCTACGTTACCAACTGAGCCATAACCCTTGGGTCAACAAGTAGTATTTCATTCTCCAAAGAAGTTGAAGAAACTTGCTAGTGCTACTGAGTAAGAATACATACAAATTTTCAATTATGATCTAATGGAAGGGTTTGTTAAATGTTTTACAAACTTGGATAAATGAAACTTTAAATTAAAACCAATGCCTTGCAAACTACTATCATATCTGTTAAGTCAAGCATGTCATAGATGCTAAATGCCTGAAAAATTTTTCATATGCAATGAAAAAAGGAAAAGAAAAAATGTAAAAGGAGAAAGAGATCAAAAATATTTTTACATTTAATTTTACACTTACAAATAAATAGGTTTTCATCTCAACTATGCATGTGACTTCAAACTAAGGTTCAAACTGCACCACCTAGTCAGTGACTTGTATAAACGAAGAAAAGTAGTCGTAATATACCAAGTGAAATTTGAAAGATGAAGTCAAACTTGGGTGCTGGAAAGATATTCTACACACTAATAAAGAAATAAAAAATCGATGTCAATAAAGAGGCATTCGAGCTACATTCAGTTCACCTGATATATTGGTTTAGCTGATTGCAACAGAAGACAAGCCTGAGGTCCAAGGAATTGCGTAATCCTTGCACCAAATTTATTGCCAGCACTGCAGGCGATAAAGACACTGATTACTTCATGCAAATAGTTTCTGAGCAGATAGCGACTTTAAAGATGGTAGCTGAGAAAAGTCAAAAGGCCAAGCTGGCTGCTGAAGAAGTTACAAAAGATGAGGTGTCAGTCGTGTCAGCATTACAGTCAACAAGATGTAGTGATAGAGGGGACCAAGACAATGCAAGGGCCATGGGTCAAAGACGCTGGCGGGGGAGACTGTTGGAGGTACAGCAGTTGTTGAATGATGGTTGGTAAGTAGAGGAAGGCTGCTGCACCAAATTGGTGAAGCCTAATTAGTTGATGATGATTAACACGTGAAGTTTTTAGGGCCTGTGTGCACCTTTTGCACCTTTTGTGTGTATAATACACTTTATTGTACAGAGAATGATATGAAATGAATGAATCATTCCTTGTTCTCATTCTTCTGGTGTTTTCTATTTCTGCAATCTTTGCCATTATGTGACATTGCACAGGGTAATTTGGGATTAAGGTTCTGAACTGGGGTTTCAAGAAAACCCCGATTCTTATCTTTTTTATTTTTTAATTTTTTTGTTTTTTTATATTTATTATTTTTATTACTATTATTCTTTTCTCTTTTTTAATTTTATTATATTTATCATCATTAGTTATACAAATAAAATAATATATAAAATAAAGTAAAAACATAAATAAAGATAAAAAATAGAAATAAAATGAAAATAAAAGAAAATATAACAAAAATTATGGATCCACAATCCTTTTGGTAAATTATGCTTGAACAAAAATGATGTCTACAAATTAGAATAAAAATAAAAATAATTTTAGAGATATTTTAATTCAATGCAGAATATTAGAAGTAAATAAAACAAGGGTAAGATTGAAATTTACTGGTGTGCAGTGGAGTGAGAATTAGGGTCTAATGAAATTTGAAGCCGTCCCACCTTATCAGACTAAGATTTGTTATCTCTGGATTACCACTGCACGTTTTTTAAAATAATATGATAGACATCGGGAACCATTCGTTTAGAGTCTCTTTCTTTTTTTTTTTCTTTTTTTTTTTAATTTTTAATTTTAATTGTTTAGAAGCTCGTCGTGCAAAAATTCTAAACCTACCCATTATTCTGTTCTTTCTACTTCAATTTTTTCACTAAATTACTGTTTATCACGAAAAATAAGATATAAATAATAAAAAAATAAATATATTTAAAATTTTTTCTCGTTGTATTCTATTTTTTTATATAAATCATAAATATTTTATCTATTTTTACGATATAAAACTAAATCAATTTCATCATAATTAAAATTTTTTATCTTTTTTAAAATATATTTAATAAAAATTGAACCCAAAAATTATTCTCATAATCTCTATCTACGTCAACTGAACCTCTTCACTAGCTTACATTTTTTCTGTTTTTGTTCTCAATTTTCAAGAACTACTTTATCAAGGCTACGAATCACATTGAAACTTTTTCTTTCAAAAGAAAAATAGATCATGGTGGGACCTATTACGGGCTGTTTGCCTTTATATACGGTGCTCAAAGCTGACTTACTCGCCATTGTGTGGAAAACCAAATATTGTTTACCACGATGTCCAATAAGGAGCTTGAAGGCAAAGTAGCCATCATCACAGGTGGAGCAAGCGGTATCGGCAAAGCCACCGCCTGTCTTTTTGCGGATCACGGTGCCCGTATGGTGGTGATCGCTGACATCCAAGATGAGCTGGGCCGGCAAGTAGCCGCATCAATCGGTTCCCAAAAGTGCAGCTACGTTCACTGTGATGTCACCGATGAAGAGCAAGTCAAAGCTATGGTGGAATGGACGGTCCAAAATCATGGGCAGCTTGACATCATGTTTAGCAACGCTGGGATAATTCGTTCCAACAAAGGCACCTCCGATCAAGCGGTTCTTGATCTAGACCTCGCAGCTTTTGACCACCTATTCGCGGTCAACGTCCGCGGCATGGCTGCGTGTGTTAAACACGGAGCACTTGCCATGGTTGAGCAGCGTGTTAGGGGGAGTATCATCTGCACGGCTAGTGTCACCGCCAGTATTGGTGGCGATATATACACTGATTACAACATGTCAAAGCACGCGGTGTTGGGATTGGTAAGGTCAGCGAGCAAGCAGCTGGGAGTTCATGGGATTAGGGTAAACAGCGTGTCGCCACACGCGGTGGCAACCCCATTAACGTGTACGGCGTTGGGAATGGAAACACATGCAGTTGAAGAGGTTTTTGAGTCGCTAACTAAATTGAAAGGGGTGGTTCCAAAGGAGAAGCATACGGCTGATGCCGTCTTGTTTCTAGCATCCCAAAGTTCCGAGCTTATTAGCGGACATGACCTTGTGGTGGATGCTGGGTTTCTGGGCAAATAGTTAAATGTCTGGTGGTGTGTTTGGATGCTAATGTCAGAAAGTGCGTTAATATTAGTAACTGTAGCCACGAGAATCTATGTGCCCCCTCTGTCCATTTCTTCTGTCATCGCAATTGCACTTGTGGTTTAAAATTTTATCGAATAGCAAAGTGGATGTCTTTAAAAAATAAAAATGATGAACATAGATTTCTTAATCCTTCAAATCAATTTATGTCCTACGATTATTTTCATTTTAAAAAATATGAGCTGTGATTATTAACTTGGGAGATCATTAATTAAATTTTTATTTGTGTAGTATAAAATATAAAAAATTTTATATTTTAAAATTTACATTGACATGTTCTACACAATTTTTTTATAATTTTTATTATATTCATATGTATTTTTCTTAAATTTTAATTTATATCATTTTTAAATCATGTTATTTTATAAAAAGAAGAAATCACTAATTTTCGTCTCTTTAAAAAATAACATAAATAATGAAGGTCATTGTGATTTTAAAATTTAATTATAGTCTGATTATTATGCTTTTTTATGTAAATATAAGAATTTTTATTCGTTTTATAATTTAAAAGTAATTATGTTCAAATCAGAAGTAGTAATCGGTAAAATCTTTTCAATAATGATGATTTCAAAATTCAAACAATATCCAAATACTTAAAAAAAATTTACATTTATTTCTTTCAATTACTTGGTAGTATATGATTACTATGTTTTGAAAAAGTGTTTCGACTTTCTAGACATATGCGCATTTTTTGCCATCTTTGAGAAAAAAATTGCATTCTTGAACATTATTTTGTCACCATGCAACCAATGCTGTAAGCAATCAACATTAAAATGATAATAGTTCATTCGAAAACCGTTATAGCTTCTTAACCCTTTTTATCAAAATAACCCACAAAGAGTCACTCTATTATTAATTATGCTTTGAGAAGACAATTCGGAAATTGATGATTCTAAGGAGTCGAACGTACAATAATATTTTATTACTTGTATTTAATTTATACTTGAATGTTTACTTGAACAATATGTTATAGACATGATAATGAGAGCCAATACCTGTCCTGTCAGTTGACTGCCTCTTGCAAACCGATACCTTTCTGCATGTGTAAAATTATATGAAACCCATGTCTAAGCCCTCAGATGTTTAACCAATTTTTGTGTAGGTTTACAATTACTGTTTGAGATTTATAACTCCACAAACATTATTTGCGTAGAAAATATTGACTAAGTTTACTTGTAACAATGGAACAGAATATTTGCAAAGTGGCAGAGCCACAGAAAAGTCAGATGTCTATAGCTTTGGAGTTCTCTTGCTAGAGCTTGTAACTGGAAAACGGCCAACTGATCCCACTTTTGTAAGGAAGGGCTTGAATGTTGTTGGCTGGGTAACCTCCTCAAACCTTTTCTGCTATTTTGATGTTTCTTAAGATAATGAATCGTTTGAGTCTGGTGGAAAACTAATAATTTCTGAAAAATTCTAGTGATTATTTTTGTCAGACTCGCAATGGAATCCGTACATGTTGGCAATAAGGTGGACACTATCATTTGGGATAGTTGTGTTCCTCCATAAATTATTCTGTTTTGCTGGAATGCTTTAAACGGCTATGTCCAGTTCGTGAAGTCCTTCAAAACAGGGGTTGCACTGTAAATTCTGATTACAATTGTGCCTTCTGCAAGAATGTGGAATCTGTGACGCACTTATTCGTGTCTTGTAATTTCACATGGAAGATTTGGTCTCATTTCATCGGAATATGGAATCAATCATGGGTTATTCCAGGGAATCTTAATACTCTGTTTCTAGTCTGGAATTCAATCCGAATCGTCATGAACAGCAGCAAGAAAATGGTTTGGAAGACTATTTTTTTTTCTGTTGTTTGGTCCATCCGGCTTGCAAGGAATGATTTTATTTTCAAGTTGAAAGAATGCTCGATTGATCAAATCTGTCACCTAATTACAATCCGTTGTAGTTGGTGGTTGAAGGCAAAGCACTCTGACATGGATTTAAGCAATAATCTATTCAACCTTCAAGAGATTTCTATTCCTGTTAAGAAAAAAATTTCTAGACCGAAAACTTTTTGGTCTCCACCTCCGAAAGGATTCTGGAAGATTAACGTGGATGGCTCCTCACTTGGGAAACCAGGGGCGGCAGGCATTGGTGGGGTTTTTCATAACTGCGATGGTACTATTAAACTCATCTTTTCCAAAAATATTGGGATTGCAGATTTCAATTTGGCTGAGCTCCTTGCTATTATTGAAGCTTTGACTATTGTTTCCAACGTTGGTCTGCTGCACTTGCCTTCCATCATCATTGACAGCGATTTTCATGTTGTTATTTTGTGGCTTCAAGATGTTGATAAAAATCTTTGGAAATACTCTAATCTGATCAACAAGATACCTAATCTTATTTCTTGTCTTAGTGCGATTTCTTTTTTCATGTACTTAGAGAGGCCAATTACTTGGCTGATTTTTTAGCTAAATCTGGAGTTCATAGGAACTCAGATCTTGTAGCTTAGCTTTAACTTATTTTCAATAAAAATTTGCTTCAACTTTCAAAAAAAAAATGAACACTCTATTGAGAGAGAATCGATTGGAAGATGTAGTTGATAAAAGGTGCACTAGTACTGACATGGAAACCGTAGAAGCAATTCTTGAAATAGCAGCGAAGGGTACTGATGCAAATCCAGATGAGCGACCAACAATGAACCACGTACTTCAGTTGATGGAACAAGAGCTCATGTCATCTTGTCCGAGTGATTTGTACGAGTCACATTTAGATTATTGTTAAACTGACATGGACAATATCAAGTAACATGGCTATTGCAGATAAGATCTGCTGCTTGCCTTGTTACCCCTCAATTTTCCCTAGTATGTGCGATTCTGTCCCACTGTATGGGACCTGTATATTATTGTCAAGCAATTGATGAATGTGCATGTTGTCTTGCAGCTTAATTTTCAGCTTGAATGGTTTTTCTGTTTTTCTTTCATCATACATTATGACTTAATTCATGCTGGTTGACTTGGAATTGGAGTGCTGAAAACATTAGAGACGTGTGCAAAACTCTGGAATTAACATATTTTCACTGACACAAGGATGAGTTATATAATTTACTGGAAAGTGTACTTTTATTTTTCAGCCTCAAAACTCAGTTATATATTTTTTTTGGTTCATAAAGGCGAAGAGGGAAGAAAGAGAAACCAAAATTTGAATCTATTCCTTCTTAGTAGAATTTCTTCTTAATGGTCAATTATCTCCTATAGCAGCCATATTAGCCTTTGTAGTATTGTCAAGTATTCCTTATTGCCGCCATATTAGAAAAACTACTTCGAGACAGAAATGATGACTGTAGAGAAGGGTCAATTATTTCTTATCGCAGCCATATTTGAAAAAACTACTTAGAGACAGAAATGATGGTTATATAAGCCTTCAACGATTATCACAAAGTGAAATTATATTTTTAACATTTAATTGTATTAAAATTAGTCTATTAAATTTTATTTAAGTAATTAAAACATAAATTTTTTAAAATAAAAGAATTAAGTACATTTTTGTTAAGTTCTTTAACTACCGTTACCATTGAACAACAATTAAAACTTAAAGACAGTTAAAGGAACTTAACGGAAATGTACTTATTTCTATTATTTTGAAACTTTTAGATTTTAATTGTTTAAAATAAAACTTAATAGACTGATTTATATGTAATTTAAATGTTGAGAATTTATTTTCATTTTATGGAAAACGTTGATAGCGTATTTGGATATTAAGCCTAATTTAAATTGTCTCAGTTATTTATTTATTTAATTCATGCTATGTATATATATTATATTTTTGTCTCCATTGACCATTACTTGACATGTGTCCTTTTATTTTTTTCCCTCAACAACTTTTTTTAGTTAAGTCCTTTTATTTTTTTTTTCTCAACAACTTTTTTTTTATTTAAGTCCTCAACATGTTTTTTGCATGGCTCTTTAACTCTTTTTAATCCATTTTTCTAATATATTTTTAGTTTTCTAATTTTTTGGGTTAAACCCTCTAATATATTTTTATTTTTTAAATTATATTCTTTCAGATATTATTGTTGGAAAAAAATTTTTAACGTGACAACCATTTTTGTGACAGTAATTTTTAAATTACACAAAAAATAAACGCTCTAATATCTATTTATTTTTTTATCTATATCTAATAAGATATTCTTGTATGAGAAGAAATTTGAACATGGTTCGCTCATTTAAACTTGAAAAAAAGTTAACAAAAAGAAAAAAAATAATTACATTAATTAAAAATTGAAAAATCCAAAATTGATAAAAATAAAACATGAAAATAAAAAAATTGTTTAAATTAATGATTATTTATTTCAAAGTGATTTGTAGTTGTGCGGTTATATCTTCTAACTTATTTTTAACTCTTTCACTTTTTTCAATAACTATCTAATCTTTTTTTTATTTTACATTTTTAATTTATACTGGATCCAATATTGTTACCAAAAATCTAAATATAACACAGTCTTTTTTACAAGAACAATTTTAATTTTCATAGTAATAATAAAATAATTTTTTATTTTTTATTTGATAATAATAACACCGCAACGAAGCGCGGATTAAAAGTTAATTTTTTTCTATTTCCACCACTTTTACATTCCTAAACGAACAGTTTGATTGTGATGGTTTGGCGTGTTTGTGGGTGCACACAAGTTCGTGGACTTCAATCTCCCCTTGTAATTACATCACCACGACGAATGTAGAGTTTCAGTGCTTGCATGATTCGTGTTTTGACGTAATCACATATATTTTTATCTATTTAATAATTTAAGATTAATTCTTTCAGATCAAAATTGTAAATATCTGAAAAAATTTATCTTCATTTTTTTCAACCACATATTGGTCAATGCCTGCATCATTCGGATTATATGGAAATATGGAATAGCAATGGTGTTTTATTGTAGAAGGTGAGGCACTAGTATGTGTCTATATATATATATACACACACTTGGTTACGACTACTTTTCTTCGTCTAGACAAGTCACTGACTAGATGATGCAGCCATGGCCCAGTCATATATATATAGGAAGAATCTACTTACACATGTGTAAAAAAATTTAGTTTTACACATTTTCATATCTTTTTATATGATTTATAATTTTTTAATCCGACCGTTGAATTTTATGTTCTATTCACATAGATCATGCATGCCAAATTTCAAATTAATCGAATACGTCTAACTATATAGTTCGTAAAATAAAATTTCAATCGTTGATATATATTGAAAAAAATACTATTCTCGATTAAAATGATAGAAATAGTAAATTGATTTAAAAAATTTACATACATAATAAATATGAGTAGGTTGTTAAATCCAACGGTTGGTTTGCAAAAATATTAATCCTATATGAAGATATAAAACTGTGTAAAACAAATTTGTTTTACACATATGTAAGTGGATGCCTCCTCATATATATATATCTGACTAGGTCATGACTTTTTTTTACAATAAAAATATTAAATAATTAAAAATAATAATTTTGGATTCGAATTCAAAATTTATAATATGTCACAATTCATCTTTAATCACTATGGCGATTGGATCATGGCTGCACCATCCAGTCAGTGACTTGTCTAAACGAAGAAAAGTAGTCGTAATATATATATATATATATATATATATATATATATATATATATATATATATATATATATAATATATATATATATATGTATATGACTGGGCCATGGCTGCACCATCTAGTCAGTGACTTGTCTAAACGAAGAAAAGTAGTCGTAATATACCAAGTAAATTTTGAAAGATGAAGTCAAACTTGGATGCTGGAAAGATATTCTATACACTAATAAAGAAATAAAAAATCGATGAAAATAAAGAAGCATTAGAGCTACATTCAGTTCACGTGATGTATTGGTTTAGCTGATTGCAGGAGAAGACAAACCTGAGGTCCAAGGAATTGCGTAATCCTTGCACCATATTAAAGTAAAAAGGTAACAACTGGTCATATAAGTTGCTGACTCTTGCTATTGGATGAAAACACATTGAGAAATCTAATTAAAATATGCCTGCAACAGGCCACCGTTGGATACTTTAAATACTGACCTTTTTCATTGCTCATGACATAAACCAACAAGGCTAATCTTCAGTTAGAATTTTGAGCCTAAAATGGCAGGTTCCGAGCCGTGCAACAAAAAGCTTGAAGGCAAGGTGGCCATAATCACTGGTGGTGCAAGTGGGATTGGTGAGGCTGCCGTGCACCTCTTTGCTGACCATGGTGCACGAGCCATTATGATCGCGGACATCCAAGACGAGAAGGGTGAAAAACTTGCTGCATCGATCGGCCACCATTGCGCCTGCACCTACGTCCACTGCGACGTAACAAAGGAGCAAGACGTAGAATCCCTCGTCCAATCCACAATCCAACAGCATGGTCGCCTAGACATCATGTTCTGCAATGCAGGCATTATTAGCAAATCCATGCAAACAATCCTGGAATTCGACGTATCATCCTGCGCAGAACTCTTCGATATCAATGTGGGTGGGGTGGCAGCCAGTATCAAGCATGCAGGTCGTGCCATGGTGGAGGCGAATACCAAAGGGAGCATCATTTGCACATCCAGTATCGGTGCGGGAATGGGGAGTGACAGGCATACAGATTATGTGATGTCGAAGAACGCAGTGCTAGCATTAATGAGGTGCGCCAGTACGCAGTTGGGGGGGCATGGGATACGCGTTAACTGCGTTTCGCCAGGGCCTGTGGCAACACCAATGCTTTGCAAAGCTTTCGGACTGGGGGTGGAGGAGGCAGAAACAAGCTTTGCGAGGTTCTATTGCTTGAAAAATAATGGAGTTCTGAAGGTCAAGCATGTGGCTGAGGCTGTTTTGTTCCTTGCTAGTGAGGAGTCTCAGTTTATTACCGGGCATAATTTGGTTGTAGATGGTGGTTTTGGACCTTCCTTCTTGCTTTAGTGAATAATTTTTTATTTTTCCTTTTTTTTTTTTAATTTCTTTTACAAAACAAAAAGATAATATTAAGGACATAACTTCCCAAAACAATCCCAAGCAACAACAGCAGCAAGCAGGGATGGATCCATAATTGGAGCAGCTGCCTCATCCTTTATGCAATATTATAAAAGTGCTAAAAATAGGTTTGTTTTTTTTTCGGGGTTCTATCGCTTGACGAATAATGGCGTTTTCAAGTTCAAGCACGTGGCTGATGCTGTTCTGTTCCTTGCTAATGAGGAGTCCCAATTTATTACCGGGCATAATTTGGTTGTATTTGGACCTTTTTAACTCAGTGAACAATTTTTTTTTTCAAAATAAATAGATAATATTAATGGTATAGCACGTCAAATCAATCACAAGCAACAACAGCCACTAGTAGGGACGGATTATTAGTCGGGACAGCTGCTTCTATTGAGATCCTTGTATCCTTTATGCGCTATTATAAAAGTGGTAAAAAATAATTTTTTTATATTTATACCCTACTAAAAATGGAAAAAAATGTGAAATGTATAAATATTAAAAATAGCAAAACTATATCTGCAATAAAAATATTTTTATTGAAGACCCATAGATTTAAAAAAACAAAAATAAAAAGTCAAAATGTAGTTATCTTTATTCACTCATAACTTTCTATTTCTAATTTCTAAATTACAACAATTTTTGTTAGATATAAAAAAAATTAAAAAAGTAACATGGAGAAATCAAGCTAAAACAAAAAATAAAATAGGAAACTGATTGTTTTCTTCTTTCAACTAGATATTAAAGTAAATAATTACTTCTTTTATATTTTTAATATTTGCTAATGTGATATAATATTTATTTGCTATTTGAAAATTTTTATTTTAACGAAGTAAATTGAATTCGGGCTAATTTATGATTTATTTATATTTATGTTAACTATGGTTTAAGAATATATATTTCTTTTAGTTGAATGAAATAATTTAATTTTTTGAAGTTATTTATCATATATAAAAAATTTATTTAATTAAAATTTAAAACACATAATAAAGTATGCATAATGATTTTTGTTTGCATGATTGTATTCGAATATATCCTTTTATCCTTTATAAATTACATCAATTAAACTATTTAATTTAATTAATTATGGAAAAATATTTTTGAAGAATCCAATTTTGGAGGATCTAAAAATTAATGGTAGTAACACACAACATTTTACAAAATCAGTTCAACTAGCTTATTTGCAAAAGGTCAATGTCAACCTTATGAATATAATTTTTCCCAAAAGAAAAAGTGAAATCCATTATGTCATTTGTTCCTACATTATTCAAAGATTATGTTAATTGGTTGGAACATAGGAAAGCAACTGAGTGATGATTGTTGTGCTTTCCATGAATTTACAAATTGAAAAATGAAAAAAAAAAGATTTTAAGTAATTTTAATTTTAAGCTTTATTTCAATTTTTTCTTGGGCATTTAAACAGTTTTGGCTTTCATTTCAATTTTTCCTTAAACTTTTTAATTATGAGCTTTTAATTTAAATAGTAAAAATTACAAAATATTAAAAAAAAAGAATTCAGATATAATCCGTATCTGAACCGATCTGTTAGTCATGAAATATCCATAATGCCTTTTTTGTATTAAAAAATAAAAATCTTATAAAAAATAATTTTTTAAAAATACTTTAAAACAATAAATAAGAATAAAATTAAATGTTGATACTTGAGAATGTGATATCATTAATTCAATTTTAGTATTTGATTGATACGTGTTAACATAATTTGTGATTTTGGATCGAAGTGTTCATTTTTAAAACTAACGGATTAGAGTTGAATTATTGCAAAATCTTGAGGATCTCAATGAAATTTACTCTTTTTTTTTTATTATTAATAGGAAGGTACAATAGGAAAAGGAAAATAGAACATTAGATCAAATTTCTCTTACAAAATATAGCAGCCACTAGGCCAAGTCTTAGTCGTTAGTACGGGTGTAATCGAGCCCCGTTGAAACGATCTAGTACCAGGCTTGAGCTTGGCTCGATTTGAAAACTCTAGACTCGAATTATGGCTCAAGCTTGATTGAGCATAGTTTTTGAAGCTCGAGTTTGACTCAATAAAATATTCGAGCCGCTCAAGCTTGATTTGGTAGGTTTAAAATCGACTTGATAGACTCAATTTGTTAATTTTCAACTGTATATTTTAAGGGTAAAATGATAATTTAATAATAAAATATTAGTAAGAAAAAACTCAATTAAGCTCGCTAGTTGCTGGAATCAGTATTAAGACGTTCGAACTCGGCTCGACTCGTTACTCGAATAGCTTGAGTTCGAACTTAACTTGAAAATAAATGAGTCAAACTCGAATAATTATCGTTTTATACTCGAATAACTCGCGAGTAACTTGACTCATTTACACTCTAACAGTTGATAGCATTTCTTCCTGTTAAGGTTGAGTATTTTCTATAACACCTAAAACACGAGAGAAGCGATGCCTATATCAGTAATTTCAATTGCCTAGCTATCACATTTAATTTCAAATTATGCTTCAGTTATTTATTTATTTATTTATTTATTTCATGCTCTATATATCACTGAGCTAGCTAGGCCTTGGTTGCACAATCTAATTAGTGTCTTGTCTAAACGAAGAATAAGTCGTCGGGCATGTAAATTTTGTAAGATGAAGACAAACTTGGATGCTGCAAAGATATTCTATACAGTAATTGCATAATCCCTTGCACCATATTGAAATAAAAAGAGGGCAACAACTAGTTATATAAGTTGCTGACATTTGCTAGTGGACAAAAACACATTGAGAAATCTAGTTAAATTTGCCTGCCAACAGGCCAGCATTGGATATTTTATGTGGTGACCTTTTTCATTGTTCATAACATAAGCTTCAAGTAGAATTGGGAGCCTCAAATGGTAGGCTCCAAACCTTGCAACGAAAAGCTTGAAGGCAAGGTAGCCATAATCACTGGTGGTGCAAGTGGGATTAGTAAGGCCACTATTATCGAGAAAGACTCAAAGAAGATAATGAATCGATCAAGAAGATGATGATTCTCTCCATTGATTTATCTCAGCATACTGTTTATTTATATACAACCTTATCAACAACTACTAACAGAAAACTAAAAACTAATAGAAACGATTTTGTGTTTAACTTACTTAACTACTAGCTACGACCTACAATCTAACTCATTACAAAACTAATTCATCTAGCTAATATATTTTGTTATAGCCCCCCTCAAGTTGGAGTGTAGAGATTATGAAGGTTGAGTTGAGATAGAAAAGAGGTAAATGTAGCTGGAGCAAGTGGTTTGGTGAACATGTTTGCAAGCTGAGTTGAAGATGAAACATGTAATAATCAAACAACTCCAGCTTGAATCTTCTCTTGAATGATATGGCATTCTATTTCGATGTGCTTGGTTCTTTCATGGTAGACAAGATTCTCAGTTATGGCGATTGCTGGTTTACTGTTGAGAAGATAAGTGCTGGAGTAGGATGATGAAGACCAAGATCTTGAAGGAGGTAGAGTAGCCATTGGATCTCATAGGTAAGAGATGCTATGGCTCGATATTCTGCTTTAAAAGGATTTAGATACTGTCTATTGCTTCTTGGATCGCCATGAGACAAGAGAGTTTCCAATGAACAAACAGAACCTAGTGATAGACTTTCTAATGTCAGAATAGGTACCCAATCAGAATCACAAAATGCCTTTAACCTGATATCAGAGGAGGCAGGAAAGAAAATGCCTTGACCATGATTTGCCTTGATGTATCGAAGGATTCTATGAGCAGCAGTGAGATGAACATCTGTTAGACAATCAAGATATTGTGAAAGCTGTTGTGTGGCAAAAGACAAATCAGGTTTGGTTGTAGTTAAGTATAAGAGCCTACCAATTAGTCTTCTGTAGGAGGAGGGATCCTGAAGTGGAGTACTAGTGGACTTTGAGAGTTTTTGGGATGGAATCATGGGGGTTGGGGCTAGTTTACAGCCTAAGAAACTAGTGTCTACAAGTATCTCCAATGCATACTTCCTTTGTGACAGGTTAATACCAGTTTTGGATCGTGCAACATCAAGACCAAGGAAGTACTTCAAAACTCTGAAGTCTTTGATCCTGAATTTTGAGTCAAGGTATTTCTTCATGTCTTAGATCAGGGTTGCATTGTTACTTGCTAAAATCATATCATTGACATGTATCAGCAAAGCAATAAAAGAAGTATCAACATGCTTGACAAAGAGAGAATGGTCTGAAAGGGCCTAGTGGAAGCCTTAGGAAAGAAGAGCTGAGCTGAGCTTGTAGTACCATTGGCGACTAGCCTGTTTAAGGCGATATAGGGACTTCTTTAACCTGCAAACTTGGCCAGGTTTGGTGTGAGGATATCCTGATGGAAACTTCATAAATACTTCTTTATGTAAGTCACCATGAAGAAAAGCATTGTTGATGTCTAATTGGTGAATATGCCAATGTTTGGCTGCTGCAACAACTAAGAGTGTTCTAATTGTAGTCATTTTTGCCACTAGTAAGAATGTTTTAGTATAGTTTACCCCAGCTTGTTGTGTGTATCCCTTTGCAACAAGCCTGGCCTTGAACCTCTCAACTTGGCCATTGGCTTTGTATTTTACCTTGTACACCCATTTGCACCCTATAGCCTTCTTATTTGGTGGTAGATCAGTGATGTCCCAAGTGTTATTGTCTTCTAAAGCTTTGAGTTCATCTACCATGGCTTGTCTCCAACAGTCATGTTGAATTGCTTGCTCATATGATTGTGGCTTAGATACAGATGAGATGCATATAGAGAATGCTTTATGATTATGTGAACATTTGTCATAACTAAGAATAGAGGAAAAAGTGTGAGGTGTACCTGATTTTGTTGTTATTGTTGGAACCAGAACTTGTGAAGGATTTGACTGAGCTAAGTTGCAGTGGTAGTCTTGAGGTAGTTTAGTGGTAGTCTGATGCATGAGGATTTTCTCATGCAAGCATTTGGTTCTGTTGGTGGTTTGGGACTGGTAAGGAGTTGTTAGAAGGAGTTAAGTTTGTTGTGTTTTGAGAATTTGTAGGATAGGTATTAGTTGAAGAAATATCGGTAGTGGACGAGGAAGGAAAAGGATAAACAGTATCATCTTGATCCAAGATAGGGAGTGATATGTTAGAGTTACCTTGAGGAGTATTATGTATGTTAGAAGGGTTTGAATAGAAAGGAAAAACTTGTTCATAGAATACAACATCCCTGGATATTATGATTTCTTTTTTTTAAGAACATAGAGTTTATAGCCCTTGGTAGTAAGAGGAAAACCGAGAAATATACACTTTAGGGCTTTAAAGTCAAATTTTGATCTTGCTTGAGACAATGTATATGCATAGCATAAACAACCAAATACTCTCAGGTTTGAAAAATCAAGAAGTTTTCTTTATAAAATTTCAAAAGGAGTTTTGTTATCAATTATTGGTGATAGTAGCCGGTTAATCAAGTATGCAGCATGTTGTACACAGTTAGACCAAAAAGATTTAGATAATGAAGCTTGAAAATGTAATGCGCTGGCTACATTTAAAAGATGTTGATGCTTTCTTTCTACTATACTAAACATCAGCTGCATTGTCAAATCAGATGATGCTTTTACCAATGGAGGATGAACCGAGTGTAAAATCTAAGAAAGAATCATTGTATTGCATCGTTGCCAAGCTTGGAATGAAGGATCAGTTGCAGATGGAATTAGAATAAAACGATCTACAAACTGATACTTGTTTTTGGACAGTAAAGCCATCTTTATTGCTCGACTCCCGAGTGATAGTTGGTGCTTGTAAGGACAGGGGAAACAAGAACCAAAGATGGGTTCTCATTTGGATGAAGAAAGAAAGGGTTAGATGGAGAATCTTCAGGCTTGGATGATGAAGTTTTAGATGTATTGGTGGCCATTTGTAAAGCCACGGGTTGAGCAATGAGAGAAAGATGATGGAAGCTCGAAAAAGAAGAGATTATGACTTCTAAAATGCCAGCTCTGATGCCATATTGAGAAAGACTCAAAGAAGATGATGAATCGATCAAGAAGATGATGATTCTCTCTATCGATTTATCTTACTGTTTATTTATACATAACCTTATCAACAACAACTACTAACAGAAAACTAAAAACTGATGGAAATAGTTTTGTGTTTAACTAACTTAACTACCAGCTACCGGCCTACAATCTAACTCATTACAAAACTAATTCATCCAGTTGATATATTCTATTACAACTGTGCACCTCTTTGTTGACCATCGTGCATGTGTCATTGTGATCCCCGACATCCAAGATAAGAAAGGTGAAAAACTTGCTGTATCGAGTGGCCACCATTGTGCCTGTACCTACGTTCACTGTGATGTAACAAAGGAGCATGACGTTGAATCCATCGTCCAATCCACAATCCAACTGAATGGTCGCCTAGACATCATGTTCTGTAATGCAGGCATCATCATGAGCAAATCTCAACAAACAATCCTTGAATTCGACTTATCATCCTGTGCAGAGCTCTTTGATATCAATGTAGGTGCCTAGGGTGGCAGCCAGTATCAAGCATGCAGGCCATGGCGGAGGTGAATACCAAAGGAAACATCATTTGCACAGCCAATGTAGCTGCAGAAATTGGGAGTGACAGGACAAGAATATAGATTATGTGATGTTGAAGAATGCGGTGCTAGTGTTAATAAGGTGTGCCAGCACTCAGTTGGGCGGGCATGGGATACGCGTGAACTGTGTTTCACTAGGGCCCGTGGCAACACCTTTGCTTTGTGCAGCTTACGGAATTGGGGAGGGGGGGGGGGAGGGATGAGACAAAAAAAGCATTGCAAGGTTCTAATGCTTGAAAAATAATGGAGCTCTGAAGGTCAACCATGTGGTTGAAGCTGTTCTGTTCCTTACTAGAGAGGAGTCTCAGTTTATCACCGGGCATAATTCGATGGTAGATGGTGGGTTTGGACCTTCACTTTCTTAATTTAGCGAATAACTTTTCTCTTTTCATGTCGAAAACAAATAAATAATATCAAATTGACTTTGTGTGTGACATTGCTCAAATTATTGCTCATGTCTAATTATAGTCTTTGTCCTTATTTTACTTTCATAGAATTGTTAAAGAAAAAGTTTTTTGATTTGAGTTTATATTGATGTATGGACAATGTACGACTTTTATATAGGTCAGTTAAAAAGAATTTATATATGATACATTAATATTGTATAGTATTTATACACTATCAATGTATTAGAGGTTGACATCTCATTAATAAGCAAACTAAAAAGATGCTAAGCCTTTAAAAATAAATACAAATAATTTTTTTTTCATTTTGCTCAAAAGGAGGCTTAGCATCTTTTTAGTTTGCTTATTAATGAAGTAGCAACCTTTGGTGTATATTAGTGCATCATATATAAACCTCAGTTAAAATAGAGTGACACATTATTAATGAATAAAGTTTAAAACATGTATAAGTTCTTAAAGCTAAATTAAAAAATTATTAATATTTATTTTTAAAGGCTGCATATTTTTTTCTTTGTTTATTATTGACTGACTGTAGAGGTAGTAAAAATTGACTCGACTCAAAAAACTAACTCGAATAACCTGAAATCAAATATGACAGATCCCATTTGACTAGAAAAAGTCAATAACCCATATCTAACTTGATTCAAATCCGAATTGATCCAAGACCAAATTAATCCAAATTCATATTGATTCGAACTCGACCTGATCCGAACTTGAATTGACCCGAACACAAATTCATCTAAATTTAGAGTAACCTAAACCCTACTTGACTCGAACCCAAATTGATCTGAATCCTAATTAACCTAAATCCGAAAAAGATTCAAATTTAAATTTAAGATTATCAATAAATATTTAAATGTCAAAATTAATAATCAAAGTATTTTACTATAGTAAAAATATAATTTTTTTCAATGATACGAGTGCTATATTTTTTTGAATCTAATTAAAATAAATATTCATTTTTATATTGTATTCACTTGAACCTAACCAAAAAACAAATTCTACAAGAGCTAATGCATAATTTTTAATGGTTAATCTATTATAAAATATAAGCTAAAATATAGAAGCTACATTACCTACACTTAATGCTTCCAATTATTCTACAAAAAATCAAGAAAAAATAAATAAATGTATAATAGTGTATTATATTATTTAGTAAGGATTATTAAATCACTTTGATGCATAGAGTTAACACTTATTATAGATAATAGAAATAAAATGAAAAAGATGTAATTTATTTACGAATATTGATAAATATATTATAAAGAAAATTATTATACAGATTATTAAATATTTGAAATATTTTAATCCCAATTTTATTATAGGTCCTGCAAGAAGAAAATTTTATTTTTATAAGTTTTGTAATTCTTAAAAATTTGGTTTCATTTCATTTTTTATATCAGACAAATTATATCGAGATGATCAAAGCCTAACATGAAAAACGTGCCCTCTCAACATGAATCCAAATCCGACCAACCTGAATTGACTAAAAAAGTCAACGACCCAAACCCAACCTAATCCGAACCTGAATTGATTCGAATTCAAATTGACCCAAATCTGACCTGATCTAAACCTAAAATGATCCGAACTTGAAATAGATCAAATTTTCCTTGACCGAAACTCGAAATAATTTGAACCTGAAATGATTCTATTTTTCTTGAACTAAAATTGATCCTATCCAAAACAACTTAACCTAGACTTGATCCGACTTGCCCATTTGTCACCTCTAACTGATCGTGTATAAAAGTCATTTATATACTATCAGTGTACTAAATATAAATTATTTTCGATTTTAAGTAAAAATGCTTCAGATTTTTTAGTGAATAATCAATATATTGATTAAAACATAAGGTTTGAAGAAAAAAACAATTTACATATATTTTTAATGGAAAATATATATTTTTTTAAAAAAATCATAAATTACTCATTAGTTCTTATTTACCATTAGCATTTCTATTGTTTTATTTTTCTTAAAAACTAAAACTAAAAAATGTTAAATCAAAACATTAGATCACATTTGTTATTTCCTCTAAAATTGAATTTGTTGACATATATTAAAATGATTTCTAAAGTTATTTTTCTTGGAAAAATAAAAAAAAACTAAAATAAGATAAGAAGTACTATGAATGAAGTAAGAAGCCATAGCTACTTTGAACATGGAGAATGAGGAACCAAAGATAAAACACCAATGAGTCTTATATTTTTATTTCTCATAAGCATTATTTGTCATAATTCTCAAAATTAATTCTTTCATCTTCAATTCTCATAGTCCTTAATGATTCTCAATGGTAATTGTTTCTATTAACATATTAATTTATTTACCAATAGTTTGAAATTCGCTGGTGTCACATATCTCACCAACCAAGATTTAAAATTTTGATCAAGGCAATTTCAAGATTCGCAATTTTTAAAAATGCAATTCTAAGGAAGAGCTCTTTCTTCTGGAGTAAGAAAATAATCTCGAAAATCTATCAAAGAAATCGACACAAGGAATGCACAACTCCTTGTGCCAGTAGATTTCTACAAGGATTAGAAACCTTGTAGGGTTTGCCTCTAATCAAACTAGAGTCAACCAAATTATAAGATAAGTTTTCTCAACAAGTTAATTGCTTACAAGTAACTCTAATATGCACCTTTTTATTATGTAAACCTAATAGATATCACAATTCCCAATCACAAGGAATTAAGAATTTGCCAAAATCCTTAGGTGAGAAACACAAAGCTTGCTGATTTTTACATGGAGAAATCGCCGATATTGTCGCAATTCCACAGGGAAGAAAATCCTAGTATGCTAAGGAGCTTTGGGATTTTTGCATAGTGTTATTTCCAACTCTTTGTGGTGGCCGGCCATAATGATACTTTTATAGGCTAGGTCAATTGTGCTTCATTAAATGGAATAATTACCTTTTAGTCATTGAACTTATTATTAATTATAATTAGGTACTCCAGTTAATTAAACAATTTAATTATGAGGCAATTATCCAAATTTAATTAAAGTTAAGGATTATAATTTAATTAATTAAATTCCAATAATCATTTTAGGTCAAGGACTTAATTAAAACATTTTAATTTAAGTTTGTTTAAATAAACACATTTAATTAAGCTCAATTATAATTTCAAAAAATAAGTAACATGAAAAATTCCAAAATTTACAAGTTTGATCAACTCAATTTAATTTATCCATAACTCTTATGTTTATAAGACTTTAAGTCTCTAGCATTGTAGTAATGAATTTAAATTTTCATTCAAATTCACATATCAGGATTGGTTTCTAGCAATACATCATAACCAAATATAAAAAAAGTCAATTGATTTGACTAACCTATTCAGTGTACAGTATCTTAGTGTAATTTGGTCCTTCCATCAAAGATATCTCAAAAATTTATTAAGTATGGTATAGTGTCTACTTTATAAATATTTTTATTTTTTCCAAACTAATATTAACTTTGTAACACTTATTGCTCTGGCCAAAGACTTATAAGTTAATATAAGCTAAGATGAATGAAATATTAACCACCAAAGTCACTGCGGAAATGGATCCTCATCTTGACTAATCTTCCATTTTCATGTGCTTCATGGTACACTAAATATCACCGTTTTTAGGCATTTGGCATCCAAACTATAAGGTGAAATCAAAGTGTGACAATTCACACATAAAATGATCTGACATATTAATCAAAGCACTATTTACACTATTGACATGAAAGAGCATTTCAACAAACACTTGAGTGGCACTACCAAATGGAGTTCTCACAGTGGTTCATGTTCAGTGAATTTATTCTCTAATAAGCATCCATATGCTATCATCAAATATCTCCATATTTCAATTTATGAGATCGGTTGTTTACTTCATAAGTAAGGAGCTTAACATGTGGCAATCTTTGAACACTGTCAATGTTTTGTTTTGATAGTACATCAACAAGGAATAATTTAAGAACATAGCTTTGATGCATAGGAATCTCATAATTGAACCCTTTACGATTCCCTTGCAAGGCCTATTTGTTCCATGAGATTCACCTATTTAGTAACTAATGAATCTATTCTTGTCAATAATAAATGGTGAAGGGAAACCTTAATGTTACTTACCCTAAGTAATCATATATTGCCACGGTAATATGTCTCATGCCAAGTAAGTTGGCTCTAAGACATTCACTAATAGGCAGCTACTTCTAATGCCTCCATTGTAGATTCGTCCTTGGCACCAATGAGAACAAAAACAACGATGAAGGTGAGATTAGTTATTGTTGTAATGAGATTAGGTACTGTAACAATGAGATTAAAGCTAATGTTAGAATATGTGTTTGGATGAAAATGTAGCGGTGGCATTGAGATGATATGTGGTTAGAAGCGAAAATAACCATTTAGAACATTAAATTAAATTTTTATATAATAAAATTTGTTGTATATATTAATTTTTTTGAAATTGATAAATAATTAAAAATGATTAAACTATGAAATTATATTTTTATTAATAAATTAAAATTTATTAAAATAATTTTATATTAAATAATACATATTATTATTTAATATTTAAAAATTATTACGCATATATATATATATATACATGTAATATTAACTATGTAATTATAAAAATTAAATTAATAAAAGTTTTTAAATTGTATGTCTTTGGATGCCACCGCAGATTTGTATGCTTTGCACGTTGGAACCCCTTGTTTAGTGTTTTTCTTTTCATGTTTAGTGTGTTCTTTTTTTTTTGGTTCATGTTTAGTGTATTTTTTAATTGTTTAGAATTCTCATTGTTTAGTGTGTTCTTTTCATGTTTAGTGTGTGGTTTAATTGTTTAGTGTATTTTATTTTGATCAAAGTAATAAGTAAAATTTTTCTAACAATGACTAATATCCAAATGTCCAAAAAAAAATCAACTTTTACTCCTTTCAACCACTTATTAAGAATTTGGTCTTTTTTTTTCGCTAGCCTACCTTGTCTCTATTTTTGTTCTCAATTGTCGATAACTAATAATCACATTGAGACTTTTTCTTTTAAAAGAAAAATATATCATAGTGGGATCTATTACGGGCTATTTGCCTTTATATTCGGTGCAAAGCTTATTTACTCGCCACTGTGTGGATTGTTTACCATAATGTCCAATAACGAGCTTGAAGGCAAAGTAGCCATCATCACCGGCGGGGCAAGCGGTATTGGCAAAGCCACCGCCTATCTTTTTGCGGATATGGCGCCCGTATGGTGGTGATCGCTGACATCCAAGATGAACTAGGCTGGCAAGTAGACCGATGAAGAGTAAGTCAAAGCTATGGTGGAATGGATGGTCCAAAAGCATGGGCAACTTGATATCATGTTTAGCAAGGCTGGGATAATTCATTCCAAATAACTTAATTAAACATGATCCAACATAAGAACTCCATTTGGTGGTTTCACTTAAGTGTCTATGGAAACATTTTTATGTGATAGCTATATACTGATCTATTGACTTGTGACACCAGGTCATCATATATGTGGAATGTGATACTTTGATTTCATCTTTATCTGTTTGGTCAACCAAACACCTAAAGAGGTTGCTTTTGGGTCCAATCTAAAGCATATGAAGGTAGATGAGTGTCTAGAGATCCATCACCCTTAGTGAATTTAGGGCACATATCTCGGTTGTTATTGACTTAAGATTGACCATGGATATAGCGTAATGAGTTCTTGATGATATTGATTTCATAGGATTCATTGGAGTCAATCCTAAAGTTGCAAGAACTAATATGACGAATTAAATATATAGACACTGCACCATACTTATTTATTCCTTGAGATATAGTTGATTGAAGGATAGTAATTTCACTGAGAGGCTATCATTGAAAAGCTTGAGTTAAGAATCACTCTTAAACTCTAACATTCAGGTGGTCATATGATATTACTATACGCCTAATTTGATCTATGAATTTGAATTATTATTCAAGTTCATTTTTATGATATTAAGAGCCTAATGGGTCATACACAAAAGAGTAGTTAATAGATGATGTGGATTGATCTAAGGAAATTTAAAATTTCCCATTTGGACTTATTGGATAAAATTATAATTGGGTTTAATTCAGTAAACTTAGTTAAAAGAGTTTTAATTAAGTTATTTGGTCGTAAACATAATTAAAATAGTTTAATTAAGTTGAAGTCCATTACCCTTAATTATAATTTGGGCCATACCTTTAATTAAATCGTTTAATGAAAAGGTGAAACTAATTGCAATTAAAATAAGTTTAAGGGTTAAAGGGTGAATGTACTAATTAATAAAATGCATTGACCCTAGCCTATAAATAGAACATCATGATCGATCACAAACCTTGAAGAAAAAGGAGAAGGTTTTCCAAGTTAGGGTGACAATACCCTATAGAGTCTTCAGTGCCACTTCTTTGTCTTCCATCTTCTCTCTCATGCTTGCTTTGAGAAAAGTACTTGCTTCATAATTGTAAGCTTTAAGAGATTGAGAAGAAATGGCTAAATGCTCAATTTGGTCCCCAACATTTGCAGGATTGATTAATTTGGGACCTTAACTTTTAATTATAACAGATAAGGACATTACGTTTTCAAGATGTATCAATTAAAGGCTTTTTATACGGAAAATGATAGGTGTGTTATACACACACCTTGTAGGAAACTGAGTACTTGTTATGCTTATGTGTAATAAAATTGCTTACATGCAGCTAACATGACATTGGTTGTTTTTGGGAAACTTTTTAATAAACAAAAATGTAAAATAATTAAAAAAAGCTTATTATCGAATAAGACTTAGAAACCTATCAGATTTAGAGATTTTGGGGTTTAAAGTTTCCATATTGAAATCAATATTAGATTTAGAGGTTTTTCATTTTGGGGGTTAAGAAAACAAACGTTTGTATATTACAATCTTATTCTGTTTGATTTCTTGAAATATTTTCTCTTTTCCCTAACACGGTGCCCGAGAAGGTGAAAGGTTTGTGGTGTCTAACAAATGAAGGGTTTTTCGATTTGAAGTGAGGTAAATTGTTTTCTTTTTAACATTTATTGTTCTTGCGATATGGGTGGGTAATTTTGGAGCATATTATTGTTGTTTTATATGTAAATTTTGGGCATATTATTGTTCTCTACTTCTTTGATGTTTTATATAGTCACTAGTGGGAATGTGTATAATTTTTAGGTTTATTTGTTGTTCAGTATAGTCAAATTACATATTGTTATGATGTGTGTTGTGAATGCAAAATGGGTGATTAATTTATGGCTAAATGTTGTTGTTGTGTATATGTAATTGCAAAATAAGTGTGTAATTTCTCTATTTGTTGTGTATGGGGCTTATTTGTTGTTATGCTTAGTTAAATTCGAAAAGGTGTGTGTGTAATCAGCAATTTTAATTTGAAAAGGGGCTTATCTACTTATTTATTTATTTTATTTGCTAAATGATTGATTGATTGATTATTTATTTATACATACATACATACAAACATAAGTATAATGCACATTGCATGTATTAACTTTTATATATATATATATATATATATATATATATATATCTATATCTCTATATATATATATAGTTGCATATTTTGCTTAATTTAATTAATGTATATCTATATATGGCACACATGTACACTAAATTCCCTTATGACCGCCATTTTCATAAATTTCATTTTATAAAAGTCGCATATGGTTTGAACATCATAAATTTCCAAAATTACATGTCCAATACTCGGTTCATTTACAACTTATGCCTCAGTTACATGTTTGGGTTAAGAAAATTAGGGGTTGTCACATAGATTCTTTAATTGTTTCCTTTTTTTTACTTATTATTATATCAAAAATAAAGATAGAGAATAAACATAAAATCAAAATAAAGTCTAAATCTAAATCTAAATAAAAAATCAAAGATAAAAAATATAAAAACCTAATTAATCAAAAATATTTGAAAAACATGCTGGAAAAAAATGATGTTTACACTAATGAATCCATTCTTGTCAACAATAAATGGTGAAGGGAAACCTTTATGTCACTTACCCTAAGCGATCATTTGTTGCCATAGTATCATGTCTCATGTCAAGTGAGTTAACTCTAGAGCATACACTAACGAGCAACTATTATTAAAAAAAAGGCAGCTACCCCTACTGCCTCATTGTAGATCCGTCCCTAGCTCCAATTAGATTGAAAACGACAATAGGGTGAGATTAATTATTGTAACTATGAGATTGAGTACTATAACAGTTAATTTATTAATGTTTTTATTAATAAATTAAAATTTATTAAAATAATTTTTATATTAAATATACATTTTATATTAAATATTTAAAAATTATTATGTAAATATATACTTGTAATATTAACTATCTACATAATAATAAAATTTATTTAAATTAATAAAATTGTTCTAATATTTTTAAATAAAATTATGTCGTAACGACTTCAGTTTTAAAGCTGACCGCTAGACATGGTTTGATGAAGTCACCACCTATCATTGTTAACCCATGTATGACTAGTCTCTTATTCTCATTTAAGGATAAAAATTGGTCTTCGTTTCAGATTTAAGGTTCGGAGGTACAGTTACTTGTCAAGAGGTATTGGCACCCTCACGACATCCATCTTAAAATGGTACCTAATTAATCTAGTGTTATTTTAAAATGGTTTTGTTTGAGTAATCTTTAATTTGTTACCCTCTTTATTTTACTCTAAATAGTTAAATATTTGAAATTTTTTACTTAAATCTTTCATCATTTTTGTGAGATTTAAGAAAAATTTTCTCATCTAACAATTTTCAAATATAGACCATTTGCAACTTTTTGAAATTGCATCATCAGAATAATCTTTATTGACTTTCAATTTGTTATTACTTCTTATATTGTTATTATTATTTATTTAATAAAAATTTTTTTATTAGAAATACCAATTATTAATATAAAAAATTTATTTAAATCTTCCATATTCTAATGAGATTTAAGAAAACTTCATCACTTAAATATTTCCAAATGTCAATCATTTGTGACTCTTTGGAATCTTATCATTTGAATAATCTTTATTTTCAATATTATAATTTCATTATTTATTATTTTATATGTTATGAATATTGGTGGTTAATATTGCAAATTTTCCTTAAATCTTTCATTATTTTTGTAAGATATAAAAAAAATCTTCTCACCTAGCAATTTTCAAATGTCAACTATTTATGACTCTTTGAAATTGCATCATCTAACTAACCTTTTTTTATTTTTATCTTGTTAATTTATAATTGACCTTTTATTTAAACGTACCATGGCTTAATTTAAATATTTTATATCTATTTATTATCATTATTATTTCATTTTTTATTATTTTTGATATATTTTTTTGATTCATAAGAGGTACAAAGGGGGAATGAGGGGAATTGAACCTTGGACCCAATCCCTCATAAGGAGAGGTAACAACCGTTAGGTTAAGTCTTGGTTGTTTAATATATTTGTTATTCACAAATTAGGAATTTTTAATAATTTAGTTGTATAAGTTAGACAAAATGTTTTATTACCTAACTAATCAACTCTCATGTTTGCACTTAGCAACTCAATATTTATAAATTAACTTTTCACTAAATAAATCAATTACTTTAATAATTTAAACCACCCAAATGCCATCACCATTATACTAAGTATATTTATTTGATAAATTGAATAATATAGCCTAAACTCATTAAACTATAGATAAATAAACCAATAAAAATAATATAAAAAAACCTGGTTAAAATGGATGGACACACGGGTCAGGAGATGGAGTCGAATCAGATCCAAATATGTTTTCGGCAGCAAGGGCATTCGAAATGACATCGTTTCAAGTAGGTATAAAATGCCCAATTTTTCTATTTTTTCTCAAATTTTCCTAACCACTTTCCCTCTAACCTAAAATCCTCTAACCTCTTTCTAAATTAGAAGTACAAAACCTAGAAAAAACCTTGAAGTCGCTGGAAAACTGAATCGGTCCATCGCAATCTCGACAACTAGCACCGTGTTGCCGTAGTGTTCCGGTGGCCAAACTCGAAAAGTAGACCCTTTTCTGATTCCTCTCTACACCTTCTTTCTCTATCCAAACTCCAAATTTCTTCAAAACTTCCAAAACTTTAGATCTCCTTTGGAAAATCTGAATACCCATTGTCCAAAAAGAAACCCCAGAAAGAAACTTCTTTTTTTTTTTGTGTTCCTCCTCTGTATGTTTTGATGATGCTCAAAGCTGCAACAACCTGTGGTATACAAACAGAGCACATAGAATACAAAAGTATTGTGAAAGGTGTAGACACCATTTTTGTCTGGTTCTTTTTTTAACATTTTTAATTAATTAGTTTTTATATACTTTATTATTGATTTTATTTTATTTTATTTTATTTTATTTTTATTTTAGATTTAGAAATAAATTTTGGATTTTGATTTTTATAAAATAAAAAAAAAAGAAAAAAAAGAGGGAAGGAAATCTAAATTAATTTTGATAGGAAAGTAGAATTAAATGAAACTATTAAAAGATTGAAAATTAATTTGAATTTGGAATTGATATCAAATTTAAGATTCGATTCTTGAAATATAAAATTTCCTAAAAAAAATTGATTCTTGATTTCCAAATTATTACCAAAAATAAAAAATATAAAAAATATAAAAAAATATAAAAAGAAAAAAGAAAAAACCTAGGTCTATAAAAGGAGAAAACCCTAGAGGGGGAGAAGAAAAAAAAAACCTAGAGGAGAAAAAACCCTAGAAAAAAAACCTAGAAAAAAAAGAAAAACCTAGAGAATTTTCGACGGCTCTTATTTTTTTACTGGGGACGGCCACTTCCACTAACTATCATCATCTTCAACTTAGCTTTACAAGATTATCGTCCTCGGTACCAGACTTTCATCATCCAACCATCCTAGCTATTCTGCCATTTCTAAGTTTTGCATCTTGACCACCATCATCATCCTTGAACATAACCATCTCTGCTTCACCGAAACCAGCCTCATATCGCATCTCTTTGCCCAGCTATCTTCACTTGCCTGTACCAGTTCGCTACCACCTTTTACGGCAGTTCTTGCACCAATTGCACCACCATTTTTTGCTATCTCCATCATCGCTGCTCTGCTCACTGACATCTTCGTCGGAGCAAGCTTCAATGGTCATTGCACCAGGTTTTCTTACTGCCATCGTTGCTGCCAAATAGTCGGCATTATCGTGACTATCACTACTGATCGCCATCATCATCTTCATTGCCAGCCGAGTCTACCACCTGACTTTGCTGCCGTTACCACCGGAGTCAGCTACCGCTTCACGGCCACCCTACTCTGCCAAAGCTAACCAAGTCACCACCTTCCCCAAGCAGCTGCATCACCATCTCATCGCCTGCTCTGTTGCACAAGCTTCGTTGCTAAATTGTCCTGCAAATCAGCTACTACTTTGTGCACTAGCTTCATCGTCGCTTTGTTCCACCGTTCTAGGCTGCTGTGCGCCCTTTATCTCATTGATCCAGGCTTGGACGCGTTGCTGCTTGTAGGTGAACTCTTGCTGCTGCAATTTTCAAGAAAAGAAACAAGGAAACAGAAAGGTGAGGGAGTTATACGTTGCTCACGTACTTATATTTTAATTGCCTTCAAATATTTTGTTTGTGTGGTTTCATGTGTATTTGTGATGAATACTTATTGATTGGATCAGAATATTCCATGTTAATTGATTAATTATTTGACTTAGACAAGATTGAAGCTTAATTGGTTGCTGAGTAGTTTAGGTACACGTTTTGAGTTCATTTGTAATAATAAAACAATTCTTTTAGTAGTTTTCTTTTATGTTTAGGGAATTATAAAATAAAATATAAACTTTGTTATATGAATTTATAAAAATAAAATATATTTATACGTAAAAGGATTGATATAGACGCAATAAAATTATTTAACAATATAAAAGTAAAAAAGAGGGATTATTCCGACGATGGAACTCCGAGGGGATTGCGATTGAGTAATACTCTCAGAGATCTTGAGGTGAGGAGTTTATTTTTAAATCTTACCAGCTTGATGGAAGATTTAAAAAGTTATTCCCGATATTTAAAACTCAAAATTATTAAAAATTGCAATAAGAATCATTTAAAAATTAATTGCAATTAAAAGAATAAATAATCAAATTAGAAATAAAGAATTATAAAAATTAATATATTTAGAAATAAAATAGAATAAAATAATAAAAATATAAATTATCCGACGATGGAATTCTAAAGGGACTGCGCTTGAGTAGTACTTTTAGATGTCTTGAGGTGAGGAGAGTTCTTTTAAGTCTTGTCAGCTTGATGGAAGATTTAAAGGATATTTCCAAGATTTTATAAATTAAAAAAATAAAAATTAAATTAGATTAAAAAATAGTAAATTAAAATTAAGTTTATTATAATAAAGAATAAAGATCAAATTAATAAATTAGAATTAAAATTAGAAAATAACTAAAATAAATAGAAATTAAATTAAATTAAATATTTTAATAAATGTGAATTATTTCAAGGATGGAATTTAAAGGGAATTGCGCTTGATTAATTTCTTTAAAAATTCCTAAGGTGAGAAAGTTTCTTTAAGGTCTTACCAGCTTGATGGAAGGTCTTTAAGAAAATCTTCAATATCAAATAATACATGTTTATTTAAAGATATAAAAATATATGAAAATAATAATTTATATAAGAAAATAATAACAATAGAATAAAATAAGATAAAATAATAAATAAAAATTGGATAGGAGTCAAAATAGGATTTGCATAAAAATATCTAAACAATCCGACGACGGAGCCTCTTCAAGAAAGGCGATTGGTCCTACTTGAATACTCTTGAGGTGAGAATAACTTTTAAGTTGTCCAACCAGCTTGATGGAGGAGACTTAAAAGATTTTTCAATATTTAATTATATAGAAATTAAAGTAAAAGGCAAAATTAAGATAACCTTAGATCACTTGGTACCATTTTAGGATGGGCGTTGTGAGGGTGCTAATCCTTCCTCACACATAACCGTACTCCCGAACTTAGAACTCTTAACATAGACCAGGCCTTATCCTTAGTTTGAATAGGTGACCAATCACACCTAGGTTAGAATGATTGGTGGCGACTCCATAATTTTGTGTCTAGCTATTAGGTTTTCTTTCTAAAACTTAATACGTTACGACAAAAGGTTCAGTAATGGAAGAATGCTCACAATAAAAGAGTGAGTGACTGTGAGAATAGGAGAAAGGAGAGAGGGAAAGGGAGAATATTTAATAATGTGTAAAATGGCTAAAGCTGCCACTACTGATTTCCTCATGCATTGTATAACAGAGTGCCAAGTCATTATTTCTGCTCTTGGACCACATATATTGTCTTTAGCTAACAAAACAACAATTAACAAACATTAATCCTCATTACAATATCTAATCATATCAATACCCATCCCTTAGAAAACATCTTTGTCCTTATGGAAGAAACGAAGGATACTGTTTCTACAAATCAAACAAAACCTCCCAAGTGGAGTCTTCATGAAAACAATTGCTCCACTAAACAAGAACTTCAATTACCACTGTACCACAGTGTTTATTAATTCTTTGATCTAACACAGCCATTGTTCTTTAACAAGCAAACCATCCGCATCCAGCAAAGGCAAATTGGTCTGAGCAGGGGCACTGCCAATGTGTTTCTTCAACTGAGACACATGAAACATGGGATGAATCATGGCAGTATCAGGAAGCTTGATCTTGTATGCCACAGAATCCACCTTGCTAAGAACTAGATAGGGATCAAAGCACTTAGTCGAGAGCTTGAGACAGTTCCTATTAACCACAGAGCATTGCCTATAGAGTTGGAGTTTTACATACGCCAAATCACCCACTTCAAAACTCCTGTCAAACCTCCTTTTTTGTTGTTTCATGCGATGCTGAGCTTAAGTAAGATGAAATTTAAGAAGTTTGATGGCTGTCTCAGGAGCCTGCAGACTTCGATTAATTGCCTTAACCCTTGAATCACCAGGAAAGTAAGGGTGATGTAAAGGTGGAGGCTGGCCTTACACCACTTGATAAGGTGTAGTCTTAGCAGCTGAATGATATGATGTGTTATACCACCATTCGGCAAGTGGTATCCACTTAGTCCAATCGAGAGGCCTTTCCCAAGCCATACAACATAAATAAGATTCCAAACAGTAGTTTACCACTTCTGTCTGGCCAGTCAACATATTCAACTTAGTGCCTAAGAGTTTAAACAACACTTGCCAGAAATGGCTAAGAAATATTTTATCTCGGTCAATCACAATTGTAGCAGGGATACCATGGAGCCTGTAAATGTGGTCTAAGAAGAGTTGAGCAACCTGTAGGGCTGTAAAAGGATGAGCCAAAGTTAGAAAATAAGAGTACTTGCTTAAACGATCAAGCACAACTAGAATAACATTTTTGCCAAAAGACTTAGGTAGCCCTTCAATGAAATCCATGGAGATATCAGACCCTATATTTTTTAGGAATGGGTAGGGGTTGTAAGAGTCTCGTTTATGGGAAGAATCATACCTAAACTTCTATCAAACCTCACATTCAGGGACAAATTGTCTAACATCACGTTTAAGACCTTTCCAATAAAGAACAATAGTCATTCATTTTATAATAGCATGGGCCCTGGAATGTCCACCATCGGTTGAGCCATGGAAATAAGACAGTAGCCGAACCATAGCAAGGTCTTACACCCAAGAATGCTGTACCATTTGTAACAAATCAAAATTAAAAACTGTTGTTGCACAAAACAACAATGATTGATTGTTGACGTAAGAGTCTGTCTCTTCTCTCCACGTGTCTCCAAAAAGGTTCTGCAAAATAGGAAAAGTTAGAGGGCGCAGGGGACGCACTCCGATGCTTAAGTCAGACAGGATCTAGGTAGGGTTTCCATAAGCCAATAGAGATTGGGGTTTAAAAATGATACCTGTGACTTATTTATAGGAGTCAAATTGCGCGTAATTACTTTTATGACCCATAGCTTAAATAGTCATTTAATGGATCATTTATGGGCCTTCTGAGTCCTTTTCCTCTTGGGTTTAGATTATCATTTGGCCTAATGGTTTCCAACTTGATTTATTGAAAAGCCCAGTAATATTTGGTTTGGTCCTCATCAATTGCTCCCCACTCTTTCGTAGGGTTTACCCCCTGCGAAAGAGTATATAAAGAATATGCTTTTCAAATTCTTTTGCTACCCTTTTTCTGGGATTATTACAAGAGTCTTTTCGTCTTCACTTGAGGGCTCAACTAGTGTCGTCATTTCTTTTGTCCAGTGCTTTTTACTACTGGGATATGTTTTCCTCCTCTAAGCTAAATGCTTCTCAAGTGGAATATGCCACCCTTCTTTTCAAGGTCTTAGCTGACTAAAACCAAGAGCTATAAGGAGAAATTACAAGATTGTAGAGCCACCAAAGCCTTTGGTTTCATCAGAGGCGATTTGTACTTGGCATGCTCTTTATTGGTTAAAGCTTGATCCAGATGCTGAGGATTTGGAACCTTTTCTGAGGATAGGCACTTATAAAGATCTATCTGATCTTACCAACCCTTAGGAGCCTTTTCGTTGACCCGAGGTGGTCAAGGTTCTCACAGGCTTAGACGAAGATGATTTAGATAATCCAGAGACTAACTTTCCTAAGGATCAAGCTCTTAACATTATAGCACCTCAGACGTACATGTCTGGGTGCCTGTTAGTATGATGCTCATTTTGATGTAGAAGTTAATCTAGAGTGCTCCCCAGTTTTTTGTGAAAGAGAGTCTTTAGTCTTTAACAAACTGATCAACACATTTTTAAACTCATCTACATAGGCAACTACACATTTACCTTGTACTAATCTTACGTAATAATTAGACTTTCCTCACGCACTTTTTGCTTCAAGTCCTTTTATTTCATTCATGGCTTACCTCACTCATTTTTCGCTTCAAGCCTGTGTGTTGCCCATCTCGCGCATTTTTCGCTTGGGGACTTTTATTTCTTTGTATGCTTGTGACAGAATATATACTATGTCATTACAATGTTAAAGCCATTCCAAGAGTCACAACGTAACATACCTTTTGTCTTTCATATGGTATTGTTACTCTTCTTGTCTAAAGAAGAACTTTTTACTCGAGCGTTGTGCCTATCTCGCGCTTTTTCGACTTAAGGACTTGTATGTTTGAGTTGCCCGCCTTGCGCATTTTTGCTTAGGGACTTATGTTTGCCTATCTTCCACCTTTTGTGCTTAGGGACTTTATAGAATTGATAAGAATATAAAATCGTTTATATCCGAAATGCCAACATAAAATGTTAAATGTGTTTTGTCAACCAATTGTAGCACATATCCAATGATAAAACTGTAACATACCTAGTAACATACCTCACAGCCTACATACTGTGTGCTCCCTAAGTTTTTATTTTCGACTTTTCGTGTCCAAAGAAGAACTTTTACTTGAGCATTGAGCTTGTCTCGCGTATTCTCTGCTTAAGGACTTGTGTATTTGGTCTACCTATCTTGTGCATGTTTTGCTTAGGGACTTTCAAATTTACCTGTCTCGCACCCTTTTGTGCTTAGGGACTTTAGATTTGCCCGTCTCGCACCCTTTTGTGCTTAGGGACTTACGTTTGCCCGTCTCGCACCCTTTTGTGCTTAGGGACTTTGAATTTGCCCGTCTTGCACCCTTTAGTACTTAGGAACTTATGTTTGCCGTCTCGCACCCTTTTGTGCTTAGGGACTTTAAATTTGCCTGTCTCACACCCTTTTGTGCTTAGGGACTTATGTTTGCCCGTCTCACACCCTTTTATGCTTAGGGACTTTGAATTTGCCCGTCTTGCACCTTTTGTGCTTAGGACTTTTGTTTGCCCGTCTCGCACTCTTTTATGCTTAGGGACTTTAAATTTGCCCATCTCGCACCCTTTTGTGCTTAGGGACTTTGAATTTGCCCGTCTCGCAGCCTTTTGTGCTTAGGGACTTTGATTTTGCAATAGGCAGCTAGTTCGCGCATTTTTCGCTTTTAGCCCCCTTCTTTGGCCAGCTTCCGTTTTTTCTTCTTTTATTCCTGTAACATGTCTATCAAACATGGAGGATTATCATAGTACAGATAAAAATAACTGGCCTTCATTTCATAATGTAGTATTTCAATCAAATGGAATAAGTAACAACATAATTGCAGCAAATGTTAAAACAATAATAGCAAGTGTTTTACCACCTAGTATAGTTCCAAGTCTTTATCTTTGTAAAGTCTGTGAAGTGCGAGTGCTTGGACATTCTGTTGTCAATCATGGATTGTGCGCTAAGCTGCGCCTCTATTATTCACTCATAGGAACCAGCAATCTACCTTTGCGAGCCTACCACAAGTTGTTTCTGATCCGACTATATCAAACTAAGCTCTCCCTAGCTTGTTGCCTTACAAGACAGTGGCTAGTGCCTCCTTTGGACACCTCAAATCTGTTACCACCCGCATGTCCTTGCTTGGTTGGTGAAGACTATAACAATGTGCAAGGAACTTCGCTGACCTTGCATCCAAGCAATTGGCTGCGTGCTTTTTCCTAACTTATTAGCAACTAGCTCTCGTTTCTTGCTATCAATATCAACACTAATGAGGCATCCTCCCGGGACCATCACCCTTTCACTGCTTCTACTTTGGTGCACCCGTATGCACTTACACGAGCCATTAATCCGGACAAGGGTTGCTAACCTGACTATCTTACCTTTTTTCCCTTCTGACTTCGATGGCATTGAGACTTTTTGCCTTTGGTCCCTCACTCTCCGTTGGGACAAAGCATGGGCACCTCTCCACTAATCCATAGATTGCCCGAAATGAGGTATGGTGCTTCACAGCAATAGTGGTCATGCCTGGGACAGGCTGTGCTTTGGGGTTTACAACCTCGACCTGACTTGAGCACTTGGAGACGGTCGATCCAAGTCGCTACACAACTTACTGGTAGATGAAATTGTTGGTAGCTCTGTATCTAGCATAGCTCGCACACTTTGCCCATTCATCTCTGCCTTCATGTACATTAAACCATGATGGGGGCCTCGCTTGCCCACTGTAATGGTATTCAACAACTGCATTGGGTTGAGTCTAGGATTGGCCTCCTCTGCCTCTGTTTCTGAACCATCTTGGATGATAAGGGTAGAAAGCTTTTCCCTTGGGGTTGATTAGTCCCCTTCTGCTTGGGTGTTTCCCCATTTTTTTGTGTCCCATTTTTATTTCTTCCCATGCCTCTGGTTCTTTTTTCCTTTGTCTTTGTTTTGGATGAAAAAGCACCATATTAGAAACCATTGAGACTATCCGCAGCAGCAATAGTCGAAGGTAAGCCAGTCACCTTTCAATCGTCTCAATTCAGCCTACGCCCAAGGTTGGAGACCCGATAGGAAGTTAAACACTTGGTCTTCCTCGATCATATTGTTGATTTCAAGCATTCGGGAGCTAAATGCTTTCGCATACTCCAGCATAGACCATGTGTGCCTACTCTTAACTCGGGCACTGTAGTAACTGCTGACTAGCCTGCTTGGGAGACAACTTCTTCTGTGTCTAAAAGTAGCTAATGGCTACATTATCTGTCAACACCGTGAACTTAGACTTCAACAAATACTGTCACCATGACCTGAGACAGTGTACCACAACCGTCATCTCTTTTCTTAGACTATGTACTTCCTTTTTGTCTCCTTGGGCTTCCTGCTTTCGTAGGCGATCGGGTGGCCCTCTTGCATTAGCACATCGCCTATGGTAAAGTCAGTAGCATCCGTGTTCACCTCAAATAGCTTGCCGTGGTCGGGCAGGGCTAAGACCGACTCCTCAATTACCGCGACCTTCAACTGTTTGAATGCATGCTGGCTCTTCTGGTTCCAGTCCCATGTTCGCCCCTTCTTAAGCATCTCTGTCAGTGGAGCAGCGATCGCCAAATACCTTTTGTTGAATCGCCTATAGTAATTGGTGAACCTCAGAAAAGATCTCAGTCTAGTCACCTTGGTGGGCGGTTCCCATTCTTGGATCGCCCGTACCTTATCCACATTCATCTTGACCAAACCGCCTCCTTACACGTGGCCTAGGAACGTGTCACTTGCTTAGGTCTTAAGCCTAGCAACCATGCAGCCTTAGGGAGGAAAACTTGCTTTCACACGTCTATAGACAAGCACATTGGTGTGGGGGAACTTGTATACTTGTATTCCACTAATAATAATATGTACAAGAGCTTTACAAGGGATTTACAACCTCTCGCTCACTTGCTCTCACTGCATCCACACTTAAAGACTATCTACACCTTCTTGAAATGAGGGGGAAGGCATCCCTTTGTATACAGAATCCCTCCTATTCATCATGTGGTATAAACATGCTAAGTGGTTGGCTGCTGCTGGGTACCGAAAGCTTCCACGCTAATGATATCTTGTTCATGTCTTGTCCACACCGCTAGTGGAATCCTGTCAGGATCTTAGGAAGTGTCTGGAGAGCTATCGAGTTGGTGCATGGATCGCCACGCTCAAATCCCACGCCTGGGCTCACACCTGCCGTTTATTGAGCTCTTCCAAAGTCCCTAGTAGCTTCTGTGACTAGGGCTCGCCTATTCTAGCTCGGCATCCAGATTACTCCCTGCTGGGCGTTCACTTTGGATGCCAGACATGGTCCCTCGCCAGCATCTCTTTCTCACCAATATGAACTATGTGCTCGCCCATATTGTTTAGCTATTGTATAGGTGACCTAGTTTGTATCTGCTGAACTCGCCCGCATCCTATCGCCAAGTTGTGCGACAGGCAGGGCTGTCGCCTGATTAATGCATTCTATTGCCAAAGTTGCTTGTCGCGTGGCACATGCTCGCCGTGTCTTACTGCCAAGGTTGCCTTTTCGCCTAAGGCTTTGGCGTGCAGGTCCCTCTCTCGCCAGATTATCTGGTGAGCATAGTCACTCTCTCACCTAAAGTGTAGCCTCTGCGGGAGCCTCTCTCTCGCCCAAAAGCTCTGATGTGCGGGGCCCCTTTCTAGCCCAAGGCTAGTCTCGTGTGGGAGCCCCTCTCTTGCCCAAGGTCTGTTGCGTGGGGTTATGCTCTCCCCCAATTCTCTCGCTGATGGCCTGCCGCGTGTATTAGTGCTCGCTCGCTCTGGCTGTCAATAAGCAAGCCACAATCTCTCATTGAAGGCCTACAATGCAACATGCTCGCCACATTCACGCTTGCATGTGTTCTTCGTGTGGCACCCTACCTCCCTTGCATGCGTGAGTTGCTATCTCTTGCCAAAGGGTCCTACCACATGGCCCCGTTCATGCACATTCCGCTCCCGGCACGAGCCAACGTAACAATCGTTTGTTCGCCATCTCCAAACAAGCATTTCTAATTAGGCTTTGTTAGCACGCATGCGTTGTTCTACTGGGGCACCTCTAGAGTTTTTGGCCCCGTTACTCAAGTTGGTTAGGAGTGCGGGCCCGTCGACCCAAGGTGATAAAAAATACAACCTCATCAACCCAAGATGGCAGGGATTATGGGCCTCGTCGGCCCGAGACAGCTGAGAGTGTGAGCCACGTCATTTAAGGTAGCTAGAAGTGCAAACCCTATCAGCCTAAGATGGTCGAAAGCATGGGCCCTTGTCTGCCATGGTGGTCGGGAGTGTGGAGCCCATTGACCTATGGTATTCAAGTGCATGAGCCTTATCGAACCGAGGTAGTCTGGAGAGCGGTTCGAAGTGTAAGAGCCATAATGTTGTAATGTGCTGTAGGAATAGTTTAAATATAATTGAAGCCAATTAACATCACAACAAATCTATGTTGCTGGATGGTTGGCTGCTTGTCTGTTGTGTTGGACAGCCCATGTTCGAGTCATATGCCGCGCAAATATTTTTGCATTATTTGCGTGCGCTCCTCTTTGCGGCAGATTGGCTTGCATGCGGACGTTGAGCGAGCTTTGTGGCAGAGTGGCCTACATGTGGTTTCACACTCGTACATGCCTGCGACAGGGTAACCTGCCGCGTGGGCGTTGTGGTGGTGCAAAATGCTCACCTGTGTAGGCCTTGCACGTGACAGATTGGGCTATCGCGTGCCCATGATATTCTATCGCCATCGTAGCTTGCATGTGCGGCACAGCAATTACTAAAATATAGTCGGGACCAACATATTATCAAGGAGCATTCGTGGTTTAATGGTTTGGCGCCTTATCTCCATGTCAGATGCCTTTGTTCAATTCCTTTCGTACGAAAATAATTTTGCGATTAATTTCAGCTTGTTTGCAACAGGTATGCTGTGCGGATGTGAGGTGAGACACTCTACCGCATGCAACACTCACGTGCCTTGTGGGTGCGAGCCACCTTGTCGCCTCAATTGGATATTCCACTTTTCTCTCTGATATGTTAAAGTAAGGCTAGAATAGAGGATGAACTGATAGGCTTGTGCGACAGGCTATCCACTCTCTCGCTTAATGCTATTTCATGCGGAAGCCACTCTCTCGTCCAAGCATTGTCGCGTGTGTCAATGGTCGCATGAATTGCTCTTTCACATGAGCCTTTTGCTAGCTTGTGACAGAGTGTCTATCGCATGTCTGTGGGCGTAAAACCTTGCGTGCGACAGACTGTTCTGTTGTGTGTATATATATATTTATTATTATTATTTTTTATTTTTTTATTTGTGCGCGACAGACTCTTTTATGTGAGCGTGAAACCTTGTGCGTGAGAGCTTGTGTGCGACAGACTGTTTTGTCGCATGCACCTTGCGCTTGACAGACTATTTTGTCGCATGAAACCTTGCGTACGATAGATTGTTTTGTCGCGTGTAACCTTGCGTGCGACAGACTGTTCTGTCACGTGTATTTATATTTTTGCAGTGTTTCTATTGACAACCACTCAAAAGGACTTTTCTTTTTATTGTTCCTGTCGTAATTTTATCTCTCACGAAACTAGCAGTCTCCCACGGTTCTTCTGCACCCTTTCGTAGACTTTTATACTTGGCTTTTTGCTCGATTCCCACAGACGGTGCCAATTGTTGTTGCACAAAACAACAATGATTGATTGTTGACGTAAGAGTCTGTCTCTTCTCTCCACGTGTCTCCAAAAAATGTTCTGCAAAATAGGAAAAGTTAGAGGGCACAGGGGCTTTCCCTTGCGCGCGCACTCCGATGCTTAAGTCAGACAGGATCCAGGCAAGGATTCCATAAGCCAATAAAGATTGGGGTTTAAAAATGATACTTGTGACTTATTTATAGGAGTCAGATTGCGCGTAATTACTTTTATGATCCACAACTTAAATGGTCATTTAATGGATCATTTATGGGCCTTTTGAGTCCTTTTTCATCTTGGGCTTAGATTATCATTTGGCCCAATGGTTTCCAGCTTGACTTATAGAAAAGCCCAATAATCTTTGGTTTGACCCTCATCAAAAACAAACAAGGCATAACATGCAACCTGAGGAATTCAAGAAAAAGCATTAGCAACCTGGTTTGAAGACCTCTGTCTATAAACCACCTCGAAGTAATAACCCATTATCTTGATAACCCATTGTTGTTGAGCTAGGGTATTAGTTTTTTGATCCAAAAGGAATTTCAAGCTATGATGATCGGTTTTTATAATAAAATGTCAACTCAATAGATAATTGTTCCACCTCTTTACTGCTGCTAAAATGGCAATCATTTATTGCTCATAAATCGAAAGAGCTTGATGTTTTGGACTAAGAGCCTTACTGAAAAAGGCTATAGGTTTGTTCTTTTGAGTAAGAACAGCTCCTATACCTATTGTAAAAGCATTAGATTCAACCATAAATATTTCATTGAAGTCAAGCAAGGTAAGAACGGGGGCACTAGAAACAACCTATTTGAGCCTATCCCAAGCTACCTTGGCTGATTCATTCTAATGAAAGGAGTTCTTCTTCAAAAAGTCTGTCAAAGGTTAGGCAATAATACCATAGCCTTGCATAAATCTTCTATAATACCCCGTAAGGTCCAAGAAACCTCTAACTTCTTTAACTGTTGAAGGATATGGCTATTATTGGATGCAAGCAACCTTGGTCGCATCCATAAAAACTTCTTGCTTGCTTATAACATGACCGAGATACTTAACTTGTGCTGCAACAAACTTACATTTCTTCCCATTCACAAAGAGTTGGTGCTGTTGTAGTGTATCAAAAACCGTTTGAAGGCGACTTATATGATCATCCCAAGATAATGAATAAATCAGTATGTCATCAAAAACCACTAATACAAACTTCCTTAACCAATGTTGAAACACATGGTTCATTAAACTTTGAAAGGTAGAAGGGGCGTTTGTTAACCCAAAAGGCATTACAAGGAACTCAAATTGGCCATGATGAGTTTGAAATGCCATCTTATGGATGTCCCCTTCATGAATGCGTATCTGGTGATAACCAAAGCAAAGGTCTAGCTCGGTAAAGTAGTAAGCTCCTGCAAGTTCATCAAGGAGTTCTTTAACCAAAGGAATAGGGAAGTGATCCTTAAGGGTAAGTTGATTAAGCTTCCTATAGTCAACACATAAATGCCAAGAGCCATTTTTTTTAACCAAAACCATAGGTGAAGCAAAGGAACTAAAGCTGTCTTGAATCACCCCAGCATCTTTCATTTCTTGCAGCATTTTCTTAATTTCAGTTTTTCTAATGGCAGGATACCTATAAGGTCGAACCTTTACTGCCTTGGATTCATCCACTAATGGAATCGATGATCGTGTTCTCGGGAAAAAGGTAAACTAGTAGGTACATCGAATAAAGATGCATAAAATTGTAGCATGTTTTGGAGCTCTAAAGGTAAAGGCTATATCGTATTGGTGAAGGAGCAATCTATTGAGTCATGGGCAGTAGTCATTAGGAGAGTACATGGTCCTTTCTTAGTGTGATTCAACTTGTTCAACTGTCTATTACTAGCAAGTTTTAATATACCAGTAATTAAACCTTGTAGCAATACTTTGTGATCACCAATTTGAAATTACATTGTCAAGGCCCGGAAATCCCATACGATTGGTCCCCATTACTTAAGCCACTGGACACCCAACACCAAGTCACAACCCTTTATGGGTAACACAAAGAAATCAATTTGTTCGGACAACCCTTGAATTTCCCATGGAACAGATTTGCAACATTCAGTGACTACCATGCTATCTTTATTAGCCACAGATACTATATGTCCTTGTACTAATTGTGTTTGTAACCCAAGTCTCTTAACTAGAACTTGGTCGATGAAATTGTGAGTGCTACTAGAGTCCACCAAAGGCACTACCTTTAGCCGCTTCACTCCACCTAACAACCTTATAATTTGGACACCCTTTGTTCCCCATAATGCATTCAAGGAAATAACAAAAGGAGACATTCCATGATCTTCCACTAGTGTATCTTCTAAACATTCAATACCCTTTAAATAATCACCACAGTCTTGTATTCCATCATCAGTTTCACCTACCAACAACTGATATAAGTGAGACCTCATACACCTATGTCCCACTATAAACTTAACCCCACACCACATACACAGTCCCCATTTCCTCCTTTCCTTATTGGTTGGACCTTTAGTATTTTTGGTTAAACCTCCATTTGACCTTTGAGATTGAAAACGTGAACTAGTGTTGGTTCTGTTTTATTGGTAAGTAAGGAAATGGCCTCTAGGAGTAGGAAGTAAAGGTGAAGGATCAGTTTTAGGTAGTGGTTGGATGATACTAAGTGCTTGAGTGGTATTAGTAGTGTTTCTATAAGGTAACAATGATTTCTGTGGAGTATTAAACATTAGAAATTCAAGTTGTTTGGCCAAGTTTAGGGCATGATTAATTGTTTTTGGGTAGAATAGTTTAAGGGAATTAGAAATTTCAGGCTTCAGGTTACTGATAAAGATACTCAAAGCATAATCCTCTGGGAGTTGAAGCAAATTAAACAAACCTTCAAACTCATCATAATAAACATCAACAGTATGAAAATGCTTTAAACTAACTAACTCTAGCATAAGATTAATATATTCAGCGTTAGCAAATCTATTTTGCATTTCCATTAGATATTGATCCCAACTTACCCCTGTGAGCCACTCTGGTTTTTATAAACCATTGATGCCATTGCAAAGCTTTATGTCCAAAATGCATCATAACCGTTCTAATCTTCTCTTGCTCCCTAGTCTGATTTGCTTTAGAAAATTGCTCAATCTTTAAGAGCTAACCCTGAAATCTTCATCGTTGAACTTTGGGCATTTGAGCTTAGAATATTTAGTCAGGGTTTTTTGGTGCTTCTGTGATATCAAGCTCTTTAGTTGAGGATGAAGCCATACCTAACGTAAATCCTCCATTGGGATCCATAATCTCCTTTTGTTTAGCCTTGCCAGCTCCACCATTGCTTGAGTCCTTCACTTCTGATGTTATGGGCGATTCCAACTTGAGCATTACCTGCTCAAACATCTTCCTGACCTTATTACCCATGTTTACAAACTTAGCTTCAAGCTCATTTCTCAGCAACACAGTAGTGTGCCTCATGTTTGATCAAATCGCATCCATTTCTTTTTGAAGCTACCCCAACTCCTTTTGAGTGCGTGTGGTGACACCGTTTGCGATGGTTGATCATAGAACCTAGCTCTGATGCCAATGATGATGCTCAAACCTGCAATAACATGTGGTATACAAACAGAGCACACAGAATACAAAAGTATTATGAAAGGTCAAGTGATGGAAGAATGGTCACAACAAAAGAGTGAGTGATCGTGAAAATAGGAGAGAGGGAAAGGGAGAATATTCAGTAATATGATAAAATGGCTAAACTTACCACTACTGATTTCCTCATGCATTGTATAATAGAATGCCAAGTCAGTATTTCTGCTATTGGACCACATATATTATCTTTAGCTAACAAAACAACAATTAACAAACATTAATCCTCATTACAATTTGTAATCATATCATGTTTTCTGCTTTTTCTCTTTTTTTTTTTATTTTACCTTCTTGCTTGAATCTCAATCTCCCCTCCCTCACTCATTGTTCATCCCTCCTATTGTGCATAGTTACTCTTTTGTAATTGTTCTTGGGTGTTTTGATTAGGAGGGAGATTAATTTCCCTTTTATTTTGTTTTTTTAACTTCCTCTGATTTCCAAATTTGTTTTCTTGTGCTTTTTTTTATTTTCTTTCTGTATATTTGCACATTGTAGACACCAATTTTTGTCCGGGATTGTGAATCTCGAGTCACTCGACGTGTATTTTAAAAATAAAAAATGAAAACCCATGTTTAAATAATTGATTTTTTTTCTTTATATTTTTACTTTTATTATTTTTATTTTTATTTTTATTATTTTTATTATTTTTATTATTTTTTTATCTTTATTTTTATTTTATTTTTATTTTTATTTTTATTTTTATTTTATTTTATTTTATTTTATTTTTTAATTATTTATTTTTTTAATTATTTTTTATGTTATTTTATTCTTATCTTATTTATTTTATTTTATTATTTATTTTATTTATTTATTTTTATTTATTTTTTATTTCATTATTATTATTTTTTCGTTTTATTTTATTTTGTCTTATTTTTCTTTCTTTCTCTCTTCTCTTTCTGTTTTATTGTATTATTTGTACATTTATTCTTTTGAAAAAAAACTAAAAAAAAAGTAAAAATGAAACAAAACACAAAAACGGAAACCCTAACCCTAATCTCAAACCTTAATCCAAAACCCCAGACTGGACCTAACCCTAACCCTAACCTTAACCCTGACAGAAACCCCAAAGCCCAAATCGAACCCAAGCCCTAATCTGAGTCCCCAAACCCTAAACACAATCCAAACCCCCAAATCGAACCAAACCCTAAACACAAACAGATCCCCAAACCATGACCCCAAAACGAATCCAAACCCTAATGGCCGCTAGAAACAAAAAAGGAAATTTCGTAATTCAAGTCGGTCTCGGAGATCTGCAAGGAAATCAAGACAAAAAAAGGAATAAAAAAAATGAACATTAAAGACAAAATCACAGTCGGATCCGAGATCCGATTTCAAAAAAAAAAACTCCCAAAATATTCAGATCTAAATTGATAAAAAGGGGAACATAGCCACAGATCAGGGGGAGAGACAACAGCAGCCACAATACACAGAGAGAAAAACACAGCAAGCACAAGAAAAACAGAAAAACACAAAAAACAAAGAGGAGGATAGTCGAGGGTTTTTGGAGTTGAGGCAATATAAGGTTTTTAATTCTTTAGGGAGTTAGATCCGAGGGTTTCCAAAAGGATCTAACATCCGTGGTCTCTAGATCTGATTTGAGGGAAAGGAGGTGAAGGTTTCTGGGCGTTTATAGGTGTAGATCTGGTGGTTTAGGGTGGTGGACGGTGGAGATAGTCGTCGGAATCTGAGGATATTGTGTTTTCCGGCTATCGTTTGTGTTTTTCGGCCGTCGGGATTGGTTTGGGCAGAGAGATTTCTATGTTTTTTTTTTGGATAACGAAAGTCTGTCCAAAAAAATCGGAAAGAAGGATTAAATAGCAGGCTTCAAATGACGTCGTTTTGGAGTAGTAGCTGACCCGTGACCCGCGCCTGGACCTGCGTGCCGACCCGCACCTGACCCGACCCAATCGCAGGTTCCTCTTTCCCATTTGCTGATGATTTTCATTCTTTTATTTTTATTTTTATTTTATTTATTTATTGATTTATTGATTTTCTTTTGATGATTATTGTATATTTGTAATTAATGCAGTAATTTAATTAACAAAAATTGTGCAATAAGATAATTTAAGTAATTGATTTGATGAGTTAACAGACTAATTTGATGTATGGATTGTATAATTTAACAAGTATTGATAAGATTTAATTAATGTAGTTTATGTATATAAATTGATATATGTCTTTTTTATTGACTTGATTATGTAAGTTTCAATTTAATTGGTGTGATTTAATTTAATTAACATGATCCAATACAATTGGTATTTTTATTTTATTTTTATTTATTTGTATTTTATTTGTATTTTATTTGAATTTTATTTATTTTTTTATTTATTTTAAGACTTCGAATAGCATTTATATGATATGTTTAATTTAGTGCATGGTTAAAGTACTGTCAAATTTGTTTATGTAGCTTAGGATTGTAATGCTTTAGTAAGTGATAATAAGAAATAAGTTAAGAAAAATAATAAGATGAAAAATAGTAATTTGAGGTTGGATTTTTATCGAGTGAATGTGAATTGTACCGATGATGAAATCTCGAAAAAGTCAATTGGGACTCCTTGAAATTTCTAGGTGAGAGGATTCTCCCTTAAGTTGAGCCAAATTGATGGGATACTTTTGGGAAAATTTTTCAATAAAATATAATTCATATTCATTTTAAGATTAAATAGATATAAAATAAATGGAAGGAATAAAAATTAATTAGTAAAGACTAAAATTAAATGAACATAGATGAGAATAATAAATAAATAACAAGGATAATAAATAAGAAATAGGAATTAGGTTGAAAATTAGATCTTATAGAATGAATATGAATTGTACCAATGATGATATTTCAAGAAAGTCAATCGAGATTCCTTGAAATTTCTAGGTGAGAGGATTCTCCCTTAAGTTGAGCCAAATTGATGGGATACTTTTGGGAAAATTTTTCAATAAAATATAATTCATATTCATTTTAAGATTAAATAGATATAAAATAAATGAAAGGAATAAAAATTAATTAGTAAAGACTAAAATTAAATGAACATAGATGAGAATAATAAATAAATAACAAGGATAATAAATAAGAAATAGGAATTAGGTCGAAAATTAGATCTTATAGAATGAATATGAATTGTACCGATGATGATATTTCAAGAAAGTCAATCGAGACTCCTTGAAATTTCTAGGTGAGAGGATTATTCCTTAAGTTGAGCCAAATTGATGGGATACTTTTGAGAGAATTTTCAATAAAATATAATTCATATTTATTTTAAGATTAAATAGAGATAAAATAAATGAAACGAATAAAAATTAATTAGTAAAGACTAAAATTAAATGAGCATAAATAAAAATAATAGATAAATAAAAAGGATAATAAATTAGAAATAAGAATTAGATTGAGAATTAGATTTTATAGAATAAGTGTGAATTGTACCGATGATGAAATTTCAAGAAAGTCAATCGAGACTCCTTGAAATTTCTAGGTGAGAGGATTCTTCCTTAAGTTGAGCTAAATCGATGGAATACTTTTTGGAAAATTTTCAATAAAATATAATTCATATTTATTTTAAGATTAAAATAAATATAAATAAATAAAATGAACAAAATATAAATTAGATAAAGACTACGCTTAAATAAATATGAATAAAAATTAGATAAATAAACGAATGAATAAATAAATAAATGTGACATGAAGACAAGAGTACAATAAAAATAAAATAAGAAATAAGTATGAATTATGCCGATGATGAAATTTCAAGAAAGTCAATTGGGACTCCTTGGAAATTTCTAGGTGAAAAGATTTCTTTTAAGCCGAGCCAAATTGATGGGACGCTTTTAAGAAAATCTTTAATAAACCATGATTCATATTTATTCTCTAAATAAATAAAATATATAGATAAATATAATATGAAATAAGATTAAAAAAATATAAAGATTAATATGGAGTCAAAATTAGAGCCAAAGTTAGAAAGAATAAGATTTTCATAAATTATTTAATTGATCCGACGATGGAATTCAAGAAAGTCAATTGAGACTCCTTGAACATCTTGAGGTGAGGGAGATTTTTAAGATTGGAGCCAAATTGATGGAAAAATCTTAGAAATATTCCCAATATATAAGCATATCGAAATTAATATAATCACAAGGCAAATTGTAAAGATAACCTAAAACTAGTTGGTACCATTTTAGGATGGGCGTTGTAGGGGTGCTAATCCTTCCCTACACGTAACCGTACTCCCGAACCCTAGTATCTTTGAACATAGACCAAGCCTTATCTTTAGTTTGAATAGGTGACCAATCACACCTAGGTTAGAATGGTTGGTGGCGACTCCATGTCTTTGTGTCTAGCTATTAGGTTTACTCCAAAATCTAATACGTTATGACACACATCATCGATTCAGGGATTCTTATATCTTGGTTGGGTTGACCTTTCATTAGTTGAAGTTTCCTTTTGCTGTATTGATCAATTTTAATTTCCTAAAAGAAACTTGAGATTTTTCATTTGTGAATAGCTTTAATATTGATTCTGACAATTTCCATTCAGGAATTATGCTCAATTAACTTTTCAATATTGTCTCCTTGATTACTGGCATTATGTGCATTGATTGGATTTTTGGGATTCCATCAAATTTAATTTGGATTTAATTTGTGGTGTTGCATGTCATGAAGATAATACTTGAGAAAAGTCAAAAGGCTGAGTTGGCTACTGAAGTAGTTGCAAAAGATGAGGTGTCAAGCCATGTCAGCATTATAGTCAATAAGGTAGTCATGACAGAGGGGGGACCAGGACAATGCAAGGGCTACGGGACAAAGAAGCTAGCTAAGGAGACCATTAGAGGTACAATAGCTATTGAATGATGATTGGTCAATAGAGGAAGGCTATTGCACCAAAATTGGAGAAGCTTGATTAGTTGATGATGATTAACACGTGTAGTCTTTACAGCCCGTGTGCACTTTTTGCATCTTGTGAACATATAATACATCATATTGTACAGAGAATGATATGAAATGAATGAATCATACCTTTTTTCTTATTCTTTTGGGCTTTTTTATTTTTGCTATCTCTACTATTTTGTAACATTCTAGTATCCAAAGCTAGCAAGCATCCATCACCAGCAAGTTGGGTAAAGGTATCAAGAAGCAAGCCATGTGGAAGGAACTAAGTCGGACACCTTGCAAGAGCAGGTGCAGGCCTTGCACACAGATGAATAACATGAAAACTGTTGATACCATGCCACCTAAATGGTGGGAGGCACAAAAGCAGGAGATTGAAGCTAAGTTTTTAGAAAACCAGAATTACATGAGCAAGATTTTGGAGACCATACTACAGAAAGAAGCATTTTCAACACAACCTAACCTAGGTGGCTTAGGCAGTGCAATTAGCTCTCAAACAGCACCAACCTAACCTGCGAGAAGAGAAGGAAAGAGTCCCATTGAAATTAGTATGATAGATGAACAAGAAAAATTTAAATGTAAGCCAGATGAACTAGGATCATTATCTAAATACCTAAACTATACCGACCATATTGAACTTGTTAAGCTATTGGAATTGTCAAATTTTTTGAAACTATTGGATTGAGTGAGTTTATTTAATTTCAGATCTTGAATTAAGTTCTTTGTCCAAATTAGTTTAAAACCCAATTATTTAAGTTCAGATTTTAAATAAAAAAATGAAAATACAAAAAAATAATAAAATAAATTTCAAAATAAAGATAATTAGGTTTAGTTAGATTTATTTTTAAAATAAAAAAGATAAAGATAAAGATAAAAAGTAAAAAAAAATCAAGTTGATGATCAAATTGTTCCAAGTCAATTTTAAATTTTGAAATCTTACCACAACTTGAGGAGTCTTGTAAAAGCACAGCAGAAAGCGATTAAAGAGGGGGAGAGCAATTTGTAGACGGAGGTACAAAGAGAGCAAATATAGAAAAGAAAAGAGGGGGAACAATTTCGGAGTGAGCATAGAAAATTAGAGAGCAAATAAAAAAGGGGGAGCAACCAGGATACGGAGCAGTTTTGAAAAAACAAATCCACAGAGAAAAGCTTACACAAGGAGAGCAATTTCAGAGAAATTTGGAAGCAAGTAAATAGGGAACAACTGGAAAGCAATTAGGAAAATAACAAAGGAAGAATAGTAGTGTATCACATAAACAGCAAGCAAAGATACTTTTGGTCTTTCTTTCTCTAGAAATTTGAGGCAACACTGGCCACCTTAGCTGCAATTGACTCGAGTGAAACCAGTACCAGTAGCAGTTATCATCTCCAACATCATTGGTTCGGTCATAAACCCAGCAATCACAGTACCGGCAGTGGCCAGCTTCCACATCGTAGTCAGCTTCATCTTTGGTAATGCAGTCGACCCCAACACCTTCAGTTCTTGTATGCAACACAGTCCCAACCTGTCGCGACTTTGACTCATGGACCAGTTTCAACTTCAGCCTACAAGCATTGAAAGGAAGCAAGCCCGTGTACTCAAGCCAATTCGGCTTGCTTGCTTCAGAGTACTTGATTTGCTGAATTCAAAATTGGTAAAACTCTACGCCTTTGCTTCTTTACTTTAATTGTTTGATTCTTTATTAATGATTAGTGTATTGGTTTGTCAGTGGTTAAGTTACGAAATATAATAAATATTATTGTGGATAAACATGCAAATAATGACCAACGAATAAATAAAGGAATAAATATAACAAATATAAGCAGGATAATTAAATAATAATAGAAATAATTGTAGCCAGCAATGGTAATAAACAAATAGATAAAAGAGAATTGGAATAAGCAAAACCGAATAAATCATTAAGAATCGGTGATAAAAACAATGGCATAGCAAATTATAAGAAAGTAATGAATATTAATTAAGTGATAAAACATAATTTGAAGGAAAGCTAAAACTATTCCGATCATGGAATCCTTGAGGCGATTGCGAACGAGTAACATTCGAGGAATTCCTAGATGAGAGAATTCTTCTAAGTTTATCCAGAATGATGAAAGATTTAGAAGGCATTTTCAAAATAAATAAATAAATAATAAAGATAATAACATAATAATAAAAAAAATTACTAAATAATAAAATGATAATTTCGATAATGGAATCTTCAAGGCAATTGCGAATGAGTAACATCTGACGTATTCCTACGTGAGAGGATTTTCCTAAGTTTATCCAGAATAATGGAAGATTTAGGAGATATTTTCAATTTTCAATATTAAATTTTAAATTGTAAATAAAAATAATTATAAATAATATATGAAGTGATATTTAAAAAATAAATAAAAGTAATAAAACAATTAAATAAAATAAATTAGAGAATAGTAAACTTATATAAAAATTGATACTTCCAATGATGAAGCCTCTTCAGGGGAGTCGAATGGTACTTCTTGAATACTCTTGAGGTGAGAAATTTTTTCTAAGAGTTCATCCAAAATGATGGAGGGCTCTTAAAAAAATTTTCAAAATTCAAATAATAAGAAAATATAAATTTTAAAGACCACATAACTAAGACTAATTTAAAGTAATACAAGATTAAAATGATACCAATTTTGGGCATTGTAGGAGTGCTATAACATTCTCTACTCGTAAATGAACTCCCGAACTCAAAACTTAAAATGTAAACAAGTCCTTAGAGTCATTTAGGTGGCCAATCACACTTAAGTTAAAAAAGATTGGTGGCGACACCATTTGTTTAATGTCTAGCGACTTAGCCCTAGGAAATGTTATAACACAGGCTGTTTGCTAAAGACAACAAGTGCTTTTTTGGCCAAAATCAGATCGAGTACCTAGGCCATATTATATCAGAAAAGGGGGTAGTAACAGATCCTAATAAGGTAGAGGCTATGGAAAAGTGGTCTCAACCAAGGAACTTGAAGTCCTTGAGAGGGTTCCTTAGGTTAACTGGGTACTATAGAAAATTTATCAAAAATCATGGAGTCATTAGCAAACCCCTAACTGACATGCTAAAGAAAGGAGGTTTAAATTGAAGTCCAAAAGCTATTTCTGCTTTTCACAAACTCAAGGCTACTATGGTGTTAGCTCTAGTATTGGCCTTACCTAACTTCAAAAAAAACCTTCTATTTAGAGATTGATGTGAGTTCTAAAGGATTAGGGGTAGTGTTAACCCAAGGTGGTAGACCAGTAGCATACCTCAGCAAAGCTTTAGGCCCTAAGCATGAAGGATTGTCAATCTTTGAGAAAGAGTACCCAACTATAATCATAGTTGTTACCAAATGGAGACATTACCTAGAGGGAGGGCCTTTCATTATGAAAACTGATCATGAAGCTTTAAAATATCTGCTGGAACATAAATTGACAACTACTATATAGAAAAGAGGGTTGATAAAACTTTTGGGGGTGGATTATTCAATTCAATACAGAAAAGGTAGGTTGAATAAGGTGGCAGATGCACTCTTAAGACAACTTGAGAATGAAGGATAGTGTCAGGCCTTAACTTCAGTCATCATTATACTTGAATGGGTGAAAGAGTTGGAAGCTAGCTATGAAGGAGATACCTTAGCACAAGAACAAATAACTTTTTTGACAGTTCCACCTATTAGAATACCAGATTGGTCTTACAGTAATAGGATTCTTAGATATAGAGGCAATGTTTATGTGGGAATTCAAGGGCAACTAAAGGCTAAAATCCTTTAGACCGTGCATGATTCACCTCAAGGGGCCACTTCGGAACACAAGCAATCTACTACAGGGTGAAGTTATATTTCTATTAGCCTAGCTTAATGAAAATTGTTTAGGAAGATGTTCAATCGTGTGAGGTATGCCAACGAAATAAAAGTGAGCATGTGAAGTATCTAGGGCTACTACAACCCATTCCTCTACCCCAAAGAAGTTGGGAGGTGATTACCATAAATTTTATTGGAGGGCTAATCCCAAAAGTTTAATTGCATCTTGGTAGTCATAGATAAACTAACCAAGTATGCTCACTTTTTGGCTGTTTCTCATCCTTTTTTAGCCTTGGATATTGCTAAACTTTACCTAGACCAAGTTTATAAGCCCATGGGTCTCTTAAAGCAATAATCTCATACAAAGACAATGTGTTCATCAACTCCATATGGCAAGAATTAATGAAGTTGACTAGAATAGAAGTACATCTTACCACTACCTATCACTTTGATTGATGGCTAATCTGAAAGACTTAACCAATGCCTGAAGCAATAATTAAGGTGCATGTGCTTTCTAAAACCTAAATCCTGGTACAAGTGGCTAGCTCTGGCCGAATGGTGGTATAATACAAGCTTCTTATAGCAATCAAGATGTCTCCTTTCCAATCCTTGTATGGCCAACAACCATCTGAGTTTTTGTGGGATTCTAGTTCACAAGCTAAAGTAGTTACAGTTGAGGGAGTACTAAAAGAAAGAGAGCAGTTGAGTAGAATAATGGTTGATCAATTAACCAAGGCACAACAGAAGATGAAGTGGTATGTAGATAAAAAAAGGACAAAAGGGGTATTCAAAGAAGGAGATAAGGTTTTTCTTAAAAATTTAGCCTTATAAGCAAACTTTATTGGCACTTAAGAAGAATATCATGCTCTTTTCCAAGTCTTATGGACCTTACATCATAATTAACAAGGTAAGCCCTATTGCTTACTATCGTAACGTATTAAGTTTTGGATAAAAACCTAATAGCTAGACACAAAATCTATGGAGTCGCCACCAACCATTCTACCTAGGTGTGATTGGTCACCTATTCAAACTATGGATAAGGATTGGTCTACATCTCAAATTTAGGGTTCGGGAGTACGGTTACGTGTGAGGAAGGATTAGCACCCTCACAACGCCCATCCTAAAATGGTACCAACTAGCTTTAGGTTATCTCAAATTTGCCTTAGTTAATCTTAAGTTCAATAATTAAATATTGGAAAATATTTCTAAGCATCCTCCATTAAGCTGGTGGGACAGCTTAAAAAATTCTCCTCACCTCAAGAGTATTCAAGTAGTACTATGTGACTTGCTTGAAGAGGCTCCGTCGTCGGATTTATTTTAATGTTTTATGAAAACTCTAATTTTGACTCCTATCTAATTCATTCTTGCTATCTTACCATTTTTATTACTTCTATTATCTTCTATTATTTTATTAATGTTTAATTTTATTAATTTATTTTATTAGAGAATGAATATGAATTATTTTTCTCAAAAATTCTTTTTAGATCTTCCATTAAGCTGGTCAGATCTTGAAAGAAATTATTTGACCTAAAGATTTCCAAAGTATTATTTAAGCATAATCTCTTTTGGAATCTTATCATCGGAATAATCAATACTCAATCTCAATTGTTACTAACTATTATAATCCTATTTTATCATTTATTATCATTATTATTATTTATTATTGTTATTGAATTATTAATATTTCTTTATATTTATTATTTTATCTTTGTAATTAATTATTTTAATTTTTGTTTTTAATACATGTTATTTTATTTTTAGACTGAATATAAATCACTTGTTATCGAAAACCCTCTTTAGACCATCCATTAAGTTGGTGAGGCCTTGAGAGAATTTTTTAACCTAGAAATGTTCAAGAAAATCACTTAAGCGTAATTCTCTTGATATTTCATCATTGGAGTAATTCATATTTATTATTATTTTAATATCTAATTTTAGTTTCTTCATTTATTTTTCTTCCTTCTTTTGTTATCTACGAACCCTTAATATCTTTTTTCATTTTGTAACTAATTGTTTTTATTGTAATTTTTATAATAAATTTATTTTTAAAATGAATATAAATTATTTGTTATTGAAAACTCTATTTAGACCCTCTATTAAGCTGGCGAGGCCTTGGATAGAATTTTCTCACCTCAAGATCTCTAAAGGTATTACTTAAGCGTAGTCATTTTAGAGTTCCATCGTCGGAATATATTTACTCAAATTTAACATAATTTTATTTAATTTTATTTCTATTTACTCTTATTTGCATTTTTTCTAATTTAACTTATTTTTCTATTATTTTATTTATCTAATATCTATCATACTAACATATAAAATACAAATTAAATTAACCAAATATATCAATACACAAATTATTTATTCAATATATATACACATTAATCAAATTAATTGAATCAGGCGAAATCAATCCTACTATACAAGTCATGCAAATAAATCTTTATAAATTAGTTCATGTTAAACTAAGCCAAATCATGTTATATTAATTAAATCATGTTAATTAAATTAATTATCCTAAAAATATATTGAAACAAAATAAACTCACCTTGGTAAATGGGAGATCACGTGGCCTTCTTTCTTCAATGTCTTACACCTTCAACAGTCCAAGTCATGGCAGACTTCCTCTATTGGAATTTGGTTACACCTTTAGCACCCAAGACCAAGCATAAATCTGGAATAGCAACGTTGCATGAATCTTGCTCCACGTGCCTTTCCATCCTTTTTTAATCCTTCTTTCTTTGCTTTCCCACGTCTCTTCCTCATGATCCTTGCAGCAATTTGTTGCACCCTAAAACCTGTTAGCCACGTGATTCAGCAGCAAATGCTTCAGCATGTACCGAACTTCCCTGCTTCTTGTCCACGCAGTAGCTTGCTGCAAGTTTCACCGACCAGCAGAAACAACCGATAGCCAACAAACCAAGAGCAGTCCACGAGCAGACCAGCCCACACGCCTCAAACCAGCAGCTCATGCACTTGCCAGATTCCAACGCACAGGTAGTAGTCGTTTCTGCCTCCAGTCCGTGGCTGCAGCTTTGCTCAGGTAGAACAAGGAACCAATTTGAAGTTGACGAGACTTTTAGCAACAGAGATCAACGCAGACAGGAGAGTGAGGATTTATCAGCTCTGGAGGATATGAGATGGCCATGTGATTCTTCTTCTTTCAGTTCTTACTTTGTTGGACAGAAAGGTAACTCATGGTAGCGTAAAGGGGACAGCAGCTAGGTTGGTAGCAAATTGTAGTGCAGAAAACGCGAAGCAGGAGTGACGAGGGCGTGGGGGCTGGTTCGGAACGGCAAAGTTGCAGCAGCACAGCAAAGCGGTGACGGTGGCAGTAGCGCGCGGCTTCACAGCAGTAACAGGATGAAGATCGGTGCAGCAGGTAGTGGCGGGGCTGGCAGAACTTGGAGAAGGGTAAGGATGCTGAGGAGGGTCACGGTGCAATATGGTAGGCGTGGGTTCCTCAGCAAAATGACCATGAACAGTGAATAATCAAGCCCTCCCACTTTCTTTCTCCGGTAAACAAATAAAAGCCGTCCCCCTCTAGCTAGGGTTCTTCTTTTTTGGCAAAATGCTCCCCCCTCGCTAGGCTTTTTTCTTTCTTTCTTTTCGGCCCAAAAAAAATCCCCCTAGTCTCTCTTGTGAAAAACCGTATCCCCCTCTAACCCTAATTCTTTTTCCTCCTAGGGTTCCTCCCCTTTTTATTCTTGATTTTTTCTTTTTTTTTTTTACATTATTTTTGGAAAACCTTTATTAATGCTATGTATCAAATCTCTTGATTCTGATGTTCATTTCCAATTTTGCACAATCTTGGAGTTGACTTGTTTGATTTAATTTCCAAAATTTTTCTTTCAAATCCTTCCTCAAAATTTTCTGTTGATTTTCTTTCCAAATTGACCTTGGTTTTAATTGACACGGTTTATTTTTAATTTTCCAATTTGATACTATCCAAATTTGTTTCATTGATTTCTCATTGACTTGCCTTATGTTGAGATCTTGATTTTCCTTTCCAAATTTCTCTTCTTTGATCACTTCATTATTTTTTGTTATCTTTTTTATTTTTATTTTTTTTCATTTTCTTTTCATTTTATTATTTTTTTTATTTTATTATTTTTTTATTTTAATAATAAACAAGGTAGTAATACAAAAATTAAATTCATCGTCTAAAAAAAGATCCCGGACAAAATGGGGTGTCTACACTTACAGATTGTAGCTACCCCCTAACTCAAGAATACATCCTGTATTCCATGTGAGTTTTTTAAAGAAGAAGGTTGGTCACAAAGCCATGGCCTCCATCAACCCTCCTAAAGTTACTAGCAATGGTGAACTGAGAGTATACCTTGTTGCAGTGCTAGACAAGAGAATAGTGAAGAGAAGGAATGCAACAATGACTCAGTTGTTAATCCAATGGGTGAATCTAGGACCTGAAAATGCTACTAGGGAAGACTACCCAGCCCTAATCTCTCAATTTCCCTTATTTGATCCTTGGGGACAAGGATCAGCTACAGGAGGGGTAATGTCATGAAGATGGTAGCTGAGAAAAGTCAAAAGGCTAAGATGGCTGCTAAAGTAGTTGCAAAAGATGAGGTGTCAAGCCATGTCAGCATTACAGTTAGCAAGGTAGTCGTGACAGAGGGGGGACCAGGACAATGCAAGGGCCATGGGACAAAGAAGCTAGCAGGGGAAACTGTTGGAGGTACAATAGCTGCTGAATGATGATTGGTAAGTAGAGGAAGGATGCTGCACCAAAATTGGTGAAGCTTGATTGGTTGATGATGATTAACACATGTAGTCTTTAGGGCTTGTGTGCACCTTTTTCACCTTGTGTATATATAATATACCCTATTGTATAGAGAATGATATGAAAGGAATGAATCATACATTTTTCTTATTCTTTTGGTCTTTTCTATTTCTGCAATCTCTGTCATTCTGTGACATTGCATAGGGTAATTTGGGATTAAGGGTTTTGAATTGGGGTTTCAAGAGAACCTCGATTCTTACCTTTTTATTTTTTTGTATTTTTGTATTTATCCTTTATATTATTTTTATTATTTATTATTTTTTCTCTTTTTCTAAAATTTTATTATATTTATCATTATTAGTTATACAAATAAAATAATATATAAAATAAAGTAAAAACATAAATAAAGATAAAAATAGAAATGAAATAAAAATAAAAGAAAATATAACAAAAATTATGGATCCAAAATCCTCTTGGTAAATTACACTTGAACAAAAATGGTGTCTACAAATTAGAATAAAAATATAAAAATAATTGTAGAGATATTTTATTTCAATGTAGAATATTAAAAGTAAATAAAACAAGGGTAAGATTGAAATTTACTAGTGTGCAGTGGAGTGAGACTTTTCTACTGGACCTTATCGGGGTCCAATGAAATTTGAAGCTGTCCCACCTTATCAGACTGAGATTTGTTTTCTGTGGATACCACTGCACGTTTTTTGAAACAATATGATAGACCATCGCAAAAATTCTAAACCTAGCTAATTTTCTAATTTTTCTACCTCAATTTCTTTGGTATGAATACTAAAAAATAGGTACATTTAGAATTTTTCTACGTCTAGAGTCTCAATTTTCAACATCTACTTTTTTTGCTACAGAATTTTCAACTACAACTTTATCAAGGCTACGAAACACATTGAAACTTTTTCTTTTAAAAGAAAATAGATCATAGTAGGACCTATTACGGGCTGTTTGCCTTTGCATACGGTGCTCAAAGCTTTTTGCTCACCATCGTGTGGAAAACCAAATATTGTTTACCATGATGTCCAATAACGAGCTTGAAGGCAATGTAGCCATCATCACAGGCGGAGCAAGCGGCATCGGCAAAGCCACCGCTTGTCTTTTTGCGGATCACGGTGCCCGTATGGTGGTGATCGCTGACATCCAAGATGAACTAGGCCGGGAAGTAGCCGCATCAATCGGTTCCCAAAAGTGCAGCTACATTCATTGTGATGTCACCGATGAAGAGCAAGTCAAAGCTATGGTGGAATGGACGATCCAAAATCATGGGCAGCTTGACATCATGTTTAGCAACACTGGGATAATTCGTTCCAAAAAAGGCACCTCCGATCAAGCCGTTCTTGATCTAGACCTCGCAGCTTTCGACCACATATTCGCGGTCAACGTCCGCGGCATGGCTGCGTGTGTTAAACACGCAGCACGTGCCATGGTTAAGCAGCGTGTGAGAGGGAGTATCATCTGCACGACTAGTGTCGCCGCCAGCACTGGTGGCAATATAGACACTGATTACATCATGTCAAAGCATGCGGTGTTGGGATTGGTAAGGTCAGCGAGCAAGCAGCTGGGAGTTCATGGGATTAGGGTAAACAGCGTGTCGCCATACGCTGTGGCAACCCCATTTGCGTGGGCGATGGGAATGGAAGCACATGCAGTTGAAGAGGTTTTTGGGTAGGAAACTAAATTGAAAGGGGTGGTTCTAAAGGAGAAGCATGTGGCTGATGCTGTCCTGTTTCTAGCATCCCAAAGTTTCGAGCTTGTCAGTGGACATGACCTTGGGGTGGATGCTGGGTATCTGGGTAAATAGTTAAATGTCTGAGTACATAAATATGACCTCCTAGAAGAACGGCTTAAAGCAGTAGAAGGAAAGGACACATTTGGTAGAATTGATGTAGAAGAACTCAGCCTAGTGTCTGACCTAGTGTTCCCCCTAAAATTTAAGACACCTGACTTTGAAAAGTATGATGGAACAACATGTCCATCAGCCTACATCACAATGTTCGTTCGAAAGATGGCGGGGTATACTAACAATAATAAGTTGTTGATCCATTGTTTTCAGGACAGCCTTACTGGATCCGCTACAAGGTGGTATGTCCAGTTAGATGGGAACCATATACATTCATGGAAAGATCTCGCTACGACATTTATGACTCAGTACCAGCATGTGGTGGATACAGCTCTCGATAGGATGACACTCCAAAATATGGAAAAGAAAGCCTATGAACCTTTCAAAGAATACGCTCGGCGATGGAGAGATGTAGCTTCTCAAGTGCAACCACCTATTATTGAAAGGAGACAACTATGTTGTTTGGTAGTACCCTCTGGGAACCCTATTATGATAAGTTGATTGGAAGTGCCACAAAAAGTTTTGCTGACATGGTAATTTCTGGGGAAATGATAGAAAATGCCATAAAGAATGGTAAGATAGAGGTACCTGATAGTGGAGGATCCAAGAAAGGTGCAACATTCAAAAGAAAAGAAGGTGATGTCCACGCTATGATTGTTGGAGGCCAACCACCCAGAAACCCTACTCCTTATTCTCCTTACCCAAATTATTCACCTTACTACCCACCTGCAAACAATGTCACAGTAGGACCATACCCATACTAATCGGTTTCAAGACCAACATATACCCCCAACTATCGGCCGAGAGCTTCTAATTCACCAATCACATCCACATTAGCTCAACAACCTCCACCTGCCAATCAGCTAGATGACAATCAGAGAAGGCAAAAATTCAATCGAGATAAGCAACATTTTGATCCAATCCCTATGACCTACATGGACCTTTTGCTTCAATTAATCGAAAACCACTTCCTTACACCAGTCTATATAGAACCTCTTAAACCTCCCTACCCTACATGGTATGACTCAAATGCCCACTGTGATTATCATTACGGGATTACAAGTCATTCAATAGAAAATTGCACTGCTTTGAAACACAAAGTTCAAACTCTTATTAAGGCAGAAATATTGAGTTTTGGGAAGAAGGGAGAACCAAGTGTAAACAAAAACCCATTACCCAATCATGAGGAGGGTAAAGTAAATGCCATAATTGAAGAGGTGGATCGCTGGGTCAAGAAAAGCATTTATGAGGTGAAAACGCCAATGAAAGTGGTGTTTGACACAATGGTCAAGGCAAAACTAATCCAGATAGATGATGAAAAGATGCCTAAAGAGGGAAAGTTTTGTGAGTTCCACAAGAATGTGGGGCATGAAATCCAGAATTGTCAAGAGTTTCGGCAAAAGGTGTAAGGCTTGATGGATGAGGGTATTGCAGAATTTTACGAAGAAATGGAACTAGAATCAGTCAATGTCATCGGAAGGGAAACAGGTCCTATTCGGTGGAAACTATTGACTATCTATTATGAGGACAAAGATGAGCCTATAATTGATTCAAAGCTTAAGTTTCAATTGCCAAGGATAACCATTGAGGTTCCAAGTCCTTTTTCATATAAGGCCAATCAAGCAGTCCCATGGAACTATAATTGCAACAGCACTACTAAAGGGTCAATCAGTATCCCTTTGGCCACCATAACAAGCACTACAGCTGTGAGATCTCATTTTCTTATACTATAGTTGTACATGTATATGAACAAATTATCAATAAAGAAATTATTGATAATATTTTGAGGAATTAAATATATAAGAATAGTGTTTCTCACATAGAAAAATTTTAATCCTAGATGAAATAAATATAAGTATGGAAATTATTACATAAAGGATGGAATAAATAATTAAATGGATATTGCAAATTTTAATTTGGACAAAATGGAAGAGTGTTGGCGGCATGGAGAAATGAAAGAATAAGAAGAAAGAAAAGGAAGTTTCGGTTGATCTAAATGGCTAATAGAAGTAAAGGTTAATTTTCTTGACTTCATACATGGGAACACTAGACTTTTGACAACCTAAGATATAATAGAAAAGGAAGCATGACTTCGGTTTGGACAAGTGAATAATAGGAAAACAAGAGAATAAAATATGAAGTAACCAATAAAGGAAGACACAAGAAAGTCTTCTTCACGTTTTTGTCCTAGGTTGGCAGAAGCTATAACAATGACTGTGGTTCATTTCCTTGCTTTACCGAAGACCAAACCATAACATTGACTTATGTTGATTTTTGCTGCACCAAAGAGTAAGCAATAACAAGATAAGAAAAGAACTAAAGCAAGGAAAAGATGGGAAAGTCAGAAAACGTGGGCTGCATGAAAGAAAAGAGAGTGTAGCCGGTTGGAGAAGAAGAAGCATTAAACAAAAGAAAAGATATAAACATTAAAGAAGGGTTTTAATGAAGCTGGCAAAAAGTCCAACAAATATATATTTTTGTGCTATATAATCCTCTTCCCATCGTGAACTCCTCCCCAGCCATTATCATCACCGAAAGCTTGCTTTATTCTCTTGCAATCATGTAGCCTTTTATGCATACTAGAATCATTCCTAACCTTTAGTAAATAAACTAAGCCTTTGAAGAAAAATAAACCTTGGGTATTAAGCTTCCAAAACCTCAAAGAAGCTAGCATAAAAACCTTCAACACAGCAAGGGATTCACGTGGACAGATTTGTTCCTTTATACAGGTAATGTCCAACTCAGTTTTTAAGATTCTTGTCCTTTGATTTTTGCATGTAATGATCAAGAATATGTTGGTTATAACCTTTGATTGAAGCAAACATATATATAAGAAAAAAATCATAGTGTTAAGTTGTAAGAATTTATAGGAAGAAGATGATGTTTAAAGAAGGAAACTGATGTGGAATTGATGATGAACATAAACATGAAACAGACGTGAAAGGTAAGGGAAATAAAAATGAAATTTAACTGAGTTGCATGATCGGTTGAGGAAGGGTTTTGAGTGAAAATTAGGTGAGACTTACGTGAACCATAAAGGAGAAAAGAAATGTTTTAGATGTAGTCAACAAAGGTGGCTGGTTAATGGAAGAAAAATGGACTGTTGAACATGCCGTATATGAAAGAAAGAAAGTATGGCTGAGAGAAGCAACCGAAATTGGTAGAAAATGGCAAAGGATTGGCTGACTTTTGTGTGTGAATGGTGGAAGATTTTGGCAGCCTAGGATGTACTAAGTATAGCCATAATATAGAGACAAAAAGAAAGAAAGAAAGCCAACGTAAATGCAAGATAGAAAAGGATGAAGTATGCTATCGGTTTGGACAGCAATGAAGCAGAAAAAAAAATAAATGTTAGTTGAAGGAAATTACGTGAGCTAAGGGGAAGAATGAAAGAAAAGAAAAGAGGTGATCTTAGTCAACAAAAAGGGCTGGAAGAAAGAACATCAAATTAAGCTTGTACAACTGAAAATAGAGATGAAGAAGAAGTGCAGTACGTGGGAGAGAAGACCAAGAATGATGATGACAACCGAATATGAAAAATAAAAGAGAGAAGAAAAGTTTAGCCTTAGTTGACTTTGTATGTGTGAATACTAGACTTTTGGCAACCAAAAACATGCTAGATATGACCATGAAGTAGGAACTCAATAGAACCCAACGTGAACTGCAGAAAATAGAAAAGAAAGAAGGCTCATGCATGCAGCCAACGTGAAATGGATTAAAGGAAAAGAAAGTTCACGTTTTGGGATCAACAAATAATAGGAAAATAAAAGAAAGAAATACTTAAGTTGACCTAATTGAATTGGAAAAATTTAAGTGTCATAATAGTTGAATATATAAATATATTTTATGGAGGAATAAGTCACCTAAGTTATTCAAGACCATTCGGCCACAATGTGAAATTTTAAGAAATTATAATATTCTAAGTAATGAGACTTTAATTAAGAATTAGACAAGGAGGGAATTTTATACCGAAAATTAATCATATCAAATTTTGATTTGGCAGTTTATAATTCAGAGAGATAAGAAGCATAAGGGTGCAACATAAGGCGTTGCTCTACAGTGTACTGAGGTAAGGGATGTAATTTAAAGTTGTGATGGTGTTCCTTACTTTCATCGCAAATTTTAAAGAAATGCCTGAAGCATGAATTTTATTCCGAAGTTAATTTTCATGATCTTTTAATTTGTTAAATGAACCTTATAATTTCTATGCATATTTTTCCATAATGTTTTAAGTATGACATGAAATAAATATGTTTTCCGAAAAGGTATCGGAGTGGCAAACCCCAGGCTAACTTAGACCCTGGCACGTCCGGTCCTTACTATTTTATATCAATTGCATGATTTAATATGTTACATAAGTAAGTAAGTTTTGAGACTAAGGCCTTCTTATAGTTTGTGTTATTGCCTGTCATGCTTGCCACATTGTGGCATAAGTTTAGCCACGTCGTGCATGTCCTCGCCCACATTGTGTATGTTTACATCCTTTGTGGGTATGTTGGTCCTTCGTGGTGTATGTATATGTTTGCTGTACGACTCTGATCAGGTCTACAGCCCATACCATGGCCATAGGTATTCCGTTCCCTCTTCGGAGGAAGAAGTAAGTGTCATGACCGCATACTGGCTATATGATTCTGCCTAGTCTCCATGAACTGTATGATAAGTTTTATTAATTATGATGTTAAGTTTCTAAAGTAGGATGCATGTTTGAAACAAGTATGAATTTTAGATATATGCATTAAAGAATTCATACAATGATTTAAAGTATGAAATGCATTATTATGGTATTTGTTTTCTGCATATATAGATGCTATGACCATTTTAAATGCATTTCTTACGGGGCTTTCCAAAAAGCTCACCCCCTACTCTACCAGATTATTTGCAGTGATCAACCCTTTGCCTGTTGCGCATATGATGTAGACTGAGGGATACGTCTCTCCTCCGACTACTTTTTGTACTTACGTAAGGTATACTCATATTTTAATACCAGACATCCGGTATGGCACAGATATTTGTATATAAATAATACTTTTGGGATGTAATCGATATTGTATGAATGTAAGCATTACCTGGAGAAATAAGTCATTATAATGTGAATGAAATATTTTATAAAAATATTGTGATGTTTCTGTGGTTGGAAAAGTATGATGAGATACTGGCAGGAATGCAACCCAAGTAAGAAATTAAGATTAAATGTATAATAAAAAACAAAAATTAGCCCAAAACTTCCACGTTTCCGGGGTGTGACAACAGCTATAGTGGATATAACAAGCACAGGAGGAATCACCTGAAGTGGGAGATGTTACACGCCTGAAATGTTGAAGAAAATTCAAAAAGGAAAGGCTAAAGAGGGAAAAGATGAAGAAAGTAATAGAGAAATCCCTTTCGAAGGTGAAGAAAAAGAACTCCGGGAGCAACGAAGCAAACTTGTGTCTGAGAAAGAAGCTTCAGAGTTCTTGAAATTCATTAAGCACAATGAGTTCAATATAGTAGATCAGTTGAATCGTACACCAGCACGCATCACTCTGCTTTCTCTATTACTGAATTCAGAACCCCATCGGGAAGCTCTTTTACGAGTGCTTAATCAAGCATATGTACCCCATGATGTGTCAGTAGAAAAGATAGATCGACTTGTTGGAAATATCGTGGCAGACAATTTTATATCCTTCAGTGATGATGAAATCCCGCCTGATGGGAGAGGAAATTACAAAGCCTTGCGTATTACTACCACTTGCAAAGACTACACCCTACCTAGAGTTCTAATCGACAATTGCTCAGCTCTAAATGTTATGCCTCTAGGAACTCTGTCAAAATTACCTGTGGATGTGTCGCACATGAGGAAAAGTCATATGGTAGTAAAAGCATTTGATGGTACACGTCGAGAAGTAACAGGGACTATAGAAATTCCAATTCAAATTGGCCCCAGTGTCTACAATATGGAATTTCAAGTCATGGACATTAACCTTGCATATAATTGCCTCCTTGGGCGTCCATGGATACATTCAGCTGGAGCAGTCCCCTCGACTTTACACTAAATAGTCAAATTTATAATAGATGGAAAAGTGGTAGGTGTAGTTGGAGAAAAAGATATGATTGCTACAGTTTCCTCCACCGCCCCATATATCGAGGTGAATGAGAATGCACCAGAATGTTCTTTTAGGTCCTTGGAATTTGTAAATGCTACATACATAGGAGAAGGATCTAAGATACCAATGCCACAGTTGTCCAGCGCCACAATATCGGGAATTCAACAAACTGTTGGGAAAGGGTGTTATGTTGGAGCAGGATTAGGAAAGAACTTGCAAGGGATAAAACGAGCTTTGACAGCAAAAGTGAGGATGATAGATTTGGTCTTGGCTACAAGCCAACTGGGCTGGAGAGGAGAAAGTTTTTGGGAAAGAAAAGGGAAAGAAGAATGGCTAAATTTAAAGGGGTCAATGAGGAAACTAAGCCGATGGTGTTTACTCTTCTAGAGGATGTCTTTCATTCTATGGGATACATTTATCCAGACCTAGTAAAGGCTAACAAGGATGAGCTTGTTAAGGCATTCGAGAATTTGTCTATCTAGATGGTAAACACAGATAACGAAGAGGTCCTAAGAAGTTTAGAAGTGTGCCCTTGCCTGCCAGGCTTTCAGCTGAGGAACTGGTATTACATCGATCTTCCTGTTATCACTAAATCTCTACCAAAGTAATTCAATAAGTAAAGCCTGATCACCCCTGCCCAGGGGTATCAAGGTCTCTTATGTAGGGCCATTTACTATTTCAATAAAATCTTACCTTTTGTCATACCTTTTTCACAAGTGAATTCTTTCATTTGCATTTTTTCTGCGCATGCATATTCAAGTCCATCTACATTTTGCCAACTTTCATCTCATATGCAGGTACCCAAACAATGAATATGAAGACCATTGTGATGATATTCTGAAACCTGATTTTGAAAGAATTGTTTGTGCTGGTGAATTTAATGAAGAAGAGGATATTAATGATGATACATTGCCTCCCGAACTTACAATATTGGTAGAACAAGAAGAAAAGCAAATTATCTTCTTCAAATTATCCCCCATAAGAACCCATTGAGACCATAAATTTGGGGAGTGACAAAGTAAGAAAAGAGGTTAAAATCGGCACATCTCCATCATCAGCCACAAAGAAAGAGTTGATAAGTTTACTCCATGGGTATGCCGATGTGTTCGAATGGTCGTATCAGGACATGCCGGGTATGAATTCTGATATTGTGGTTCATAAGCTACCAGTAAGACCGGAATGCAAGCCAATTCAGCAAAAGTTGAGAAGAATGAAGCCTGAAATGTTGTTAAAAATCAAAGAAGAAGTCAAGAAGCAGTTTGATGTGGGATTCTTAGAGGTGGCAAAATATCCTGAATGGATAGCAAATGTTGTTCCAGTTCCTAAAAAAGATGGAAAGGTATGAATGTGCGTGGATTACCGTGATTTAAATAGGGCCAGTCCGAAAGACAATTTTCCCCTACCACATATTGATACCCTAGTCGATAACACGACTGGACATTCTTTATTCTCTTTTATGGATGGTTTCTCGGGTTATAATCAAATCAAAATGGCTCTTGAAGATATGGAAAAGACCACTTTTGTGACTATGTGGGGAACATATTGTTACAAGGTCATGCCATTTAGGTTGAAAAATGTCGATGCAACTTACCAGAGAGCCATGGTAACCTTGTTTCATGACATGATGCATAAGGAGATAGAAGTCTACGTAGATGATATGATTGCAAAGTCCCAGAAAGAAGAAAATCATGTTGCCAATCTTAAAAGGTTATTTGAAAGGTTGAGAAAATTCCAACTTAAGCTCAACCCGGCCAAATATACTTTCGGAGTGACATCAGGAAAGCTATTGGGATTTGTAGTCAGTGAACGAGGTATAGAAGTGGATCTCGATAAAATACATGCCATCCAGAATTTATCACCGCCTCGTACCCAAAAGGAAGTAAGAGGATTCTTAGAAAGATTGAATTACATCGCACGTTTCATCTCCCAACTCACTGCTAAGTGTGATCCAATCTTCAAACTCCTCCGAAAACGAGACCCAGGAGAATGGAATGACGAGTGCCAAATAGCATTCGATAAGGTTAAAGAGTACCTTTCGAATCCTCCGGTGTTGGTGCCACCTGTGCCAGAGAGACCCCTCATCTTGTATGTAATTGTGTATGAAAATTCTATAGGGTGTGTGCTCGGGCAACATGATGAAACTGGGAGAAAAGAGCAGGCTATCTCGCAAGAAGTTCACTGACTATGAAGCCAGGTATTCTTCACTGGAGAAAATATGTTGTGCTTTGGCTTGGATAGCTCGTAGACTAAGACAGTACATGCTTTATCATACTACATGGCTAATTTCAAAATTGGACCCTATTAAGTATATCTTCGAGAAACCTTTATTGTCTGGGAAGATAGCAAGGTGGCAAGTGTTGCTTTCTGAGTATGACATTGTCTATATGACTCAAAAGGCCATTAAAGGTAGTACAATTGCTGATTTCCTCGCAGATCAAGCTGAAAAAGAGTATGACCCAATGAATTTTGACTTCCTTGATGAAGATTTAATGGCCATATCACAAGAAAATGTTGAAGGTACCGCAGAAGAACTTGTTTGGAAAATGTACTTTGATGGGGCATCTAATGCTTTGGGGCACGGTGTTGGGGCAGTTTTAGTATCCCCTGAGGGTGACTATCGTCCATTCATTGCAAAATTGGATTTTGACTGCACTAATAATATGGCAGAATACGAGGCTTGTATCATGGGGCTTCGAGCTGCGATCGACAAGGGTGTTAAAATATTGGAAGTATATGGAGATTCAGCCTTGGTAATTTATCAATTGCGAGGTGAATGGGAAACAAGAGATTCAAAATTGGTCCAATATTGTGAATTTGTGACTGATCTAGTTAAACATTTCAAGAAAATTTGTTTTAAGCATTTGCCTCGAGAAGAAAACCAAATGGCTGACGCATTGGCTACTTTGGCTGCAATGTTCAAAGTAAATTCAGGTACTAAAATTTGTCCCATCAAGATGAGCATACATGGATCACCAGCACATTGCTCAAATGTAGAAGAAGAGATAGATGGGAAACCATGGTATCATGATATATTGCAATACAGCATCACCAGTATCCAGAAGGGCATCAGAAAATGACAAAAGGACTTTGAGAAGAATGGCCATGGAATTCTTCCTTGATGGTGAAATTTTGTACAAAAAGGGGAAAGATCAAGTGTTGCTAAGTGCGTGGATGCCATAGAGGCCAAAAGGATACTCAAAGAAATTCATGAAGGTGTTTGTGGATCTCATGCAAATGGTCACATGATGGCTCGACAAATTATGAGGGCTGGATATTATTGGATGACAATGGAAAGTGATTGCATCAACTTTGCTCGAAGTTGTCATAAATGTCAAATATATGCTAGTAAGATAAAAGCCCCTCCCACATCCTTACAGGTCATGACAACTCCTTAGCCATTTTCTACATGGGGAATGGATGTGATTGGACCAATTACCCCTAAAGCTTCAAATGGACACCGCTTCATTTTGGTAATGATCGATTACTTCATGAAATGGGTATAAGCAGCATCTTATGTCAGTGTGACAAAGTCTGTAGTGTGCAAGTTTTTCAAGAAAGAGATAATTTGCAGATATGGGCTACTAGAAAGGATCATTTTAGACAATGCTCTGAATTTCAACAATAAGTTGATTGAGGAAGCATGTGCCCAATTTCATATTAAGCATCACAATTCGGCGCCTTATCGTCCAAAAATGAATGGAGTTGTCGAAGCTGCAAATAAAAATCTCAAGAAGATCATTCAGAAGATGACAGATACTTACAAAGATTGGCATGAGAAGTTACCTTTTGCTCTGCACGCTTACCGTACATCGGTTCGCACATCCACAGCAGCCACCTCGTTTTCATTAGTATATGGGATGGAGGCAGTTTTGCCTATTGAAGTGGAAATTCCTTCTTTGCGTGTCCTTATAGAAGTTGAATTGGATGAAGCTGAATGGGTCCAAGCCCGATATGAGCAATTGAACCTTATTGAGGAAAAAAGACTCAAAGCGTTATGTCATTGGCAATTGTATCAGAAGAGGGTGATGCGAGCACATGACAAGAAAGTTCGTCCCAGAAATTTTTGAGAAGGGGATTTGGTTTTGAAAAAGATTCTACCCAATATTCCTGACCCGCGGGCCAATGGACTCCAAATTGGGAAGGCCTTTTTGTAGTAAGAAAAGCATTCTCAGGAGGAGCATTGATTTTGGCAGAAATGGACAGAAGAGACCTTCCCAATCCAATAAATGCCGATGCAGTAAAGAAGTATTATGCATAAAAAAATAATAATAAAAAAACAACAAAAAAACAAAAAAAAAAAAAAAAAAAGAAAAAAAAAGATATATATAAGGAGGGGTTTAAGGCGAAAACCCGAAAGGGCGATTTGAACCCAAATGGGAATATTTGAGTTGAAAACTCGAAAAATGGCAACTTAGACAGAAAGCAATGGTGCATGAGGTTGGTAGCCAAATATCTTACAGGCTCGTGAGCAAAAAAGAGCAGAGTTCAGTCTGAGGTATTCTCTGAAGCTTAAAGCCATCGGCTAGACAGTGAGGTCAAAAGAAGGTTTTTGGATTAATTCACAATGATCAGAATAATTATTGTAAGGGCATCCTCGTGTGGAACTTTGAAACCATTTCATTATATTGTTTAAATTGCCTTCCATTTGAATAAGAACACATTCTCTTTTGTTGTCTAACTTAACACTCATCTTCTCTTTACCCATTTTTGAAAGATTCACAATTGCAGTATGTCTCATAGTACATAAAATCATGAAGGCATAAAAGATCTACTTACTTTTCGAATTACTTATAAGAGATTTAATAATAACAAGAGTGAGATGTAAATAAAGCAAAGTATGATGGTACCAGTGGAATAATAACTAACGGAATTTAGGGGTAAAGCAATGAGATCTAGTTGGCATGATAAAGGATTAAGAGTGCATGAATGCAGCTACAAGGATTAAGGTTGAAGGTTATCTTAATGAAAAGAAAAAGAGAAGAAGAAGAAGAGAAAAAGGGCATGAGATCGCAAAACTTTGAATTAAAATTCACATGAATATTATCTCATAATAGGTGTTGCATCCTTTTAAGAAGTATACACATTTTACATACACATCCACAAAAACTGTGCAATGCATTCTCATTAATCATTTGTGACTTCATCCCTATGGGAACATTTGCATCACGATAATGCAATATTGGGTAGGATTTGGTTTTTAGTGAATAATTAGCCAAACATAGAAATACCTTTAAATAGGAAAAGGCTGAACTATGATTGATTAAGAACTTCCTGCGAACATCCAGTTTATTTTATAAAGTCGTGTGCCTCTTGAAAAAGAGGAGTCCAATTTAATTTCCAAAGTTGTGTGCCTCTCAAAGAGAGGAGCTCAATTTATTTTTCAAAGTCGCGTGCCTTTCAAAGAGAGGAGCCCAATTTATTTTCCAAAGTCGTGTGCCTCTCAAAGAGAGGAGTCCAGTTTATTTTTCAAAGTCACATGCCTCTTGAGAGAGGAGCCAAATTAAAGTGAAGAGCTTTTGGTAAGAAAAAGATTGTTAAACTTAAATCTTTTGTTAAAGAAATAATAAAATAAAATAAATAAAAAATAAAAAAAGAAAAAAAAGGAAAGAGAAGTAGGCCATGAGTCGGACAAAATTGTTGTCTATTGTCTTTGCCTTATTCCTGATTCTCAGCAATGTGCAAAGAGGGGCAGCTGTAGACACCTAATTTTGTCCGGAATTGTAAATATATTTGGATCGAATCTCTTTCAGTCTTAGTAATTTGAAATTGAAATTTGCTTATTAATTAATTTGATTTAATCGTGTGCTTGAATTAATTTGTCAAAAATAGACTCTGAGATTAATTAGTTCAAGTATCATGAAAATCAAAGTTTATCTATTGAGATCAACTCCAAATTTATCTTGAACAATTGGGCCTGTTTTGTTAAAATTAATTGAGTCAAAACCCAAAATCTAATAGGCCCAAATTAGTTGAGGCTGGCCCATCTTTATTTCTATAATAATAAATAATAATAATAATAATAATAATAATAATAATAATAATAATAATAATAATAATAATAATAATAATAATAATAATAATAATAATAATAAGGGAAAGAAGATGACAGTAAGAAAGAACAATGTCAAAAACACCGGCATGAAGGCTGTCAGACAGCCACCCTAAGCTTAGCCCTGCCATCTTTGCCGACCTCTAGACAAACCTCATTTAGAGCGAAAGTCTTCTAAAAATTAATTTGCTCCGATTTTATTGACTAAAAGTTGCTCGGAAAAGATGAAGAAGAAAGGGAGATCGGTTCCAAGATCCTCTACAGCTCTACACCCACATGGAAAAACCAAGATTTTCAAGCAAGCATTTAAATGCTCAGAAAAAAAAACCAGCAGAACAATGGATTATAGTCCCTGGTTTCAAAGATTTCATATGATTTTCTTAACTAAAATTGCCTATAAATAGTCTAGATGAGATCAGAAAAGACACAACAAAAAACGGATAGACAGAGAGAAAAGAAAGAGAGATATACAGAGACATACAGAGAGAGAGATAACAGAGATACAGAAAATTCCAAAACAAAAGAAAGAGTAAGCTTAGGGATACACAGTGACAGTAGCGAAGAGAGGCGATCTTGGTTGGATTAGCGGCGACCAAACTGGGAAGAGGAGAATCGAAAAGAAGAGGAGGATAAAATTTACCCAAGCCAAATACTTCCAAATACTGTAAGTATATTCTGCTTTCTTCATTTAAGAAATTCTAAATAAATCCCGTGTTTTGCTAAACCTACCACGCCCAAATAACTAAAAGACACTGTTAAATCTTATTCGCCGTCCATTTATGCGGGAGAGCTCGCTACGTTAGTTCTAGTGACTAGGCGAGCTCGATACGTGCCAGTTCACTTGTATGGGCGATCTATAGTGGTCAGGCGATCTTGCTAGGAGCTAGTTCACTTTGTATGTGCGAGCTATAATGGGCAGGCGATCTCGCTATGCTCTAGTTCACTTGTATGGCGCTCTTGTGTGCGCTTCACTTTCGCAAGCGAGTTCTCACCCCAAATAACTTGTGTGTGGTGAGCTGTTCCTGGGCGAGCTCTCGTGCATAAGTTGACTTACGAAGTGGGCGAGCACTTGCCAGCAAGTTGAGGCGTGGCGAGTTAGAAAAGGGCGACATCTCGTGCATGGCGAGCCGTCTGGGTGAGTTAGTGGATTAAAAATAAATCTATGTACAAAATGATTTGTGTTTGGCAAGCTATAAAAGGGCGAGCTCTTGCCAACAAGTTGAGGTGTAGCGAGTTAGAAAAGGGTAACATCGCGTGCATGGCAAGCTGTTTTGGGTGAATTAGTGGATTAAAAATAAATCTTTAACTAAAAATGATTTTTCAAATTTCACCAAAGTGTTGGAAAATTTGGAACAAAAATTAATAACTTCAATTGTCTACATTCGATCAAAGTGTTGAAGGATGTAGGGAAATTTTTCACAAAAACTTACAAAAGGAATTTGTCTAATTCAAAAAATAAATTTTTTTAAGAAAATAATAATAATGAATAATCTTTTAATAAAAATGTATATTTTCTTAGATAATAGTAGTAAATGAAAACTTAACCGATGATGAAATTTTAGAATTTCGCGAGTGTGCGATATTTGGAAAATTCTTAGGTGAGAAGATATTTTTTCTAAATTTGACCAAAGCGTTGGAAAATTTAGGGAAAATAATTTCAATATTAAAGATTTTCATTCCAAGTTCAAGAGTAAATAAAATTATAATTTTGATGAATTTCACAAAAGAATTAAATACATAATATATTAATCCGACGACGGAGCCTCTTCACGAAGACGAGTGTGTCCTGTGAATACTCTCGAGGTAACAAAATTTCCTTGGGAATTCGATCAAAGTGTTGGAGAATATCCTAAGAAAAATGACAATATAAATAATAAAAAGAAAATTTTAATTAAGCATAAAAGACTATTTAAATTAAGATTGCTTAAGATAAAACATGATTAATTGGTACCGTCCATCGGACGAGCATTGTAGGGGTGCTAATACCTTCCTCACACGTAACCGTACTCCCGAACCCAAATTTCGAAATGTAGATCAATGCACTTATCCTTAATTTTGAATAGGTGGCCAATCACACCTAAGTTAAAATTGATTGGTGGCGATTCCATAACTTTACGTCTAATGATTAGATCCCCGGACGAAAATCATTACGACAACCACGACGAATGTTGACGAATATAGAGTTTCAGTGCTTGCATGATTTGTGATTTGATGTAATTACATATATTTTTATCTATTTTGCCGTCTGAGATTAATTCTCTTTAAATTAAAATAGTAAATATAAAAAAAATCTATCTTCATTTTTTTCAACCACATATTGGTCAATGCTTGCATGATTTGGATTATATGAAAATATGGAATGGTAACGGTGTTTTATTGTAGAAGGTGAGGCACTAGTGTGCGTGCGTGTCTATATATATATATATATATATATGAGGGTTCCAGTTACACATGTGTAAAACAAATTTAGTTTTACACACTTTCATATCTTTTTATATGATTCATAATTTTTTAATCCGACCGTTGAATTTTATGTTCTATTAAGATAGATCATGCATGCCAAATTTCAAATTAATCGAATACGTCTAATTATTTATTTCATAAAATAAAATTTCAACCGTTGACATATATTGAAAAAAATACTATACTCGATTAAAATGATAGAAATGACAGATTGATTCAAAATTTTACATACATAATAAATATGAGTAGGTTGTTAAATCCAACGGTTGGTTTGTAAAAATATTAATCCTATATAAAGATATAAAACTATGTAAAATAAATTTGTTTTACATATGTGTAAGTGGATCTTTACTCATATATATATATATATATATATATATATATATATATATGTGGCTGGGCCATGGCTGCACCATCTAGTCAGTGATTTGTCTAAACAAAGAAAAGTAGTCGTAATATACCAAGTAAATTTTGAAAGATGAAGTCAAACTTGGATGCTGGAAAGATATTCTATACACTAATAAAGAAATAAAAACGATGAAAATAAAGAAGCATTAGAGCTACATTCAGTTGACCTGATATATTGGTTTAGCTGATTGCAGCAGAAGACAAACCCGAGGTCCAAGGAATTGCGTAATCCTTGCACCATATTTAAGTAATTTTAATTTTAAGCTTTATTTCAATTTTTTTCTTGGGCATTTAAACAGTTTTGGTCTTCATTTCAATTTTTCCTTAAGCTTTTTAATTATGAGCTTTTAGTTTAAATAGTAAAAATTACAAAATATTAAAACAAAAAATTCAGATATAATCCGTATCCGAACCAATCCGTTAGTCATGAAATATCCATAATCCTTTTTTTTGTATTAAAAAATAATTATCTTATATAAAATAATTTTTTTAAAAATATTTTAAAATAATAAATAGTAATAAAATTAATTGTTGATATTTGGGAATGTGATATTATTAATTGAATTTTAGTATTTGACTGATACATGTTAACATTATTTGTTTACTTTTAAAGCTAATGGATTAGAGTTGAATTATTGCAAAATCTTGAGGACCTCAATGAAATTTACTCCTTTTTTTATATTAATAGGAAGGTACAATAAGAAAAGAGAATCAAACATTAAATCTAATTTCTCTTAGAAAATATAGTAACAATTAGGTCAAGTCTTAGTCGTTAGTAGGGATATAATCGAGTCGCGTTGAGACAATCAAATATCAGGCTTGAGCTTGGTTAGATTTGAAAACTCTAGACTCGAAGTATGGCTTAAGCTTGATAGAGCATGGCTTTTGAAGTTCAAGCTCGCCTCAATAAAATATTCGAGCCGCTTAAGCTTGATTTGGTAGGTTCAAAATCGACTTGATAGACTCAGTCTATCAATTTCCAACTATATGTTTTGAGGGTAAAATGATAACTTAATAATAAAATATTAGTAAGAAAAAACTTGATTAAGCTCACCAGTTGCTGGATTCAGTATTAAGATGTTCGAACTCGGCTCGACTCATTACTCAGATAGCTTGAGTTTGAACTCAATTTGAAAATAAATGAGTCAAACTCGAATAATTATTGCTTCATACTTGAGTAACTCGCGAGTAATTTGACTTATTTACACTCTAGCGGTTGATAGCATTTCTTCTGGTTAAGGTCGAGTATTTTCTACTGCAGCCAAAACATGAGAGAAGCGATGGCTATATCAGTAATTTCAATTGCCTAGCTATCACATTTAATTCCAAATGATGCTTCAGTTATTTATTTATTTAATTCGTGCTCTATATATCACTGAGCTGTTGGATTAACTCCATTAATGTGGACTAATTAAGTGTAATTGACATCATATAATATTTAATTAGTAGTATAATTATGTATAAAGTGTGACCCATAATTAATTATATTAAATATATAATATATGTGCATAAACCTATAATGGGATGAGTTTGTACATGAATCCCATGGAGGGAGGTCCCTACTCTCAACCTCTATATATATGAGGCTGGCCCATTAAGTTTCATAACTTTCGTTGAAGAGGGATGAGAGCAGTTTCTCCCTCTCTCTCTACCTCTCTCTCTCACTCTTTCGTTTTATCTCCGTTTCAGGTCTAAAGACAGTCAATGGAACGCTATCGGAAAGGGTTTCGACAACACGGTAATGTGGTATAGCGGGATTGAACTCTCGCCCGCATTCAGGTCAGTTTTACTGCGATTCAATTTCGTGTTAGTGACTTGGTGAGGTTTTACTAAATTCTAACAATTGACATCAGAGCCGGACTCACCCAAAGTCACTAACCATTACCGTTTTGAGCAAAAGAAGCCATGAAAGCTTAGGTTTTAAGCTTTTGGATTTTTGGGTTTTCTGAAACCCATTCCGTTTTACCATTTTTTGAGCATAATTTGACTAGATTCTTGTTGTATGATATTTAAGGGTAAAAAACCCCTTAATTCGGTGCAAGAAATAAGGTTAAAAATGGCCAAATTGAACCGGGTCGGGTCGATGACCCGTTTTCTTCAAACACCCAAAACGGGTGGAGAAGAAAGGTCGAGCGCGTGCAAAGCGCGTAGTGCGCGCCTCATTTCTGTTATGCGGGCGCGTGCTTTACACGCGCCCGTTGATGAAATTTAAAAAGAAAAAAAACTTTTTTTTTCTGGGCCATTGGGCCACTGTTTATTGGGCCATTCGGCTGGGCCCTTCCATTTGTATTTTGGGCCGTTTTTTTTTTGTCCGGTTAGGCTAATTCTTTTGGGCTGTTTTTTGGTTGTTTCTTTTCACTACATTGGGCTCATTTTTTTTTGTGTTATTTTGGGTTTTGTTTGTTTAGTTTTTGGGCCACTAATCATGGAAATAAAAAGGGCTATTTTATTTTATTTTAATTAAGCCATTTTGTTTAATTTATATAGGCCAAATTAATTTTGTTAAATAATGGGCATTATTCATTTTTTTATTTATTAATTGGCCATTTAGTAATAATTAATTTTGGGCAATTAAAATAAATTAATTTTTAGGGCCATTTTGCCTAATTAATTTAGGGGTCATTTTAATTAATTAATTTGTGGCTATTTTACATAATTAATTAAACGGCCATTTTACATTATGGTTTCAAGGGCCATTTTGATTAATTATTTATGAGCCATTTAGTTAATTAATCCTTAGTCCATTTTTTTTTTTGTTATAACCAAAATTGTTTAATAGCCATAATTAATTGTTAAGCCCAAAATTAATGTGATATAAGTGAATTTTTGGAGGAATTAATTTTGGAGTAATTTCTAGAAATTTAATTACTCATTTAATTTATAATTCACTTAATTTTAAAATATATACTCATGCCCATAAATTACTAATATTTGGCCTAATTAAATAAATTTAAATAAATTATTTGGGTATTTTGTTGAGCCATTTTGGATTATGGTTTACCCATTTCGGATTATGGTTTACCCATTTCGTTAATAATTTATTTAAATAAATAAACTTTCTAGAAATGAAAATTGCCTTATTATTTAAATGTTCACATTTATATGAAATTAATTTAATTAATTAATGTTGGACTTGAAATTGCTACATATGCTTCAGAAGTTGCATATTTTGGATGTAGTTAATTTTGGTCAATAAATTTTGTGAATATTCTTAAAATTATAAATCATTAATTGGATTGAATAGTACTTGCCTGTTGCAGGAATAGTCATGAAGATTTTTTGACGATTTATTCTGATAATTTTTTAAGGATATAATAATAATAAGGCAATGCATAGTGATAGTTGCAGTTGCATAATTTACTAAGGTCTTTAGAAGTGGCTAGTCTCTCCCTGTCTGATTGTTAGTTGCTTTTAGAGATGCTTGGGATTGGGAGGATTCTGGTTGGGATATGATAGGGTCTTCCTACCCTGTCGGTGGGCGATCATTCAGGTTGTATTCAACTAGTTTTGTCTTATCCTCGGTAGTGTATTATGCAATTTATCGAGTCATTCTACTAGCCTCCATATTGTGCAACTATCACATATCGAATTTCTAGTAGGATCAAATTAGATAGATGGTATGAATCGATTTATACAATTAGGGACACGTTAAAATAGGAAGTAGTCCCGAGAGTCGATCTATCTACTATACCCAATAGTATGAGCTCTTTGAGGACAAAATATTTGGAATTTCAAGAACACTTTAGTGAGAATTCTCTGATTATAAGGGCATGCCATTAATGAGCACATCAGAGAAAGTGTTCCAATTAGTGATAACCAATAAGTATTTATGGATGCCATTAGAAAATAGTTCGCATAAGATGGATAAATGTTGCTATAGGATTTTGCTTCCATATATGGCAGATTCAGTACTACTTCCTTCTGGGATGGAGAATTGGAGATCTTCTAGTTTTACAGATCTCATTTAATGCAGAAGGAAGTATGGCATTTTAATATCAAAATTGATATTGTCATTCAAGAATGAGAGATCTTTCGGGTTAACAGATCTCATTTAGCCATAGTGATGACATATGCCAAATATTACTGCCAAAAGGAAATATTATTAAGAGGTCTCAATAAAAGGTCATTTTAAAAGAAGAAATTTGCCAAGTTTGCTTACTATTCTGGTTCCACCAACACCTCTAAATATCAATGTGTGCCACTTCTGTAATAATCCTGGGCAAAAGAGGTAGATTGCAAGAGTCCTCTAGATTGGGATGTGTAAAAGGCATTCTGTTAGCTTTTATTTTGAATCCAATCTAGAAGATATGCCTTCTAACTGTTGGTGTTTGGATATCGGTGCTATTATTGATAAAGCCATAAGCAACCGGAGATAGAATAAAGGAAAATTGTTGTGAATTGGGGTTACAGAGTTAGAATCCATATTGAAAACATGGCCAGATTGTTGTTACATTTTGAAGACAGTTTTGGAACTACTATCAGTTTATACTTTTCATTCCGATAACAGAAAAGTGTTTTGCTAAGTAACAACATATATATTGATTCTGGCGTTTTGCATGATGGATACACAGTGGACTTGTACCCCAATATTTGGGCAAATTTTCTTCAATAGTGAATGATGTGACTGTAGATTTTGATTATGATATGATAGATAAGAAATCTATTAAGTTGTGGCATGGGTTAGGGACATTTCGAGGCACATGAAGAGATTGTATTAAGGGAAATCTTGCTGCTAATATTAAGGACATGATTAGTAGATATTGAAATAATTAGGAACTTATGTAAACTGACATTTGTAGATCATTTTCACATATTTTATTTAGTGGATATAAGTGTTTCATCACTTTATTAACAACCATTTCGATGTAGGTCATATGGAGTAATAGATCTGATCTTATAGAGGCCTTAGGCATTCTGATTAATTCCGCTGCGCTGCTTAAGGCAATGATCAGACAGTAGTGATGAATATCATGTTCGGTATAATGAAGCTAGGCGAAATCATATACCGGTTTTCGGTTAAGTGCACTATAGGATTATGTATTGACGCCTAGTGTACGGTGCTTAGAATATTGAAACAGAATGAGATTACAGTTGAAGTCAATCGTACATTCTGATCTGGTACGATTTATGTTAATCACTCCAAATCTTTAAAATTCGGGTGGAGTGAAATTAAAACTACAATTCACATTCAAAGTTGACCTCCAAGCAAGACCAGTTCCTAAATGTATCCCAAGTTATAGTCAGACATTAAGCCGATTTTATGCCGCTTTCTGTGTTTAGGGTTATAAGGTAAGGCAAAAGAGCTATAACCCATAGTCAAGAGAGCTTGACAAGAAAACTATCAGCGGCAATTCTGTTGATTATTATATCGACTAGAAAGATTCTAAATTCATTTCTCGTTATGTGACACTAGAATCATTAAGTCTGACAATGCAATCTATTTAGTAGATGACTCAAAGAGTGGGAGTTGTGAACTCCACAAAGTCATTATTAAGATACATTTTGTTGTGTCATTCCCATATATGCGTTATCTTTTGATTATGAAAAGCCACAAACCAAAGGAATCAACAGTTGATCCCAATACCATATTTTGAACCTGCACCTGACCTTACAGAAGAATATGAATATGAAATGTCTTATGTTTCTGATATTTGTCAGGAGACTGTACTGATTCGAACTCTTAGAGTTAGATATTAGTCACACAGGATGAGTAAGCATCTATGTTGCATAAGGATGCATGAGATCTATTTCTGTTGTCACGTCATTGTAGACTAAGTGAAACCCTAAAAATTAGGCTAAAAATTTTAAAGCTAAATTTTGCCAAGGCTTTAAATAAAGCAACCTAAAAGTTTGTAGTTCTTAAGGTGGAACATACAATTTGCGAACTTAAGGAGTTCATTTGCGAACATTGAAAGGCATCCAGACTGTATCTAAAGTTTAATGAGATTGTCATTTTGAGGAGAACATTATCGTTTGATAATTGGATCCATTGCGAGGTCAGTGGGAGTTATGTGCTTATTGTGCTCTAAATTGATGATATCAAATAGCAGCCTATAGCACTGACCTATTGTATGAGACATTCCATGTCGTCATGTCACTTCAGGATGAAGAATCTAAGTGAGGCTCTATATTTTTTTTAAGGATTGAGATTCTTCGTGACATATCAATAGGCATACATTATTGGTCTCATAAAACCTATATTGAGTGTTGAGTAGGTTTACTATATGTTGTTCTCCTAATAAAACGTAATTTAGTGAAAAGTGACATATTATGAAAATCTCAAAGTTCTCAAGATGATAATGAAAGAGCTCATATCGAGTGTGATGTATGCCTTATTGTGGGTAATCTGTGTATGCTCAAGTTTATACACATTTGGATATTATGTATGTTATAGGTGTATTTCGGAGATACTTGAGCAATCCTGTAATAGAGAACTGGAAGCTATAAAGAGAGTATTTGAATATTGATAAATCTGACATTTTGAGTTTGGTTAGATATTCTGATGTTAATTTTGCGAGCTCTCCAGATATTGAAAATTATTTTGGTTATATATATTTATGGATATAAAGGAACTGTATTTTGGAAAGTGTAAAACGAACACTTACAGCATCCTTGATTGTGGAGGCTAAATATGTAGCATGTTGTAAAGCTACATAATGGGCCATTTAGGCTGTAGAATTTCGTCTCAAGGCTGGTTTTGTGTGGTTGCCATTTGGAAGTCTTGGAGATGTACTGTGGTAATGCTGCAGCAAGTATTTTCTCTCTCAAAATGTTAGGAGTTCCTCACACTCCAGAACGTTTAGATATCATCATTCGGTTTTGTTAGAGAGAAAATAATGGAGTCCATTACTTGATTGGATTGTAGAGCACATGGTTTAAAGAGTTCATTCTGGCTAACTGAAAGTTTGGTTGCTAAAGTGCTTTGACGACATAGCACTTGTATGAGTGGAGCCATTTGCTGCATTAAGTTAGTGGGAGCTCTGTAATGAAATCAACTGCAGTTGTGTGGTTGGATTCCTTTTGGCCATATATGCATATTCTGTTTGCGCGCATGTAAGATCCGATTCTACACTACTGTAGAGTCTAAATTCATAAAATGGATAATGGAAATTAAATAAATAATGAATGTTAAATTTCCAAAAGGGTGAAAAGCTCCTTAACTTGAGATGAGAACGGAGCCTAGTATGTGAAATACTCGACGGGCGAGTACCATGAAGAAACGGCTTGCCAATGGGCGAGCAAGGTAATGGTGTAATCGCCAATGGTAATGGCGAGTTGGACGAGGCGTGGGCGAATAGGTGTGTTCGCCAACGTGTGAGGGGAATCAGGACAAGGTTGGCGAGTTGAGCCATACCTGGTGATGGCCCCAAAAGGGCGAGAACTTGTGATCGCCATACAGAGGGGTAAAGAATAGCTTAGTTGGCGAGAAGGCAACTGCCATTCGCTAATTCTCAATGTAATTGTCAAGAAAAAAAAAGAAGAATTTCTTTTAATTGCTAAGATAAAACTGGCAACTGAATGGCTGGCGAACTGGTGTAGTGTGGCGAGCTGAGGTCTCAAGACGAGGTGAAGACCGGGAATCAGCTTGTGTGGACAAGGAAAATGGCTTCAGAAACATTAGCAACCAAGATTGACTTTGTGAGATATACGGTCGAGGACAATAAATGAAGGAAAGATAAAGTCAATAAGGGAATTAGCCTTATTTGTTGAGGAAGTAAACAAAGTCTGCAGCAGAAGAAAAAGAGTGTGAAAAGGAGACTTCCACGCCACTTGTGCTTCAGTTTTCTACATGCATTAAATGCATGATAGACGTGAGGAATGATGAAAGAAACAGGATAAGAGGCAGGCGGTGGCTATTGATTGGCTGAGCATGGCTATATAAGCAGAGACAATTGATGAAAAACGAGTTAGCCAATTCCAGCTTCTTCACGAAAGCCATTTCTCTGTTTCTTCCATTTCTCTGTCATGTTTGATCTACTGAGTTTCACTCTTCAGTTGGCTAAACAAGTAAAATAGCTTGCAAACTTTCCTTTCTTAGCCTGGTGAGCTGAAGGAATAAGCAAATGGAGGCCAACATGAGACAGAAAACAACCTGTTCTGGAAGTGCAGTTGGTTGAGGTGAGTTTCATATTTTCTGAGGTGTTCTCGATGTTCACTGATAGATTTCTATGTTTTATGAAGTAATAAACATAGATACAGTCTTGGTTTTAGTTAGATCCTTGGAGAATAGGAAAACAAGGAAAATTATGGAATAAGTGACGACAAGGGCGACTACAGTGATCGCCCATGTTGAAAACTAGTAATCGCCAATGAGGCGAGTAGATAGTAAGGAACTCGCCAAGGTAAATTCTGTGTTCAAAGGGCGAGAACGCCCAACTTTAGTGAAATGAATTAATGGGCGAGCTCAAATGCATAATGCATTGGGCGAAAAGGATTGTGGGCGAACTCCCACAATTAAGCCAATGAAGGCTTCGTGAGTAACGGCGGGCGATCTGCCACGTGGTAGCCATATGGTGAATAGCGAGCTCGTCTGGGCGAACTAGTGGAGCTCAGTTGGCGAGTAGTCATTTGATTTATTTCAATTTTGTCCAAGTAATGGAAAAATATATATAAAGAAAATATTAATGGAATTTATCTATAATTTGCAGCCGATAATTCGGAATGGCTATGGGCGAATAGAGAGCAGGGCGAAGCAAGACTTCGTTGGAACAGGTAAGGGAGATGTGTGTGAAGTGATGCATGTCATGTGGAGTAAATTTTATGAAAACATTAAGTTAAATGTTTTGTTTTCTGACATGCCTGGTTTGAAGAAATTAATTGATAATTATTTTGATTCGGGCGAGCTAAAAGCCGACCCCTATGCTGTTTTCTGGGTGAACTGATACAGGGCGGGCGAGCTCTTGTATTTTTATGTTGGCGAGCCCTTGTATTTTTATGTTGGGCGAATTGGTATTGGTGGGCGATCCAAACCATTTTATAATTTTATACGCCCGTTTTAGACTTAAGGGCGGGCGAACCCTTTTATAGGAAAGCTATTGGGCGAGCCAAGTGGCAAGCTCACTTTTATGAGAACTGGGCGAGTGCCCTTGTTTTAAAGAGAAATCCGGGAAAAGCTAAAGCGGGCGAACCCTTTTTAATGTGTCTGGGCGGGCGACCCTTGTTTTAAATATAAGGCGGGCGAACGGTTATCAGCCAGCCATACATCTGTTTTGAAAAGCTAATGGCGGGTGAATACTAATTCACAGTCTTGTCGAGTTAGTCAGGGGCGAGCTGTGAAGGGCGAGCTGACCCTGGCGAACGGTTTTAAAGTGTACTTTCCTAAATGAAAAAAAAATGAAAAAATGAATAATTTTAAATATTTCAAAAAAATAAAATATGAAACATTTTGGGGCGAGTTGACCATTGGGCGAGTTGCCTAATGGGGAGTCACGGAGGGCGAGCCAAAGTTGCTTGTCGATTTAAAGGACAAAGTTGGGCGGGCGAACACATGTTCTCCGCCATGGGCGAGCTGCCATGGGCAAACCATGACGGGCGAGCTTCCATGGGCAAACTATGACGGGCGAGCTAATCATGGGCTGGCAGGTTTTTAAAAGTTGAGAATTTTGGAAAGTTTTCAAAGTGTTGTGTAAACAGAAAACCTAAAACCTTTTCGGAATTAAATCATTTGAGTATGTCGGGAGATAAGCCCTTAAAGGTTTTCATGAGATAAAACTTGATTTTTGAGACTTTAGGCCTGAGTTCATGCGTTACTTTGCTGACCCATCTGGGGATGACTCGGGTCATATAGACCAACGAGTGCACCCTAGGCGTCACAAGGCTGATGGACCCGCCAAGTCATCAGCGGTCTCGAGGTCACTTGGCAAGTGGACCCGAGGACCACTTTAGATTATGGTCATAGATCTGAGATAGCCGTGAGGGCGATGGCCTACGGGTGCACCCCAAAAGCAGCAGATTCCGTTCTCGCAAGGGGGAGGGGGAACGAGGATAGCATGATTTATTTGTTGCCTAGTCTCAACTTACCAATTTCTGTTTACTGTGAGGATTTGTTGAAATCCTATATAGTGTTTACTACATTTTAAAGTAAACTGTTAGCCAGTGATTTGAATGGCGTTTTAACCGAGTTGTTTACTATATATCCATTGTCTTTTCTATTGGGTTATTGTTAAGAAAAGAACAATGCGTTGTGATATATAGTTTTGCTTTATTTAAAGCAGCATATGTTTCCTTTACTGAGCGTATGAATCGCTTACCCCTTTGTTTTAACTCCACAGATAAGAAGTACACGGAGTTGAGAGAATTAGCTCTCAGATGGGTATAGCTATGCTTAAAGCACTGAGGCATGGCACGATTAAACGTGACAGTACAGTCTTTTCTCTTTTACATTTCAGACATATATATACAGTACTACCTTAGTGGAATAAAAGTTAATAGGGGATGTCAGATGTAAGGAATAAGGAAAAGAAATTTCATATTCCATAATTAATAGATAAATGTTTATCATTTATCATTGTTACTGTTGAATGTTAATGGCATCGCAGACAGCCCAACCGATAAAGTTGTATGAAAATACGTGAAAAATGTGGTAACGGGATGTTACAGCGCATTTAGGTGAATATGGCATTATTTATTAGTCTTATATGCTTTCGTTGAAGCAATGCATCATTCGGTTTAGATGCATGGACCTAATGGAAATGGATATTGTTTCTGTTTTCATATCATTTCCATTTCACACTAATACTACTATTTTGTTGCAGTCTTTATAAGTTTACGCATTTGTACCCTGTCGGTATGATGCATTTTGAAGCTTATAAAAGGCTTATTATTGTTAAAGTATTTGTAAGTCTACACATTTGTACCCTTTCGGTACAATGTATTTAGAGGGCTTATGAATACATATGATGTTATATGATGATTTCGTTAATTAACTTAACTGTCCAAGTGGGAGAATGTTGGATTAACTCCATTAATGTGGACTAATTAAGTGTAATTGACATCATATAATATTTAATTAGTAGTATAATTATGTATAAAGTGTGACCCATAATTAATTATATTAAATATATAATATATGTGTATAAACCTATAATGGGATGAGTTTGTACATGAATCCCATGGAGGGAGGTCCCTACTCTCAACCTCTATATATATGAGGCTGGCCCATTAAGTTTCATAACTTTCGTTGAAGAGGGATGAGAGCAGTTTCTCCCTCTCTCTCTACCTCTCTCTCTCACTCTTTCGTTTTATCTCCGTTTCAGGTCATAAGACAGTCAATGGAACGCTATCGGAAAGGGTTTCGACAACGCGGTAATGTGGTATAGCGGGATTGAACTCTCGCCCGCATTCAGGTCAGTTTTACTGCAATTCAATTTCGTGTTAGTGACTTGGTGAGGTTTTAATAAATTCTAACATGAGCTGGCTGGGCCTTGGCTGCACCATCTAATTAGTGTCTTGTCTAAACGAAGAATAAGTTGTCAGGCATGTAAATTTTGTAAGATGAAGACAAACTTGGATGACTGCAAAGATACTCTATACAGTAATTGCGTAATCCCTTGCACCATATTTAAAGAAAAAGGGCAACAGCTAGTTATATAAGTTGCCGACATTTGCTAGTGGACAAAAACACATTGAGAAATCTAATTAAATTTGCCTGCAACAGGCCAGCATTGGATACTTTATATGGTGACCTTTTTCATTGTTCATAACATAAGCTTCAGGTAGAATTTGGAGCCTCAAATGGCAGGCTCCAAACCCTGCAACAAAAAGCTTGAAGGCAAGGTAGCCATAATCACTGGTGGTGCGAGTGGGATTGGTGAGGCCTCTGTGCATCTCTTTGTTGACCATGGTGCACGTGCCATTGTGATCGCCGACATCCAAGATGAGATGGGTGAAAAACTTGCTGCATCGATTGGCCACCATTGCGCCTGCACCTACGTTTACTGCGATGTAACAAAGGAGCAAGACGTTGAATCCCTCGTCCAATCAACAATCCAACTGTATGGTCGCCTAGACATCATGTTCTGCAATGCAGGCATCATGAGCAAATCTCAGTAAACAATCCTGGAATTCGACTTATCATCCTGTGCAGAGCTCTTTGATATCAATGTAGGTGGGGTAGCAGCCAGTATCAAGCATGCAGGACGTGCAATGGTGGAGGCGAATACCAAAGGAAGCATCATTTGCACAGCCAGTGTAGCTGCAGGACTTAGGAGCGACAGGAATACAGATTATGTGATGTCGAAGAATGCGGTGCTAGCGTTAATGAGGTGTGCCAGCACTCAGTTGGGCGGGCATGGGATACGCTTGAACTGTGTTTCACCGGGGCCCGTGCCAACACCTTTGCTTTGTGCAGCTTACGGAATGGGGGTGGAGGAGACAGAAAAAAGCTTTGCAAGGTTCTGTTGCTTGAAAAATAATGGAGCTCTGAAGGTCAAGCATGTGGCTGAGGCTGTTCTGTTCCTTGCTAGTGAGGAGTCTCAGTTTATCACCGGGCATAATTTGGTGGTAGATGGGTTTGGACCTTCACCTTCTTAATTTAGCTAATAATTTTTCTCTTTTCTTTTCAAAAATAAATAAATAATATCAAATTGACTCTGTGTGACATTGCTCAAATTATTGCTCATGTCCAATTATAGTCTTTGTCCTCATTTTACTTTCATAGAATTGTTCAAGAAAAAGTATTTTGATTTGAGTTTATATTGATACATGGACAATGTATGACTTTTATATAAGGTCAGTTAAAAGAATTTATAAATGATAGATTAATAGTGTATAGTATTTATATACTGTCAATGTATTAGAGGTTGACATCTTATTAATGAGCAAACTAAAAAGATGCTAAACTATTAAAAATAAATACAAATAAAATATTTTTCATTTTGCTCAAAAGGGGGCTTAACATCATTTTAGTTTGCTTATTAATGAAGTACCAACCTCCGGTGTATATTAGTACATCGTATATAAAGCCCAGTTAAAATAGAGTGACACATCATTAATGAATAAAGTTTAAAACATGCATAAGTTCTTAAAACTAAATTTAAAAAATTATTAATATTTATTTTTAAGGGCTGCATTTTTTTTTTACTTTGTTTATTAATGAGATGACACATTATTGTTGACTGATCGTGGAGGTGGTGGAAACTGACCCAACATAAAAAACTAACTTAAACAACCCGAAATCAAATCCGACAGATACAATTTGACTAAAAAAAGTCAACAACCCATACCTAACTCGATCTGAATCTGAATTGATCCAAAACCAAATTAATCTAAATTCATATTGATTTAAACCCAACTTTATCTAAACCCAAATTGACCCAAACCCTACCTGACTCGAACCCAAATTGATCTGAATCCAAATTAACCCAAATCCAAAAAAATTCAAACTTAAATTTAAGATTATCAATAAATATTTAAATGTCAAAATTAATAATCAAAATATTTTATTATACTAAAAATATAATTTTTTTCAATAATAAGAGTGTTATATTTTTTTGAATCTGATTAAAATTAAATATTCATTTTTATATTGTATTCGCTTGAACCTAACCAAAAACAAAATTCTACAAGAGCTAATATATAATTATTTAAGGGCTAATCTATTGCAAAATATAAAAGCTACATCACCTATACTTAATACCTCCAATTATTCTATAAAAAATCAAGAGAAATAAAAGAGATGTATAGTAGTGTATTATATTATTTAGTAGGGATTATTAAATCACTTTGATGCATAGAGTTAACACTTATTATAGATAATAGAAATAAAATGAAAAAGATGTAATTAATTTATGAATATTGATAAATATATTATAAAGAAAATTATTATACAGATTATTGAATATTTGGAATATTTTAATTCCAATTTTATTATAGGTCATGCAAGAAGAAATTTTTATTTTCATGAGTTTTGTAATTCTTAAAAATATGGTTTCAGTTCATTTTTATATTAGACAAATTATACTGAGATGACCAATGCCTAACTCGGAAAACCTGCCCTTTCAACATGAATCCAAATCCGACCAACCTGAATTGACTAAAAAAGTCAACGACTAAAACCCGATCTAATTTAAACCCGTTTTTATATGAATACAAATTGATTCAAATTCAAATTGACCCATATCTGACCTGAACCAAACCCGAAATGATCCAAACCCGAAATGGATCAATTTTTTCTTGACCCAAACCTGAAATAATCCGAATCCAAAATGATTTGGTTTTTCCTTAACTCAAATTGATCCAATCCAAAATAACACAACCCAAACTCGATTCAACTTGCCCATTTATCACCTCTAACTGGTCGTGTATAAAAGTCATTTATATACTATTAGTGCATTAAATATAAACTATTTTGATTTTATGTAAAAATGCTTAAGATTTTTTAGTGAATAAAACAATATATTGATTAAAACATAAGGTTTGAAGTAAAAAAAAAATTTACATATATTTTTAATGGGAAATAATATATTTTTTTAAAAAATCATAAATTACTCAGTAGTTCTTATTTACCATCAGCATTTCTATTCTTTTATTTTTCTTAAAAACTAAAACTAAAAAATGTTAAATCAAAATACAGATCACATATCAAAATTTAATTAAAGTTAAGGATTATAATTTAATTTATTAAATTCCAGTAATCATTTATTAATTATAATTTGGTCCAATGACTTAATTAAAACATTTTAAATTAAGTTTGTTTAAATAAACACATTTAATTAAGCTCAATTATAATTTCAAAAAACAAGTAACATGAAAAATTCCAAATTTTACAAGTATGATCAACTCAATTTAATTTATCCCTAACTCTTATGTTTATGACACTTTAGGTAGCATGGTAGTAATGAATTTAAATTTTCATACAAATTCATAGATCAAGATTGATATCTAGCAATACATCAGACCAAATATAAAAAAAAAGTTAAATATACTAACCTATTTAGTGTACAGTATCTTAGTGTAATTAGGTCATTCCATCAGAGATATCTCAAAAATTTATAATGTATGGTACAGTGTCTACTTTATAAATATTTTCATATTTTCCAAGAGCTACTAATATTAACTTTATAACACTTATTGCTCTAGCCAAAGACTTATAAGTTAATATGAGCTAAGATGAATGGGATATTATCCACTAAAGTCACTTAGGGAAATGGATCCTCATCTTGACTAATCATCCATTTTCATGAGCTTCATAGTACATTAAAAAAAAACCCTTTTTAGGCATTTGGCATCCAAACCCATAGAGGTGAACTTAAAGTGTGACAATTCACATATAAGATGATCTGACATATTAATCAAAGGACTATTTACACTATTGACACGTAAGAGTATTTCCACAAACACTTGAGTGGCACTACCAAATGGAGTTCTCACAGTTGTTCATGTTCAGTGAATTTATTTTCTAATAAGCATCCATATGCTATTATCGAATATCTCCATATTTCAATCTATGATATCAGTTGCTTACTTCATAAGTAAGGAGGCTTAACACGTGGCAATCTTTGAACATTGTCAATGTTTTGTTTTGATAGTACATCAACAAGGAATAATTTAGGAACATAGCTTTGATGTATAGAGATCTCATAATTGTAACCCTTTACGATTCCCTTGCAATGCCTATTTATTCCATGAGCTTCACCCATTTAGTGACTAGTGAATCTATTCTTGTCAATAATAAATGGTGAAGGGAAACCTTTATGTCACTTACCCTAAGTAATCATATATTGCCATGGTAACGTGTCTCATGCCAAGTAAGTTAGCTCTAAGACATTCACTAACAGGCAGCTACCTCTAATGCCTCCATTGTAGATTTGTCCTTGGCTCCAATGAGAATGAAAACAATAATGGATATGAGGTTAGTTAGTATAGTAGTGAGACTTGGTACTATGACAATGAGATTAAAACTAGTGTTAGAATATGTGTTTGAATGAAAATGTAGCGGTGGCGGTGAGATGATATGTAGTTAGAAGAGAAAACAACCATTTAGAACATCAAATTAAATTTATATATAATAAAATTTATTGTATATATTAATATTTTTGAAATTGATAATTAAAAATTATTAAACTATGAAATTATATTTTTATTAATAAATTAAAATTTATTAAAATAATTTTATATTAAATAATACATATTATTATTGAATATTTAAAAATTATTATGCATATATATACACACATGTAATATTAACTATGTAATTATAAAAATTAAATTAATAAAATTATTATAATATTTTTAAATAAATTTAGAATAAAAGTAGAAATATAAATAATTGTAAAGATATTTTAATTCAATGTAGAATGTTAAAAGTAAATAAAACAAGGGTGGGATTGAAATTTAACAGCGTGCAGTAGACTGAGAATTTTCTACCGAACCCTATCGAGGTCTAATGAAATTTGAAGCAGTGCCACCGTATCATACTAATGTGAAAGACTTGTATGTTAGATATTTTAATGACCCATGTGATTAATGTGACTCTTCGATTAAATGAAATGAGATGATAAATTAATATGACTATTCAATACCAATACTTATCATCACAAATGAAATATTACGAGATACATTGAATTGATAGAATCTAAAGAATTACACTTGATGGACGTGTATTCTATTATGATAAAATTAATGTTTTACGAAAATGTGAAAATGTATGTTGCTTTTTACGAAAAGACTCCTCCTCTCACTACCTCTATATAAAGTATCTTTCTTTCCATCAAGAATATATACTGAAGAGCACAAGAGGTCAAGTGAGAGAAAGAAGTTCTTCTCAAAATTTTCTTTAAAAATTTGTTAAGATTATCTTCAAAAATTCATAATGGAACAAGGTATTTTTTTTAATTAAGTAATTGTGAAAATCATTCTATTCGAAGAATTTGAGAATTATGATTATGCAAAATCATGATTTATTTGCTTAGTATTTGCATAATACGAATTAATTAACATGTGGTATCAGAGCAAAGTTAAAGAACTAATGATTTTCTCTTAAGAAATTACTTTTTACTTTTTACTTAAACTATAACTATGTGATTTAAGAACTAATCAGGAAAATAGAAATAACGAAATTATTTTGTTATTGTTTGATTGTCATGACTATGATCAACATCTTAATAATATTGTAATGATTACGAATGATAATGTGATGATGATAGCATGCAATATTTATAATTTTGAATAACTTTATTTTATGTTATGTTTAATGTTAATATTGTGGATATTATATTTTGATGTTTATATAAGGAAGTTATTAATTTGTGAATGTAAGCAAATATTGTATGATTATTTTCTGAAAGGTCCGCTGCTATTTGTGCAAAGTTTTCGGAATTATATATAATTTTGCATATAAGTGTTTACAAAAAAAAAATTAAAGTTTAATATTTATTTATTTGCTCATTATGATTTAATGTTTCTTTGAATTGAGTAGTATGATATAAGTATGATATTCATGAATTATGATAGTTTGTTAGTTACCAAAGTGGCCAAACTTTAAGGTTTATAAATATCAAATTAATGATAATTTTCAATTACTTATAATTTAAGAATGCTAATTAATAGAAATAATAAGTTATTGTGAGTAATTGAAGTTTATAATTATAAGGCATTTCAAGATCGCCCAAAGGTTGATTAGTTGTCTTATAATTTATGAACATGATGATTATAATTAGTTTATTACTTTAAATTTGTTTTGTTTGTCCAAAGATAGCAAACTTGTTTAAATGTAATATATTTAATTACCAAATTATGTTAAATATTAGCATCATCATGGGTTTTATATATATGTTGGAGTATCACCCAAAGGAGATCTCAACATACATACTTATGATGTTTATATTTGTATTATGTGTAACTCAATGCATTAATGTATGAACATTTCATGTGTTTGCAGTATTTGCTTCTGTTTCTCTTCATTCGCAAGCCTCGTCTGTTATAAAGTTTAATGGGCTTAATTTTATTGAGTGGTACGAACAAATCCAATTTCATTTAGGTGTTCTGGATCTTGATTTGACACTCCTAACTGATAAGCCCACTGTTATTACTGATTCTAGCAATCCTGAAGAAAGATCTTTTCATAAAGCTTGGGAAAGATTGAACAAACTGAGCTTAATGTTTATGCAGATGATAGTAGCAAACAACATTAAGACAACAATTCCTGCCACTGATAATGCTAAGGAATTCCTAAAGTTTGTGAAAGATATATCTCAATCCGAATCTGCGGATAAGTCACTTGTTGGGACATTAATGGGTATGTTAACCACCATGAAGTTTGATGGTTCTCGTACTATGCATGAACATGTCACTGAAATGACAAATATAGCAGCAAGATTAAGATCTATGGGAATGGAAGTGAATGAAAGTTTCCTTGTGCAGTTTATCATTAACTTCTTACCTTCTGAGTATGGTCCATTCCTAATCAATTATAACACCATCAAGGATAAATGGAATGTGACTGAACGACAATCTATGCTCATTCAGGAGGAGGCAAGACTTAAGAAGCAAGGAATTCACTCTGTTAATCTCATAGGCAATCAAAGAGCTAAAAGTAAACCAGGAAAGAAGTATGGAAAGGGCAATAAAAGACCACTAAAGTCTACTGAGTCAACTACCCAAATTACCAAAAAGGAACGAAAGAAAGATAAGTGTCATTTCTGTGGAAAGCCTGGACCCTATCAGAAAGACTGCTTGAAATGTAAAGCTTGGTTCAAAAAGAAAGGTAAGCCTAATGCTTTCACATGTTTTGAATCAAATTTGGCAAAAGTTCCTTATAATACTTGGTGGATTGATTATGATTGTACCACTCACATTTCAAATACGATGCAGGGATTCATTACGACCCAAACCATAAGCCCAAATGAAAAGTTTGTTTTTATGGGAAATAGAGTTAAAGCTCCAGTTGAAGCCATTAGAACTTATCGTATGATTTTAGATACTGGACATCATTTGGATCTTTTTGAAACTTTTTATGTTCCCTTTATTTCTCGAAATTTAGTTTCTTTATCTAAACTTGATGTAGCTGGATACTCTTTTAAATTTGGAAATGGTTGTTTCAGTCTTTTTAAACATAACCATCTTATTGGTTCTGGTGTTCTTTGTGATGGTTTATACAAATTAAAGCTTGATAACCTTTTTGTCGAAGCTCTAATGACCTTGCATCATAATGTTGGCACTAAACATGGTTTAGTGGATGAAAGTTCAGCTTACTTGTGGCATAAACGTTTGGGTCATATATCCAAAGAAAGAATACAAAGATTGGTAAAGAATGAAATCCTTCATGAATTGGATTTTACTGATCTTGGTACTTGTGTGGATTGTATTAAGGGAAAAATTCACAAAACACACAATTAAGAAAACGGCCACAAGAAGCACACAGCTCCTTGAACTTATACACACCGATATATGTGGACCTTTTAATGTTCCATCTTTTGGTGGAGAAAAGTATTTTGTCACCTTTATTGACGATTTTTCACGTTATGGCTATGTCTATTTGTTGCATGAAAAATCTCAATCTGTAAATGCCTTAGAGGTGTTTGTTAACGAGGCTGAGAGACAACTAGACAGAAAGGTGAAAATTGTCAGATCTGATAGAGGTGGTGAATATTATCTAAGGTGTGATGAAATCGGACAAAACCCAGGTCCATTTGCTAAATTCCTTGAAAGACATGGTATTTGTGCTCAATACACAATGCCAGGAACACCATAACAAAACAGTGTCGCAGAAAGGCGTAATTGTACTTTAATGGATATGGTTAAGAGTATGTTAAATTATTCATCTTTACCCTTATCCTTGTGGATGTATGCTTTAAAAATCGCCATGTATTTGTTAAATAGGGTTCCTAGTAAGGCAGTTCCAAAAACTCCTTCCAAATACACAATGCCAGGAACACCATAACAAAACAGTGTCGCAGAAAGGCGTAATTGTACTTTAATGGATATGGTTAAGAGTATGTTAAATTATTCATCTTTACCCTTATCCTTGTGGATGTATGCTTTAAAAATCGCCATGTATTTGTTAAATAGGGTTCCTAGTAAGGCAGTTCCAAAAACTCCTTTCAAATTATGGACAGGAAGGAAACCTAGTTTAAGGCACCTGTATGTTTGGGGTTGCCCCAGGGAAGTACGAATTTATAATCCACATGAAAAGAAACTGGATTCAAGAACAACCAGTGGTTTCTTCATTGGTTGTCCAGAAAAATCTAAAAGGTAAAGATTTTATTGTCCTAGCCATAGTATAAGAATTGTTGAAATTGGAAATGCTAGGTTCATTGAAAATGGTGAAATCAGTGGGAGTGTTGAACCACGTAAAGTGGAAATTCAAGAAGTTAGAATTCAAATTCCTTTACCTATAACTTCTTCTCAAGTTGTTGTTCCTACAGTTGTTGAACCGCTTAACAACTTATAAGAACAACAAATAAATGATCACACACTCCATAATGAAGTCGATATCAATAAACCTATAGTAGATGAACCATATGAAATAGCATTAAGAAGATCTTAAAGAAAAAGAAGATCTGCTATTTTTTATGATTATCTGGTTTATCTACAAGAGTTAGAATTTGACTTAGGAATTGATGAAGACCAGTTTCTTTTTCACAGGCCATTGAAAGTGCTAATTCTAATGAATGGTTAAATGCCATGAAAGAAGAGTTGAAATCAATGGATCAGAATGAAGTTTGGGATCTTGTTCCATTGCCTTAAGGTTGTAAAAGAGTCGGGTGTAAATGGGTCTTTAAGACCAAGCGCGACTCAAAAGGCAATATTGAACAATACAAGGCTAGACTTGTTGCCAAAGGTTTCATTCAGAAAGATGGCATTGACTATAAACAGACTTTTCTCCAGTTTCGAAAAAGGACTCTTTTAGAATTATTATGGCATTGGTGGCTTATCATGATCTAGAGCTACACCAAATGGATGTGAAAACTGTCTTTCTGAATGAGAATTTAGAAAAAGAAGTTTACATGGATCAACCTGAGGGTTTTTTAGTTAAAGGAAAAGAAAATATAGTGTGTAAACTAAAGAAATCAATATATGGACTTAAACAAGCTTCCAGGTAATGGTATCTTAAGTTTAATGATACTATTCTTTCCTTTGGATTTAAGGAAAACATTGTTGATCGGTGTATATATCTGAAGGTAAGTGGAAGTAAGTTTATATTTCTGATTCTATATGTTGATGATATCTTGCTTGCTACTAATGATCTTTGTTTATTGTATGAGACCAAGAAATTTCTCTCTAGGAACTTTGAAATAAAGGATATGGGTGAGGCATCCTATGTAATTGGAATAGAAATATTCCGTGACAGATCACAAGGATTGTTAAGGTTGTCTCAGAAAGCATATATTAATAAAGTTCTAGAGAGATTTAAGATAGAAAAGTGCTCTGCAAGTGTTGTTCCAATTCAGAAAGGGGACAAATTAAGTCTTATGTAATGTCCAAAGAACGAATTGGAATGTAAACAAATGGAACAAATTGCTTATGCATCTATTGTTGGTAGCTTAATGTATGCCCAGACCTGTACCAGGCCAGACATCAGTTTTGCTGTTGGAATGCTTGGTAGATATCAAGGTAATCCTGGAATCGATCACTGGAAAGCTACAAAGAAAGTTCTCAGATACTTGCAAGGAACGAAAGATCACATGCTCACTTACAGGAGATCTGATCATCTTGAGGTGATTGGATATTCAGATTTAGATTTTGCAGGTTGAGTGGATACTAGAAAATCCAAATTTATTTATTTATTTCTTTTAGCTGGAGGAGCTATATCATGGAAGAGTGCGAAGCAGTCTGTAATTGCTGCATCCACTATGGAAGCTGAATTTGTGGCATGCTTTGAAGCCACCATTCAGGGTTTATGGTTGCGAAACTTTATTTCAGGACTTGGAATTGTCGACAGTATTGCCAAGCTGCTGAAAATTTATTGTGATAATTCTGCAGCAGTCTTCTTTTCTAAAAATGACAAGTATTCAAAGGGTGCTAAACATATGGAATTGAAATACTTTGCCATTAAAAAAGAAGTTCAGAAACAAAGAGTGTCAATTGAGTACATTAGCACCAACCTTATGATTGCGGATCTATTAACGAAAGAGTTGTCACCTAAGACATTTAAGGAACATGTCGAAAGGATAGGCATTACTGAAAATCCTTATTGACATTATGCTTTTTATGTACTAGATACTCTGAGCTCTTTTAAGTGTTGTTTTGGAAATATTAATACATCCTATTACTTTATGTTAACTGTATATACATGATTGAATTGTGTGAATTGTAATAGGATTTGTCTTTGATAAAGACATTATTGTTGAATTGTTATGGTATCTCTTATTACGATTAATGATGAGTAAGATCTAATATCGTGATACATAGAAGGGACTATGTCGAGTTAATGACATACAATCGCTATGATTCGTATTCGTTTCTACTCAATAATGATTTATGATTTGACCAATTACAGAAGGATTTAATATTTTGCGCATTATGTTATTAAATCCTAAAGCTGAGTCATCTCACATGGGCCAAGTGGGAGAATGTTAGATATTTTAATGACTCATGTGATTAATGTGACTTTTCGGTCAAATGAAATGAGATGATAAATTAATGTGACTATTCGGTACCAATACTTATCATCACAAATGAAATATTACGAGATACATTGAATTGATAGAATCTAAATGATTACACTTGATGGACGTGTATTCCATTATGATAAAATTAATGTTTTACGGAAATGTGAAAAGGTTTGCTTTTCACAAAAAGACTCCTCTTCTCACTACCTCTATATAAAGTATCTTTCTCTCCATCAAGAATATATACTGAAGAGCACAAGAGGTCAAGTGAGAGAAAGAAGTTCTTCTCAAAATTGTCTTTAAGAATTCATTAAGATTATTTTCAAGAATTCATCATGGAACAAGATATTTTTTTCTTTTAATTAAGTAATTGTGAAAATCATTCTGTTCGAAGAATTTGGGAATTATGATTATGCAAAATCATGATTTATTTGGTTAGTATTTTAGTATTTGCATAATACGATTTAGTTAAGATTGTATGCTTTGGATCCCACAGCACGTTTTTAAATTGTATGACTTTGGATGCCACTGCACTATCTGTAAGCTTTGCACGTTGGAACCTTTTGTTTAGTGTGTTTTTTTTTCATATTTAGTGTTTTTTTTTTGTTCATGTTTAGTGTGTTTTTCTAATTGTTTAGAATCTCTTTTTTTTAATCACAAATATTTTTATTCATTTTACGGTCTGAATCTAATCTTATTTTGATCAAAGTAAATTGTAAAATCTTTCCAACAATGACAACAATATCCATATGTTTAAAAAATAGTCAACTTTTACTCTATTTTACCATTTATTAGTAATCTGATCTTGTTTTTTGCTGCCCAACCTTCTCTCTATTTTTGTTCTCAATTGTCAATATCTAATAATGACATTGAAACTTTTTCTTTTAAAAGAAAAATAGATCATAGTGGGATCTATTACGGCTATTTGCCTTTATATTCGGTGCTCAAAGCTTACTTACTCGCCACTGTGTGGATTGTTTACCACATTACACAGGATAATTCGAGATTTAAGCTTTGCTTTGTAGGAATGATGGAAAAAGGTGAAGATGAAAATTTTGTTAATCTAATGGTTAAGCTACAAAATAGAAAAGTAGCTATAAAACATAACCATTAAATTATTAAATTTTCTATCTTCACCTCTTTCCATCATTCCTACTAAGCAAAGCTTTAAGGTTCTGAATTGGGGTTTTAAGAAAACATCAATTCTTCCCTTTTTTTAATTTTTTTGTATTTATACTTTTTATTATTTATTATTTTTTCTCTTTTTCTTAATTTTATTATATTTATCATTATTAGTTATAAAAATAGAATAATATATAAAATAAAGTAAAAACAGAAATAAAGATAAAGAAAGAAATGAAATAAAAATAAAACAAAAATTATGGATCCACAATCCTTTTGGTAAATTATGCTTGAACAAAAATTGTGTCTACAAATTAGAATAAAAATATAAAAATAATTGTAGAGATATTTTAATTCAATGTAGAATATTAAAAGTAAATAAAACAAGGGTAAGATTGAAATTTACTAGTGTGCAGTGGAGTGAGAATTTTCTACCGGACCCTATGGGGGAATGGCTAAATCTACTCTTTTTTTTTTTTTTGCTCTTCATACCCCATCACCCTCTAAATGAACAGTAATATCATGAAGGAAATGGGGGTAGGAAGAGTAAAAACTGGGGTATGTATATCAGCTCTCACCCTATGGGGGTCTGATGAAATTTGAAGCTGTCCTTGAAGCTGTTCCACCTTATCAGACTGAGATTTGTTTCCTGTAGATACCACTGCACGTTTTTTTAAAACAGCATGATAGGCATCGCAAAAATTCTAAACCTACCTAATTTTCTGCATTTTCTACCTCAATTTCTTTGGTATGAATAGTAAAAAGTACGTACATTTAAAATTTTTCGACGTTTAGAATCTTTTTTTTAATTGTTTAGAATCTCGTCGTGTTCTTCGATAGACTACCTTTTTTTTTTTCTGTTTTTTGTTATCGTTTCTCAACAACTACTTTATCAAGGCTACGAATCACATTGAAACTTTTTCTTTAAAAAGAAAAATAGATCATAGTGGATCTATTACGGGCTATTTGCCGTTATACACGGTGCTCAAGGCTTATTTACTCGCCACTGCGTCGATTGTTTACCACAATGTCCAATAACGAGCTTGAAGGCAAAGTAGCCATCATCACAGGCGGAGCAAGCGGTATAGGCAAAGCCACCGCCTGTCTTTTTGCAGATCACGGTGCCCGAATGGTGGTGATCGCTGACATCCAAGATGAGCTAGGCCGGCAAGTAGCCGCATCAATCGGTTCCCAAAAGTGCAGCTACATTCACTGTGATGTCGCCGATGAAAAGCAAGTCAAAGCTATGGTGGAATGGACGGTCCAAAATCATGGGCAGCTTGACATCATGTTTAGCAACGCTGGGATAGGTCGTTCCAACAAAGGCACCTCCGATCAGGCCGTTCTTGATCTAGACCTCGCAGCTTTTGACCACCTATTCGCCGTCAACATCCGTGGCATGGCTGCGTGTGTCAAACACGCAGCACGTGCCATGGTTGAGCAGCGTGTGAAAGGGAGTATAATCTGCACGGCTAGTGTCGCCGCCAGCATTGGTGGCGATATATCCACTGATTACTTCATGTCAAAGCACGCGGTGTTGGGACTGGTAAGGTCAGCGAGCAAGCAGCTGGGAGTTCATGGGATCAGGGTAAACAGCGTGTCGCCACACGGGGTGGCAACCCCATTAACGTGCTCGACGATGGGAATGGAAGCACATGCACTTGAAGAGGTTTTTGAGTCGGAAACTAAATTGAAAGGGGTGGTTCTAAAGAAGAAGCATGTGGCTGATGCTGTCCTGTTTCTAGCATCCCAAAGTTCCGAGCTTGTCAGTGGACATGACCTTGTGGTGGATGCTGGGTATCTGGGCAAATAGTTAAATGTCTGAGGGGTGGAAACTGTATAATCAGTAACTCCGGCCGCTAGAGCATATGGGCCTTCACTGTCCACTTTTTCTGTTCACCCCATTTGCACTTGTGCTTTTAAATATTATCGAATAAATAAAGTTGATGTCTTTAAAAAATAAAAATGAAGATAGATTTCTTAATCCCTCAAATCATTTTATGTCTTATGATATGTTTCATTTAAAAAAGGTGCGCAGTCAACATTAGCTTGGAGGATCATTAATTAAATCTAGGAATTACAGATATAATTTATGTTTGTGTTCTATAAAATATACAAATTTTATATTTTAAAATTTATATTAATACGTTAAATATTAATTTTTTTTAATTTATACTATATTCATTTATATTTTTTATTAAATTTTTTTTGAAAGTTGAAAATTTTATTACAATAAAACATTACAACTAAGCTACAAAATCATCTTTCCTTTTAACTCCAAATTTTGCTAAGAAATCAGCTAAGAAATTTGCCTCTTTAAAGACATGGACAAAAGAAAACCCTAGCTCGAAGTAAGGTTACATAACTGATTAATCAAACTGCAATACTTCCAAGGACAGCTTCCAATCTTTTGAATCCATGAAATGATTGTCTTGGAGTCGCTCTCAAAAATAATGGGTGGAAGCGGATTTAGACTAGTCTTGAGAATGATAGAAAAGGCTTTGACAATTGCAATAAGTTCTGCCATATTGGAATCTGGAAGCCTAATATTCTTTGAGAAAATAAGCCTAATGTTACCTTCATAATCACGCAATACTTCACCAATGCCAGCTATACCTAGTTTTGTGAGAACTCGCCATTTTATATTGTACATGTACGAAATTATAAATCTTAAATAAATAAATAAATTTTTGATATTTGCTAAATATCGAAATAAGGCGGGATGGAATCGAAAATTTCGAACTTATACAAGGGCAAAATTTGTTTCTTGAGGAGTGGTCAAAGTGGACCAAATAAGCCATAATTTGGCTTAAGAAATAAATGACATAAATGGAAAATTAAAGTTAAAAATGGGCTAAACCAGAAAGTGTACTGTACAGTGACAAAGAGAGTAATTAAGGTGAAATTATAGGACTTTTTAGACTTTAAATAAATCATATTAGAATTTTATAAATATAAAAGAAATTATGGCCAATCAAAATAAGCCAACAAGCTGGCTTCATTTAATTTTCCAGCTAGGAGTGCACCACCTCATCCATTTCTGCTACATCAGTCACAGTTTAGTTCTTCTTCTCCCCCACCAAATCCCTGTTCCAGCTCTGAAATATCACCCTTCCATCATTTATCAATCAAGCTTTTTCATATAATTTCCCCCTCACCACCTTAATTTCTATTTTCCCAAAAAGTATGAAATTACTGAAAATGATTTCCTGTAACCTTGAATTTAAAGTTTTGGAAAGAAAGCATGGAAACACGTGTGTATATGCTCTACGGTGAAAAGAAACAGTTACAAGATTTTATTACTACAGTGTAATTATTTTATAAACTGTTTTCACCGTACAAGAGACTGTGATTTATACCTTTATGGATTTTCTGAAAGATATTATTGATTTTACTTAATTCCATAAAGGTGATGAGATTTCTTATACACTGTTTTGAGACTGATAGGCTCCATATCATGCTCACATGTTCATGTGTATCCTCTCATGTGTTATGCTATTGACATTGAGCCGTCTTTAGCGTCCTGGTTGACACTCGCTCAGTGTACAACTGAGAACACCTATAGACTATGGTCATAGATCTCATGTGTTTATTTTATTGTCCCTACAGGGATCTCACATGTACCCTATTATTCCTTACGGGACTATAGCATGATATCATCAGGGTGTTGCCTGGTCTCCACTATTATTCCACATGATATTACTGGTTTTGGTGATAACTATCGAAATATAATGTTTATTATGATGCTTTATCAATGACTGGTGAAATATGTGAACGGGTGTTTTACTGCTACATGTGTTTTAAGTGATTGATTTCAATGGTGGAAATAAAATAATTTTCAAGTGTTGTTCACATGATTTAATAAATTATTTTATTTAAACATGTGATATTTTATATGTAGTAAATATTTTATTGAATTTATATTAAAATAAATTTCTACTCCCTATAGTCGCTCTGGGTTTCCGGGACAAGATAGGTATTTCAAAATACCTTCCTTACTCTATCTAGATTTCCTGGCCGACCATAGTATCCTTTCCTTTTAGTGTGCCTAGCATACCGATAGTAAACTAAAAGGTTTTACTACATATAGTCTTTGAGGTATCAAGAATTGCATACAAATCTCTTACTGAGCCGTGGTTTTGCTAACTCCAATAATTTATCTCTCCATATTATTTTCAATGACCATTTGAGGTATATCATTCGAGGATTAGAGGCTACATATTGAGCACCCCGAGGCAGCGCTTATAGATCCCGGAGGTATAATTATTTTATTTTATATTTTCAGACTTTTGATTTATAGTACTACAGTGTTATATTAAATTAGGGGATGTAAGTGTTGATTAAAAATACAATTTGTAAATATTTATTTTCATTAACTATATTAAATTATGGAAATCGTGTTTTCAGTGAATTAAATGTGGAAATTAGGATATCGCAAACAACCCAACTTGTTCATGTGTGGTGAAAATGTGTAAAAAGTGTAAAATACTGTGTACTTGGGATGTGACAGGTTTCCCAAGAGAGGATACATCCACATTGAATTTCCAAACACCAACAGTAGGGGGAGACTAACAAATCTCAGTCTAACAGCTTTTTTCTTAATTGGAATAGTCAACTCGTGGAGATTGAAAAGAATGTTATTGATATCCAGACTAGGGATCTTAGCTTTCAGCCACCAACTACATCGTACTGAGATCAAGCTGCAAATTTGTTTGAGGGTGCACTTTTTTGAGTTGAAGATAATATTGTTTCTAGCTAGCCATATAGACCAAACAGTAGCATAGAAGATAATCATCTAGACTAGTTTTCTGTTATTACTAATGTAGGTGCATTCCCAAACCAAAAACAGAGTTTTAAGATTACCAGGCATAACCCTTTGCTGGCTCCAATCTTTGATGAAGTGAGACCAAATAAGCCAAGAAAAATTGAATGTCACAAAAAGATGTGAGACTGACTCTTTGTCGTTACAAAACACACATTTATTAACTGAGTTGAGCGACACACCTCTGCTTTGAAGTATATCAAGAACTGGGACAAAATCGTAGATAGCATTCCAACAGAGGAGCTCAACTTTAGGAGGAGCACACCCCTTCCAGCAACAAGGTTCATCCAAAAGATCAGCATTGGATAATTCGATGATCTCTCTAAATGATTTCGAACTAAAATTTCCATTAACGCAGTGTGTCCAAATCGCTCTATCTTTAAAAAAGGGGGAAATTTGGACAAAGTTGAGACAATGAATGAAATGATTCCACACCTCTTTCTCCCAATCAAAGAGGGGCCTTCTAAGATCAATTTTCCAATTCCATTGGTTATTGGACCAGAAACCAAATTCCTTGATGCAGCCACTTTGATTCAGAACTAATGCAAAAATTCTTTTGAAGGAACTCTTTAATATGGTGTCATGAATCCACATGTCAGTCCAAAAAGAAATCTTAGAGCCATCACATGCACAAAAACAAAAAGCTAGAATTTAAATTGTTAGTGAAATAATTCCCTTTCCAATTTCTTTGGATATCTCACCACACTCTAGAAAGATTAATCTCTTTGTAAGGGTTAGGCCAAAACTCATGGGAATGAAGATGGTTCTTCTCACAGATCACTTTTCTCCATAATGCATTATCTTCAACCCCAAACCTCCAAGGCTATTTTAGGAAAAGAGCTTGATTGCACAATTTGAGATTCATAACTCCCCAACCTCCATTTTTCTTGCTACAACAGATTTTATTCCAACTTACCAATCTCATTTTTCTTTTGGATTTTGAATCTCCCCATAAAATCTCTCTTTGAATTTTCTGTAATTTATTTAAGACTGTCACATCCCGTGACCACATTTTTCACGTATTTCTATACAACTTACCCGGTTGGGCTGTCTGTGATACTTCACTTTTTCATTTACTATTAAACAATTTTGTATAAAATTATAATATGAATTACATCCCCTATCTTAATTCTCAAGAAAGTAGTACTGAAAGTAAGTCTAAATACAGAAAATAAATGATCATACCTCATATTATAAATCAAGCTGTCGCAGTGTCCCCAAATGCACAGCTGAAATGCTCGTATGTCAGGTCTCTTAGTCCTTGAAAATCTGAAATGTTAATATTGGGGAGTGAGCAAACCACGGCTCAGTAAGAGAGTTATATGCAACACTTGATATTCAGCTACCTATATGGTGAAAATAATTTTTCACTTTCTTTAAATCTTCCTAGAGGTTCTAGGCTCACATGTAGGAAGGATACTACAGTCGGCTAGGGATCCAGATGGAGTAAGGCAGGTATTTTGAAATACCTGTTTTGTCCCCGAACCTAGAAGCAATTGTAGAGAGTACTATATTCCTTGTTCTCAAAGCGATATAATTTTCGTTTTCACAAAGTAAACCATTTATTTCTTTTCACTTCCGTATAATTTAAAACACGTGACAGTTCAGTAATAAAACAGTAGTTTACTTTCTTTCTCATTAGTACAGTAACTGTATCTTATAGTTCAGTAAAACAGTAATATTCAATATAGTATCATTTGGTAAAACAGTATCTTGCAAATCAGTAAAATAGTAAACAGTAGCTACCAATTCAATAAACAGTATTCGGTAGCTTTCAGTTTAGTATCATGGAGACCAGGCAACAACCTAAATATATCATGCTATAATAATATTATCCCTAATAGGGGAAACACATGAGATCTATGGCCATAGTCTATGGGGTCTTCAGTGTGCACTGATCAGGTGTCCACTGGGACGCTGATAATAGGATCAGTATCTATCAGCACTAACACGTGACACGTGAGCATGATATGGGGCCTAACAGTCTCAAAACAGTAAACACGTGATATAAACCCCATTTATGAAATCAATTTCATTAAATATAAGTTTAATCAATCCATAAATATTCATAAGGAAAATATTTTCACCTTATGAATCACAATTTATAAAATATTCATACTGGGGCCATCATTCCTGAAAATGTTCTAAACATTATAGAACAGTATAAATCACATTTTCCATACAGTGAAAACAGTTTATAAAATAATCACTGTAAAATATAAAAGGTCATAACTGTCCTTTTTCACCGTAAAACATATACGCACGCTTTTCCGTGCTTTCTATCGAAAACATGTTTTTCAAAGTTATCGGGATTCAAATCAATTATATTTATGATTTATAGAAAAATTAAAATATTTATTTTCCAAATCTACACTCCCGTCCCATGTTTTCTCTGTTAACACATGCGGAGACCTTTTAGTCTCAAAACACTGTTTTCCACCTTTAATTACTTTTATAGAATTTTCTATAAACACTTATTTTCACAATTAAACCCATAAAGGTTATTTATAAAATCAAGTGAATATTTGAAAGAAATATTAGTAAAATATTCACTTTGGTCCTTTTCATTTTTCACTTCGTTTCACGTGAAATATCACCTATCGGGATAAATTTAGGTGATTTCCTTTTTCACCATGTTCAAAAACATGAATATTTTAAAATTAATTATCAATATATTCATGTTTTATGAAAACTAATCGATTTCTCGATTTTTGTGTTGGAAATCATTTCTCGTAATGTAAAATCATTTATTATGATTTTCAGTAATTTTCTAAGATTTTTCGACAGTATAACGGCTGCCGATTGGCTAGCCTCCTGCACGAAAAATATAGTTTATATTTTCAACCGGTAAATCACCAGAACTTTCCAACCAATCATTGTCAACAGCATTTATAAAATTAAATACATATTTAAAACATGCATACTGAATATCCTTACAGGTTACACATGCCTCCCTTACCTGTCTCGGGTCGGCGACTGCCTCTCGAAGGTCGCGCCCGTGTTCACCTCGCCCTATTCTATCGGCTCGGTTATCGAGGGAATTTTTTGGAAACTAAAATTCTAAAATTTAGAATTTTTCCATAATTATTTAAATAAATAATTTATTTAGATAATTTAACACTTTCCGGGATTTCTTACCGATTCCCGTAATTCTCGGGATTTCCCGTAATTTTAGAATTCTCGGGAATTTTCCAAATTCTCGGATTTCCTTTTCTTTTCCTTTTTTCTTTCTTTTTCTCTTTTCTTTTTCTTTTTCCTTTTTCTTTTCTTTTTTTTCTTCCTTTCTTTTCCTGGCCAGTTCAGGCCATTCAGACCGGTTGGATCCCCTCCATGGTCGGTTCTCCTCCAGCGGTTTGGACTTCCCTCAACTGGCTGACACCACAGCGAGATTGGATCTGGCCTCCGTTCGGTCTGGATCGGCGGCAAGGTGGCGGATCTACTCGATTTTTGGCTCGATTTCTCTCCTCCACCGTCGGCCTTCCTCTGCCGTCGTTGGCGTCACCGGTGGCCTCCTTTTCCTTTCCCTCACCTCCGTCAAGGTTCGAGTGGCGATGGCGGTGCCAAGATCGGCCGGCACCGCCTTTTCCTTCCTCCTTTCCCTTCGGCTTTCTCCTCCGGTTTTCGCCTTTATTTCTTTCCTTTCTTCCGCCTCGGGCTGCGCCGGTCACCCTCCTTCTTCCTTTTCCGCTCGCCGACGACACCCCTTTCTCCATTCTCTTTCCCCTCTGCTGGCCGACGAGGTCGGCTCGCCTGGGAAGAAGAATCGGGATTTTCCCGATTCTTCCCTTTTTTTTGTATTATATTTTAATTTTAATTATATTTATAACTATATTATAAATATAATAAAATTATTTTATTATATAGTACTTTGTACCATATATTATATAAATATATATTTTATATTAATAATATATATTTTTACACATAGAAAATGTATATTTTCATATACTTTAAATTAAATAACAATTATTTATATATCTATATAAATGTATTAATAAAATATATATTGTACTTACAATATATATATATATATATATACACAACTTTAAAGTAAATTACATTTATTTTTCTTATATATGTATATATTTATATATATACATAAAATGTCATATTTACATACATATGTATTATTTAAATTTATACAATAATATATATATATATCTATATATATACCTCTGTATATTAATATATACTATATAGTATATCAATACATATGTATTTGTATAAAAATACATTTATATAATTTATAATTATATAAATATATTTCTCCTTTTCTTATTTAATTTGGATTCCCATTTATCCAAATTAAATCTCCTCTTTCCATTATTTTCCATAATTCTAATTTTATTTTCCTTCACTCGTATTTCTCAATTTATCACTTCCTCAATTCTCGAGATTTTCACCAATATCCCGTTCTCATAATTTTATTTATTTATTTATTTCCAATATTTATTTTCTCCAATATTTATTTCCAATAAATGAAAAATTTACGGTTATCACAAAGACCCTTCTAGGCACTTTGAAAAGTGACATAAAGAAAATAGGGAGATTAGAAAGGGTAGATTTGATTAGGGCTAATCTACCAGCTAAAGACGATATTTTGCTCCTCCACTCACTACAAAAAATGATATTTTTAACGGCATTTTTTTTCTGACGGTTTTAAAAACTACCCGCATTTCTAAAATATGAAAAGCTTTTTCCGTCATAATAATATCCGCCGGTGATAGTAAATTTTTTAGCGGCTTTCCACACTCTTTTCTCCTCACTTTCCTTTGTGTCTCTTCACTCGAACTCTCTGCCTTCAGAGTTCAGCCCTCCCATGTTCTCGTCCTTGTTTCATCTTTTTCTTTCTTAACACTCTTTTTCCTGTCTTTGACCTCTCCTCATTCGTATTCTCTTTTTTGTCTCATCTTTTTCTTCTGCAATTTCTTCTTTTCCCCAAGCTGTAAAATTCATGTATTTGTTCTTTCAAAATTAAATCTCTTTCTTAAATAGCGTTTGATAGGAATGATTTTTTTTGTGTGTGTGAATTAAAGCATCGAATTCTTATGATATATTATTCATGATTCCTAAATTCTGCTAATCGATATTTGATTAGGGTTTTTATCAATGATGGGGAATTACAGCTAGAGCTCGTAGGTGCACGAAACCCTAGAGATTTTGATCCTTTGTTAGATGACCAGATCGATTCATCGTCGCCGACGAGTTCGAATGAGATTAGGAGTGAAGATATTGAGAATGGTTCCGCTCCTTGTTGTCGCATTTGCCTCAAGTGCGATGGCGAAGAAGGTAAATTTTCTTTTCTCTTTTGATTGTTGTCGCATTTTCTTTTCTCAACCAAAAATTAACATGCTCCTTAGTCAAAATTTGACTCTCATCACTCACCATACGTTGTTGTGGGAGCTAATCTGTTGCAAATGTGGAAATGGCACTACTACTAATGCAGCTCTCTCATCATTTTTTTATTTGCCCATCTATTTATAGCTAAAAAATGCTACTCTTTTCAATTTGTACTTGAATTTGTATGATTCGGTATAGAGAAAATGCAAAATGTAGCAGTAACAATGATACACTACTGTTTATTGCCTTTTGCCGGTTGCTTGTTATGTCTAATTGCAGCTACCTTAGGCCAAGGATCAATTGAAAATGAAAGAAAGGTACTATATATGTAGTTGTTTCCCATGAGATAAACGACAATTTCACCATGTTTCTTCATAATTATTTGGTTTTATTTGCTTTGAATTATGTTTCCTTGATGTTGATTTGATATATACACACTCTCTAACAACAACCATATATTGTATACATGGGAGAAGTTCCAAACCAGGAAGCTAGGATTTCTGCCATGGATGAACAAAATAATATGCTACTGAAGACATGTCTGTGTCCTCGTCTCCTCCAATTGTTTCCGTGTTCTGGTTTGCGCTCCTGATTCATACGTTACTACATTTCTTGAATCCTTTCCAGATAAATATTTGTATACTTATATAATCATGTATGTTCACATATCTGATTCACGGCTGATCGAGTTCTTCATTTTGTTTGATTATCACAACTCACAACTGTTTGATGAAAGTTAGTGGCACCTTCTGTAAAATATGGGATCGTCGTGCTCATTTTTGTTTGAAATTTTCCTTCTTTCTGTTGTTCCCAGGGAGAAATCAGCTGTTAGTCATAGTAGCACATACCGTCACCCTGTTTCTATAAAGCAAGTAGATATCAATGGAGCAACTACTTATGCTGTTTTTGGTTTGTTTTTATTAACATTTTATCCCCTGCCAATAATAATTTTGAGTTCCAATTTTAATTAGATAAATGTTTTAGAAATTTGAGGATGATCATTTCTCAAGTGTAAAGCAATGCATTACCGGTTTTAGTTTACCCTGCTGTTAGTATGTGTTATTTGAAGATGTTAGTCCATTTTTAGACATAGGTTCAAACTTTCAATTCCTTATGGATTCCCCACAGGAACCCCAGCTGATTGCACTTCTTTGGGTATCTCAGAAGCACTCTTCTCCTCAGTTCTTGATCTGGTAGTGATGTGGCTGTATCGAGTTATACTGTGATTGAAGTGTTGCATATTTCATTTATGTGGTACTTTACTCAATGTTCTCCATGATTATGCATATTGAGGACAATGGTGAAGTTAATCCCTTCTCTTTTGAGACAACAAAGTTTAGTAACTCCTTTTCGGACTAAACCCTTGCGTTGCCATGTCACAAAAAAATTGATATTTATTTTCTTTGAAATTTGTTGTTTATGACGTTTAGATTGTGTTGCTAGTAGTTAACTTTCTCCTCTTCTATTCGCAGGTAATCAGTGGCATAAACATGGGCAGCAACTGTGGTTATCATGTGTTATTATCTTGGTTTTGTCTCTATACATCTATATGTTTGTTAGCTCCTCATTTCGTTGTCATTAGCTATGGCTCTGTATCATAGTTTTAAATGCTGCAGTTTACATAAAGATTCGATAGGAAAAGTCTGTCTTTATTATTCATGTCTGATTTGGCTTATTATTGGAAGCAGTGTCTACTCTGGCACAGTTGCTGGTGCTCGAGAAGCCTTCTTCAATGACATACCTGCTGTCTCTGTATCATATGACTGGTATGTGGATATATTTCCAGCACAATATCTTGGATGTGCATCTATTTGTTGTTGCTTAGCTTCATTTGACTTATCTTATATTTGACTTATCTAATTGTCTAAAGTTCAAGTTGTTTTACTATTCAGGTTAATGCTTGTTTTGAGAAGATTGCATTAACACAATCTGTATGTATTCATCTTTCGTTGATTCTTTAGAAAAATTTAATTAGTTAATTCAATTATTTATTGTTCCATATTGTTCTTTTGGAAACTGTCAAGTTGTGGGATGGCCACCCATAAGGGCTTATAGCAAAGGCTCCAAGTGCTGAACAGGACAAGGGAATTGGTGACAAGGACATCCAAGGGGTTTGCTTGAAGATATCAAGTGTGTGTATTTGTATATAGTACTTGTGTTAATTTACTCATGATTTTCAAGTTTATTGTTGGAGCATAAGTTACCTTTAAATTTACTGTTGGAATATAAGTTACATTTTGATTAATACCAATGATTTGAGGTCTTTGTTCTTTAATTATTAATTCAATAATAATTAAGTTATATGGGCAAAAGTTTTTAAATAGAAAATAACTCAATAAATATAAAAATTTAAAATAAGATTTTTAAAGCTTTTGAATTTAAAATACAATCAATAAATATAAAAATTTTAAATTTCAAATAATATTTTTACCGGCATTTAAAAGTGCCAGTAAAAGCTTTTAAATTTAAAATAAAATTCAATAAATATAATAATTTCAAATTTCAAATTAGGCTTTTGCCGGCACTTTAAAGTGCCGGTAAAAATCTTTTACTTTTAAAGGTATTTAAAAGCACCGGAAAAAGTCATGTCGGAATTTATCAGACCTTTGCCGGCCTTAGAGTACATCACCGCCAGTAGATTTTCACCGGCATTCACGTGGCCGGCAGTCTGCCGGCGGTCAACAAACTGCCGGTAAAGTTTTTACCTGCGGTTTATTAGTCTTTTACCGACACTTATAAGTCAGATTATTTGTAGTGGCTTGTTCTTGAATTTTTGAATGATCGGTTGCCAGGAGGAAGTAGCTCTCATGTTAGTATCCAATTGAAGCGCCAAATATTTACAAGGGAAATAACCAACTTTACAATTGATCTTTCTAGCCCATTGAGACAGAAGATGAGAATCCACATTGATTCTATATAGAGTAGTTTTGGCAAAGTTGACCTTCAGCCCCGATGAAAGATGAAAAATTCTAAGCACTCTTTTAATGTTTAGCAATTGATATTCCTTCGCTTGACAAAAAATAATAGTATCATCTACAAACTAAAGATAGGTAATAGAAAGATCCCTATAGCCAACAGGAATACCAGTGAAAAAAGCCATGGAGGATGCTTTATTGAGGAGCATACTAAGACACTCAACCACAATAACAAAGAGGAACAGTGAAAGAGGATCCCTTGTCTAAGACCTCTCTTCATCTGGATTGGATTCTAAGGAGAACCATTGATCAATATGGATACAGACGCAGAGGAAATGAAGCTTGCAATCAAAGAGATCCATCTTTGCCTAAAACCCATATACTTCATTGTCTTTTTAGAGGCAACATCTACGGATTGAAAAGAAGAAACAGAAATGAATTTCTTGCTTCTTTTGGCTTTTCCAATTATAGCTTCACGACAGTCTTGAGAGTCATCAACCAATTGAATTGAATGGTCCCCGGGTTGGCCAATAATTGGACTGCTATATTGGACCAAGCACAAAGTTTTATTGTCTTCAATTGGACTGTCAGAATCAGGACTTTCATAAAAAAAACTATTAAGGGTAGCCATTGGATTTGGGTCCCTCAATTAAAAACCTAAGCCCACTTCTTCAAACATTTTTGCTTCAACTCGCAAGACATCATCCACATAATTAGATTGCTCTGAACTCCCTCAATACCGTTATCTCTATTCAAAATAAAATCCAGCTAATCCTTAGTTTGTTGATTGTTAACCTCAAAAGCAACAACCTCAGAATCTTCCAATGGAGGCTCATTAATTCCTTGAGCGCGCATGCTATTTGCTCCTTCGGCCGTCAGTTCGTATTCATCTTCGTCCATAAGTTCCACCTTTTGAATCGCCGCCTCATCTGGAATTGATTTGGAAATAGAAAGAGGACATAAACAACCTCCTTAGACTGTAGAAGATAATTTGATTCCAGCTGAAAATGAAGCTATATTCGACCGTTAATTTAATAACGAACTTCGTACCATTTACCCTGAGCACAACTGAATTCTTCACTAACATATTATTCTTTATAAGAACAAGAATTCTTGCAGAATCCAAGCATTGTTTTTTACTAGTGCAATCGTCAACCAAAATTAACTCACCCCAATGGTAGCCAATATGCTTGAACACTTCATTATTCCGTGCATGCAAGGGTAAATTGCAAATTCTGATCCAAACAAACCTTTCATCACTAATGAGCTCCTTAGATCAGGGTTTAATCTAATAAAACCATTCATCAATCCATTTACTCCTATCATTTAGCAGATTCAACATTGCCTCCTTCCTATCAAAATGAATCAAAACCCAACTACCTCCCATTGTAGAGATTGAAAATTGAAAGTAACCTTCCATGGACATGTGTTGATGAAGAGACTGAATCTCAAGTGGAGACTTAACAGATGCCACCACCGAAGAGTCAAGCCATTTCGTATCTTGAACAGTAACTTCTAGGTCAATCTTGTCCAGCATAGGAGCATTCCATTTATCACCCTTTGCCATGTCTTGTTCGCCGTAAGAATCAATCTAATTGTTACTAGTTTTAACTACATTTGCATAGGAACAAGTGTCGATCTTAGAGGAATTAGCAGATTTCTTATTTAAAACCGCTCCTCTTGAAGATCGTCAGGCAACATTCCTCATCCTTTGCTGATGAATAGACTTCAAAGAAAGGTCCTTTCTTCTATCCCAATCATGCTTTGCAATGTTTGCCATAAGCTTTCTACCAAACCAGTTCACACCATTTAAAGCTCTAATGACCGAGAGAGCTTCCCTTAGATCCTTAAACCTAAAGATTCCAAACTTGCTACTCTTCCTGTTACGCCAATTCAAAGCAATGTAAAAATCCACAACCCTGCCATACTGATTTACAACGTCCCTCAGTTCAGCTTCTCTTCCAAAAGGTGAGATATTCTCGACAAAAACTGCAACCAACTTACTTTTCCATTGACTGACATCATTCGACCAGCGAGAAGAACGAAAGCTCCCATGATTGCGACTGTTCCCCTTGCTACGAAGATACCTCTTTCTCACTCTACCTCTCTCACTCATGATGCTTTCTTCTTTTGCTAACTCTTCTTGTTGAGAAGATTATGACTTGAAAATTATTTATTTATTTATTTATTAAATTTTAAAGTATATCATTTTCAAATCTTGTTACTTCTTTAAAAAATATTACTAATTTTCTCCTCCTAAAAGAAATAACATAAATAATCAAGATCATTGTGATTTTAAACGTGGTATGATCACTATGCTTTGAAAAAGTATTTGGACTCTCTAGACATATTAGGATTTTTTTGCCATCTTAAAAAAAAATTGCATTCTCGAACATTATCTTAGCACTAGCAAGTAGCAATCAATGCTGTAAGCAATCAACGTTGAAATGACAATAGAATGTTTGTTCAATCATTAATAGAGTGGATACAAAGACATATATAGTAACAGTAATATTTATTTAAAAGTGAGACGACTTTTGAATTTATGAAAAAAGAAATAAAAATTAAAGTAAATAAAATAAATATTACATCTTTAATAAATTATTGCAAAGAAAGTTACATCTTTTTATTTTGAAAATTAAGATTGAGAATTTGAACACTTAAAATAAAGCATTCAAATACCTATAGATATAAAACCTTATAAAATATATACATTTTATGATAATTATATGTATATTTCTTTTAAAAGATAAGCATTCAAATATTTTTGTAGACACAAATTTTGCCTGGGTTTGATTAATATATGATTTTGGGCTTTAAGCTCGTTTAACATGTTTTCTTTAAATCAATGACAAATTGGGATTGTACCCAAATAAGTTTTGAACCCATTTTTACTCTATTTTATTTTTATTATTTTTATTTAGAAATAATAAATATAATAAAATAAAAGGTAGAAAAATAATAAATGTAAAATTATATTATAAATACAAAATAATATTAATAAATACAAAAAATACAAAACATCATGATCCTTTTTATGTGGGATACGTAAGTATAACATGTGGGTGTTTGTTAGAGTACAAGTTCATTAAACATGATCTAACATGAGAATTCCATTCTGTAGTTTCACTCAAGTGTCTATGGAAACATTCTTATGTGATAGTTGTATACTGATCCACTAACTTGTGACACCAGCTCATCATATATATGAAATGTCACACTTTTGATTTCATCTTTATCAATTTGGTCAACCAAATACCTAAAAAGGGTGCTTTTGGGTATAATCTAAAGCAAATGAAGGTAGATGAGCTGTCTAGAGAGGATCCATCACCCTTAGTGAATTTAGGACACATATCTCGGTTGTTATTGACTTAAGATTGACCATGGATATGGCATAATGAGTTCTTGATGAAATCGATTTCATAGGATTCATTGGAGTCAATCTTAAAGTTGCAAGAACAAATATGAGGAATTAAATATGTAGACACTGCACCATACTTATTTATTCCTTGAGATATAATTGATTGAAGGATAGTAATTTCACAGAGAGGCCATTGTTGAAAAGCTTGAGTTAAGAATCACTCTTAAACTCTCTAACATTCGAGTGGTCATATGATATTGCTATACGCCCAATTTGATCTATGAATTTGAATTATTATTCAAGTTCATTTTTATAATATTAGGAGCCTAATGGGTCATACACAAAAGAGTAGTTAATAGATGAAGTGGATTGATATAAGGAAATTTAAAATTTCCCATTTGGGCTTATTGGATAAATTATAATTGGGTTTAGTTAAGAAAACTTAGTTAAAATAGTTTTAATTAAATTATTTAACCAAATTATAATTAAAGGGATTATTGAACTTAATTAAAATGTTTAATTAAGTTGAGGTCCAATACCCTTAATTATAATTTGGGCCATACCTTTAATTAAATAGTTTAATGAAAAGGTGAATCTAATTGCAATTAAAATAAGGTCAAGCGCTAAAAGTTGAATGTACTAATTAATGAAACATATTTACCCTAACCTATAAATAGAACGTCTTGATCAACCACAAACCTTGAAGAAAAGGGAGAAGGTTTTCCAAGCTAGGATGATAAGACCCTGTAGAGTCTTTACTGCCACTTCTTTGTCTTCCATCTTCTCTCTCATGCTTGCTTTGAGAAAAGTACTTGCTTCATAATTGTAAGCTTTAAGAGATTGAGAAGAACTGGCTAAATGCACAATTTGGTCCCCAACGTTTGCAGGGTTGACTAATTTGGGACCTTGACTTTTAATTGTAATACATAAGGACATTACGTTTTCAAGATGTATCAATAAAAGGCTTTTTTAGACAGAAAATGATAGGTGCTATACACACGCCTTGTAGGAAACTGACTACTTATTATAATACTTATGTGTAATAAAATTGCTTACATGTAGCTAACATGACATTGTTGTCTTTGGGAAACTTTTTAATAAACAAAATGTAAAATAATTAAAAACAGCTTATTATCGAATAAGACTTAGAAACCTATCAAATTTAGAGATTTTGGGGATTAAAGTTTCCATATTGAAATCAAGATTAGATTTAGGGGTTTTTCATTTTGGGGAGTTACAAAAACAAATGTTTACAAATTACAATCCTATCTTTGTTTGATTTCTTGAAATATTTTCTCTTTTCCCTAACGTGTTGCCCGAGAAGGTGAAGGGTTTGCAATGTCTGACAAGGTGAAGGTTTTTTCGATCTGAAGTGAGGTAAATTGTTTTCTTTTTTACATTTATTGTTGTTGCGATATGGTGGGTAATTTTGGAGCATATTATTGTTGTTGTATATGTAAATTTTGGGGATATTATTGTTCTCTACTTCTTTGATGTTTTATATAGTCACCATCAAGAATATGTATAATTTTTAGGTTTATTTGTTGTTCAGCATAGTCAAATTACATATTGTTGTTGTTATGTGTAGAGTAAATGCAAAATAGTTGATTAATTTATAGCTAAATGTTGTTGTGTACATGTAATTGCAAAATAAGTGTGCAATTTCTCTATTTGTTGTGTATGAGGCTTATTTGCTGTTATGCTTAGTTAAATTTGAAAAGGTGTGTGTGCAATCAACAATTTTAATTCGAAAATGGGCTTATCTGCTTTTTTTTTTTGCTAAATGATTTATTTATTTGTTTAATTATATATACATACATATGTATACATGCACATTGCATGTATTAAATATATATATATATATATATATATATATAGTTGCATATTTTCCTTAATTTAATTAATGTACATCTATATATGGCATACATGTACACTAAATTCCCTCATGACCACCATTTTCGTAACTTTCATTTTATAAAATTTGCATATGGTTCGAACATCATAAATTTCCAAAATTACATGTCCAATACTTGATTCATTTACAACTTATGCCTCAATTACATGTTTGGGTTAAGAAAATTAGCGGTTATCACATAGATTCTTGCATTTTTTTCATTTTTTTTACTTATTATTATATCAGAAATAAATATAAAGAATAAACATAAAATCAAAATAAAGTCTAAATCTAAATCTAAGTCAAAAATAAAAAAATATAAAAAACTAATTAATCAAAAATATTTGAAAAACATGCTGACAAAAATGATGCTACACTAATGAATTCATTCTTATCAATAATAAATGGTGAAGTGAAACCTTTATGTCTCTTATCCTAATTGATCATGTGTTGCCATGGTATCATGTCTCATGCCAAGTGAGTTAACTCTAGAACATATATACACTAATGGGCAGCTACCCTACTACCTCATTGTGGATCCGTTCCTAGCTCCAATTAGATTGAAAAGGGCAATGGGGTGAGATTAATTATTGTAAGTGTGAGATTGAGCACAGTAACAATTAATTTATTAAGTTTTTTTATAATTAAAATTTATTAAAATAATTTTTATTTTAAATAATACATTTTCTATTAAAATATTTAAAAATTTTTATGTAAATATATACTTGTAATATTAACTAACTACATAATAATAAAATTTATTTAAACTAATAAAATTATCCTAATATTTTTAAATAAAATTATGTTGTAATGACTTAAGTATTAAACCTAATCGCTAGATACGGTTTGATGGATTCGCTACTTATCATTGTTAACCTAGGTGTGATTGGTCATTTATTCTCGTTTAAGGATAAAAATTGGTTTTCATTTCAGATTTAAGGTTTGGAGGTACAGTTACACATTAGGAAGGTATTTGCACCCTCACGACATCTATCCTAAAATAGTACCTAATTAATCTTGTTTTATCTTAAAATGGTTTTGTTTGAATAATCTTTAATTTGTTACCCTCTTTATTTTACTACAAATAGTTAAATCTTGGAAATTTTTCTAAGAAACTCTTCATCATTTTGGCCGAATTTCATGAAAATTTATCCTCACCTTAGAAGTATTTAAGTAGTACCATTCGACTTGCTTAAAAGGCTCTGTGAATGGATTAAATATTCATGATTTTTAACCTAATATTTATTTATTTTATCTTTATTTTTCTTGATTTAATTTTATCTTTACTTTTATTATTTTATTTATTTTTATTTTAATTTATTTTGAGAAATAAATTTATATTACTAATATTGAAAATTTCTCTTAGTCTTCCATCATTCTAGCAAGACATTGAAACGAATTCTCGCGTAAAGAATTCCAAATATCAACCATTTGTGACTTTTTTGACTCTTATCATCGGGATAATCCTCATCCATTCTCTATTAATCTGTTATTATTATTGTTTTTATTTTTATTTTCTTATTTATTATTTATTATTTTACTATTATCCTATTAAGAATCTTTATTTTCTTTCAATTCCATAATTTTTATTATTAATTATATATTATTAATAACTTGACCATTATTTTAAAAATAAATATCGATTATGAATATTGAAAACTTTTACCTAAATCTTCCATCGTTCTAGCGAGATTTAAGAAAAATCTTCTCACCTAACAATTTTCAAATGTCGACCATTTACAACTCTTTGAAATTGCATCATCATAATAATCTTTATTTATTTTCAATTTGTTATTAATTCTTATACTGTTATTATTATTTATTTTAACAAAAAACTTTTATTAGAAATACCAATTATTAATATCGAAAATTTACTTATATCTTCTATTATTCTGATGAAATTTAAGAAAACTTCATCACTTAAAGATTTCCAAATGTCAACCATTTGTGACTCTTTGGCATTTCATCATCGGAATAATCTTTATATTCAATATTATAATTTTCATTATTTATTATTTATTATTCTATATGTTATGAATATTGGTGGTTAATATTGCAAATTTTTCTTAAATCTTTCATCATTTTGGTAAGATATAAAAAAAAATCTTCTCATCTAGCAATTTTCAAATGTCGACTATTTGTGACTCTTTAGAATTGTATCATCAAACTAACCTTTTTTTATTTTTATTTTGTTAATTTATAATTTACCTTTGATTTAAAAGCACCATGGCTTAAATATCTATTTATTATCATTATTGTTTCATTTTTTATAATTTTTAATATTTTTTTTATTCATAAGAAGTATGAAGGGAATATGAGAAAAATCGAACTTTGGACCCAATTCTTCTTAAAGAGAGGTAACAACCGTTAGGCTAAACCTTGGTTGTTTAATATATTTTTTATTCACAAATCTGGAATTTTTAATAATTTAGTTGTATAAGTTAGACAAAATGTTTTATTACCTAACTAATCAGCTCTAACGTTTACACTAAGCAGCTCAACATATATATAAATTAACTTTTCACTAAATAAATCAATTACTTTAATAATTTAAACCACCCAAATGCCATCACCATTATAATAATTATATTTATTTAATAAATTGAATAATATAGCCTAAACTCATTAAACTATATAAATAATAAACAAATAAAAAAAATAATATAAAAAAACATGGTTAGAGTGGATGGACACACGGGTCAGGAGATGGAGTCGGGTCAGATACAAACGCAGGTCTTCAGCAGCAAGGGCGTTGGAAATGACGCCATTTCAAGCAGGTATAAAACGCCCAATTTTTCTATTTTTTCTCAGATTTTCATGAGCACTTTCCCTCTAACCCCAAAATCTTCTAACCTCTCTTTAAAATAGAAGTACAGAACCCAGAAAAAACCTTGCAATCGCTGGAAAACTGAACCGGTCTGTCGCAAATTCCGGCAACCAGTCGCAGGCTACTGTGCTCCAATGGCCAAACTAGAAAAGGAGACCCTTTTCCGATTCCTCTCTACACCTTCTTTCTATATCCAAACTCCAAATTTCTTCAAAACTTCCCCAAAACTCTAGATCTCCTTTGGAAAATCCGAATACCCACTGTCCAGAAAGAAGCCCGAAAGAAACTTTTTTTTTCTGTGTTCCTTCTCCGTTTGTTCTGATGATACTCAAAGCTGCAACAACCTGTGTTATACAAACAGAGCACATAGAATACAAAAATACTGTGAAAGGTTAAGTGATGGAATAATGGTCACAACAAAAGAATGTGTGACCGCGAGAATAAGAGTGAGGAGAGAGGGAAAGAGAGAATATTCAATAATGTGGTAAAATGGCTAAAGCTACCACTACCAATTTCCTCATGCATTATATATCAGAGTGCCAAGTCAGTATTTCTGCTCTTGGACCACGTATACTGTCTTCACATATATTGTCTTCAGCTAACAAAACAACAATTAACAAACATTAATCCTCATTACAATTTGTAATCATATCAATACCCATCCCTTGGTAAACATCTTTGTCCTCAAGGATGAAACGAAGGATACTGTTTTAGCAAATCAAACAAAACTTCCCGAGTGGAGCCTTCAGGAAAATAGTTGCTCCACTGAACAAGAATTTCAGTCACCACTATACCACGGCGTTTATTAATTCTTCGATATAACACAGCCACCGGTTCTTTAGCAAGCAAACCATCCACATCCAACAAAGGCAAATTGGTCTGAGCAGGGGCACTGTCATTGTGTTTCTTTAACAGAAACACATGAAACACGGGATGAATCTTGGCAGTATCAGGAAGGTTGATCTTGTAAGCCACAGAATCCACCTTGCTAAGAACTGGATAGGGACCAAAGTACTTACCCGAGAGCTTGGGACAGTTCCTATTAACCACAGAGCATTGCCTATAGGGTTGGAGTTTTACATACACCAAATCACCCAGTTCAAAACTCCTGTCAGACCTCCATTTATTAGCCTGTTGTTTCATGCGATGCTGAGCTCGAGTAAGATGAAATTTAAGAAGTTTGATGGCTGCCTCACAAGCCTGCAGACTTTGATCAATTGTCTCATCCCTTGAATCACCAGGAAAGTAGGGGTGATGTAAAGGTGGAGGCTGGCCATACACCACCTCATAAGGTGTATTCTTAGCAACTAAATGATATGATGTGTTATACCAGCATTTAGCAAGTGGTATCCATTTAGCCCAATCACGAGGCCTTTCCGTAGCCATTTCCAAACAGCGGTTTACCACTTTTGTCTGGCTATCCGACTGTGGATGGTAAGCCATCAACATATTCAGCTTAGTGCCTAAGAGTTTAAACAACACTTGCCAAAAATGGTTGAGAAAGATTTTATCTTGGTTAGTCACAATTGTAGTAGGGATACCATGGAGCCTGTAAATGTGATCTAAGAAGAGTTGAGCAAACCTATAAGGCTGTAAAAGGATTAGCCAAAGTCACAAAATGAGCATACTTGCTCAAACGGTCAACCACACCAGAATAACATTCTTTTCAAAAGACTTAGGCAGCCCCTCGATGAAATCCATGGAGATAATAGACCATATTGTTTTAGGAATGGGCAGAGGTTGTAAGAGTCCTGGGTATGTTGAAGAATCATCCTTACACTTCTGACAAACCTCACATTTATGGACAAATTGTCTAACATCACGATTAAGACCTTTCCAATAAAAAAGAGTAGCTATTCGTTTTATAGTAGCATGGGCCCCCGAATGTCCACCATCATCTAAGCTATGGAAATAAGACAGTAGGTTTTTCTTAAGTTTTAGATCAACCCCCACCATCAATTTACCCTTGCGCCTAAGTTGACTGTTAAGCCAAGTGTACTTAGCAGTAGAAGTTTGTTGGTTCTTTGCTTTGTGGATGAGTCGAACCATAGCAAGGTCTTGCTCTTAAGAATGCTTCACCCTTTGCAACAAATCAGAATTAAAAACAAACAAGGCATAACATGCAACCTAAGGAATTCGAGAAAGAGAATCAGCAACCTGGTTTGAAGACCCCTGTCTATAAACCACCTCGAGGTCATAACCTATCATCTTAATAACCCATTGTTGTTGAGCTGGTATTAGTTTTTTGATCCAGAAGGAATTTCAAGCTATGATGATCAGTTTTTATAATAAAATGTTGACCCAATAAATAACTGTTCCACCTCTTTACTGTTGCTAAAATGGTGATCATTTCTTGCTTATAAACCAAAATGGCTTGATGTTTTGGATTAAGAGCCTTACTGAAAAAGGCTATAGGTTTGTTCTTTTGAGTAAGAACAGCTCCTAAACCTGTTGTAGAAGCATCGGATTCAACCACAAATATTTCATTGAAGTCAGGTAAGGAAAGAACGGAGGCACTAGCAACAGCCTGTTTGAGCTTATCCCAAGCTACCTTGGCTAATTCATTCCAATGAAAGGAGAAAGGTCCGTCAAAGGCTAGACAATAATACCAGAACCTTGAATAAATCTTTTATAATACCCCGTAAAACCCAAGAAACCTCTAACTTCTTTAACTATTGAAAGATATGGCCATTGTTGGATGTAAGCAACCTTGGCTGCATCCATAAAAACTCCTTGCTTGCTTATAACATGATCGAGATACTCAAATTGTGCAGCAGCAAACTCACATTTCTTCCCATTCACAAAGAGTTAATGCTGTTGTAGTGTATCAAAACCATTTGAAGGTGGCTCATATGATTATCCCAAGATCATCCCAAGATAATGAATAAATCAATATGTCATCAAAAAAACACCAAGACAAACTTCCTTAAAAAATGTTGAAACACATGGTTCATTAAACTTTGAAAGGTAGAAGGGGCATTTGTTAACCGAAAAGCAGGGTTTCAAATAGCGGCCGCTATTTGAAATAGCGGCCGCTATCTCGCGGTAGCGGTGGCCGCCGCCACCGCTATTGCGGATATAGCGGGTGTGAGTACGGCTCACACCCATAGTGGCTAATAGCGTCCGTTGTGAAACGGCGTAACGGAGGATAGCGGTGATAGCGGTCCGTTATCGCCGCTATCACCGTTACCTTTCAGACACCTTTCAGACACCTTTCAGACAGGAGAAAAAAAACAAGAAAAAGAGCCTCTGAAGCAGACAGGAAGAATCGGATTCCCTAAGTACAACGCCAAAACTTTCAATCATCAATCATCAACCTAAAAAATATTAAGCTCTGTGTCACAAAACAATTCACAACGGCACAACCCAATCAGTGATCACAGATTCACAACTTCACTTCACAAGACTCACGAGTCACAACTTCAATTCACAATCCAAACTTTGTCACGCACGACAACCCATATTCACAACTCACAAACAGAGACAGACACTCACAAGCAAACAGAGACAGACACTCACACAGTAAACAGAGACAGAGTCATTCACACAGAGTCACACAACGGCAAAACACAACCCACAGGCAGACAACAAACACAACAACATAGCAAGATCTTTGAAAGGTAAGCAATTAACCATTTTGTATTTTTACCTTTGATCAGATCAGAGGATGAGAAGGCGTGGCGTGGGACAGTGGGTGATGGGGCAAGGGCCGTGTGGTTGTTTGAGTTGAGAGGCTGAGATCAGATCTGATCAGAAGATTCAGATCTGGCGCCGAAAGGAAAGGAGGCTGAAAGGGTGAGGGCCGTGAGGCCATACTAGGCTTCGGTGAGATAAGATGAAAGGCTACAGGCCGAAAGGAAAGGAGGTGCCTGCCGTCGCCGGCCACAGACAGATATAGTGGCTGGCGGCATGATCTGTGATAGAAGGGGAGGGAGGGACCGAGGGAGTCACGGTGAAAGTCGAAACGAAACCGACGGAGACGGAGGCAAGGTTGAGGCCGGCGTCGTGAGGCTGGCAACTGGCTGAGCCGCTAAGGTGAGGCCGTGCGTGAAGGGAGGTGAAAGGAAAAAAGAAAGGAGGCTAAGGGAGGCTTGTGACTGAGGGAGGCTGAGGGAGGCCGCCGGCGGCTTGTGACTGAGCCACTGAGAGGAGATCGAGGGTTGGGTTGGGACGGAAGGCAGATTGGGTGGGTGCCGGGTGGAGTCGCGGGTAGGAGGAGGGCTGAGAGTGAGGAGTGACCGGTTTGGGTTTTTTTTTTGTTTTAAATGTATATTTTTTGCACCGTTAATATTAAGTTCTGTCCAAAAAAAATGTTAATATTAAGTAGCTTTTACTTTTATTTAGCATGTTGATTTTAATTTTTTGTTAACTTATTTAATGGAGCATATTATTATTTATTTTTATTTTGAGCATTTGCTAGCTATCATCAATCATCATCAGCAACAATAAAAAAAAATTTGTTTTAATATGTATTAATAGTTATGGGCTTTAAATTAAAAATTTAGGAATAGAAGAATCATGATAAAAAAAAATTAGGAAATGAGTAATTTGAATTTAAAAAAAAATTAGATAAGGTTGAATTTAAATTATTAATTTAATTTTAAAAGTAAAATTTGTAGTGCAATTGAATGTATTATACTAAATATTATTATAACTTAAGAAAAAAATTAATATTGATAATTTGATGTTCATATATAAATACGATTGTTTAAGTTAATTGATTGTGGCAAATTAATATTAAATTTTTAATATAGTTGAACATTATTATAATTCAAGAAAAATATTGATATTGTAAATGTAATGAATTAAATTATTATTACATCTTAAATGGTTGAAAATGTGATTAATTAATTATTCAAATTCAAATTTTTTGTATAAAAAAATGTGATAACTCTATCTCATTTATTTATACTTATTTGTTTAACAGAAAATGTCAGGCACATCACGAAGTGAGGATTTTCCAAGTAAGGGACTAGAAGGTGCGCCAAGTGATGATATCGGTTGGCATTTTGGAATCCCTGTACCAAATTCAAAAGGAAATGTGTCATGTAAACTTTGCGGGAAAATCGTAAGAGGAGGAATAACACGCTTCAAGGAGCATATAGCTCATAAGACTGGCAATGTTGCACCATGCCCCAATGTTACCGGTATGTTATAAATATTATGTTAATTTTTCAATAAAGATTATAAAATTACATTAACATGTACAACTAATTGTTTTTATTTTTCTTAACTGTATTATTAAAAGGTACTGTTAGAGAAAGTATGATGAAACTCCTCCAAGAAAGAAAAAAAAAAAAATTGATAACAAAAAGAGAAAAGATGAATTCATTTCTCAATTAAGAGGAGAGGAAGATTATGATTACGAAGGATTCATAGACGAAGATGCTGCTATGAGACAAGCCATGCGAGAAAGTGTTCAATCACAACGTGAATGGCATATGAGGCAAGAATTTAGGCAAAGAACTGGTGGTTTGAGTAATATTTATGAAGAGGGACGAAGCTCTCATGGCTCAGTTGCTGACTATTTTGATCAAAGAACAAGGAAATCCACTACAAGTGACTCTGAATTTTCTTTAAGGGGAGCAGTACCTGAATTGGTTAGAAGCAAGAGTGTAAAGCAACCGAAGTTAAGTAATTCTTTTATGAAGACATTAAGAAAGAAGCTAGGTGAATCAGTATCTAAATTTTTGATATACTATCGACTTCCTTTTCATTTAGCAAACTCTCCATGGTTGCACAATTTAGTTTCTGTAGCAGCAGAAATTGGGCCAAATGTAAAGCTTCCAACACCTTATGAGGTTTCTGATGTATATTTGGAATCAGAGTATCAACAAGTCAAAGAATGGGTTGATGGATTGAAGGTTCACTGGAGTGAATTAGGTGCTACCTTAATGTGTGATGGGTGGACCAACAGCTTGAATCAAATGCATATAATAAATTTTCTAGTTTATTGTAGTAAAGGGACCATTTTTTGGAAATCTGTTGATGTCTCTAGTGTTCAAAGTAGAGATACTAAATTTTACTACAAATTATTAGATCAAGTTGTGGAAGAAATCGGAGAGCAATATATTGTTCAAATAGTCACCGACAATGAGGCAGCACTTAAGGCTGCTGGAAAAAAGTTAATGTTGAAAAGAAAACATTTGTTTTGGACTGCCTGTGCAGCTCATTGCTTGGATTTATTGGGAAGAAGCAAAGCGTGGAAAAAGTATTGGACGAGGCGAAGAAAGTCACTTGTTTCATATACAATCATATTTGGACAGTTGACTTGATGAAGAAATATACTCAAGGAAGGCAAATACTTCGTCCTGCTCTCACTCGATTTGCTACCCATTTCATCCAATTGCAAGAAATAACAAAGAATAAACAAGGTCTGAGAGAAATGTTCAATTCAAAGGTTAGCACTTAATAATTAGTACAATTATTTAAATCTAGTTTTTTTATATATATATTGTTTAAATCTTAATTTAAAATATGCAGGAATTTAAAGAATCTAAATGGGGGCAACAAAAGTCGGGACCTGCTTATGAAGCAAAAAAAATTATTTTGGGAAAAGATTTTTGGAAAAAAGCAAGTGAAATAATAAAAGTTTATGAGCCTTTGGTAAAAGTATTACGCCTTGTGGATAGTGATGAAAAACCAACAATGGGCTTTATTTATGAGGCAATGGATAGAGCTAAACGAGCAATTGCACAAGAATGTCGATTCGTCACTGAATATGAAAGGATTATCGACAATAGATGGACATTTATGCATTCTCACTTGCATTCAGCTGGTAAGTAAAATAACATTTTTATATTATATGCTTAAATTGCTTATATATTTATTTTTTATTGCTTTTTTTTTATTATTATGAACTATGTTTAGGTTATTATCTTAATCCCCAATTTCAATATGGTGTGAAATCTTCGTCGGATGTGTTAATAGAAACAAGAGAAGGTATAAAAGCAGTGATAGAAAGACTAGAACCCTCTATGGATAATCAAATCCAGATGACTAATCAGGTTAGTGTTTACCACTATTTTATACTTGAAAAATTTACTTTATGTATCAGAAATATAATTACCTTTTTGCATTTATTTAATAATTGTAATGTTTTATCAATGTAGTTATTTGTATTTCAAGATAAAAGAGAAACATTCGGTACGCCACAAGCACAAAGAGCTTGGAAGCAAATGAATCCAGGTAAATAATTAATTAAATAGTTTTAATTTCTTTAATATTATTTAATTATATTGGTATTAAATTTATTTTAAATTAATTTATGCAGCTGAATGGTGGATGATATATGGCACATGTGTTCCTGAATTGCAAAGAATAGCAATTAAAGTGCTTAGTCAGACAACTTCTGCATCTAATTGTGAAAGAAATTGGAGCACATTTAGCTATATACACACCAAGACAAGAAACAGGTTGAAATATGAAAGACTTCATAAGATGGTATACACTTATTACAATATGAGGCTAAGGATGAGACATCAAAAAAGGCGGAGTATTGATGAGATAAATGATAGTTTCAATCCTATTAGCCTAGACCATATCTTTGAAGAAGATGATCCACTTTCAGAATGGCTACAAGAGAAAGAAAATCCTTTGTTAGATGGGCAAAACTCTGATTGGTTGCCTCTTGATAATTCTGATGATGAAATGAATGTTGAACAATCATATCAATCAGGAGAACAAAATCTACCTCATTCAAGTACAAGCCAATCACCAACTCAGAGTGATGATGATGAAGGTTCAAGTCCAACTGGTGGTGATGGACCCGGTGGTGATGGTAGTGGTGCTGATTATAGTGGTGGTGCAAATGAAAATAGGCCTTTTAGTCCACTTGGAGGAGAATTTGGGCTTGCTGCTACCGGTGGATTATTCCTTGATTTGTCAGAATATGGAGTACATCCATCTGTTGAATCTAGTGGGGATAGAAGTAGAGATAGAGCTCGATCAAAGGGAAAAGCCAAGAAGCACCAACATGATACTTTTGGAGGCTCTTCATCTCGAAGATCAGCTTCTAGTAATGAATCATTTGGTAATCAAGGCTATTATCCATCAGGACCACCTTTATATTTTCAACCTCCTTATGGTTACTATCCACCTCCACAAGGTTATTATCCACCCCAGCCATATCCTAATTATCCTATGCCCTATTATCCCCAAATGTATCCACCACTACCCCAAATGTATCCACCACCCCAAATGTATCCACCACCACCACAAATGTATCAAGAACAAGGATATGGTTCGAATTCTGGACAAAGGTCACGAAGATCGAGTCGCCATGGTTCTGAAAGTGAAGAGGGAGAATTTGATAATCCTCGTCATTCCACTATGTGGTAATCGGTAAGATTTAAAGTGTATTTTTTTTAGTTTCCTTGAATTGAATTTTACAAGTTCTATTTGTTAATTATTAATATTCATAGAAAATCATGTGGAAGACAAAAAAAAAATAAAAATATTGACATAATTAATTTAGATGAAAAAGGATTTGACAAAATTTAGATGAAAAAATTCCTTAATAATTTAGATAAAAAATAATTAATGCTAATTAATTAGTAGATAATTATTTATCTCTATTTTGAATATTTGTTATTTTTTAATTATCATAAGTAATTTTTTAAATATGAATAATGAATGTTCTATTATAATTGAAAAAATTATAAATAACTTTTTTTTCACATAAATAATAGACTTAAAGTATTATAAATTATTGTAAAAACTATAAAATAAGACTTTACATGATTATAATTAAATTTACTACACTTTATATAGAATTGTGCGAAATTAAAAAAAATTCACGACCGCGATGACCGCAATTACCGCCGCTATGTCCGCAACCGCGATAAACGCAACGCGACCGAAAACGCGGTCGCGACCGCAATTTAAAACCATGCCCAAAAGGCATTACAAGGAACTCAAAGTGGCCACGATGAGTTCGAAATGCCGTCTTATGGATGTCCTTCTCATGCATGATTATCTGGTGATAACCACAGCTAAGGTCCAGCTTGGTAAAGTAGCAAGCTCTTGCAAGTTCATCGAGGAGTTCTTCAACCAAAGGAATACAGAAGTGATTCTTAATGGTAAGTTGATTAAACTTCTTGTAGTGAACACATAAATGCCAAGAGCCATCTTTTTTTTAACCAAAACCATAGGTGAAGCAAAGGAACTAAAACTGTCTCGAATCACCCCAGCATCTTTCATTCCTTACACCATTTTATCAATGTCAATTTTTCTAATGGCAAGATATCTATAAGGCCGAACCTTTATTGCCTTGGATTCATCCACCAATGGAATCTAAGGATCATGCTCTTAGGAAGAAGGAAAACTAGTAAGTACATCAAATAAAGAAGCATAAAACTGTAGGATGTTTTGGAGCTCTAAAGGTAAAGACTGTACATTATCCTTGAAGGAGCGATCTTTTGAGTCATGGGCAGTAGTCATTATGAGAGTACATGGTCCTTTCTTAGTGTGATTCTATTTGTTCAATTGTCTATTACTAGTAAGTTTTACTGTACCAGTAATTAATCCTTGTAGTAGTTCCTTGTGATCACTAATTTGAAATTGCATTGTCAAGGCTTGGAAATCCCACACAATTGGCCCCAATTGCTTAAGCCACTAATGCCCAACACCAAATCACAACCCTTTATGGGTAACACAAGGAAATTAATCTGCTAGGACAAACTTTGAATTTTCCATGAACAGATTTGCAACTTTTAGTGACTACCATGCTGTCTCCATTAGCCACAGATACTCTAAGCCCCTGTACTGATTGTGTTTGTAACCCAAGTCTCTTAACTAGAACTTGGTCGATGAAATTGTGAGTGCTACTAGAATCGACCAAAAACACTACCTTTAGATGCTTCACTCGACCTAACAACCTTATAGTTTGGACACCTTCTATTCCCCATAATGCATGCAAGGAAATATCAAAAGGAGACATTCTATGATCTTCCACTGGTGTATCTTCTACACATTCAATACCCTTTAAATAATCACCACAATCTTAGGTTCCATCATTATTTTCACCTACCAATAACTTATATAAGTGAGACCTCATACACTTATGTCTCATTGTAAATTTAACTCACACCACATACACAGTCCCCATTTCCTCATTTCCTCCCTTTCTTCCTTGGTTGGACCTTTAGTATTTTTGGTTAAACCTCCATCTGACCTCTAAGATTGAAAACGTGAACTAGTGTTGGTTCGGTTTTGTCAGTAAGTAAGGAAATGGCCTCTAGGAGTAGGAAGTAAAGGTGGAGGATCAGTTCTAGGTGGTGGTTGGATGATACTAACTGCTTGAGTGGTATTAGTAGTGTTTCTATAAGGTAATAATGTTTCTATGGAGTATTAAACATTAGAAATTTAAGTTGTTTGGCCAAGTGTAAGGCATGATTAAGTGTTTTTGGGTAGAATAGTTTGAGGGAAATAGAAATTTCAGGCTTCAAGTTACTGATAAAGATACTTAAAGTATAATCTTCTGGGAATTGAAGCAAATTAAGCAGACCTTCAAACTCATCATAATAATCATTAACAGTATGAACATGCTTCAAACTAACTAACTCCAGCATAGGATTAATATATTCAGCATTAGCAAATCAATTTTGCATTTTCTTCAGATATTGATCCCAACATACCCCCGTGAGCCACTTTGGTTTTTTTAGAAACCATTGATGCAATTGCAAAGCTTTACCTCCAAGATGCATCATAAACGTTCAACTATTCTCTTGCTTCCTTGTCTAATCTGCTTCAAAAAATTGGTCAATCTTTAAGGGCCAACCATTGAAATCTTCACCATCGAACTTTGGGCATTCAACCTTCGTATTTAGTCAGGGTCTTTGGTGCTTCTGTGATATCAAGCTCTTTAGTTAAAGATGAAGCCATACCCAACTTAAATCTTCCCTTCGGATCCATAATCTCCTTTTGTTTAACCTTGCTAGCTCTACCACTGCTTGAATCCTCTACCTCCGATGCTCTGGACAATTCCAACTTGAGCATCACCTACTCAAACATCTTCCTAACCTCAGTACACATGTTTTCAAGCTTAGTTTCAACCTCATTTCTCAACAACACAGTAGTGTGGCTCATCTCTAATCGAATCGCATCCATTTCTTTTTAAAGTTGCCCAAACCCCTTTAAAGTGCGGGGTGACGCCATCTGCCATGGCCGATCATCAAACCTAGCTCTAATGCCAATGATGATGCTCAAAGCTGCAACAACCTGTGGTATACAAAAGAGCACATAGAATACAAAAGTATTGTGAAAGGTTTAGTGATAAAAGAATGGTCACAACAAAAGAGTGAGTGATCGTGAAATAAGAGTGGGAAAGGGAGAATATTCAGTATTGTGGTAAAATGGCTAAAGCTGCCACTACTGATTTCCTCATGCATTGTATAACAAAGCACCAAGGCAGTATTTCTGCTCTCGGACCACATGTATTGTCTTTAGCTAACAAAACAGCAATTAACAAACACTAATCCTCATTACAATTTGTAATCATATCATGTTCTCTCCTTTTTTTTTTTAATTTTACTTTCTTGCTTGAATCTAAATCTTTCTTCCTTCACTCACTGTCCATCCCTCCTATTGTGTACATTTACTCTTTTGTATTTGTTCTTGTGTATTTTGATTAGGAAGGAGATTAATTTCCCTTTTATTTTGTTTTTTAACTTTCCCCAATTTCCAGATTTGTTTTCCTTTTCTTTTTTCTTTTAATTTTCTTTCTGTTTACTTGGACATCATCAATTTAGGGATTCTTGTATCTTGATTGGGTTGACCTTTCATTAGTTAAAGTTTCCTTTTGTTGTATTGATCGATTTTAATTTCTTAAAAGAAACTTGAGATTTTTCATTTGTGAATAACCTTAATATAGATTTTGACAATTTCCATTCAAGAATTATGCTCAAATTAACTTTTCAATATTGTCTCCTTGATTGTCGACATTATGTGTATTGATTGGATTTTTGGGATTCCATCATATTCAATTTGGATTTAATCTTTGGTGTTACATGTCATGAAGAAAATAGCTGAGAAAGTTGCTAAAGCGGTTCCAAAAGATGAGATGTCAAGCCATGTCAGCATTACAGTCAACAAGGTAGTCATGACAGAGTAGAAACTAGGACAATGCAAGGGCTATGGGACAAAGAAGCTGGCTGAGGAGATCGTTGGAGGAACAACAGCTACTGAATGATGATTGGTCAGTAGAGGAAGGCTATTTCACCAAAATTGGTGAAGCTTGATTAGTTAATGATGATTAACACGTGTAGTCTTTAGGGCCCATGTGCACTGTTTGCATCTTGTGAATATATAATACATCTTATTGTACAGAGAATGATATCATGAATGAATCATACCTTTTTCTTATTCTTTTAGTCTTTTCTAATTTTGCAATCTCTACTATTCTGTAACATTCTAGTATCCAGAGCCAGCAAGTATCCATCACCAACAAGCCAAGTAAAGATATCAAGAAGTGAGCCATGGTGGAAGGAACTAGGTCAAACACCTTGCAAGAGTAGGTGCAAGCTTTGTAGACATAGATGGAGAACATGAAGACTACTGATGCCATGGCACTTGGTGAGAGGCACAAAAGCAAGAGATTGAAGCAAAGTTTGTAGAAAACCATAATTTCATGAGCAAGATTTTGGAGACCATACCATAGAAAGAAGCATCTCTAACACAACCTGACCCAGGTAGCTTTGGGCCTTGCAAGTAGCTCTCAAACAGCAACAACCTTACCTGCAAGAAGAGAAGATAAGAGTCCCATTAAAATTAATATGATAGATGAACAAGGAAAATTTAAATATAAGCTAGATGAACTAGGATTGTTATCTAAATACCCAAACTATACTAACCGGTAACCAAATCTTAATCTGAACTTTGTTAACAACACTTAGTTAGCTGCTATCCCTTTGAACCTAAATACCTTTGGCCCAAGAGCCAAAATTGAACTACTTGTCTTTAAAGGTGAGAATCCCAAAAGGTGGTTAAGGAAATGCCAGAGGTATTTTACAATATTTGCCATAGCTGAACAGCAAAAGCTAGAATTGGTAGCTATGTATTTGGTGGAGAAAGATGAGAATTGTTTTGAGGGTTATGTAATGCAGAACCCTAGTATGACATGGGAAGAGTTTTTGTAGAACTTTGTCAAAGGTTTTGTGACAAGAGTTACTTAAATGTAATTGATGGTTTCAACAAATTACAGCAAAAGACTACAGTTGAGGACTATCAAGAAAGATTTGAAGAACTTAAGCTTTATATACTACAATTCAATCCTCATTTACCTGAAAGCTACTTCATTTCTAGTATTATCAGTGGCCTGAAAGAAGAATTGAGGTTAAGGGTTTAGGCAAGTTAACTAGAGAATTTGGCAGCTATTTGTTAGACAGGTTCGTTTGCATGAATTCTTGATTGAAGTGGAGAGTAAAAAGCACAAATTCAACCTTAAAACCATATACAATCCTTCCAATAACTCAGTTATCCAAATCTCCAAAACCACATACACTACCCAAAACCAGAATCCAAAAATCAGTACCTATACATTTACCAAACCTAATAGACAGTCACTTATAAAAGAAAGAACACAAAACCTTTGCTTTAAATGTGGTGATTGATATAGTCTAGGACATGTTTGTGAGCCCAAATAGCTGAATGCTCTCACTGGTAACGAAGAAATAGGGGAAGCAAGGGAATTTGATAATACGAATCTATACCAGCGACTACAATTGAAGAAGTGACAAAAAATGGTAAAAGAAACCTAAAAATTTCTATTGATGTGCTGTTTAGCAATGTAGGTCATAGAACACTTAAAATTTAGGGTATTGTTAAAGGCAAACCCTTGCACATTCTTATAGATAGTGGCAGTACACATTCCTTCCTAACTCCTAGGTAGGCTAAGGATGGTGTAGAATTGTTGCATACTAACCCTCTGTCAATCATAGTGGTAAAGGGGAAAAAGCTATTTAGCACTGCAAAATGTAAACAATTGGAGTGGGTTATACAAGGACACAAGTTTTTTCATGATTTGAGAGTGTTAGCTACATGTGGCAGTGACATGGTGTTAGGGGCTAATTGCTTAAGGAAGTATAGTCCTGTCACAATGGACTTTAATGAACTGTCATTGTCTTTTCAAAAGGACAATTAGTAGGTTAAGTTGAAGGCAGTACATCCACAAGCAATCTTAAAGTTGATCATTATAGAAAAATTACAGAAGCTAGCTAACAAAGATCCAAAACTTACTTGTGAAGTGTTTATGTTGAATGTAGAACTAGAAGGAAGAGATATACCTAAGAAGTAGTAAACTTTGCTAGATGAGTATGCTAGAATATTTGAAGAGCCAAAAGGGCTTGCACCAAAGACGGCTCATGACCATGAAATTCTTTTAAAAGAAAGGGCACAACTAGTAAAGTTGAGAGCTTATAGGTTTCCCTACTACTAAATATAAGAAGTGGAGAAACAGATAACTAGTATGTTAGTAGCTTTGGTGAGACAAACCAGCTCCAACCCATTTGCCTCTCCTTGCCTACTTGTTAGAAAGAAAAATGGGAGCTGCAGACAATTCAATGATTTGATAATTAAAAACAAGATTTCTATACCTAGACTTGTTAGATGAGTTAAAAGGGGCTGACACATTTTCTAAAATTGATTTAAGATCTGGGTATTGCCAGATTAGAGTAAAGGAGGAAGACACATACAAGACTGCCTTCAGAACTCACCATGGCCATTTTGAGTTCAAGGTGATGCCATTTGGGCTTACCAATGCACTAGCCACATATCAATCCTTGATGAATAAGGTATTCTCTAAATAGCTCACTTGTGTTTTTCAATGATATTCTTGTGTATAGCTCAGGATTAGAACAACATCTAGAGTACTTAAGGGTTGTGTTTGAGATTTTGAAGAGGAACAAGCTGTTTGCTAAAGACAACAAGTACTTTTCTGGCTAAAATCAGAATCCAAACCTAGGCCATATTATATCAAAAAAGGGGGTAGCAACAGATCTTAGTAAGGTAGAGGCTATGGAAAAGTGGTCTCAACCAAGGAACTTGAAGTCCTCGAGAGGGTTCGTTGGGTTAACAAGGTACTACAAAAAAATTTATCAAAAATTATGAGCTTGAGAGTGAATGATTTGGACCATGCATGATTCACCTCAAGAGGGCCACTTTGGAACACAGGCAATCTACTACAAGTTGAAGTTATATTTCTATTGGCCTAGCTTAATGAAAATTGTTCAGGAACATGTTCAACAGTGTGAGGCATGCCAACAAAATTAAAGTGAGCATGTAAAGTATTTAGGGCTACTACAACCCATTCCTCTACCCTAGAGAAGCTGGGAGGTGATTACCATAGATTTCATTAAGAGGCTTCCTTAATCCCAAGGGTTTAATTGTATCTTGGTAGTTATAGATAAACCAACCAAGTATGCTCACTTTTTGGTTGTTTCTCATCCTTTTTCAACCTTGGATATTGCCAAACTTTACCTAGACCAAGTTTATAAGCCTACAGGTCTCCGAAGGCAATAATCTCAAACAGAGACAATGTGTTCATTAGCTTCATATGGCAAGAATTAATGAAGTTGACTGGAACAAAAGTACATCTTGCCACTGCCTATCACCTTAAATCAGATGGCTAATTTGAAAGACCTAACCAATGCCTGGAGCAATACATAAGGTGCATGTGCTTTCTAAAACCTAAATCTTGGTACAAGAGGTTAGCTCTGGCCAAATGGTGGTATACAAACTTCTTACAACAATCAAGATATCTCTTTTCCAATCCTTGTATGGCTAACAACCATCTGAGTTTTTATGGGATTCCAGTTCACAAGCTAAAGTAGTTACAGTGGAGGGAGTATTGAAAGAAAAAGAGCAGCTGAGCAGAATGATGGTTGATTAATTAACCAAGGCATAAAGAGGATGAAGTGGTATGCAGATAAAAAAAAGGATAAAAAACGAGTTTAAAGAAGGAGATAAGGTTTTCTTAAAAATCCAGCCCTATAAGCAAACTTCACTAGCACTCGAGAAGAATATTAAGCTCTTTTCTAGGTATTATGGACCTTACATCATAATTAACAAGGTAAGCCCTGTTGCTTATAGACTGTAGCTACCCCCTAACTCAAGAATACATCTTGTATTCCATGTGAGTTTTTTAAAGAAGAAGGTTGGTCACAAAGCTATGGCTTGCACCAACCCTCCTGAAGTTACTTATGATGGTGAACTAAGAGTAAACCCTATCACAGTGCTAAACAAGAGAATAATGAAGAGAGGGAATGCAGTAATGACTCAGTTGTTAATCCAATGGGTGAATCTAGGACCTGAAAATGCTACTAGGGAAGACTACCCAACCCTAGTCTCTCAATTTCCCTTATTTGATCCATGGGGACAAGGATCAGCCGCAAAAGAGGATAATGTCATGAAGATATGGTAGTTGAGAATAGTCAAAAGGCTAAGTTGGCTGCGAGGTAGTTGCAAAAGATGAGGTGTCAAGCCATGTCAGCATTACAATCAACAAGGTAGTTATGACAGAGTGGGGACCAGGACAATGTAAGGGCCATGGAACAAAAAAGCTAGATGGGGAGACCATTGGAGGTACACCAGCTACTGAATCATGATTGGTAAGTAGAGGAAGGCTGCTGCACCAAAATTGGTGAAGCCTGATTGGTTGATGGTGATTAACATGTGTAGTCTTTAAGGCCTATGTGTACCTTTGATAGCTTGTGTATATATAATACACCCTATTGTACAAAGAATGATATGAAAGGAATGAATCATACCTTTTTCTCATTCTTCTGGTCTTTTCTATTTCTGCAATCTTTTTCATTCTGTGACATTGCACACGGTAATTTGGGATTAAAGGTTCTGAATTGGGGTTTTAAGAAAACCTCGATTCTTACCTTCTTTTTTTTTTTGTATTTTTGCATTTATCCTGTGATAACCGTAAATTTTTCCCTTTATTGGAAATTAGAAATATTGAAAATAAATATTAGAGAAATTAAATAAGGGGAAATAAATAAAATTTGCGAGAAACGGGATATTGGTGAAAATCTTGAGAAATGAGGAATTGATAAATAAGGAAATTCGTGTGAAGGAAATTAAATGAAAATAAAAAATAAAATCGGAGTTATGGAAAATAAGGAAAGGAGGAATTTAAATTGGATTAATGAAAATCCAAAATTTATAAAATAAAAATGCGTATATTATATATTTATATAATTAAATTATATAAATATATTTACACATGTTTTTATATAAATACATATGTATGTATATGAATATTAGTATATATTATAAAATGAAATATATACTATTTTGTCTTAAATAAATACACGTGTATATTATAAAATGTATTTATATAATTATAAATATATATGTACATATATACATATATATATATGAAATATATATATTATTATTTTAAACAAAAGTATATGAATATATAAGAAAAGTAAATGTTATTTTATATTAAAGTTTATAAGTATATATATTGTATTATAACATTTATATGATTCTATATGTAAAAGTTATTTATTTTAAAGTATATAAATATACATATAAATACTAGATATACATTTTGCAATACTTAATATACATATATGTATATGTATGTATCTCTTTTAAATATATATATATAGTACAATACTATATAAATAAACTAATATTATTATATTTAAATTGTATAACATAAATATAAAGTATAGTGTATAATATATGGTGTATTTTATACCAAATATAGAAAGAGAACAAAAAAATATAAAGGGAAATAAAACAGAAAAGAAAGGAGAGAATCGGGGGGAAATCCCGACCCTCCCCGGGCAGACCGCCAGTGGCGGAGGTGCCACCGCCGGTGAGGGAGAATGGAGAGGATGTCGTCGCCGACCAAAGAAGAAGTCAAGGAAACCACCGGCGGCGGAAGAAAGAAAGAAACGGAGGCAAAAAACGCAGCGGAAGCTGCGGAAAGAGAAAAACCAGATCTGGCGGTACCTAGTGCCGGCCGATCCAGGCACCGCCACTACCACCGAAGCTTCACCGGAGGAAGAGGAAGCCGATGGAGGCCACCGGAGGTGCAATGGACGGCGGAGGAACGCCGGCGAAGAGGAAGAAGAAACCGAGGCAAAACCGCCTCGATCCGCCGCCGTGCCGCCGATCCAGGGCAAACAGAGGGCACCGGCAAGTTCGTCGTGCAGCCGGCCAGCTGAGGGACATCTGAACCGCCGGAGAACCGACCGCCGGCGAGGAACCGGCTAGGAAAGGAGCTAGACCGGTCTGAACCGGTCTGACCGGGAAAGGAAGAAGAAAAAGAAAAGAAAAAGGAAAAAGAAAAAGAAAAAGAAAAAGAAAAAGAAAAGAAAAAGAGGAAAAAGGAAGAAAAAGAGGAAAAAGGAGAATTTCCGGAATTCAAAAAATTTTCGGAAATTTGACAATCTTGGATTTTACAAAGTTCGGTAAGAAATCTTCCTGAGATTTAATTTTCAAAAAAATTAAATAAATTCTGAAAAATTCTAAAAAATTAGAATTTTAATTCCAGAAATTATTTTCAGCAATCGGGATAAGGAATCGAGAGAAATGGAGTGCGGGCGCGATCGATAAGCGGAACTCGCCGACCCGAAAAAGGTAAGGGATGCATGTGCAGCACTGTAAGGATACTCAGTCTGCACATTTTAAATTGAAATATTTTATGCAAATATTTTATGAAAATTATTATGATGCATGATTTGCTGAAAATAATTTGGGAAGAAGTACTGGCTGAAAGATTTAAAACTGTATTTTTCCGTGCAGGAGGTTACTAAATTGGCAGCCGTTATGCTGCCGAAAATTTTAAAAAAAACTTTATAAAATCATATTAAATGATTTTATTTCCGAATTTCGATAGTAAATCACGAAACATGAGGAAATTACTAAATTTCATAAAACATGAATATAATGAGATGGAATTTTAAAATATTCATGTATTCGAGAATGGTGACAATGAAATCACCGAAAATTCTCGAAATAGATAAATTACACGAAATACAAGAGGAAAGATGAAGTGAAATATAGTGAATATTTTTATGAATATTTTTATAAATATTCACTAAAGGATTTTAACCCTTATGGTTTTAAATTATGGAATTTTATATTTATATAAATTCCATAAAGGTTTATTTTATGATGAAAATACGGTTTTGAGACTGGTTGGCATTCCTATTATGCTGGTGCATGATATGTGACCTGTTTAGTCCTGGTCGACGCCTAAATCAGTGATCCACCGAGGATAATATAGGTTATGGTTATAGATTTGACCGGTGTATTTCCTTACCCTCCGAGGTTTATAGTATGATAAGATAAATGATAGGAGATATGTTAAAAAGGAAAGTATTTTACATAAGATGGAATATGCCAACCGGAAAAATGTGATACATGATAGGTGACATGTGAAAAGAACATGTTTTATATAATATGATAAGAGAATCAATTGAATTATAGCATTTTTACAAAATGCCCATTTAGGTACTGATTATAGTCCCGTGAGATGATTCTCATAAGACATGAGATACAAACATGTAATATGTTTTCAAAAAGGAAGAAATGATAATTCTAATATTCTTTCTATGGTCTTAAATGGAATATGAGATCATAAGTACTACATGAGATCTGATAAGACAGTGGAAAGTACATATGGCGTAAAGGCCAAACCGAGCAAAGACTCGATGATTTTACCGTGTGAGCCACCTCTAGAATCCTTCGGGAACTAAGTGCTGCACGTGTTCTGATGTGTTAGTAAAGGCCAAACCGAGCAGAGACTCGATGATTTTACCGTGTGAGCCACCTCTAGAATCCTTCGGGAACTAAGTGCTGCACGTGTTCTGATGTGTTAGTAAAGGCCAAACCGAGCAGAGACTCGATGATTTTACCGTGTGAGCCACCTCTAGAATCCTTCGGGAACTAAGTGCTGCACGTGTTCTGATGTGTTAGTAAAGGCCAAACCGAGCAGAGACTCGATGATTTTACCGTGTGAGCCACCTCTAGAATCCTTCGGGAACTAAGTGCTGCACGTGTTCTGATGTGTTAGTAAAGGCCAAACCGAGCAAAGACTCGATGATTTTACCGTGGGAGCCACCTCTAGAATCCTTTGGGAACTAAGTGCTACACGAGTTCTGATGTGTTAGTAATCAGTCTAAGTTCTGATGGGGATGTGACAAATGTCGAAGGATGAAATAGATCCTGTGCACATGACATATGATGTGTGTGATATATCGGATTTTGTTTATATATGCCACTCAAACATGTGCTACTTAAATGTTTGTCTCGTTTACACTTAATCATACTGATAAAAAGAATGATGCCTTGTGAACTTAAGAATGGAATAGATTTTAATAGCTTATTTTGCTTTTTAAAGGACGGTACTAATTAAGAGAGTACATTAAAACATGAAATGAATTTTAAAGAAATAAAATGATGATTTAACTAATATTCTTTTCAAGGAATATACGGATATTAATTATTCTATTTAAATGCTTTATTTCGTAGAAGCATTATTTTGAAAAGAATATGAAAAAGGTTATGAAAGATTGAAAAGGAAAAGGATTTATTAATTCAAAACAAAAAGAAAAAAAATTCTCTCTACAGTTGCTTCTAGGTTCCGTAACAAGTATGGTATTCTAAAATACCTACCTTACTCCATTCGGATTCCTAGCCGACTGTAGTATCTTTCCTACATGCGAGCCTAGAGCCCATAGGAAAAAATGAAAAAGATTTTCAGCATATAGGAAGCTGAGTATCAAGTGAGGCATATAATTCTCTTACTGAGCCGTGGTTTTGCTCACCCCTTAATTTTCAACATTTCAGGTTTTGATGAATGTGAGTTCAGTGGATTGTGGATCCTGGCTGTACACGAAGGACAATGTGTCAGACCGACTGATTATTTGAGGTATGATCATTTATTATCTGTATTTAGACACGTCAACAGTACTACTTATCTGATTAGTTACGATAGGGGATGTGTATAATATAAACAATATTATGTAAAATTGTTTAACAGTCAGTACAAGTGAAGTATCGCAGACAGCCCAACCGGTTAAGTTGTGTTTAAGAAGATGAAAAATGTGGTCACGGGTCGTGACATATCCTTTTTTATTTTTTTATTATTTATTATTTTTTCTCTTTTTTAAATTTTATTATTGATATAAGAAAGCCTAATCTGAGATGGCCCATCATGGAGACAGCTTAATAGCCATGTGGCACACTCTTATTAGGCCACATGGCTACATCAAGCGGGAGACACCCTCCCACTATGCGGGAGACCACCTCTCGCCGAGCAAGAGATGATCTCTAGCTCGGCGGGATACCGCCTCTCGCTTCCGAGAGATTCCCTCCTACCTGTGAGTGGAAGCCTCTCGCAGGACGGGAGATAGCCTCTCTCCTAGCCGTAGATAGCCTTCCTCTCAGTGTAAGTTTCTGCTTTGCAGAGAGTACTTGTCACCTAGCAGTAGGTATCCTCTCTCCTCCGTGGAACGACAGGAGTTGAAGTTTTTGGGACGTACAAAGAAAAAACTCTCTAGAAGCACAAAAAGACAATATTGCCCTCTAGTAATTACTGCTACAATAACGGTAATTCATTTGCTTATAAATAGACCACATATATTATTTTATTCTCTAATTTTTGACTATTTCTGGTATTTATATACAATACTTCCAAGAATATTGTGCTGACTTAAGCATCAGAGGAACCACCCCCTACGTCTCTCTGACTTTTTTGTTCTTGCAGAATCATCCAGTGCCACGTGTGTAGAAGAATTGAGTTATTTACGTTAACAATTCCTAATTGATGTTGTGCAACAACAATTATATTTGTCATTATTAGTTATACAAATGAAATAATATATAAAATAAAGTAAAAACATAAATAAATATAAAAATAGAAATGAAATAAAAATAAAAGAAAATATAAAAAAAATTATGGAAATTACGTTTGAACAAAAATGGTGTCTACAAATTAGAATAAAAATATAAAAATAATTGTAGAGATATTTTAATTCTATGTAGAATATTAAAAGTAAATACAACAAGGGTAAGATTGAAATTTACAAGTGTGCAGTGGAGTGAGACTTTTCTACCGGACGCTATCGGGGTCCAACGAATTTTGAAGCTGACTTCCCACCTTATCAGACTGAGATTTGTTTTCCGTGGATACCACTGCACGTTTTTTGAAACAATATGATACACACAGGGAACCATTCGTTTAGAGTCTCTTTTTTTTTTAATTTTAATTGTTTGGAATCTCGTCGTGTTCTTCGCTAGCCTACCTTTTTTCCCATTTTTGTTCTCAATTTTCAACAACTACTTTATCTCGAGGCTGCGAATCACATTGAAACTTTTTCTTTTAAAAGAAAAATAGATCATAGTGGGACCCCTTTATATACGGTGCTCAAAGCTTATTTACTCGCCATTGCGTGGAAAACCAAATATTGTTTACCACGATGTCCAATAACGAGCTTGAAGGCAAAGTAGCCATCATCACAGGCGGAGCAAGCGGTATCGGCAAAGCCACCGCCTGTCTTTTTACGGATCACGGTGCCCGTATGGTGGTGATCGCTGACATCCAAGATGAACAAGGCCGGGAATTAGCCTCATCAATCGGTTCCCAAAAGTGCAGCTATATTCACTGTGATGTCACCGATGAAGCGCAAGTCAAAGCTATGGTGGAGTGGACGGTCCAAAATCATGGGCAGCTTGACATCATGTTTAGCAACGCTGGGATAATTCGTTCCAACAAAGGCACCTCCGATCAAGCCGTTCTTGATCTAGACCTCGCAGCTTTTGATCACATATTCGCGGTCAACGTCCGCGGCATGGCTGCGTGTGTTAAACACGCAGCACGTGCCATGGTTGAGCAGCGTGTAAGAGGGAGTATCATCTGCACGGCTAGTGTGGCGGCGATAAAGACACTGATTACATCATGTCAAAGCACGCGGTGTTGGGATTGGTAAGGTCAGCGAGCAAGCAGCTGGGAGTTCATGGGATTAGGGTAAACAGCGTGTCGCCCCACGGGGTGGCAACCCCATTTACGTGTTCGGCGATGGGAATGGAAGCACATGCAGTAGAAGAGGTTTTTGAGTCGGAAACTAAATTGAAAGGGGTGGTTCTAAAGGAGAAGCATGTGGCTGATGCTGTCCTGTTTCTAGCATCCCAAAGTTCCGAGCTTATCAGCGGTCATGACCTTGTGGTGGATGCTGGGTTTCTGGGCAAATAGTTAAATGTCTGGTGGTGTGTTTGGATGCTTATGTCAGAAAGTGTGCTATCCGTAACTGTTGCCACGAGAATGTATGTGCCCTCTCTGTCCACTTTTTCTGTCATCGCATTTGCACTTGTGCTTTTAAATTTTATCGAATAATAAAGTGGATGTCTTTGAAAAATAAAAATGCTGAAGATAGATTTCTTAATCCTTCAGATCAATTTATGCCCTACGGTTATTTTTCATTTAAAAAAGATGTGCAGTGATTATTAATCTGGGAGATCATAAATTAATTTTTTGTTTGTATAGTATAAAATATAAAAATTTGCCGATGATGCCTTGGCTCAATGACAAGAAAGAGGCTTTGGGATTTTTGAGATCCCATATTCGAGTCTCACAAAGTGTAAGTTTGATATTTAATTTGTTATTATTATTTGTAGTTTGTTATTTATAGTTTGTTATTGCTCTTTGTATTTACCATTTCATCAAGTTACCGGTCCATTGAATATTCTATGTTGATTATGATTGTAACTTTGAATAAAATTGTACTATTCAAAAAAAATAAAAATTTTTATAATTTAAAATTTACATTGACATGTTGTACAAAATTTTTTATAATTTTTATTATATTCATATATATTTTTCTTAAATTTTAATTTATATCATTTTTAAATCGTGTTATTTTTTAGAAAGAAAAAATTACTGATTCATATATATATATATATATATATATATATATATATATATATATTATATTCATATATATATGTTTCTTTAAATTTTAATTTATATTATTTTTAAATTGTGTTATTTTATAGAGAGAAGAAATTATTGATTTTCGTCTCTTTAAAAAATGAACATAATGATGAACATAAATAAGGAAGGTGATTGTGATTTTAAAATTTAGGCGTGGTATGATCATTATGCTTTTTTACGTAAATGAAAGAATTTTTATTCGTTTTATAATTTAAGATTAATTATGTTTAGATTAGAAGTGATAAATAGTAAAATTCTTTCAATAGTAATGATTCCAAAATTTAAATCATATCCAAATGCTTAAAAAATTTATTTTTATTTTCTTCAATTACTTGTTAGTGTATGATTACTATGGTTTTAAAAAGTGTTTCGACTCTCTAGATATATGCGGATTTTTTGCCATCTTTGAGAAAAAATTGCATTCTTGAACAATTTTTATCACTATGCAATCAATGCTGTAAGCAATCAACACTAAAATGATAATAGATCATGTTTGTTCAATTATTTTTCAAAACCCGTTATCGCTTCTTAACCCTCTTTATCAAAATAACTCACAAAGAGTCACTCTATTATTAATTATGCATTGAGAAGACAATTTAGAAATTGATGACTCCAAGGAGTCGAACGTTCAATAATATATTATTACTTATGTTTAATTTATACTTTTTTTTACATATATCACAGGTATCTTCATCCGTTTTAACGATATGAGATTAATCTTGTTCGGGGTTTAGTCACAGTTAAGACTCTTCACCACTCCCCAAAGATATGTTTAGTGAGAGTCGAACATTTTATTACTTATGTTTAATTTATACTTGAATGTTTGAATTTTCCTTTTTGTGATAAATTAAAATAAATCCTTTTTTTTTTAAATCATAAAAAATACTTTCATTAACCAATAGACATTGTATCTGCAGTTACACTATGATCAAGAAACTCTGGATATTCTTCTAACCAAATAACACTACTCTCATCTAGCTCTAAACCTTTTTTTAGCTAAAATGTTAGCTATCTCATTTCCACTCTTTCTTACATGCTGGACCTGACATCTTCTAAGCAACATGGTTAAACTTTTAACTTCAGCAATAAGTGGCCTCATTGGTGATAGATCAATCGTACTTTTTTTGATCCTTTTAATAAATGTTGGTGCATCACCCTCAAGTATGATGTCGCCAAAGCCCAACTTCTTAGCAAATTCCAGAGCCCTCTTAGCAGCCTAAACCTCATCGATATAGGACTTCGTAACCCATTGTAGGCTGGCCATCAACGCAACCAATACCATATCGCTATGATCCCGGATGACAACTCCCACACCAGCTTGTCTCTCTTGGAAATTTAGAGCCTCATCAAAATTAGCCTTCAAAAGACCCAAATCTGGAGCATGACAACCAGAGCCTAAAACTCTATTTTCCTTGACGTGCCTGTGTTGTGCATTGTTAAATTCCTCTTGACACTTCATTGTAAAACCGACCACCACAGCTACATCTTTTCTTTGCTCTCCATGGACTTCATTATTACGATCGGTCCATATAACCTAGCCAGCTATCATCAAGAGTTGAAACCTCTCTAGAGTTGACGTTTCTGCCACATTTTTAACCCCTTCAATTACCTCATCAGCCCCGCCTGAAGTACTGGACCAATCAAAACCGAGCTGTTGTCAAATTGTGTGAGCACAGGGACAATCTCTTACCGCATGTAGACTGGTTTCTATTGCCCCCTTACACCTCATACACATTACATCCACTGGTACTCCTCTCCTGTACAAATTATTGAAAGCAGGCAAAGCATTATGGATTAGTTTCCACTGAAAAATCTTAATTTTTTTTGGCAACGGAGTTGACCACGCACGACTACACATTCCTCTGTTTCGTCTTTGTTCCTCTTCAACGCTGACTTCATCTGCCAGACCCTGAAACTCCAATTGGTACATTAGTTTATACCCACTTTTAACAGTATACTCACCATAGTTTTCGAACCTGCTAAGGGGTATAGTCATGATTGTTGTAGCCTCTTCCGAAGTGAATCTAGGTTGGAGTTCTTCCCATTTCCAACAACCCCTTCCCTGATCTATTAAACAGGCCACCTTCTCGTTTAAATCCCACTATCCACTAGTAGATTGAGGCCTGAAAGTGTCATTACAGGGAAGCCACCTATCTATCTAGATGTTAACCGATTCTCCATCCCCTATCCTCCAACGTAAGCCTTTTTCTAATAGAGCCTTTACAGACCATATGCTTCGCCATGTTGCTGAAGGTTAGCCTCCCAGCCGAGAATTCATGAAGTCACCTTCTGGAAAATACTTTGCTCTTAGAATTTGGTAAGCTAGTGTATCAGTTCTTACGATTAGCCTCCAACCTTGCTTTGCAAGCATAGCCTTATTGAAACAATTCATTTCCTTAAAGCCTATGCCACCCTTTTGTTTGTTGCTACACTGTGTTTTCCAGGACACCCAATATATACTTGTTTTTTTAACATCATTCTTCCACCAATAGTTTCTCACCATAGCATTCATTTGATCACAAATCCCTCTAGGTAGTAAAAAGCAACTCATAGAATATGTAGGCATAGTTTGAAGAACTGATTTAATTAGCAGCTCCTTACCCCCTTGCGATAACATTCTTGAGCAGTATCTGTTCATCTTTGCAGCCATCCGATCCATTAGTTCTTTAAACACTCTCTGTCTATTCTTGCCAATCAAAGTAGGTAAGCCCAAATAATTCTCCACATTCAACTCTGCCCGTATACCAAAAAAATCCTGAATTTCTTTTGGCCTCAATCATATTACTGCCAAAGAATAGAGCTGACTTATCAAAGTTTATCATCTGGCCCGAGCATTCTTCATATGTCTTTAGCAAGTCCCTCACCCTCCTGCATTTGTCCAAATTTGCTTTTGCAAATAAGAGACTGTTATCAGCAAAGAATAGATGATTTACTCTAGGACTAGTTCGACTAGTTCTGACTCCACTTAGCAGCCTGTTATGCTGGCAAGAATTCAGCATAGCTGAAAGACCTTCTGTGCAAATCAAATAAAGATTAGGCGAAAGAGGGTCTCCTTGACGGAGCCCTCTCTCTGGATGAAACCAATCAATAACAGTACCGTTGATGATTATAGTTAATATCAAACAAAGAATGAAAACCCAATTTAGCCATCATTGATCGTAGAAAGTCTCATCCCACTCTATTGTAAGCTTTACTCGTATCAAACTTAAGTCTAAAAAAACCGTCTCTCTACCTGTTTTTTTATCCCCAATAATTCAAATGCCACTAAACATTATCCGATATCAATCTACCTGGTACAAAAGCATTTTGTGATTTACTTATGCAACTTGAGAGAATCAATTTAAACCTATTAGCCAACACCTCTGATATGATTCTATAAATGACATTACAGAGACTTATTTTCGATATAAGAAACACGTGTATAGTTAATATAAGACAAATCTCTATTTCCATTTAGGCATTCTAAACAAAAGGTGACAACATCCCTTCCTACCACATGCCAATATTTTTGGTAGAATAAAGCTGACATACCATCATGTCCTGGTGATTTTGTCGGGTGCATTTGCTTAAGAGCATTATGAATCTCCTCCGCCGTGAATTCCGCAAGCAGGAGTTGGTTCATCTCTTCTGACACTCAAGGTTCGACTACTGCAAGTATATCATCAAAATTGATAAATTTTGAGACTGAAAAGTAGATTTAAAGTAGTCAGTGACAATATTATAAATCTCCTCCTCCTCTCCTTTCCACATCCGATTGTGATCCTCCAGTCCCCTAATTAAATTTCTTCTTCTCCGAATAGAGGCTTGGGCATGAAAAAATTTTCTATTCTAATCACCTTCACGCATCCAATTAACTCCAGCTCTATGTAACCAAAACAATTCCTCCCTCTCAAGCCACTCATTCAGCTCGGTTCTAATTTCATGCAACCTCTACAAACTTTCAGTCGTTAGATTCTGTGCTCTCCAATATTGCAATTGAGCATTCCAAGATTCCGAGCTTGTCAATGGACATGACACATGGTGTTGGATGCTGGTTTTCTGGCCTAATGAAGAGATGTCTGGTTGAAAGGTTTGGATTGTTATCTAAAACATGTAACTTTGCCTGTTCATTGCACATGTGCACTTTCTATCTACTAAATGAGGTGGATGGATGGCTTTTTAAATCGACTTGTAAATATCGTCAAAATTAAAGTTTCACAAAAAATCAGATATGTCATATCTCATTAGTTATGAGATAATTTTCGTTCATATTATGTGGTTAGCGTTGATTCAAAGAAATTTGACTTAATGAGTATTCGAACACGGAACCTCACACTATAGATTATCCTCATTCAGAAACTCAGCGAGACCTTACACCACTAAGCTAGCCCTTTGGATTAAAAATCTTATATTAGGTTGTGGTTTTTTAGGCGCAAGTGAAAAAAATTTATTTGAGATTCATATCACTTTTATAAAAGAGAAAATAATACTGATTAATTTGCGCATTATTTCAAAATTAGTCAAAAAAATAAAGATGTTAGAATCAAGTAGTTTTTAATCTCATGTTTTATAAAATTTAATTTATGAAAGAATTTATAATAATAATGATACAAGTTAAAAATAGAATCTAATATATATATATATAGATAGATAGATACTCACATACACACACATATTACAGAATACAAGATTAATTGATAAAGCGTGCTGAGCGGTCTCTCATTCGGATAGCTTCTCTTAATGACACACAAACTAACACCATATGAGCCAATTCTAAATTATCTAAGTTAATATCTTTAAATACATTTCACATTCATAAGTGTTCTCTATCTTAATCCATTTTGGTTTACAAATTAAAGCTATTCGTGATATTGTAATAATTAAGTTTATATATCCATTTAATCAATTTTTTTTAATAAAACTAGTGTCATAGTTAACTTTCTTTATCCATGGGAATATAACCATTTTAACTCATTTTTTTGGTTACACATCTTAACTCATTTTTATATTTATATGATATTAATCTCTTAAGAAAAATTGTAGTAGTGTTCATCTTGATCCATTTTTTCAATTTTTATTATTTTTTAAAACGGATAAGATTTAACTATTTTTTTAAAAAATTATTATGATAATTTTTTTCTATTGCTTCAGCTAAGCAAGATAATGCCACTTTGATTTCAATTCATAATTTGAATTTTTTAAGTTGATATTCGTCAATCTCATCTAACTATTTGTTCCTAATTTTATTTTAAATTTCGTACTTTTTTTGTAAGTTCTTATTTTGGCAATAATTACAATAATTTTTTTCTTGTGAGACTTGCTGAAAAATAAATTTTATCTATTTATTTATCGAAGAAGCTTTGTATGCATCAACTGTCAAATGCAAGAACGTGCTTACAACCAAGTAGAATTCCACATGCTACCTAAAGATTAATGTAAAAAAAAATACAACCAAAAAAAGACCTTAAAAAGGTAACTAAAGCATTTTACAGCAGTGTGATATCAACATTTGTTGATTTCTCCATTGATCTTTTATGTTGATTTCTCTCCATTCTTTTATTCTTTTTTAGTAGTGATCACTCGCATTTTCTTTTCCTAAGAATTCAACCTTATTTTGGAATTAACAAAACCATTTTCTTTTCTCTTTTTTTTTTCCTTTTGGTTACAAGGAAAATATTTGATAATTGAGAATGGATGAAGAAATGTTTTGGTTCAAACCCAAACCTTATAATATGCAATAACTCTACTTTAATCACTGAGTTAAAAAATTGTTAGCAACAAAACCATTTTCTAAAAAGACGTTTGGTGGCTTTTAAGACAATGTCAAATTAAATATAAAACTTAACATCTTTTCAAAAATAATTCTTATAATTTTATTTGTAAAATTTGATTTATTACATTTAACAAATTAGCTTATTGTCTATCCTTAATTAATATATTTTATATACTTTGAATATGTCGATGATTAAATAATATTAATTTATGTGTTTACATAAATTAAAATAAATAAAATCAATTTGTGCATTGCATGATATAAAAACTAGTTTATTATAAAATAAAAAAAGTCAATTTTGACAATTTAATTAATTAATAAGTTTAGTTAGCATAAGTGAAAAAAAAAGTTTGTTTGAGATTGATATAATAATAATCTAATATATATATAAAAGCCAAAGCATTTGACTACAAGTAGAACATCCTATGTGGATAGTCTAAAAAGTTGATGCATGTAATATGTTAAAATAAAAAAAAATAATACTTTTTTCCAATTTTTTTATAGATAGGAATCTATATATATTAAAATTTCAAAATAAATTAATTATTTTTTAAATCAATTACTTATTTCAATTTCTAAAAGACAAACATATATATTTTTATATATTTTAAAAATTAAAAAAATCTCATTGTTGACACCTAATTTTGTCCCATTTTTTATTATATATATGTTTGTATTTATTTTTATTATTTGGTTTGTTATTGTTTATATTATTTTGATTATTATTATTATTATTATTATTATTATTATTATTATTATTATTATTATTATTATTATTATTATTATTATTATTATTATTATTATTATTATTATTATTATTATTATTATTATTATTATTAGTTTGTTTTTGTCTATCATCTACTTGCCGCCAACCTCCTTAGACTATCCATCAGTCCCATTATCACATTAAATGCTTCGGATTCTCCAAATTTGCCGGCCAGACCCACTGCCCCAGCCGCCGACGGTTCTAACCCTTCCCCCTAAGTCTCGACTGCCACCCAAAATTCATCTTCCCAAGCAAACCATCCCATCCTGACACTGCCTTGGAGATCTGGAAAACAATAGGAAGAACCCGGATTGGATCTAACCCTGGGGATCAAAGGTTGATCCTAAACTCGTTTAAAAGGTCTAGATTTTCCTCAGAGAGGGACTTCTTAGAGAAAAAAGAGAGCAGAGACCCAAAAAACACAAAAACACTAACCCTCAACCATTCGACCACCACCAACCGACAACCCCAAAACACCATTCATCACCACCAGGCAACGCCACACAACCCCAAAGCCTTCAACCACCAATACTGAAGGAAACCAAACCCCAACCCAGATCCAGAAACCTCTAATTCGAGAACCTCGAGCCTAACCTTAGACCTAAATCTCCATCAACCTGTAAAAAAAAGAGAGAAAGCAAACCAAACAATGGCAACCACAAAGAGAACCACAACCAGATCCAAACAGATTTGAAAACAAAACACAAAAAAAGAGGGAAAAGCTTTCGGAGATAGTCAGATCCGTGAAGTTGGGAGTGTTTTTGGGCTAAACAGGGCTCGGATCGGAGTAAAAGAAGGGGAGTGGAGTGTTTTAAGGCTATCGGGAAAACCACTGGTGACCGACGAAAGGTGGCGCACGGCGGCCGGCAGTCGCTTGGAGAAGGAGAGGCTGAGAGGATTTTGAGGTTTTTGAGTTTTTTTTGGGAGAAATCGGATGAAAATGAGTTTGAAAAAAAAAAGATTCCCTTTTATAGCTGAGGAAAAAAGAAGAATAAAGGAGGCGACCCACGTGCGGACTCGACCCAACCGAAATCCGCTAGCTCGCTCGCTCGCCCATGGAAGGAGAAGCAGGATCCGCGTGGTGCTCCCACTAAACGCGACCAATATCCGTGAGCTCGTCCGCCCGTGGGAAGAGAAGCAGGATCCGCGAGCTCGCCCGCCCTAGGAGAAATAGGATCCGTGTGTTGCTCCCACTAGACACGATCGAGATCCACGTGTTCGCCCGCCCGAGTCTAGGGGAGATCCGCGTGCTCTCCCGTTCAAGGAGTTCGCCCGCCCGAGGATGGTATATTTCCTTTTTCGTTTTATTCATTCATTCATTTGTTTTATAGAAATATTTGTTTAGGCATTTTTAATGTATTATCATGACAAAAATAATAAGTAAACAAATAAATAGAATAATATAATAAACAAAATATAATAAAATAAGTGTGAAATCCCGATGATAAGTCTTCGTAGAACTCGCAAGTAGCGATTCTTCGAAAAACTTTAGGTGAGAGGAATTATACCGAATGTTACCAGAGTATTGGGATATTCGATATTATTTCTCAATATTCAATTTCATGCTTATTTTTAAAGATATGTGTAATAATAAAAATATAAAAATAACAAATCAATAAAAATAATTAAAATCAATGGAATTCTTCCAATGATGGGATGTCATGAAACTCACAAGTAGTGATTTCTTGACTGATCCCTAGGTTAGAGGAATTAACTAAATGTTACCAGAGTATTGGGATATTTAGCCAAATTTCTCAATATCAAGACTTTCTAATAAATATCAAAATATAAAGTTCTTTTCATAATCCCATATGCATCATATACCATATGCTAGCATCATATTTATAAATATTAAAATCAATGGAATTCTTCCAATGATGGGATGTCATGAAACTCACAAGTAGTGATTTCTTGACTGATCCCTAGGTGAGATGAATTAACTAAATGTTACCAGAGTATTGGGATATTTAGCCAAATTTCTCAATACCAAGAGTTTCATTAATAAAATCAAAATAAATAAAATTCCTTTTAAATTTCATATGCATCATACGTTTTTATCAATACTATATGTGTACACGATCAATTATAAAATAGCGTGAGCCCCACTGAGGATGAGATTCTATAGAACTCACAAGTAGTGATTCTTAAGAAATCTCTAGGTAAAGAAAATTATTTCAAATGTTACCCGAGCATTGGGATATTTGATTTAATTTTTCAATAAACGGTGTTCATGTTGGTTTTCATAATGAAGTTTTTTAAAACATTTATAATAGTAATTTTTTAAGCAAATGCACAAATTTTTACATATATAATAAACGGATTAAGCTTAAGCCAAGACTGTTTTGTTAAAACTAAAGGATACCATGTGATTAGGATGGTACCGTTTTCTAACGGGCGATGTGAGGGTGCTAATCCTTCCTCACACGTAACCGTACCCCCAAACCCAAGTTTTGTTTTCGCATACCAAAAATTGTCTTTTTAAGAAAACTTAATTAATTTTGAGATTTTGTTAAAAAGATAAATATTTTAGGTGACCAATCACACCTAACAAAAAAGATTGGTGGCGACTCCCTTTGTTTTTAGATGTTTTCAAAATCGTCGAGCACGAAACTGTTATGACAGCTTGGCGACTCCACTGGGGACGCTAAGAGGGTCAAACCATTGAATAACCATATGGTATCTTAAATTTTAATTTGATAGTCTTGGTTGGCATTTAATTTAATCTTCTTTTTAAAAAAAGGGTAAAATAGAAATAAATTCTACATAGAACTCAAAATAAATAAATAAAAAAAGCTTCATTTCATCCATTTTGATCATTTGATTCATTACATTCTTTATGTATGAGATTGTTGTTGAATAAATAAAGTAGAACATATACTCATTTACTGTTGCATACATCTATACATTCACATGCATGAGCCCTACGCCCGGGTTCTGTCCTTTTTAGGAGGGGGTAAAGTAGCTATGCTCTCGTGAGGCAATCACCTCCGCAATGGCAAGTGCAATACTCCCACTCAGATCTGTTCCTTACTAGTCCAGTGTGAACGACAGTATGGAATGATTTGGGAACCTTGTAGATATATGAAACCTTAAACCAGCATATAGTATGTTGTGAGGAGACCAGCCTAAGTTAGAGCCATTCCTTCCCTTTTATAAGAGTGACCTTTGATAGGACATAAATAAGCATCACATCCTTTATCTGCTTTTATTTCAATGTTTATATTGTTTATACACATACTGATTTGTATTTGTTTTTCTGTTCTTTTTGCTTGAATCTTTTGCATCGCATAGTCACATAAAGGGGTATTTTAACCATGGCTCTCTTTTCAACGAGGAATTTTTCACTGAATCCATAGAAAGGCTAGCTTGTTCGTCATCTGTGAACGTTCCATGTTGTTGGCTCTATAGGCTATACCGAGAGGGGGGGTGAATCGGTTTTTCACTAATCTTAAGCTCGTTTTTCGGTTTCTCTAAATTCTCTAGCCTATATAAATATTTTCTAAGTTCTCTAGGCTATTCAATCATGCAATTCAAATTCAATACAATGAGCACAAATATAATTGCAAGAAAGTAAAGAGAGTAGGGAAAGAGAGATTTACACAATCGATTTATAGAGGTTCGGCTACCTTGCCTACGTCCTCTACCTTGAGACGCTCCCAAGGATTTTCCCCAAATTCACTATACTTGAATTTGTCTTTACAATCCCTCTTTTTAAAGGCTCAAGATAAACCTCTCTCTTTTTCTAGGCTCAAGAGAAACCTCTTCTCCCTCTTTTTCTAGGCTAAAGAGAAACCTCCCTCTTTTTCTTAGGCTAAAGAGAAACCTCCCCTTTTACAAGGAATGAATTGGTTTACAAGAGAAGTAATCAAAGAAGGCCTCTAGATAGGCAAGTGATTACAAAGATTAAGCACAAGTAAAAACCTATACAAGATTTGTGCTAAGCATTACAAGGAATAAGAGAATGATAGATGATGGAAACTTTGTAGCTCTTGATTTGTTGTTTGAGGCTTGTAGATTTGAGGAATATGAGATTTGAAGTTGCTGAGTGGTTCCTCTTGCTTTCTTTAGCTTCTAAGCCTCTATTTATAGTCCCTTGGATGTATTCTAGCCGTTGGGTGGAGCCAAATCTCGGATATTACCGTTGTCTCACAAAAACTAGCCGTTATAGGCTATTTTCGAGCAAAGGGATCGATCCCTTTCCATAGGGGATCGATCCCTTTTGTCCAGAATCTTGATTCTGGGCTTCAGGGACCTTTTCTAGCTGTTGGGAGCTTACTGCCAAAAGGGGATCGATCCCTTCCCTTAGGGGATCAATCCCTTCTCTCCAGAAGGTGATTTCCTGCACTTTTTGAGTTAGAAATGATGTGGTCTTTGATCCTAATCCAACCCAAAACATTTTGGCATTTTTATGGGAGTTTTTCTTGACTTTCTCAAATGGAAACATGGTCTAAAAATTCATCAAGTGATTTTCTAAAATATTCAAAACATTTACAAAGTATTAAGACCAATAAGAGTATGCATCATTAAATCATGGTCTTAATGTTTGATATGATCACTTGAAATGTATTGAGAAAATCATGTGTGATAAGGCAAATTTACAATATGAATTAAAGCATTAAAGCTTACTTAAGTTTTTATCATTTCAAAATACATATGTCAATTTAAAGCTAACACATGTGATTCCTACCGAGAGGTAAAAATTTGGTCTGAAAAGGTTCAACAAGTAAAAGGGGATTGCTTGACTGGGAATTTCATGTCCTCGATCCCATAAGAAGTGAATCTAAACCTCCAGCAAAATAATCTAATAGATTTAGCCAACTTATGGGATTAAATCAGTGAAGAAGAGAAGAAGGATTTCCATGAAAAATATGGCCAAATAGAGTCTTTGATTGCTGTAAAAGTTGAAGAACCACTTATCAGAGCTGCTATTCAATTTTGGACCCCTCCCATAGGTGCTTCTCTTTCAATGGAATGGACTTGACACCCACAGTAGAGGAGTACTCCGTCCTGTTAGATATTGACTTGAAAAGTTCGGATAAAATCTATGTTCGAAAGCCAAAATCCGGATACTGCAAAAAGCTAGCCAAACTTATGGGAGTAAGACCGAAAGACATAGACTCCCATAAAAAGGAGAAGGGATCCAATGTTTGTATGCCGTGGGATTTTCTTCGTGAATTCATCAAGGGACATCTTAGTGATCAGCAAGGGTTGGCGGGTTTTGCTTTAGCGATATATGGTTTGGTTATCTTCCCAAAAGTGTTAGGGCACATTGAAGTAGCAGTGATAGACTTTTTTGAGCAAATTGAGAATAATGGGAATCCGTCACCTGCCATACTAGCCGAAACCTTCAGGTCATTGAATTACTGTAGGAGGAATGGAGAAGGACGATTTGTGGGATGTGCACAGTTGCTACATGTTTGGGCCAAAAGTCATTTTAAATGTGAGGAAAAGGCTTTCAAGAGAACTTTCCTAATCATCGTGCTCCAGTTGAAGAGTTTTGCAACAGTAAGTGGCCAAAACTAAAGAGTAAGGAAGAATGGGTGGATTTTTTTGCAAAGACTTGGAGAAAAACAGATTGTATGGATGACGCCTTGGATGCCTCATGTACCGGTCTTATATCAATGTGGAGAAGAATCGTGGGTGCAACTTCTTGGACCATGGGGAGTGGTGAGCTACGCACCACTTATGGTGCTAAGACAGTATGGAGCTAAACAGTTTATTCCACTAACACATGGGCTTAGTGATTTGGAATTTTCTTATGGTGAGCCAAAGGCAATGAAAAAGGGAGAGCAAGTGGTTCGATCATGGAAACAAGCACGAAGAATCAACCTTGGACCTCTCTCTGATAAAGCTACCCCGGAATACTTGATGTGGAGGACAAAGCAAGCAAGGGAGGTAGCTTTTCTCCTAAGAGAATGCAGCATGCCTTTAGAACCAGAAGTAGAAGTATCCGAGGCCGAGACCGCTAGGCAGCAATTCAAGATAGAAGAGGAAAGGTGGAAACAAGAGAATTTGAGGCTTCAGAAAGAGATGGAACAGCTCAGGTATGAGGCAGAAATACGAGAAGCCAAGCTCAAGAAGGTCCAAAAAGAACACAACGTCACCAACAAGGATCTCAGAAGTTTGCACCTAGAGAACAAGAAATTAAGATCTGAAATGAGGATTGGAGGAATTATGCAAAATTCAAGTGAAAGAAAAAGGGAATTAGAAGACTTGCACAAAAGGGCAGAACACTGGGCACACAAAGCGAAGAAAAGTGAAGAAGAAGTTGTCTGTTTGTCCCAAGAACGACAAAATTGGGAAGGCATGTACTCAGCAAGTGCAAGGAAGTTAGCCCAATGCCAGAAAGAGAACGAGGAACTAAAAGAGAAGTTGAAAAAAGGAAAGCAAGTCGAGATAGATGATGAAAAAGCTACATTGCAACAAAAGGTTCAAATGTTAGAGGAGCAGTTACAGGAACATAAGAACCACATTAAAGTGATAATAGAAGATTGGGAACAAAGTGAAAACAACTGGAGTTATGGATATGACTTGGCACAAGATGCAAGCATGACGTGGAGATTGGGAAGTCTGGGGAGATAGCAATATATAGAGCATTTAGCCACTCAAGTTTGCAAAGCCGTAACAAAGGCGAGGGAGATGGTTGATAAAGTCGAAGCTTTGAGACAAGAAATCCTCCTAACAGAAAAATACGGGCAAAGGCTGCTGAACTTTTTAGATGAGGCTAAGGATCAATATCAGCAAGTTAGTCGTTTTTATGGATATAATCAGAATATGATTGGAATGTAACAAATGACTTGTTGAATGAATGAAAGTTCCCTTTTGTTGAAATTGTTATGGCTTAAATATCCCTCAAAGTATCATTCATTTTGCATCACATTCATTCATCACGTTCATTCATTTATTCAGATGGTTTAAATAAAACATAATATTTCAAAGTTGCATCATATAGTAATTAGCTTCTTATTGTGGTAATCAAGATTCAAGGATAACTCCAACATCCAAGATTTCAGCCCAAATTCCCAAACACTCATACAATACCCAGTCATGTTCAAGAGCAATGGAGGAAGAACATGATAATAGGATGGATAGAATGGAGAAAGCACAAGAAGAAATCCGAGGACAGTTGGCCGCTTTGATGGAAATGATGACAAGGACGAACCGTGAAAAAGAAGTGGCTAGAGAAACACCTAACCCAGGGACTGATCAGCCTCGGGAAGATGACAATCCTCAATACCGTCCAAGATTTACCCCACTTTATGCCCAATCCTCACAAGGTATACCTCCACCTCCACTTTATGCCCAATCCTCACAAGGCATACCTCCACCTCCACCTTATGCCCAATCTTCACAAGGCATACCTCCACCTCCTCCACAGCCTATGGGAAACTACGCCAACATGTATCCGGGAGCACCGTACGCCTTAACACAACCTCATATCACCGTGCCGATACCTTCCGCTCAAGGGACAAAACCTGCAGATCCAATTCAAGTCCCTGACTTAGATGATCCAAGAGAGTAAGAGAAATTAAGGGGTAGCGTGTCAGAGGTAAAAGGCGATTCAAACTCTAAAAAGTTTAGGATTATAGAGGAAAGGTTACGAGCCATCGAAGGCTGTAATTTCTATGGGTTAGTGGATGCAATGGGATTGTGCTTAGTTCCGGATGTGGTAATCCCTCCAAAGTTTAAGACTCTTGAGTTCGAGAAGTATGATGGGACCAAGTGCCCCATTACTCATGTGACAATGTACTGTCGCAAAATGGCCGCTTATAACCACGATGACAAGCTGTTGATACATGTATTCCAAGACAGCCTCACGAGGTCCGCTGCTAGGTGGTACGTACAGCTAGATCGTACACGCATCCACAATTGGAGTGACCTAGCTAGAGCATTTATTGCTCAGTACAAACATGTCACGGATATGGCCCCAGACAGGTTGTCTCTGCAGAACATAGAAAAGAAGGCCAATGAAAGCTTCAAGGAGTATGCTTAGCGTTGGAAAGACTCGGCAGCATAAGTCCAGTCACCTTTGACTGAGAAGGAAATTACAGTGCTATTTGTCAACACTCTGAAGGCCCCCTATTATGAACGTATGATAGGGAACGCAACAAAAAATTTCGCAGACATGGTCATCACCGGTGAAATAATTGAAAATGCAATTAAGAACGGGAAGTTGGAAGGCAGTGATTCGAAGAAGGGTGGAGTGTCCAAAAAGAAAGAGGTTGAAACCCAAGCAGTCACCCATACAACACCTCAGTATAGGGGTTATGCACCTTGCCCACCTCGATTTCAACCACAACCTCAACCTTAACCATATTACCAACCCTATTTCCTGGCCTCAAACAATGTCTCTCCCGCTCCCTACCAAAGCCCGTTACAACCGCCAACTTTTCATCCAGATTTTCGTCCTCCAGCACCTTACTATACGCCAACGCCTATGGCCCAACCTTACCAACCAAACAGTAGCCCAACTGCTAACCAAAGGCCTCCCCAAAGAAATATTGAAAGGCCTCCTATTGATCCTATCCCCATGTCATACATGGACTTATTCCCACAACTAGTGAAAGGTCACATGGTCGCACCTCTTTACATAGAGCCAATGAGACCACCTTTTCCAAGATGGTATGATCCTAGTGCTCGATGTGACTATTATGGTGGAAACCCGGGTTATTCAACGGAGAATAGCACAGCTCTGAAATATAAGGTGCAAGATTTGGTTAAGTCAGGGAGGTTGACTTTTTCCAAGAAGGTGGAGCCTAGTATCAATGCTAACCCACTGCCAAGCCACAGTGGAGGATCAGTAAGTGCAGTTGAAGTTCGGGGGAAGTGTTGCATTAAGAAACACTAGAGGAGGTTAAGACTCCAATGAGCCTAGTATTCGATGTTCTAACTAAGGCCAAGATGGTTTAGCCTGCACCGTTGGAGTCGAAAGTCCATCAAGATGAATTCGGCCCCGATCAAATTTGTGAATATCACATGGGACATGTTGGCCATTCTATCCAAAATTGTCATCAATTTAGACATGTGGTCCAATCAATGATGGATTCATTTTTAATAGAGTTTTATACGGATGAAGAGGGAGATGTAGTAAGCACTACCTCAGATGAACCTTCGGGATATGATTACCCTTGGGGGAGACCACTGACGGTGTTTTACAAGGAGAAGCCCAGTCCCAAAAAGGAGGAATCTAGCCATGTCGCCCTTCCAACCATGACAATCAAAATTCCGAGCTCTTTCCCGTACAAGAGCAATAAAGCTATCCCTTGGAAGTATGAATTCAAAGCAGTGGTTGAAGGACCAAGCAACACGAACTCAGACACGCCAGATAATGCCAACATAAGTGGAATAGGGGGAATTATGTGAAGTGGGAGGTGCTATACTCCGAGGATGTTAGATAGAGCCCGAAAAGGAAAAGCAAAGGAGGGAGAAGAAGACAATCAGTGGAAAAAGAAGGAGAACAGGCCGTACGTTCCAAGCACAAAAAGGAAAGACTGCAAAAGCCAGTGTCGAATGAAGATGCAAAGGAGTTCTTAAAGTTAATCAAGCACAATGAATATAGTGTAATCGAGCAATTGAATAAGATGCCTGCTCGGATTTCACTATTATCTTTGCTGTTGAATTCAGAATCTCACCGGAACGCCTCAATGAAGGTTTTGAATCAAGCCTATGTGCCTCATGACATCCCGGTTGATAGTATGAACCAGTTAGTGGGGAACATAACAGCGGCAAACTTTATATCTTTCACCGATGATGAAATTCCGCCGGAAGGGCGAGGAAGTATTAAGGCCTTGAACATCACTACAAGCTGCAAGGGTCACACAATTGCCAAGGTTTTGATTGCTAATGGCTCATCGATCAATGTCATGCCTATGGCCATGCTAAAAAAGATGCCCGTTGACCTGTCTTACATACAACCGAGTAACATGGTTGTGAGGGCATTTGATGGTTCTAGAAGAGACGTGATAGGTGATATAGAAATCCCAATTGACATCGGGCCAGTCATTTTCAACATCCAATTCCAAGTGATGGATATTTCACCGTCATACAGTTTCTTACTGGGGAGACCATGGATCCATACGGTGGGCGCTGTTCCTTCGTCACTGCACCAGAAGGTGAAGTTTGTCGTTAGTGATAAACAAGTATCTGTTTCTGGAGAAGAAAACCTCTTGATCACCAAACCTTTGTCTGTACCTTACATCGAGGCAGCTGAAGAAGCGTTGGAATGCTCTTTTAGGGCCTTCGAAATCGTAAACACAGCATACGTGGGGGAAGGATAAAGAATACCCACCCCGGTTGTCAATCACTACTGAGATGATTGTTAAACAGACACTGCAAAAGGGCTGGCATGTCGAAAGAGGCTTAGGGAAAAATCTCCAATGACAAAGGAAGCCTGTGAGGATTAAGAAGAACAAAGATAGGTTCAGCCTCGGATACAAGGCCACTGGTTCAGAGAAAAAGAAGATTCTAGAAGAAAGAAGGAAGAAAAGAATAGCCCGCTTCCGAGGATACAAAGAAGAATCGGAGAAGATGGTGATACCGTACCTCTATGATACTTTTCGCTTTGGCGAATGTTATCACCCTGATTCATTAAAGGCAGTGGAAGCGGGACCTATGATAAAAGGATCCGCACGCCGGTTCCTAGTCTAAAGGGGTGCATGGAGAAATGACAGCTCTTGTTATAGAAATGATGGTGTTGTTGGGCACAAAGCTGAAAGACTGGATTGTTGAAAGGATACCTTTTATCTTTTTGTTTTTCCTTTTGTAATGTAGTAAGGTAGATTATCAACATCTCGTCTAGAGAGCTCTAGAAGATTCTTTTGTAAACTTGATCTTCATCATCATTTCAATAAATTAACAAGTTCAATGCATTTTGAGTACTCTCTTTTCATCCATCATCATTTCTATAGCTGTTCTTTCTTTTCATTCACTACAACTGGTACGAACAACCAACCATACCTGTCAAATTTTTTACTTTTTCAAGAAAATGAATAATGAATGTGAAGATAACCTTAACGGCTATCCGGGGTTTGATTTTGAAAATCCTATATACGTTGGTGAACTCGATAACAATGTAGATTCAGACGATGATGCCTTGTCTCCAGATTTATTGAAAATGATTGAGCAGGAGAAAAAAAACCTATTGAGCCTAACAAAGAAGCTATTGATGTGATCAACTTAGGGGATGATGAGAATGTCAAAGAAGTCAAAGTGGGCACAGCACTTCCATTAGTTGAGAGGCAAAGATTAGAGGAATTGCTTCGTGAATATCTGGATGTTTTTGCTTGGTCTTATCAAGACATGCCTGGGTTAAACACTGACGTTGTGGAGCACCGTTTGCCTTTGAAAACAGAATGTAATCCAGTACAACAGAAGCTTAGGCGCATGAAGCCCGAGATGTTGCTGAAGGTGAAGGAAGAAGTATTAAAGCAATTCGATGCAGGGTTCTTGAAGGTAGCCAAGTATCCGGAATGGGTGGCTAACATAGTTCCGGTACCGAAAAAAGATGGGAAAGTAAGGATGTGTGTGGATTATCGCGATCTAAACAGAGCTAGCCCTAAGGATAATTTCCCCTTGCCTCATATCGATACCCTGGTAGATAATACAGCCCAACACTACATGTTTTCGTTCATGGATGGTTTTTCAGGCTACAATCAGATTAAAATGGATGAGGATGACATAGAGAAAACCACCTTTGTGACAGTTTGGGGAACATTTTGCTACAAAGTCATGCCTTTCGGTCTAAAGAATGCCGGGGCCACGTACCAAAGGGAAATGGTAACCCTCTTTTATGACATGATGCATAAGGAGATAGAGGTGTATGTGGATGACATGATTGCCAAGTCCAGAGGAGAAGAGGATCATGTTGCCAACCTTCGAAAGTTGTTCGAAAGGCTACGGAAGTTTCAACTTAAGCTAAACACTTCCAAATGCACTTTTGGTGTTAAATAGGGAAAATTGTTAGGGTTTATAGTCAATGAAAAAGGAATCGAAGTGAACCTGGATAAAATCAGCGCGATACAAAATCTGTCGCCTCCACGCACACAGAAGGAAGTAAGAGGCTTTTTGGGAAGACTAAACTATATTTCCCGTTTCATCTCACAACTCACACTCAAATGTGATCCTATTTTTAAGTTGCTTCGGAAACAAGATCCGGGTTAATGGAATGAGGCATGCCAAGAGGCTTTTGAAAAGGTGAAAAGGTACTTATCAAATCCACCTGTTCTAGTACCACCGGTTGCGGGAAGGCCTCTGTTGTTGTACATGACCGTTAATGACCATTCTATGGGATGCGTGCTAGGCCAGCATGATGATACGGGCAAGAAAGAAAGGGTCATCTACTACTTGAGCAAGAAGTTCATTGATTACGAGGCCAAGTACACTACAATAGAAAAAATGTGTTGCGCATTGACTTGGGTTGCTCGTAGAGTGAGGTAATACATGTTGTATCATTCGAATTGGTTGATAGCTAGATTGGATCCCCTCAAGCACATCTTTGAGAAGCCGTCATTATCAGGAAGATTAGCTAGGTGGCAAGTTATGCTTTCTGAATATGACATCGTGTACGTATCTCAAAAAGCAATCAAAGGTGGGCAATCCGACTTCCTAGCAGATTGTGCTACCGATGAGTATGAGCCTATCAAGCTAGATTTTCCAAATGAAGATATAATGTCAGTCTTTCAAGTGGAGAAAGAAAAGCCCGACAGCAAACTATGGAAAATGTTCTTTGATGGCGCATCTAACGCCTTAAGACATGGGATAGGAGCAGTTTTAATATCTCCAAATGGAAAATATTACCCGTCCACAACCAGGTTAAATTTCAACTGCACTAATAACATGGTTGAATATGAAGCTTGTGCAATGGGCTTAGAAGCTGCAATTGAAAGGGGAATCAGAAACTTGGAAGTTTATGGAGATTCAGCACTAGTCATTTATCAATAACAAGGTGAATGGGAAACGAGGGATCAGAAGTTAGTTCTATATCAGAAATACATAGCTGACCTTGTACAACGATTCGATGACATTATCTTCCAACATTTATCTCGAGAAGAAAACCAGGTCTGATGCGTTGGCAACACTAGCTGCAATGTTTAAAATGAAGGTAGAAGCAGAAGTCTCGCCTATCAAACTGTGTATGAGAGGCTCTCCGATCCACTGTTCTAGCATTGAAGAGGAAGCAGACGGACAACATTGGTACTACGATGTCATGCAGTACCTTAAGAATCAACAATACCTAGAGCATGCATCGGAGAACGATAAAAAGTTCCTTAGAAGACTGGCAATGGGATTCCTTGTTGATGGAGATGTTTTGTATAAAAGGGGTCGAGATAAGATGTTGTTGAGATATAAAAGCGTCTGAAGCCAAAAGGATTCTGGAAGAGGTACACGACGAAACTTGTGGGGCACATGCAAATGGTCACTTCATGGCTAGACAAATTATGAGGGCAGGCTATTATTGGACTACACTAGAAAGAAATTGCATAGATTACGCTAGAAAATGCCACAAGTGTCAAATCTATGCTGATAAGATTCAAGTTCCTCCAAAATCACTGAACGTCATGGCACCACCGTGGCCTTTTTCTATGGGGGGATGGATGTGATTGGACCCATCTCTCCCAAGGCATCGAAGGGGCACAGATTCATTTTCGTGATGATAGATTACTTTACAAAATGGGTTGAATCTGCCTCTTATGCGAATGTGACTAAGTCTACTGTTTGTATGTTCTTAAAGAAGGAGATAATATGTCGGTACGGACTCCCAGAAAGGATCATATCAGACAACGCCCTCAACTTGAATAATGACATGATGAAGGAAGTATGTGCACAGTTTAAGATCAAGCATCACAACTCAGCCCCGTATCGCCCGAAGATGAATGGAGCCGTTGAGGCTACCAACAAGAATATTAAGAGGATTGTGGGGAAGATGACCAGCACATACAAAGACTGGCACGAGAAGCTACCATTCGCTTTGCATGCTTATAAAACGTCAGTGCGCACTTCTACTGGGGCAACCCCTTTTTCTTTGGTTTACGGCATGGAAGCAGTACTGCCTGTTGAGGTAGAAATCCCCTCCCTAAGAGTCTTAATGGAATTAGACTTGGACGAGGCTGAATGGGTTCGAAGTCGCTTTGAACAATTGAATCTTATAGAAGAGAAAAGGCTTACAGCACTATGTCATGGTCAGATGTACCAGAAGAGAATGATGCGAGCCCATGATAAAATGGTTCGACCCAAGCATTTCCATGAAGGGGAATTGGTGTTGAAAAAGATCCTCCCAAATCACCACGATAATCGAGGCAAGTGGACACCAAATTGGGAAGGATCATATGTGGTAAAAAGAGCGTTCTCAGGTGGAGCTTTGACCTTGATAAAGATGGATGGGAATGATCTGCCTAATCCAGTAAATTCCGATGCTGTGAAGAAATACTACGCTTAAAAAAATAAAAAAAAAGAGAAAAGAAAAAAATAAAAAAAGGAAAAAGAAAAAAAGGGACAAAAAGAGAAAGGAAAAAGAAAAATGAAAGGAGAATTCAAACTGAAAACCAAAAAGGGCAGTTGGATTAAAAGGGGATATCTAAGTTGAAAACCTGAAAAGGCGGCTTAGATGCGAAAAAGACCAACACCTGAAGATTGAAATCATGCGGAACATGGCATCAGCCGGATGAACTCAGCGTGACAGGGGCATCAACGGATTAGTTTATCCAAAGAAAGCACCGGTTTAGTTCGTGAAGGGTTACCTAGACATTCATTATTTGTTTTGGTCACCATTCCTTGAAATTCACCACTTGACCCTTGTGGCATTCGCTACCCAACTGTACTTTTGTCGTCATTGTTTCTTGTCAGCCCAATAACAAATGCTTTTCTTCTAAAAAATTGGTTGTTCTTTTAGTCATTCTACAACTAACCGATAAAGTGCAAGAATGCATGGCGTTTGTTAACCAAATTGAAAGGAAGATGATGATTGTCATAACGTATTAAGTTTCGGAAAACCTAATAGCTAGACACTAAAATCAAAGGGAGTCGCCACCAACCATTCTACTTAGGTGTGATTGGTCACCTATTCAAACTAAGGATAAGGCTTGATCTACGTTCAAAGATACTAGGGTTCGGGAGTACGTTTACGTGTAGGGAAGGATTAGCACCCCTACAACGCCCATCCTAAAATGGTACCAACTAGTTTTAGGTTATCTTTACAATTTGCCTTGTGTTTATATTAATTTCGATATGCTTATATATTGGGAATATTTCTAAGATTTTTCCATCAATTTGGCTCCAATCTTAAAAATCTCCCTCACCTCAAGATTTTCAAGGAGTCTCGATTGACTTTCTTGAATTCCATTGTCGGATCAATTAAATAATTTATGAAAATCCTATTCTTTCTAACTTTGGCTCTAATTTCGACTCCATATTAATTTTTATATTTTTTAATCTTATTTCATATTATATTTATCTATATATTTTATTTATTTATTTAATTTATTTAGAGAATAAATATGAATCATGGTTTATTGAAGGTTTTCTTAAAAGCATCCCATCAATTTGGCTCGGCTTAGAAAAAATCTTCTCACCTAGAAAATTTCAAGGAGTCCCAATTGACTTTCTTGAACTTTCATCATTGGCATAATCCGCATTTACTCTTTTATCTAATTAATTTTATTTCTTATGATTTTTATGCTAAGTTATTTAGTTCATTTATTTATTTGCTTATCTAAATTTATTTAAATTTATTTAATTTTAATCTTGATCTAATTTATTTTTATTTTATTTATTTCATTATTTATTTAATAAACATGAATTATATTTTATCGAAAATTCTTTCAAAAGTATCCCATCGATTTAGCTCAACTTAAGAAAGAATCATCTCACCTAGAAATATCCAAGGAGTCTCGATTGACTTTCTTGAAATTTCATCCTCGGTATAACTCATATTTATTATTATCTAGTCTTAATAATTACTAATTATTTTCAATCTAAACTATTTCATTCTATTTATTTATTTTTTCATCTAATTTATGTTCTTGTATTTATATTTATTTATCTATACTTATTTATATTTTATTCATATTTAATTTACTAAGAATAAACATGAATTATAATTTATTGAAAATTCTTTCAAAAGTATTCCATCAATTTGGCTCAACTTAAGAAAGAATCATCTCACCTAGACATTTTAAGATGTCTCAATTGACTTTCTCAAAATGTCATCATCGGTATAATTCACATTCATCTCTAGTAATTAATCAATATTTTTGTTTGCTAAGCCTTATCACTGTTTACTTTAATCTTTTATTTTATGAAGTTTTATATTTATCTTATTCTGTTTTCCTACAATTATTACCTCGAATCTAATATCCAAACAATTGATCATGCAAAAGTAATATAAATCAAGAAATAAAATTAATTATCATGCAAACAAGTTATACCACACAAATATACAAACTATAGGCAAATCCAATAAATTATCAATTCTATATACAATTTTATTAATCAAATTATCAAGCTAAGTTATTATTATCATGCAATTAATTAGATTTTATACCAAATTAATATATGAATTTTTAACTCAAATATCAATTACCTCTTTAATCATATTATTAAATTATCTAGTTAGTCAAATAGTCATGCAAACAATTAATACAAATATAATATGAAATATGACCTAAACACGTGAAGTACAAAGAAAATAAAACAATTGAATAATCAAAATACATATGAATAAGACAAGATGGTGTAAAGTTTGTCAGAGCATTACTTAATATTTTAACCTTTTGGCTTGCAAATTCAGTCCTTCAACGCCTTAAACTTCTTTTTTTTTTTTACGGCAACTTCAACGACGTGCTGCTTTCAACCAAGGCAGTGACCGGTCTGCTTTCCTCTCCTCAAGCCTCAGCAATCTCTTCTTGTAATAGTAGGACAGCCAAGCAACTGTGTGGAGCAACATGGATGCAATGATAGTAAGCAAACAGGAGAGACGAGGTAGCGATGGTACGACCGCGAAGGATATTGACAAACACTTTGCAGTGGTGCAGCTATGATCAGCAGAGCAGGGAAGAATCGGTGTGGAGAGATTCACTTGACAAGACGACCTACTTTCAATTCCTTGTCTTTCTTTTTCACGTAGATGACACCCTCCTTCTCAGGCAGTGCTTGACAATGAGCAATGACTCAACAGAAGCCGACGCAGCAACAAGGACTCGGGCAACTAAGCGAGGACGTGCTGTGCAGGGATAATAAAACTAGAGTAGTGCCTGGCTTAGCAGAAGTGGCATTGGCAAAAACAAAACCGAGCAGAGGTCTTCACACGATGATGGTGCTCTGCAGAAGTGGCGTTGGTCTCTCTTTCTCAATTTTCCTCCCTCCTTTTTTTTTTTGCCCCAAGGTTTCTAGGGTTTTTTTTTCTTATTTTCCTTTTCATTGGCTTTTATAGCATCCAAGTTTCATGGAAAGCAATCAAAAATTTATAATTGATCCCATGATCATGGGATTTTTCATTTATTTTGTTTGACTTTCTCTCTTTTTTTAAAAAAAAAAATTATTTCCATTTCATTTTTTTTTATTTTTGGTAATCAATTTTCAGATTTTATTTCACCCAATTTATTTCCTTCCTTTTGCTAATTTATTCATTGATTTAATGGCTGATTATTTTTTCTTTTATTTTTGGCAACAATATCAACTTTAGTCAATTCTTGAAGATGTGAATTTTGCATGTGCTTCACATGAGATTTGACCAAAATTGACTTGTTTCTTTTTATCATTATTTATTTTTTTGATTTTTTGATTATATATATAAAAAAATTGTTCGGACAAAATTAGGTCTCTACAATGATTAAAATGATAATCTACCTGCTAACATTACTAAAGAAAAACAAAAAAAGAAGAAAGAAGAAAAAGGGGGAGAGAAAGGAGGAAAAGAGAGAAATAAGGGAATGAAACAAAGGAAATTGAAAATTGTGACAAGTACATGTTGGGAACTAGCTCCGATTCGAAATTAGTGACAACTATTTTGTGAAACAGAGTGGAAAGATCAAAGGACACAAAAGGGACAATTCTGAGAATTTGATTACCACAATAGGAATTGCATGATTTTGTCAACAACATGCATTCTCATTTTATTCATATTAGGAGAGTTCAAGCACAAGGCTAAAAAAGTCAAAAAAAAAAGGGAAAAGATCATTAACATCATTGATAAAGAAATTTGCATTGGCATTGTTATTGCATTTGTGTTTGCATCAGTGATCATTGCATCTGCCAAGCATTGAAAAATGTGAATATAGGAGATTTTGGATTGAAAAAAAAAATTGAGGAAAATTTGTTAAAAAAAAAGAGGAGAAAAAGAAGGAAAAGAAAGAAAGAAAAGAAAAAAGGGAAAGAAAAATAGAAAAGAAAAAAGAAAAAGAGGAATTTTAAAGTTCCATCCCCTCTACTGCAAGAGGAGCACATTCTCAAAAAGAATTTTAAAGTTTCATCGCATCTGCTGCATGAGGAGCTTTCTCAGAAAGAATTTTAAAGTCTGATTGCCTTTGCTGCAAGAGGAGCACATTCTTAAAAAAATTTAAAGTTTCATCGCCTTTGCTGCAAGAGGAGCTTTCTCATAAAGAATTTTAACGTCTGATTGCCTCTGCTGCAAGAGGAGCACATTTCAGGAAGAATTTAAAGTTTCATCGCCTCTACTGCAAGAGGAGCACATTTCAGGAAGAATTTAAAGTTTCATCGCCTCTACTGCAAGAGGAGCACATTCTCAGAAAAATTTAAAGTTTCATCGCCTCTGCTATAAAAGGAGCTTTTCATGAAGAAATTTAAAGTTTCATCGCCGATGCTGCAAGAGGAGCTTTTCATGAAGAAATTTAAAGTTTCATCGCCTCTGCTGCAAGAGGAGCTTTTCATTAAGAAATTTAAAGTTTCATTGCCTCTGCTGCAAAAGCAGCACATTTTAAGAAGAATTTTAAAATCCGATTGCCTCTGTTGTAAGAGGAGCACATTTCAAAAAAAAGAAAAAAATTAAAAAAAAATGAATGAAAAAAAAAAGAGAGAAGAAGAAAGAGATTAGGTTGTAAGCCGAACAAAATTAATGTGTCTATTGTCTTTGCTCTATTCCTGATCCTCAGCAATGAGCAAAGAGGGACAGCTGTTGACACCTAATTTTGTCCCATTTTTTATTATATATATGTTTGTATTTATTTTTATTATTTGGTTTGTTATTATTTATATTATTTTTATTATTATATGTTATTATTATTATATTATTTTTATTTTTATTTTTATTTTTATTTTATTTTATTTTATTTTATTTTTATTTGTATTTTATTATTATTATTATTATTATTATTATTATTATTATTATTATTATTATTATTATTATTATTATTATTATTATTATTATTATTATTATTATTATTAGTTTGTTTTTGTCTATCATCTACTTGCCGCCAGCCTCCCTAGACTATCCATCAGTCCCATTATCACATTAAATGCTTCGGATTCTCTAGATTTGCTGGCCAGACCCACTGCCCCAGCCGCCGGCGATTCTAACCTTTCCCCCTAGGTCTCGACTGCCACCCAAAATTCATCTTCCCAAGCAAACCATCCCATCCTGACACTGCCTTGGAGATCTGGAAAACAATAAGAAGAACCCGGATTAGATCTAACCCTACGGATCAAAGGTTGATCCTAAACTCGTTTAAAAGGACTAGATTTTCTTCAAAGAGGGACTTCTTGGAGAAAAAAGAGAGCAGAGACCCAGAAAACTCAAAAACACCAACCCTTAACCATTCGACCACCACCAACCGACAACCCCAAAACACCATTCATCACCACCAGCCAACGCCACACAACCCCAAAGCCTTCAACCACCAATACCGAAGGAAACCAAACCCCAACCCAAATCCAGAAACCTCTAATCCGAGAACCTCGAGCCTAACCTTAGACCTAAATGTCCATCAACCTGCAAAAAAAAAAAAAGAGAGAAAGCAAACCAAACAATGGAAACCGCAAAGAGAACCACAACTAGATCCAAACAGATTTGAAAACAAAACACAAAAAGGAGGGAAAAGCTTTCGGAGATAGTCAGATCTGTGAAGTTGGGAGTGTTTTCGGGCTAAACGGGGCTTGGATCGGAGTAAAGGAGGGGGAGTGGAGTGTTTTAAGGCTATCGGGAAAACCATTGGCGACCGACGAACGGCGGCGCATAGCGGCCGGCAGTCGCCTGGAGAAGGAGAGGCTGAGAGGATTTTGAGGTTTTTTTTTTGGAGAAATCGAATGAAAATGAGTTTGAAAAAAAAGATTCCCTTTTATAGCTGAGGAAAAAAGAAGAATAAAGGAGGCGACCCACGTGTGGACTCGACCCAACCGAAATCCGCGAGCTCGCCCGCCCGTGGAAAGGGAAGCAGGATCTATGTGTGGACTCGACCCAACCGAAATCCGCGAGCTCGCCCCTTCCCGTGGAAGGAGAAGCAGGATCCGCGTGGTGCTCCCACTAGATGCGACCAAGATCCGCAAGCTCGCCCGCCCGTGGGAAGAGAAGCAGGATCCGCGAGCTCGCCCACCTTAGGAGAAATAGGATCCGTGTGTTGCTCCCACTAGACGCGACCGAGATCCGCTTGTTCGCCCGCTTAAGTAGCTCGCCCGCCCGAGTATAGGGAAGATCCGCGTGCTCTCCCGTTCAAAGAGTTCACCCGCCCGAGGAGGGTATATTTCCTTTTTCGTTTTATTCATTCATTATTTGTTTTATAGAAATATTTGTTTAGGCATTTTTAATGTATTATCATGACAAAAATAATAAGTAACCAAATAAATAGAATAATATAATAAACAAAATATAATAAAATAAAATAAGTGTGAAATCTCGATGATAAGTCTTCGTAGAACTCGCAAGTAGCGATTCTTCGAAAAACTTTAGGTGAGAGGAATTATACCGAATGTTACCAGAGTATTGGGATATTCGATATTATTTCTTAATATTCAATTTCATGCTTATTTTTAAAGATATGTATAATAATAAAAATATAAAAATAACAAATCAATAAAAATAATTAAAATCAATGGAATTCTTCCGATGATGGGATGTCATGAAACTCACAAGTAGTGATTTCTTGACTGATCCCTAGGTTAGAGGAATTAACTAAATGTTACCAGAGTATTGGGATATTTAGCCAAATTTCTCAATATCAAGACTTTCTAATAAATATCAAAATATAAAGTTCTTTTCATAATCCCATATGCATCATATACCATATGCTAGCATCATATTTATAAATATTAAAATCAATGGAATTCTTTCAATGATGGGATGTCATGAAACTCACAAGTAGTGATTTCTTGACTGATCTCCAGGTGAGAGGAATTAACTAAATGTTACCAGAGTATTGGGATATTTAGCCAAATTTCTCAATACCAAGAGTTTCATTAATAAAATCAAAATAAATAAAATTCCTTTTAAATTTCATATGCATCATACGTTTTTATCAATACTATATGTGTACACGACCAATTATAAAATAGCGTGAGCCCCACCGAGGATGAGATTCTATAGAACTCACAAGTAGTGATTCTTAAGAAATCTCTAGGTAAGGAAAATTATTTCAAATGTTACCAGAGTATTGGGATATTTGATTTAATTTTTCAATAAATGGTGTTCATGTTGGTTTTCATAATGAAGTTTTTTAAAACATTTATAATAGTAATTTTTTAAGCAAATGCACAAATTTTTACATATATAATAAACGGATTAAGCTTAAGCCAAGACTATTTTGTTAAAACTAAAGGATACCATGTGATTAGGATGGTACAGTTTTCTAACGGGCGTTGTGATGTTGCTAATCCTTCCTCACACGTAACCGTACCCCCAAACTCAAGTTTTGTTTTCGCAGACCAAAAATTGTCTTTTTAATAAAACTTAATTAATTTTGAGATTTTGTTAAAAAGATAAATATTTTAGGTGACCAATCACACCTAACAAAAAAGATTGGTGGCAACTCCCTTTGTTTTTAGATGTTTTCAAAATCATTGAGCACGAAACCGTTACGACACCCATATTATTTATAAATTTCTTTACTATATACATGTACTGTTACTATGTACATTATTTATAGAAATAATTAATTTTGATATAAATTTTTTATATGAATACATTTGTTTAAAGAAAAAGACAAACATATTTTATATGAATATGTGATATGTGTAGTAAGATGAATTATTTTCATCTTTAAAGTATAAAAAAAAAATCACTTAATCATTGATCAATATTATACTTATAATTTCAAAGAGATTCAGTTTTTTATAATAATCTTATATCTTATATAAAAAAATGAAAGCCAAAACTCTAAGCTAAAAATAAAATATCCCATGAAGATATCTTAACTTTTTTATATTTAAAATAATAAATTAATTATCTTTCAAAAAATAATAAATTGATTTTAATTTTTATATAATAATCCTATTCAATTAATGATTTATTTTTAAAATATTTGAAATTTAAAAAAATAGATTTCAACTATATTATCTTAATTTAAATTAAACAAAATTTATCTCAGACTTTTAAATTTTTTATCACTTATTATGTTATTTTTAAATTAAAAAAATATCCATATATTTTAATCAGAATTATCTTAAAATTTTAAATCTTTTATCAAAAACATTAAAACTAGATATTTAAGTTTATATATTTTAGTATTGAATTAAGCATCCATATCTTTTTTTCAATTTTCATTTATTCCTTTTTCAAAATTATTTGTTCAATCATTTTATTTGGAAAAAAAGCCCATATGGATTATCTATTCTACTGAAACCTGTATAATCTTAAATATTATATTTAATTATTTTGAATTGACTTGAATTTTATAAAACTTAAATAATAAATTATTTTTAGTTTTATTTCTATTAACATTTTATTTTACTTACCCTTTATGTTTGACACTATTATAAATAATTCTTTTAGAAACCCTAAAAAATAGAGTTTTTTAACACTAATTAATTTTATAAGATTAATTTAGAGTCATCTAAATTCAAATTTTAAAAATAAATCAGTCTCAAATATGCACTATTAACTAATAATCTATTAATGATTAATATAGTAAGGATTGTTTTCATTAAAATTGTAGTTATTTAATTCATTTATTAAAGATTTAAGATTTGTGATATTTAATTTTTTTATAATTTTTAATTGTTATTTGATTTTAAATTATTTTTAATTTGTATATTCTATATATGCATCAAGTTTTTAATACATTATTTAACATGTATTTCAAAATAATATTTTTATAATTCTATTATTTAAAAAATTATTATAAATTAAAATAATCACCGTGCATCACATGGATTTAAATCTAATAATGATAATAATGATGATGATTGTAGACACCAAATTTTGTCCAATCATGTGATCCAGACTCAATATAATAAGCCACAATAAGTCTAATTGGATTTTTAAAGTCCAGATTAAAATTCATGGGCTTAAAAGGCCCGAAAAGAAAGTGGGCTGATGTTTTTTTATTAGTTTTTATTATTATTACTATTATTATTATTTTTATTATTATTATGTTTTTATTTTATTTTATTTTATTTTATTTTATTTTATTTTATTTTATTTTATTTTATTTTATTTTTTCTTTCTGTTTGTTCGTTCTTTTCTTCTTTCTTTTTCAACTGCATTTAATGAAGTGAAGACCCTTATCACCGAAACCACTTGACCGGCAACTGGTTTAGGCTAAAACCGCCATTACCAGCCACCGAATTCCACAGAAAATCTACCCAAATCCACAGCAACCTACCGTCCCTGACACTCCCTACTGGTAACTGAGAGGCAAAATTCAAAAACCTAGATGTATACAGTGCTTCTGAATTTGTTTAAAAAAGACCTGAGAATTCATGCAAAAGGGGACGGGAAGAACTTAAACAGAAGGGGTTTTCTAAAAATTTTTCCACAGAAACACAGATCTGCAAAAATCCTACCCAGCCACTACCAAAACACCACCGTATCACCATCATCCCAAGACTCAGAAATACTACCCGAAACCCACCGAAATCCTAGATCCCGAAAACCACCACCACCACCGAAACCTTAGATCTAAGACCTAAATATCCATCAACCTGCAAAAAAGGAAACCAACACAGCAGCCAAAAATCACAACCAGAAATATTAAAAAAAAAAACATAAAAAAAAGGGGGAGAGGTTTCGATCTAGGCAGATCTAAGGAGTTGGGGAGTGTTTTTGGTTAAACGGGGGCCGGATCTGAGGAGAGGGAGACGAGGGGAGTGTTTTGGTGTGTCGGGATAATTTTCGACGACCGGCGTACGGCGGCGCACGACGGCCGGCAATCGCCTTGAGAAGGAGAGGTTGAGAGGATTTTGGAAAAATTTTTTGGGAAGACCGGTGAAAATGAATAAAGAAAAAAAAGTAGCCTTTTTATAGAGCAGCAAAACGCTGCGTTTTGAAGCCCTTGGACCCGCGCATTGACCCGACCCGGATCCGAGATCCGCGCAACCCGACCAGCGACCCGACTCCGCTCCGTCCCTCTCGTGACCCGCGTGCTGTACCCTACCAGCATGATCCGACTCGCTCTCGACCCGTTTCCGTGGCAGCTTGGGCCTACTGTTTGGGCTTGGTTTTGGGCTTGATCTTGGGCCATTTTGGAATGTTCATTTGGGTTTTCTACCCCAACCCATTTGGTATATATTTTTTTCTGTTTATTTATTTATTTTGTGTTTATTTAATTATTTATTCTGTTGAATATGTCATTTTGTGTAATTTTAATATATTTGCCTAACAAAAAAATGAATATTTATTTGTATATAAAATTCTTTAAGATCTAATATTTTTAAGTTTAAATATGGAATTAATCTCAATAATAAATACATAATTTTGAGATAAATAAATAAATAACTAAAATATGTAAATAAGTATATACATAAATATAGGAAATATATATAGTTTTAAAATGTATATATGAATAAATTTATAAATAAATATAGAAAATATGTATATAAATTTAGGATGTGAGTAAATATAGATATATAAAATAAATAAACAAACATATAAAATATATATAACCATATAGTTTTTTTTATATAATAAAATTGTCCTTATTAAATAATTTACTAAAAAAAGATATATTTTAAGAAACTAAAAAATGAAAAATAAAAAAATAATAATTAAAATAAAATAAAGTAAGCATGAAATCCCGATGATGGGATGTCATGAGACTCACAAGTAGTGATTTCTTGACTGATCCCTAGGTGAGAATAATCGTACTAAATGTTACCAGAGTATTGGGATATTTAGTATGATTTTCAATAATTTAAATTTTTGTTAAAAAGTAAATCAATAAGTTTTTTTAATTAATAATAAAATTGAAATTTAATAATTAAACAATGGTTCGATGATGGGATGTCATGAAACTCACAAGTAGTGATTTCTTGAGTGATCCCTAGGTGAGAAGAGTCGTACTAAATGTTACCAGAGTATTGGGATATTTAGTATGATTTTTCAATAATTTAAATTTTTATTAAAAAATAAAAATAAATAAAGAAAATCCAAAAAGGAAATTAATAATAAAAATTAAATTTAATTAAATGAAATTCGTCCGATGATGGGATGTTATGAAACTCACAAGTAGTGATTTCTTTACTGATCCCTAGGTAAGAGGAATTAGCTAAATGTTACCAGAGTATTGGAATGTTTAGCTAAATTTTTCAATATCAAGAGTTTCATTAATAAAATCAAAATAAATAAAATTTCTTTTAAATTTTATATGCATCATTTTTTATCTGTTTGCATCATGTGCATTCATAATAATTTTCGAAGCAAGTGTGAATCTTCCGATGATGAGATTCTATAGAACTCACAAGTAGTGATTCTTAAGAAATCTCTAGGTGAGGAAATTATCTGAAATGCTACCAGAGTATTGGGGTACTTCGGAATAATTTTCAATACAAAAGATTTTCATTTATTCCAAATAAAAAAAATAAAATTTAAATGTTTCAAAATTAAAAGAATAAAATTGATCGCAATAAAATAGGAATTATTTTTAAATATTAAATTAAGACCATTTCGTTAAAATCAAAGGATAACACATGATTACTATGGTACCGTTTTTTAACGGGCGTCGTGGGGGTGCTAATCCTTCCCCACGCGTAACCGTACTCCCGGACCCAACTTTGTTTTTGCAGGCCCAAATTATCTTTTTAATAAAACTTAATTAATTTTGAGATTTTGTTAAAAGGATAAATATTTTTAGGTGACCAATCACACCTAACAAAAAAGATTGCTGGCGACTTCCTTTGTTTTTATACTGTTTTTAAAATCGTCGAGCGCGAAACCGTTACGACAGCTTGGCAACTCCACTGGGGAGCTTTTTTGAGAGTCGAGCCATTTATTAATTATGTGTTATCCTAAGTTATAATTTAAAAGTCTTAATTAATATTTAAATTTAATTTCTTTAATTTTGAAATAATTAGTTGCATTTGTGTTTTAATTATGTTGATTATTTTATAGCATTCTTTTTTTGTATATATTATTCTTAATAAATTGTTGGGGTAGAATAAGGGTTATGGTTTGATAAATGTTCTCTCATACACACACTTGCACTTGCATTTGCATAACATGAGCCCTATACCCGGGTTCCGTCCTTCTTAGGAGGGAGTAGAGTACCTTTGCTCTCGTGAGGTAATCACCTCCGCAATGGCAAGTGAAATACTCCCACTCAGATCTGTTCCCTGCTAGTCCAGTGTGGACGACAGTATGGAATGATTTGGGAACCTTGTAGATATGTGAAACCTTAAACCAGCATATAGTATGATTGTGAGGAGACCAACCTAAGCTAGAGCCATTCCTTCCCTTTTATGAGAGTGACCTTTGATAGGACATAAATAAACATCACATCCTTTATCTGCGTTTATTTCCATGTTTATATTGTTTATACACATACTGATTTGTATTTGTTTTTCTGTTCTTTTTGCATGAATCTTCTTGCATCACATAGACACATAAAGGGATATTTTAACCATGGCTCTTTGCAACGAGGAATTTTTCCCTGAATCCATAGAAAGGCTAGCTTGTTCGTCATTTGTGAATGTTCCACGTGATTCCTACCGGGAGGTATGAATTTGGTCTGAAAAAGTTCAACAAGTGAAAGGAGATTACTTGACTGGGAATTTCATGTCCTCACTCCCACAAGAAAGGAATCTAAACCTCCAACAAAATAACCTAATAGATTTAGCCAACTTATGCGATCAAATCAATGAAGAAGGGAAGAAGGATTTCCATGAAAAATATGGCCAAATAGAGTCTTTGATTGTTGTAAAAGTGGAAGAACCACTGATCAGAGCAGCTATTCAGTTTTGGGATCCCTCCCATAGGTGCTTCTCTTTCAATGGAATGGACTTGACACCCACAGTAGAGGAGTACTCGGTCCTGTTAGGTATTAACCTGAAAAGTCCGAATAAAATCTATGTCCGAAAGCCAAAATCCGGATACCGCAAAAAGCTAGCCAAGCTTATGGGAGTCAGACCGGAAGACATAGACTCTCATAAAAAGGAGAAGGGATCCAATGTTTGTATGCCCTGGGATTTTCTTTATGCATTCATCAAGGGACATCTTAGTGATCAGCAAGGATTGGCGGCTTTCGCTTTAGTGATCTATAGTTTGGTTATCTTCCCTAAGGTGTTAGGGTACATTGAAGTAGCAGTGATAGACTTTTTTGAGCAAATTGAGAATAATGGGAATCCATCACCTGCCATAGCCGAAACCTTCAAGTCATTGAATTACTGTAGGAGGAATGGAGAAGGGCGATTTGTGGGATGCGCACAGTTACTGCATGTTTGGGCCAAAAGTCATTTTAAATGTGAGGAAAAGGCTTTCAAGAGAACTTTCCTACACCATCGTGCTCTAGTTAAAGAGTTCTACAACAGTAAGTGGCCAAAACCGAAGAGTAAGGAAGAATGGGTAGATTTTTTGCAAAGACTTGGGGAAAAACAGATTACATGGATGACGCCTTGGATGCCTCATGTACCGGTCTTATATCGATGCGGAGAAGAATCATGGGTGCAACTTCTGGGACCATGAGGAGTGATAAGCTATGCGCCACTTATGGTGCTAAGACAATTTGGAGCTAAACAATTCATTCCACTAACACATGGGCTTAGTGATTTGGAGTTTTCTTATGGTGAGCCAAAGGCAATGAAAAAAGGAAAGCAAGTGGTCCGATCATGGAAACAAGCACGAAGAATCAACCTTGGCCCCCTCTCTGATAAAGCTACCCCGGAATACTTGATGTGGAGGACAAAGCAAGTAAGGGAGGTAGTTTTTCTCCCAAAAGAATGCAGCATGCCTTTAGAACCAGAAGTAGGAGTATTCGAGGCCGAAATCGCTAGGCAGCAATTCAAGATAGAAGAGGAAAGGTGGAAGCAAGAAAATTTGAGGCTTCAGAAAGAGATGGAACAGCTCAGGTATGAGGCAGAAATGCGAGAAGCCAAGCTTAAGAAGGTCAAGCATGAACACCACGTCACCAATAAGGATCTCAGAAATCTGCACCTAGAGAACAAGAAGTTGAGATCCGAAATGAGGGTTGGAGGAATCATGCAAACTTCAAATGAAAGGAAAAGAGAATTAGAAGACTTGCACAAAAGGGTAGAACACTGGGCACACAAAGCCAAGAAGAGTGAAGAAGAAGTGGTCTATTTGTCCCAAGAACGACAAAATTGGGAAGGCATGTACTCAGCAAGTGCGAGGAAGTTAGCCCAATGTCAAAAAGAAAATGAGGAACTAAAGTAAAAGTTGAAACAAGTAAAGCAAGTCGAGGTAGATAATGAAAAAGTTACATTGCAGCAAAAGGTTCAAATGTTAGAAGAGCAGCTATAAGAACATAAGAACCACATCAAAGTAATAATAAAAGATTGGGAACGAAGTGAAAACAACTGGAGTTATGGATATGACATGGCACAGGATGCAAGCATGACATGGAGAGTGGGAAGCCTCGGGAGACAGCAATATATAGAGCATATGGCCACTCAAGTTTGCAAAGCTGTGACAAAGGCAAGGGAAATGGTTGATAGAGCCGAAGCATTGAGACAAGAAATCCTCCCAACAAAAAAGCACGGGCAAAGGCTGCTGAACTTTTTAGATGAAGCTAAGGATCAATATCAGCAAGTTAGTCGTTTTTATGGATTTAATCGGAATATGATTGGAATGTAACAAATGACTTGTTGAATGAATGAAAGTTCCTTTTGTTGAAATTGTTATGGCTTAAATATCCCTCAAAGTATCATTCATTTTGCATCACACTCATTCATCACATTCATTCATTCCTTCATATAGTCTACATAAAACGTAATATTTCAAAGATTGCATCATGTAGTAATTAGTTTCTTATTGTGGTAATCAAGATTCAAGGGTAGCTTCAACATTCAAGATTCCAGCCCAAATTCCCAAACACTCATACAATACCCGGTCACGCTTAAGAGCAACGGAGAAAGAACATGGTAATAGGATGGATAGGATGGAGAAAGCGCAAGAAGAAATCCGAGGGCAGTTAGCCGCTTTAATGGAAATGATGACAAGGATGAACCGAGAGAAAGAAGTGGCTAGAGAAACACCTAACCCAGGGACAGATCAGCCCCGGGAAGATGATGATCCCCAATACCCTCCAGGATTTACCCCATTTCATGCCCAATCCTCACAAGGCATTCCTCTACCTTATGTCCAATCCTCACAAGGCATACCTCCACCCCCACCTCCTCCACAGCCTATGGGCAACTACGCTTATATGTATCCGGGAGCACCGAGCACCTCAGCACAACCTCATATCACAGTGCCTATACCTCCCACTCAAGGGACAAAACCTGCGGATCCAATTCAAGTCCCTGACTTAGATGATTCAAGAGAGCAAGAGAAATTAAGGGGTAGTGTGTCGGAGGTTAAAGGTGATTCCGACTCTAAGAAATTCAGCATTATAGAAGAAAGGTTACGGGCCATCGAGGGCAGTGATTTCTACGGATCAGTGGATGCAATGGGATTGTGCTTAGTTCCGGATGTGGTAATCCCTCCTAAGTTTAAAACTCCTGAGTTCGAGAAGTACGATGGGACCAAGTGCCCCATTACTCATGTGACAATGTACTATCGCAAAATAGCCGCTTTTAATCATGACGACAAGTTGTTGGTACATGTGTTCCAAGACAGCCTCACAGGATCTGTTGCTAGGTGGTATGTGCAGTTAGATCGTACACGCATCCACAATTGGAGTGACTTAACTAGAGCATTTATTGCGCAGTATAAGCATGTCACGGATATGGCCCCAAATAGGTTATCTCTGCAAAACATCGAAAAGAAGGCCAATGAAAGCTTCAAGGAGTATGCTCAACGATGGAGAGACTCGGCTGCGCAAGTCCAGCCGCCTTTGACTGAGAAGGAAATTATAGTGCTATTTGTTAACACTCTGAAGGCCCCCTATTATGAACGTATGATAGGGAACACAACAAAGAATTTCGCTGACATGGTCATCACCGGTGAAATAATCGAAAATGCAATTAAGAGTGGGAAGTTGGAAGGCAGTGATTCGAAGAAGGGTGGAGTGTCCAAGAAGAAAGAGGTTGAAACCCAAGCAGTCACCCATATAATTCCCGGTATAGGGGATATGCACCTTCCCCACCTCGATTCCGACCACAGCCTCAACCTTACCCATATTACCAACCTTATTTCCTGGCCTCGAACAATGTCTCTCCTGCTTCTTACCAAAGCCCATTACAGCCATCAACTTTTCACCCAGATTTTCGTCCTCCAGTACCTTACTATACACCAACGCCTATGGCCCAACCTTACCAACCAAACAGTAGCCCAATTGCTAACCAAAGGCCTCCCCGAAAAAATATCGAAAGACCTCCTATTGATCCTATCCCCATGTCATACACAGACTTATTCCCACAACTGGTGAAAGGTCACATGATCGCGCCTCTTTACATGGAGCCAATGAAACCACCTTTCCCAAGATGGTATGACCCCAGCGCTCGATGTGACTATCATGGTGGAAACCCGAGTCATTTAACCGAAAACTGCACGGCTCTAAAGTATAAGGTGCAAGATCTAGTTAAGTCAGGGAGATTGACCTTTTTCGAAAGAAGTGGAGCCAAGTATCAATGCTAACCCACTGCCCAGCCAAAGCGGAGGATCAGTTAGTGTAGTTGAAGCTCGGGGGAAGTGTCTCACAAAGAAACACGTGGAGGAGGTTGAGACTGCAATGAGCCTAGTTTTCGATGTTCTCACCAATGCCAAGATGATTCAGCCTGCACTGTGGGAATTGAAAGTCCATCAAGATGAATTTGACTCAGATCAAATATGTGAATATCATAAAGGATCTGTGGGCCATTCTATCCAAAACTGTCATCAATTTCGACAAGTGGTCCAGTCCATGATGGATTCGTTCTTAATAGAGTTCTATACGAAGGAGGAAGGAGATGTAGTAAGCACTGCCTCAGATGAATCTCCGGGATGTGATTACCCATGGGGAAAACCAATGACAGTATTTTACAAGGAGAAACCCAGTCACAAGATGGAAGAATCTAGCTTTGTCACTCCTCCGACCATGACAATCAAAATTTCGAGCTTTTTCCCTTACAAGAGCAATAAGGTTGTCCCTTGGAAATACGAGTTCGAAGCAGTAATTAAAGGGTCTAGTGGCATAAGCTCAGATAAGTTGGCCGCACCGGGTAGTGCAAACATAAGTGGAGTAAGTGGAATTACACGAAGTTGAAGGTGCTATACATCGAAGATGTTAGATAAGGCCAGAAAAGGGAAAGCAAAAGAGGGTGAAGAGGACAATCAAGCGAAAAAAGAAGAGGAGCAGGCTTTGTTCTCTAAGAAGCAAGAGGAAAAGCTGCAAAAGCCGGTGTCAGAAGAGGATGCAAGGGAATTTTTAAAGTTAATCAAGCACAGCGAATGCAGCGTAATTGAGCAATTGAATAAGACGCCTGCTCGGATTCCGCTATTATCTTTGCTACTGAATTCAGAATCACACCGGAACGCCTTAATGAAGGTATTGAATCAAGCCTATGTGCCTCATGACATTCCGGTTGACAGTATGGACCAGTTGGCGGGAAATATCACAGCGACAAACTCTATATCTTTCACCGATGACGAAATTTCGTCAGAAGGGCGAAGGAGTATTAATACATACAACCGAGTAACATGGTTGTGAGGGCCTTCGATGGTTCTAGAAGGGATGTTGTAGGTGATATTGAAATTCCAATTGAAATAGGGCCGGTTACTTTCAATGTCCAATTCCAAGTGATGGATATTTCCCCGTCCTACAGTTTCCTGCTGGGGAGACCATGGATCCATACGGCGGGCGCTGTTCCTTCGTCATTGCACCAGAAAGTAAAATTTGTCGTTGGTGATAAACAAGTATCTGTTTCGGGAGAAGAAGACCTTTTAATCACCAAACCTTTGTCTGTACCTTACATTCAGGCAGTCGAGGAAGCGTTAGAGTGTTCTTTCTGGGCCTTTGAGATAGTGAATGCAACATATGTGGGAGAAGGATCAAGAATACCCACTCCTCGGTTGTCAACCACCACTAAGATGCTTGTTAAACAGACACTGCAAAAGGGTTGGCGTGTCCGGAGAGGTTTGGGGAGAAATCTCCAAGGACAAAGGAAACCTGTGGAGATTATGGAGAACAAAGACAGGTTTGGCCTCGGATACAGGGCCACTGCTTCAGAGAGAAAGAAGATTCTAGAAGAAAGAAGGAAGAAAAGAATAGCCCGCCTCCGAGGATACGAAGAAGAATCGGAGAAGATGGTGATCCCATACCTCTATGATACATTTCGTTTTGGCGAATGCTATCACCCCGATTCGTTAGAGGTAGTGGAAGCAGGACCTATGTTATTGATGAAAGAATCCTCTCGCGAGTTCATAGTCTAAACGGTACAGGGGAAAATGACAACTTTTGATATAGAAATGATTGTGTTGTTGGGCATAGAGCTGAAAGACTGAATTGTTGAAAGGATACCTTCTATCTTTTTGTTTTTTCTTTTGTAATGTAGTGAGGTAGATTATCAACATCTCGGTCTAAAGAGCTCTAGAAGATTTTTTGTAAACTTGATCTTCATTATCATTTCAATAAATTAACAAGTTCAATGCATTTTGAGTACTTTCTTTCCATCCATCATCATTTCTATGACTGTTCTTTCTTTTCATTCACTACAATTGGTAAGAACAACCAACCACATCTGTCAAATCTTTACTTTTTCAGGAAAATGAATAATGAATGTGAAGATAACCTTAACAGCTATCCGGGGTTTGATTTTGAAAATTCTATGCATGTTGGTGAACTCGATAACAATTTAGATTCAGACGATGATGCTTTGTCTCCAGATCTATTGAAAATGATTGAGCAAGAGAAAAAACTAATTGAACCCCACAAAGAAGTAATTGATATGGTTAACCTAGGGGATGATGAGAACGTCAAAGAAGTCAAAGTACGCACAGCACTTCCATTGGTTGAAAGGCAAAGGCTAGAGGAATTACTTCGTGAGTATATCGATGTGTTTGCTTGGTCTTATCAAGACATGCCCGGGTTAAACATTGACGTTGTGAAGCACCGTCTGCCTTTGAAAACAGCATGTAGGCCGGTACAACAGAAGCTTAGGCGCATGAAGCCCGAGATGTTGTTGAAGGTGAAGGAAGAAGTAAAAAAGCAATTCGATGCAGGGTTCTTAAAGGTAGCCAAGTATCCGGAATGGGTGGCTAACATAGTCCCGGTACCAAAAAAGGATGGCAAAGTAAGGATGTGTGTAGATTATCGGGACTTAAACAGAGCTAGCCCTAAGGATAATTTCCCATTGCCTCATATCGATACCCTGGTGGATAATACGGCCCAACACTACATGTTTTCATTCATGGATGGTTTTTCAAGCTACAATCAGATTAAAATGGTTGAGATGACATGGAGAAAACCACTTTTGTGACAGTCTGGGGCACATTTTGCTACAAAGTTATGCCTTTTGGTCTAAAGAATGTCGGGGCCACCTACCAAAGGGCAATGGTAACTCTCATTCATGACATGATGCATAAAGAGATAGAGGTGTATGTAGATGACATGATTGCCAAGTCTCGAGGAGAAGAGGATCATGTAGCCAACCTTCGAAAGCTGTTCGAAAGGCTACGGAAGTTTCAGCTCAAGTTGAACCCTGCCAAATGCACTTTTGGCGTTAAATCGGGAAAGTTGTTGGGGTTTGTAGTCAGCGAAAAGGGAATTGAAGAGGACCCGGACAAAATCAGCGCGATACAAAATCTGTCGCCTCCACGCACACAGAAGGAAGTAAGAGGCTTTTTGGGAAGATTGAACTATATTTCCCACTTCATCTCGCAACTTACGCTTAAATGCGATCCTATTTTTAAGTTGCTTCGGAAACAAGATCCGGGAGAATGGAATGAGGCATGCCAAGAGGCTTTTGAAAAGGTGAAAAGGTACTTGTCAAATCCAACTGTTCTAGTACCGCTGACGGCTGGAAGACCCTTGTTGCTATACATGACTATCAATGAACACTCTATGGGATGCGTACTGGGCCAACATGATGATACGGGCAAGAAAGAACGGGCTATCTACTACTTGAGCAAGAAGTTCACTGATTATGAAGCCAAGTACACTACAATAGAAAAAATGTGTTGCGCATTGGCTTGGATTGCTCGTAGATTGAGGCAGTATATGTTGTACCATTCGACTTGGTTGATAGCTAGGTTGGATCCCCTCAAGTACATCTTTGAGAAACCATCATTGTCAGGCAGACTAGCTAGATGGCAAGTTATGCTTTCTGAATATGACATTGTGTACGCGTCTCAAAAAGCAGTCAAAGGTGGGGCAATAGCCGACTTCCTCGCAGATCGTGCTACCGACGAATATGAGCCCATCAAACTAGATTTTCCAATAAAGATATAATGTCTGTCTTTCAAGCAAAGAAGGAAGAGCCCGGCAGCAAACCATGGAAAATGTTCTTTGATGGCGCTTCCAACGCCTTAGGACATGGAATCGGGGCAGTTTTAATATCTCCAAACGGAAAGTATTACCCGTCCACAGCCAGATTAAATTTCAACTGCACCAACAACATGGCTGAATCCGAAGCTTGTGCAATGGGCTTAGAAGCTGCAATCGAGTGGGGAATCAAGAACTTGGAAGTTTATGGAGATTCAGCACTGGTTATTTATCAGTTACGAGGTGAATGGGAAACAAGGGATCAGAAGCTAGTTCAATACCAGAAGTACATAGCTGACCTTGTACAACAATTTGACGATATCACCTTCCAGCATTTATCTCAAGAAGAAAACCAGGTTGCTGATGCCTTGGCAACACTAGCTGCGATGTTTAAAATGGAGACAGAAGCAAATGTTTCACCAATCAAACTGCACATGAGAGATTCTCCAGTCCACTGTTCTAGTATTGAAGAGGAAGCGGATGGACAACCTTGGTATTATGACATCATGCAATACCTTAAGAGTCAAAAATACCCAGAGCATCCACCGGAGAATGATAAAAAGATCCTTAGAAGATTGGCAATGGGATTCCTCGTTGATGGAGACGTTTTGTATAAAAGAGGTAGAGATCAGATGTTGTTGAGATGTGTAAAAGCGTCTGAAGCCAAAAGGATTCTAGAAGAGGTACACGATGGAACTTGTGGGGCACATGCAAATGGTCATTTCATGGCTAGACAGATTATGAGGGCGGGCTGTTATTGGACTACACTAGAAAGAGATTGCATAGATTATGCTAGAAAATGCCACAAGTGTCAAATCTATGCTGACAAAATTCAAGTTCCCCCGACATCATTGAACGTCATGGCACCACCGTGGCCTTTCTCTATGTGGGGAATGGATGTGATTGGACCCATCTCTCCCAAGGCATCAAATGGGCACAGATTCATTTTTGTAATGATAGACTACTTTACCAAATGGGTTGAGGCTGCATCTTATGCGAATGTGACTAAGTCTACTGTTTGTAAGTTTCTAAAGAAGTAGATAATATGTCGGTACGGGCTCCCAGAAAGGATCATATCAGACAATGCCCTCAACTTGAACAATGACATGATGAAGGAAGTATGTGCACAGTTCAAGATCAGACATCACAATTCAGCTCCGTATCGTCCGAAGATGAATGGAGCTGTTGAGGCTGTTAACAAGAATATCAAAAGGATTGTGGGAAAAATGACAAACACATACAAAGACTGGCACGAGAAGCTACCATTTGCTTTGCATGCCTATAGAACATCAGTACGTACTTCTACTGGGGCAACTCCTTTTTCTCTAGTTTACGGCATGGAAGCGGTGCTGCATGTTGAGGTAGAAATTCCCTCCCTAAGAGTCTTAATGGAATTAAACTTGGATGAGGCTGAATGGGTTCGAAGTCGCTTTGAACAATTGAATCTTATAGAGGAGAAAAGGCTTACGGCACTATGTCATGGTCAGATGTACCAGAAGAGAATGATGCGAGCCCATGATAAAAAGGTTCGACCCAGGCATTTCCATGAAGGGGAATTAGTGTTGAAAAAGATCCTCCCAAATCACGACGATAATCGGGGCAAATGGACACCAAATTGGGAAGGACCATACATGGTGAAAAGAGCGTTCTCAGGTGAGGCGTTGATCTTGACAGAGATGGATGGGAATGATCTGCCTAATCTGATAAATTCCGATGCTGTGAAGAAATACTATGCTTGAAGAAAGGAAAAGAAGGAAAATAAAAGAAAAAAGAAGAAGAAGGAAAAAAGAGAAAAGAAGAAAAAAAACAACAAGAAAAAAGAAAGGAAATAAAAGGAGAATTCAAACTGAAAACCCAAAAAGGGCAGTTTGGATTAAAGGGGATATCTAAGTTGAAAACCTGAAAAGGTGGCTTAGATGCGGAAAAGATCAACACCCGGGGATCGAAATCATACGGAGCATTGCGTCAGCCGGATGAACTCAATGTGACAGGGGCATCAACGGATTAGTTTTTTCCGAAGAAAGCACCGGTTTGGTTCGTGAAGGGTTATCTAGACATTCATTGTTTGTTTTGGTCACCATTCCTTGAAATTCACCACTTGACCCTTGCAACATTCACTACCCCACTGTACTTTTGTTGCCATTGTCTTTTGTCAGCCCAATAACAAATGTTTTTTCTAAAATTAGGTTGTTCTTTTAGTCATTCTACAACTAACCGAAAAGTGCAAGAATGCATGGTGTTTGTTAATCAAATTGAAAGAAAGATGATGGTCAAAATGATAATCTACATGCTAACATTACTAAGAAAAAAAAACAAAAAAGGAGGAAGAAAGAAAAGGGAGAAAGGAGGAAAAGAGAAATAAGGGAATGAAACAAAGGAAATTGAAAATTGTGACAAGTACCCGTTGTGAACCAGCTCCGATTCGAAATTGGCAACAACTATTTTGTGAAACACGGGTAAAAAGATCAAAGGACACGAAAAGGACAATTCTGGAAATTTGATTACCACAATAGGAATTGCATGGCTTTGTCAATACATGCATCTCATTCACATTATGAGAATTCAAAAAAAACAAACAAAAAAAAAAAAAAAAAACCAAAAAAAAAACAAAAAACAAAACAACAAACAGACAAAAGGACAAACAAAAGAGAAAAAGAGAGAAAAAGAAAAGAAGAAAAAAATGTTTCACCATATTTCAGAAAAGAATTTAAAGTTTTATTGCCTCTGCTGCAAGAGGAGCTTTTCAGAAAGGAATTTAAAGTTTCATTGCCTCTGCTGCAAGAGGAGCACATTTCAGAAAGGAATTTAAAGTTTCATTGCCTCTGCTGCAAGAGGAGCTTTTCAGAAAGGAATTTAAAGTTTCATTGCCTCTGCTGTAAGAGGAGCACATTTCAGAAAGGAATTTAAAGTTTCATTGCTTCTGCTGCAAGAGGAGCATATTTCAAAAAAAAAAGAATTTAAAGTTTCAAGGCCTCTGTTGCAAGAGGAGCACATTCCAGAAAGGAATTTAAACTTTCATTGTCTCTGCCGCAAGAGGAGCACATTTTAGAAAGGAATTTAAAGTTTCAAGGCCTCTGTTGCAAGATGAGCACATTCCAGGAAGAATTTAAAGTTTCACTGCCTCTGTTGCAAGAGGAGCACATTTTCAAAAAATTTTAAAGTTTCGTGGCCTCTGTTGCAAGAAGAGCACCTTTTCAAGAAGAATTTTAAAGTTTCAATGCCTTCATCATAGCAGGAGCACTTTATTGTAGGAAGAACACTTAAAAAAAAATTAGGTCATAAGCCGAACAAAATTGTTGTCTTTTATCTTTGCTCTATTCCTGATTCTCAGTAATAAGCAAAGAGGGGCAGCTGTAGACACCAAATTTTGTCCAATCATGTGATCCAGACTCAATATAATAAGCCACAATAAGTCTAATTGGATTTTTAAAGTCCAGATTAAAATTCATGGGCTTAAAAGGCCCAAAAAGAAAGTGGGCTGATGTTTTTTTATTAGTTATTATTATTATTATTATTATTATTATTATTATTATTATTATTATTATTATTATTATTATTATTTTATTATTATTATTATATTTTTATTTTATTTTATTTTATTTTATTTTTTCTTTCTGTTTGTTCGTTCTTTTCTTCTTTCTTTTTCAACTGCATTTAATGAAGTGAAGACCCTTATCACCGAAATCGCTTGACCGGCAACTGGTTTACGCTAAAACCGCCATTACCAGCCACCGAATTCCACAGAAAATCTACCCAAATCCACCACAACCTACCGTCCCTGACACTCCCTACTGGTAACTGAGAGGCAAAATTCAAAACCTAGATGTATACAATGCTTCTGAATTTGTTTAAAAAAGACCTGAGAATTCATGCAAAAGGGGACAGGAAGAACTTAAACAGAGGGGGTTTTCTAAAAATTTTTCCACAGAAACACAGATCTGCAAAAATCCTACCCAGCCACTACCAAAACACCACCGTATCACCATCATCCCAAGACTCAGAAATACTACCCGAAACCCATCGAAACCCTAGATCCCGAAAACCACCACCACCACCGAAACCCTAGATCTAAGACCTAAATATCCATCAACCTGCAAAAAAGGAAACCAACACAGCAGCCAAAAATCACAACCAGAAATATTAAAAAAAACATAAAAAAAATGGGGAGAGGTTTCGGTCTAGGCAGATCTAAGGAGTTAGGGAGTGTTTTTGGTTAAACAGGGGCCGGATCGGAGGAGAGGGAGACGAGGGGAGTGTTTTGGTGTGTGGGGATAATTTTCGGCGACCGGCGTACGGCGGCGCACGGTGGCCGGAATCGCCCGGAGAAGGAGAGGTTGAGAGGATTTTGGGAAATTTTTTTGGGAAGACCGGTGAAAATGAATAAAGAAAAAAAAGTAGCCTTTTTATAGAGCAGCAAAACGCTGCGTTTTGAAGCCACTAGACCCGCGCATTGACCCGACCCGGATCCGAGATCCGCGCAACCCGACCAGCGACCCGACTCCGCTCCGTCCCTCTCATGACCCGCGTGCTGCACCCGACCAACACGATCCGACCCGCTCTCAACCCGTTTCCGTGGCAGCTTGGGCCTATTGTTTGGGCTTAGTTTTGGGCTTGATCTTGGGCCATTTTGGAAGGTTCATTTGGGTTTTCTAGCCCAACCCATTTGGTATATATTTTTTTTCTATTTATTTATTTATTTATTTTGTGTTTATTTAATTATTTATTCTGTTGAATATGTCATTTTGTGTAATTTTAATATATTTGCCTAACAAAAAAATGAATATTTATTTGTATATAAAATTCTTTAAGATCTAATAATTTTAAGTTTAAATATGGAATTAATCTCAATAATAAATACATAATTTTGAGATAAATAAATAAATAAATAAATAAAATATGTAAATAAGTAAATATATACATAAATATAGGAAATATATATAGTTTTAAAATGTATATATGAATAAATTTATAAATAAATATAGAAAATATGTATATAAATTTAGGATGTGAGTAAATGTAGATATATAAAATAAATAAACAAACATATAAAATATATATAACCATATAGTTTTTTTTATATAATAAAATTGTCCTTATTAAATAATTTACTAAAAAAAGATATATTTTAAGAAACTAAAAAATGAAAAATAAAAAAATAATAATTAAAATAAAATAAAGTAAGCATGAAATCCCGATGATGGGATGTCATGAGACTCACAAGTAGTGATTTCTTGACTGATCCCTAGGTGAGAATAATCGTACTAAATGTTACCAGAGTATTGGGATATTTAGTATGATTTTCAATAATTTAAATTTTTGTTAAAAAGTAAATCAATAAGTTTTTTTAATTAATAATAAAATTGAAATTTAATAATTAAACAATGGTTCGATGATGGGATGTCATGAAACTCACAAGTAGTGATTTCTTGAGTGATCCCTAGGTGAGAAGAGTCGTACTAAATGTTACCAGAGTATTGGGATATTTAGTATGATTTTCAATAATTTAAATTTTTATTAAAAAATAAAAATAAATAAAGAAAATCCAAAAAGGAAATTAATAATAAAAATTAAATTTAATTAAATGAAATTCGTCCGATGATGGGATGTTATGAAACTCACAAGTAGTGATTTCTTTACTGATCCCTAGGTAAGAGGAATTGGCTAAATATTACCAGAGTATTGGAATGTTTAGCTAAATTTTTCAATATCAAGAGTTTCATTAATAAAATCAAAATAAATAAAATTTCTTTTAAATTTCATATGCATCATTTTTTATCTGTTTGCATCATGTGCATTCATAATAATTTTCGAAGCAAGTGTGAATCTTCCGATGATGAGATTCTATAGAACTCACAAGTAGTGATTCTTAAGAAATCTCTAGGTGAGGAAATTATCCGAAATGCTACCAGAGTATTGGGGTACTTCGGAATAATTTTCAATATAAAAGATTTTCATTTATTTCAAATAAAAAAATAAAATTTAAATGTTTCAAAATTAAAAGAATAAAATTGATCGCAATAAAATAGGAATTATTTTTAAATATTAAATTAAAACCATTTCGTTAAAATCAAAGGATAACACATGATTACTATGGTACCGTTTTTTAACTGGCGTCGTGGGGGTGCTAATCCTTCCCCACGCGTAACCGTACTCCCGGATCTAACTTTGTTTTTGCAGACCCAAATTATCTTTTTAATAAAAATTAATTAATTTTGAGATTTTGTTAAAAGGATAAATATTTTTAGGTAACCAATCACACCTAACAAAAAAGATTGGTGGTGACTCCCTTTGTTTTTAAACTGCTTTTCAAAATCGTCGAGCGCGAAACCGTTACGACAATGATGATGATTTGCTTATAATTTGAAATTGGTGAAAAAAAAAAGAAAATGTTGTTAGAATCTTTGAATATTTGAAGTAGTTTTTAAATTTATTTTTTATAAATTTAATTTATTAAAGCGTTGATAATGATTAATGATAATGATCACAGTTAAAAATTTATTACAAAATAAAATTAAAAAAAAAAAGAAGTCGATTGTAACAACTTAATTGAGAAAGAAAGAGTACATTTTACCAGGTTTTGAATCTTACCAACTACAGCAATGATGATGATGATGTTAAATTACCATACAATTAATCATTGTACCATCACGGAATTTGAAATTTAGTTTCCCTTATATAATTAATAAAATCAAGTTTTTATAATATTATAATCCTTATAATCCAATCAATTTTATCGATAATTTATTTCATTAAAATTGCTAATGAGGCATTAACTTTTACTAACATTACGCTGTCTGTGTTGACTTGGTATTTTGATTGGATTCCTAAAATAAAATTAAAATAGTAAGGGACCCAATTCATTTAAATTCTATATTACATAGATTAAATTTCTAAATTTAGCATAGCACAAGGACTATTTAACATATTTTGACCTATAAAAACTAAAAAAAAAAGCTTCGTTTTCATCTTTCTGATCTCTTCTCTCTCAAAATCAATTTTTCTCTCTCTAACTCGATCCTACCAATCAATTATAGCTTATTTTTTAGATTTTGACTACCAACCATCTTTATCAAATGTTGGCCATCGGCATTTATTGGATATTCTTGAGCAATACCTTCATACTCAAATGAAAACTCTTCAGGTGATGTCATAACATAACTTTAAGCCAGGACGAACAAATCCTCAATAGTTTTATGCCATTCATAATGACTTTTAGGTCTTTTTTTTTTCAAAATTTCAACCAGCTCTACAATAAAAATGGCCAAATTAGAGTTCACTTACTCCCATTCTTTGTCAAATGTCACCCGAATCACAACCAGCATATCCTGCTTAAAATAGAAATACAATTAGAAATAATAATTGTACAACAATAAGAGGCATGTAGCAAGATCAGATTATCTCCAAGTGGTTTAAGCTTCTAGGATTTCAAAGTGGAAAAATGTAGTATGCCTTTAGAATTTCTAAATTTACAAAGACCAATTTTCTTAAATTTAGCATAGCACAGGGACTATTTAACATAATTTGATCTATAAAAACTCAAAAAAAAAAAATCTCTTCATTTCCATCTTTCCGATCTCTTCTCTCTCTAACTTGATCCTACCAATCAATTGGTAGCTTATTTTCTAGATTCTGACTTTTAACCGCCTGTCCGAATGTCGATCACTGGCATCTGTTGGATATTCTTGAACAATACCTTCATACTTAACTAAAAACTCTCCAGGTAGTGTCATAATATAACCTCAAGCCAAGACCAACAAATCTTTGATAGCTTTCTGCCATTTATGATGACTTTTAGCCCTTTTTTTTTAGAATTTCGACCAAATCTACAAGAGAAATGGCTGTCAAGGCCCAGGCCGTTTAAATAGACCGTCGGTTGGTATCCCCTTAGCATTTTGTCCCAGGTTTGCCTCGACTCAACCGTATTGTTCATTCTAGAGTGCACACTGTAGGGTTACCGCTCCACACGGGTTTGTTAGTGTATGCCGATTGACCATAACTCCAACTCGCATCCGAAGCAACTCGGACCCTTAACATCATTAAAAGTCAAGTCACGCCTAACCAACTATCAATTAGGAGTGACTTGACTCTTAATGATGTTAAGGGTTTGAGTCGCTCCATATGCAAATTAAAGTCATGGTCAATCAGTACACTCTGACATATTCGTGCGAAGCGGTGGCCCTACAAGGTACACTCCAAAGCAGACAATACGATTGAGTCGAGGCAAACTTGGGGCAAAATGCCAAGGGGATGCCAGTGAACAACCTAGTGAAACGGGCCTCGACAATAAAATGGACAATTGGTTAGGAGTGACTTGACACTTGAGGAAGTCAAGGGTTCTAGTCGCTTCGAATACGAATTGGAGCAATAGCCCTTCGGAATGCACTCCGATAAAACTGTGCAAAGCGGTGGCCCTACGAGGTGCACTCCAGAGCAGACAATATGGTTGAGTGATTGTTTGATGCGGTGGCCTGAGTCAGTGACCTACCAGTGCACACGAGGGCGTCACAATAGCTAAATTAAGGTTCACTTCCTCCTATTCTTTATTAAATGTCGTTCGAATCACAACCAACATATCCTACTTAAAATAGAAATGCAGTTAGAAATAATAATTTCACAACAATAGGAGGCATGCAATAAGATCAGAGTATCTCCATATGGTTTAAGCATCTAGGTTTTCAAAGTGCAAAAATGTCGTATGCCTTTAGAATTTAATTAATGGAAAAGCTTTAATTTGTTCAAGGTTTATGATTTAGGGTCTAAAGCAATGCGATCTTTTTTTATATAGAATAAGGAAGAGAATGATAACTAGAATAGCCTTAAAACCTTTTAAATCACGTTATAAACTTAACGCTTCCAAATCTATATTAAAATTTAGTTAGGTTGTGATAGGGTAATGACATTTAATACTAAAAAAATATTGTTCCATAAGAAGCTTTATCAATATTTTAGTAACTACAATTTGAGCTGAGTAATACGAGAGAAAAATTATGACTTATAAATTATAAAATTGTATTACCTTCCTTAACATTTTGGTTACTAAGCTTGCATAAATTGGAAAAAAAAAAGAGTCAAATTACAAGCAACTACTAAAAATAATAAACACAATCATATCATCACGTAGAAGAATTCCTTTTAGTTGTCTCAAAAAGAGAATGAGAGAGAGAGAAGGGATACAAACATGTAGACACATAGACAGCGGTGGATGACAGCCGGCAATTTTAATCCAAAAAAGGAACTGTAGCTGGTTAGTAGGACGAAATTAAAGAGAGAAGGGGTTGAGTTAGAGAGAGAATAGAGAGATAAAAATAAAGAATTTTTTTTAGGATTTAATAGATTAAATTATATGGATGGTCTTGCACTATGTAAAATTTTGAAATTTGATCTCTGTAATATATAATATAAAGAAATTGCATCCTCTTACAATTTTAATTTAATAGTATAAGTTCAATCAAATGTCATGTTAGCGCGGCTAATTAGCATAGTCAATGCCACATCAACAAAAGTAAATGCCATGTAAGTATTTTTACAAAAAATGCTATAGGTGTTATCGATTAGAGCATAATTTTCAAATCATAAAACTATAAGCACTTGATTTTTATAAAATATATTAGAAGGATTAAATTTCAAATTTTGTGATATTACAGGAATTCATGGCATAATTTAACCTAATAATCAATGGCCTAGCCACACTATAAAAGTAGGGTCAATTGACCCTAATGAATTTTATAAAGTAAATATTATATATATTTATATATTAAGAAAATATTAAAATTGACCCACTCAAAATTAGATTTTGGGTCAATATACAATTTACAAAAGTGAAAAAAAATTAAAATGTATAAAAAAGTAGAACTAAAGAACCTTATATTGTCTCTTATAATCACTTTCAACGTAAAAGAGAAAAAAAAAGAAATGAACAAAACACGTAAAAGTTAAAAAAGATTTAAGAGAGAATAGTGTTGAAGATTAAAATATCTAATAAAATTAATCTCAAGATTTACTTTCTTCAGTATTTGTATCCAAGATCAAAGTAGAAAAAAACGTTAATATACAGTTGAGGTATGTATAATTTTTTTCAAACTCTAATTTTTAGCCAAAAAGACCCTCAACCTTTAGCACAAAAGAATTAAGCTCTTAACGTTTTATTACTTGAAAATCACTCCATAAACTTTTATTTCATTGTAAATAAACCCTCAACCTTTTAAAATTATACAATTAAATCTAAATCTGTTAAACGACACTAACTGCCGTTTGGACATCTAACGTGAAAACTGACGTGGATAGCTTAGTTGGCTGTCACATGTGAAATACTAACAGAAGTTAGTGTCATTTAACAGATTTAGACTTAATTGCATAATTTTAAAAGGTTGAGGGTTTACTTACAATGAAATAAAAGTTTATGGACTGATTTTCACGCACTAAAACGTTGAGGGCTTAATTCCATTTTGTGCTAAAAATTAAGGGTCTTTTTGACTATTAAGCTAATAAAAAATTTACTTCCATGTACTAATTACTTGAACAACAAGTTAAAATATTAAATTCTTTTATCATGATTTTTTATTTTGTTTTATCTTGAATTTATATTATTCAATTTGTTTTTGATATTAAATGTGAAATATTTGTGGGTGTTATAAAAATAATTGAATATTGGCTAGAATACTATATAAATTGAGATAAAAAGTTATGCAAAATTAGTTTTTCTATGGATTTGGTAATTAATAATTTTGTTAGTGAAAAATTAGTTTTTTGAAAATATATATAATAATATATAATATTAGTTTCTTTATTTTGATAGTGTTAATTATTCAAAATCCATATATATATATATATATATATATATATATATATATATATATATATACACACACACACACACAATTTTTTTTACAGTTTTGTTACTTTTAGCTTTTATTAAGAATTTTTCATCCTTTCTTTTCTCTTTAGTTAATGGAGAGGTATGCCAAAAGACAAGCAGCATTGAAGCAATCACATTATACTCAAAAAACTAATGAAGAACGCTCAAAACAAACTCGTTTTAAAATCAATTTGGAAACTCTTCCTGTAGATCCAGAACTTTGTAATAGAATCAAGAGTTTGTTGAATTATCTCAATAATGTGGATTAATTAAGTGTACTTAATATCATATAAATTAATTGGTAGTATATTCTGTCTATAGTGTGACCATCTATATATACGTAATATATTTATATTTTACATGTATTTATCTTTAATAGGACGGATATAATACATGATTTATGATATAGAGGTCCCTGCCTTTGGCACATATATATAAGCTACAGGATGACCCATTGATTATTGTAGCATTTTGGTTGAGCTGAAAAAGGGCAGCTCTCTCCCTTTCTCTCCTTCCTCTTCCTCTCCTCACCATCATCCTCTTCACCTTGGCAGCACCACCGGTACTGGTGGACCTCCGACGAGGCACTGGCAGCACCTTCTCCCCGTGGCAGCTTTGGTAGTGGCGACAATGGTGGTGAAAATGGTGGGTTTTGGCTTAATCCACCAAAGGTTAGTTTTCTCATTTTGTCTTTGTGTTAGTGGCTTTGGTGATGGATTTAATTCCAACAGAGTTATCCTCCTAATGATTAGGATAATGTATGAAGGGCATTCATACAAAAAAAAAGAAGATATTGTTTATCCACTATTTTTTTACTAATTAAATTAACTTTGATATTGCTAATTGCGATTGCAAGTGTTGAAAAAGCTTTTCAACAATGAAAATAATCAAAAATCGATTGGGGAATTGAATGGAAGAGAGTTTGATGAACAATTGTTTGATTACATTTATTAAAAAGATGTTTTTGAAAGTGCTAATAATGAAGCGATTATACAATGATTTCAAAATATGAAAACTTGTTGTAGACAATTGTAAAAAGTAATATTTTTTTACATTATTTTTTATTTGAATTTTATGACATTGTTATTATTTAAAAATTATGTATAAAAATTTTTATTTTCACATACTTATGTATTGAAATATAGATATTATATACTTTTGACCCCATTAAAATAAATTTCTGACTACATGGATAATAATAATAATAATAATAATAATAATAATAATAATAATAAATAATCACCTTGTTTCCAACTTATGATGGGTAAAGTAACCACTCACAACTCCCTAAACTAATGGCGTGGGCAGAGAAAAAGGCAATAATATGCTCCTTGACCTTGACAGAATGAATCACAAGAGGTGAATCTATTCCTAGCTTGCTTTCCTCTCTTTAGGATTTTTCCTTAGTTTTTAATTTTTTTTCATGTCAGTTGGCTTTGCTAGTGATTTTTATTAGAGAGCTTTTATTCACACCTTAAAGATTGTTAGACAACTCTATTTTAATTAATTTTTTTTAATATCAAAATATCCTTACACAAGATTGTATAATTATTCTTATAAAATTTCACATTTTTCATAATTACAGAAATTTCTGAATTGAGCTCCTGGAATTGAAATTTTCCTGGGATTGAAATTTCAAGGAGCATTAGATGGCAAGTGAAAGATAAGAAATAGAAAGGCGAAAAAAGCTTAAACAAAGCAAAGATGGAAATATAAAAACCAAATCACACTGTCCTCATCTGCTGCAAGTAATTTAACTTTATTTTGCAATTTCTTACTTCCTTCTCGTTACTGCACACAGACTATTATGTGGGTGTTTTTCTTTTTACAATTTTTGCTTTTTTTTTTACAAAGCTTTTACCAAGCTTCCATGCTTGGCAGAAGGCTTGCTTCCACCAAAATGCTGAAGCTTGCTTAGATTTTTTGAAAAAAAAAAAAAACCCAAACGAAATCAGAATAAAAGTACCCATTTCTAGCCTCTTTTTAATCATACTCATTCAAATGAATCAGTCTCCTTCAAATAATTTGTTATGGTAATGAAATTATAAATTATCAAATTTTATGCTCGTCTCCTATAATAACTCTTCAAATTTAAAAGTCAACTCTCACCCATATGATCTGGAAAATGAAGCAACCATCACCTCTTTACTAGCAAAGGCGTGCCATTATATACTTCCTTTGGCATCTCAGATGAACTAAGTAAAATCCAATTTTTTTGTGAGAGGTGAATGGGCAAAGAGTTTCGTGATTTCATGTTTTCACTACCATTCAAAATATTGTATGAATGAGAATGATTACAAGAGTCTGGCAGTCGGCAAATAGTTATTTAAGTGTTACAAGTATTGTGGATTTGTAAGGAGTTAGTCAAGAGAAAAAACAAAATGAAAGATAAAAATAGTTACAGTACAAACTTACTCACTTGTAGGAGATAAAAGAAAGGAGAGGCTGTTTTAAAATTAAAAATGGAAAGGGGGAGGTTGAAGGAAGTTGGAGTGTGCTGACATGGAATCCAATTATATAAGATTAGCTGCATTTAGGAATAAAGTGTGAAAATATTCTAGTTAAGGAAATAAGAATATCAACTACCTTGCTTTCGAAAAATACTGGAAGAACAAAACCGAAATTTAATTAATTTAGTAAATTAACAAAAATTTATTGTTTAAATCTTTTTTTTTGAAGAAATTGAAAGGATGTTATGAGAAGTTGTGAGAATATGATTAATTGTGTTTAAAGCTTTAAGAGATGAAGAAGAAGAGAACGTGAGAATTTGGCTTTGCATGTTTTGAGAGGAAGGACAGAATGGGGAAAAAATGATTTTGTAGATTGTATGGAGTAATTTTAAATTTTTAGGTTTTAGGATAATGGTTGTTTTAATAAATAGGATGTGAGAAGTTGTTGGTGAGATATGAATAGATCCACTCTTTTTATTATACCTGCATGGTATCAGCGGCCTTCTATATATTTATATTTTAGAATTGAAATTGATTTTCATGATTGCAAGATTTTTTTTTAATCTAAACAACTTAGCTCAAAAAGATTTAGGTATATGATACAAAAGGAACTAAAACTTTTAATTTTTTTTTGGGAATAATTCAGCTGTAATTTTTCACGTTAAAACAAGTTGATCGGGTAGAGTTATAATATATATCTCCCTCTTTTCTGATGCATCGTAAAAATATAACAACCAAAAATGTTTTATTAATTATTTTTGGCTACAAAGAAAATAGTAAATAATTCGAGATGAGAGATATTTGGATTCAAACCCAAAACTTACAATATGCTATAACTTATTTTTAATTACTCAATCAAGAAGTTGTTAGCACCAAAATGTTTTATGCTATTAGCTTACGGACAAGCGGTTTAAAAATTTTGTGCCATCAATTAGTTGTTAAACATATCCAACAATTCATAAATTCTCTCAATGCAGATTCATCGAATTGATTCCAAACTATTATATTCAATATGCAAATGTTATTAACAACTAAGGTTTGACCTAATAATTGTTACCTTTTCTTTGGAAAAATTAAGTCCAAGGTTCGATTCTCCAATTCCTTCATTACCTCATATGAACCAAAAAAAATATACAAATGTTGTTATAAATAATAATTTAATTAACCGTCAAAAAATAAATTGTCCAAAAGACACTTGTTGGTGGACATTGTTACATGGTGGTGGATGCTAGGTTTCTTAGACAATAGATGAATGCCTGGTCGGTTGGATTGGGAATTATCCAGCCAAAAATGATGAAATAAAGTATATGAATCTGTAACCACTATAGGTACAATATGTGTCCTCTACGGTCCACAATGCGCTTTCATTGAACCTTTATTCTCAAATAATGGAAGTTAATTTTTTTTAAGATAAAATATTTAGGTAGGCACTCGATTTTGTTCAAAATTTATTTGGGGTTCATTGGATTACTTAAATATAGGTTAAAGGGTCAAAAAATTCTAGAAAAAAATGATTTTTCGCAATTGAGTCTCAAAGTTTTTTTTTCAATCAATTGAGCCATTATATTTTAATTTTCACTCAATTAAGCCATTTCATGGACAGAAACCATTAAATCCATATAAGAATTGTTAAATCCATATAGTACACATAGTCAAAAAAATAACAGACTTAACGGTTTTCATCCAAATAAAAGTTTAATAGAATGAAATTGAAAATATAATGACTCAATTGATTGAAAAAAAAAAGAGATAGGCTCAATTATAGAACCTTTTATTATTCGAAAACATTTTTAACCCTCTAGCCATGAAGTTAAGACTGCCAAGTTGTAATGTTTCATTAAAAGAATTTCGAAAGTCATTTTTGAATCTTTCGCATTTCAAATTGATTTGTTGGACTTAAAGATGTTAATTGGATTTGAAGTTAATTATTATAGTCTGGACTTTATTGTTCCTGGACATTTAATTAGAGTATTGATTTTGAGAGCCCAACTTGTCTTATTTTATTTTTTTTAAGTTAGATTAAGTTGGGTTAATTATATACATAGGATTAATTAGATAATTAGCATAAAATAAATTGCATAAAAATAAAAAAATAGAGAACTTCATGACAATTGAGAAATAAAAAAGAATTTATTAAGCTTAGTATGAGTAAGTAGTTGGTTGGGGAGCCGTGTAAGCTGTACATGTAGGGTAGTTAAGGTAGTTTGGTATATTTTGCTATGGTAGTTGCATCATAAAGTCTGCAACTCTTTCATTTGCTTCTGTACATAAGCCTTGTTCATGTTCATTCAACAATTAATGAAAATGTGCTTTCTTTCTCAATAGATTCAACTCTTGTAATATAAGCTTCGTCATGTCACGTAAGAAGCTGGATACATGCAATTCAAATAATTCACCACATTCGCAAAGTCAATGTTTCGTCAGCATTTTTAACATAAATTTTTAACAACGTTATTGATTAAATTAAGATTTACAATCAAAATAATAAAGCAACTTGTTTTTAATGAATAATACAAAAACTAAATTTTAAATTTTGTAAAAGTACATGGAGCAATTGCATAACTTAACTATTTAAATTCTAATTCTAAGGATGCATTTGGATCCTATCGCACCGCTAATGCGATAGAATCCAAGCCATATCTTTGTGATTAATACACTGCATGGTGCATTTGGATAGCACGGTGAAAAAATCTCAACTGCCCCGCTGGTTAACTAGAGGAGCAAGGGTCGAATGCACAACTAGACCCTATGCTGGGGTTGAGAAATCCCTGTTTCAACCTTTTTATACAAATTTTAATATTTATTATTTTGTTAAATTATTTTATTTTAAAGTTTTTAAATTATTTATTTTGTTAATTCTTTAACTTTTTCTCTTATCCTTAATTTTTTTATTTCGTGATTTTTGTATTTATTTAAAATATAAATAAAATTATACATATCTAAATTTATATATAAATTATTATTTTATATGTAAAACATAATTATTACATTTTTATATAAACTAATTTTAATAACTTTCAATTATTTATTATTTAAGAAATATCATATATATATACACTATAAATTTTTATTATATATAATTTTAATCTAATATCTTTAATGATTATTTTATCTTCTCACTACAATTCATTTCATTGCTACTATTACATTTGCATCAACACACATATCTCACAATTGATTTTAATCTTACCATTACAATACTTAATCTAACCATTAGAGTAATTAATTTCACTGCTATTACTATTTTGAATTTCAACAAAATCAATTTCTATGTCAATCAAATGTATCTTAAGATGAATGAGAAGAGACAGATTTACCTGTCAATCATATTGCATCTCTCCAAAAGCCTGCATTGTCATACCATCAGAATAAAGTGGAGACCGGGGTGGCTGGGACTTTAAATTTTTGAAGTACCAAGAATAGGCTACTCAACTCGGAGCTAATTACTATTATCACCGAAGCAATGTAGTGGCAGCAGCAACATTGACATCATCATCATCATCAACATCTTTGACTTCATCTTCTCCATTTTTGTGCAAGAGAAGTAGTATTACTCGAAACAAGAAGAATACTTTGACAGATCTCTTGATCTTGAAAGGAAGGAAGGGAATATGGCATGGTGGTTGCATCAAGCTGCAACGTCGCTGCACCCCTTTGGGATTCTTGGAAACCTGAAAAGAGTTCTTCTGGTCTTCACTCTGTGACATCCTGTGGCCTTCTGCAGGTAAGTAAAACTAAAACGCCATGCGCAAATGTATAGGCAGCACAGAATTTCAGTTTACATGATAAAAATTTTGACAAGAAAAAACATTTATAACTTGTGAAAATCCCATGACATGGTGCGTTAATTATATGCCAACAAACTGTTGATGTAGATAAAGGTTTTCGCCAAGAAATGTAGCACATATTATTTCAAAGCCTCTTAAGGTTGAAGTTTTGATTAATAAAGAAAACAGGGGCCTTTGCAGCAATGGCGATATTGGGAAAGATGATATACTTTGATATTTCAACTAATATATAAGGACTTGATAGTAAATATATGCCATATGAAAACTATGCGAACAATACATGCAGTGTCACCTAAGGTAAAAGATGCTTAAGATTGTGACAAACTAGTGTACGTTGGGCTCAATTTAGCTGTTGGACAGCCCAAAAAGAGGCAAGCAAGCTTCTTTACGCTTGGAGTAAAAACAGTTCTATTCTTGTATTCCAACAAAAAAAAAATTTGCTTCAATGGTAACAATTATTGTTAACCATAAAAAGTAATTACTTCATAGTTATATATTTGTTCCATCAATTTATCTCAGAATGGACTACCAGGTAATGACGATAATTCCACTGCTGCTTTAGTAAGTACTTAACCAGCCTTTGCAGCTAGGTGATATTGAACTTCAACTGCTTAATCCTCCCACTCTGCAGATATAAAATTCTTTTTTATAGGAATTCATACCTGGATTGATTAAAGGATCATGTTTTCTTACCAGGTTTAAGAAAATTAAGCAAGACTTCAGCCTTTGTTGATCAGCTTGAATTTCATGATGGGTGGTTGGTCATTTTTAATATTTTTTTCAACTTTCCTTTCTGCAGCATTTGACATTAATTAGCAATTTACCATTACCTTATACTGTATCTTTCCTATCATCCTCGAGAATTCCCGTTCTCCATTTTCCTCTTTCTCTGGCCTATCAGTCACTCTAAACTTCTAATGCCAATTGAATTAGCCTTCCAGCAAAACCAGATGACCATGGATTCGCTTGCTGTAACAACTAACATCTAGATCATCTGGTGGTTAATTATTTGGCGAATATCTTAACTCGTTTATATTCGTCTGTCATGTGTCAGCGAAACATGATTCTTCATCCTATTAGTCTCTCAGGAAATGATTCGACTCAATCTGAGTACCATATTTTCATGGCCTATATCATTCCATAATTCTCGGTGGAAACTCATAGAATTTGATTGTCAAAACCTGACGTCGACAGGCACGCTTCTGAAGGAAAAAAGGTGCAACAAAGCCAAGGCTACACTATCAAGAGATTAATTTCTGAAACTGTTGACTTCGATCAACTACTTCTTAAAACATATAACACCAAACACGGACAAAGCTTTACAACTTATGAGTAGAGGGTCCTATTTTCCATGTGATTGAATAGGAGAATTTATACTTTTTTTTTGGTGAATAATAGAACGTAAACTTGGAAGGTTCAAATAAGCCCACATTTCTCACACAAGGAATTCTCAAATTAATGCATATTTCTTTCACATGGGAGCTCTTAGATTACAGCCAGAAGATGAATAGCTTGTTCTTCTGTAATTTATTTTAATTTGGACCAATTAGTATTTGTTTTATTAAAGTTAAGTTTTGATTGTATTAAAATCTATGGTTAGTGACTAAACATGTATCATGTGGTTAAGATATTGGAAATATGATTAGACAACACTAAATCCCAACTAAACCAACCCAAGGTAGAGTTGATCATTATGCTAATTCAATCAAATAACTCATCAGTCATCTCCCACCAATTAAATATAAATAGAGCACTAATGCTTGGTAAAGGGTAATAGGTATGAATTACGATTATGAATGACTTGATCAAATGGTACTAGATAGCTTGTCAAGTCTTGTCAAAAAAGAGTTTTTGTGTAAACTAGAGATATCCTCATCCATTTTAATGATTTGAGACTAATCCTACTCACGGTTTCGTTATAGTTAAAGTTTCACTCCCCTCCCCAAAGATATGTTTAGTAAGGGTCGAATCCGAGAGCTTTTCCCACAAGCTCAGCCTACGTTGCTAACTGATTCACAACCCATAAGTATTGTCAAAAATTTTTGAAGTGTGCTTTTAATACTTCCATCACTACCTTAATCCTATTTCAGAAAGATAATCATAATCTTAAAGATCAAATTTCTGGTCCTGAATCGTAAAAACCTTTACAAATAAATACTTTACTTAAGCAAATCACAATTTTTTTTATCAAAATAGTAAAGGTCTGTTTGATCTAATTAGACCTACTATAAAAACTATTTTTCGAGTAAAATTGTTTTAAAAATATTGTTAAGAAAAACTAAAATTACGTTTGATAAATTTAATACAAAAGTATTGTAGAATGTTGAAAGAGAATATCTTATACGTTGTTAGTGGGTTTTTAAACTTCATAAGTGAAGTTAATAGAATTTAACAATAATTTTAACAAAAGTTAGTATTAAATCATTTAACTTTTGTAAAGTTAGTGTGAGTTTTTATTTTATTTTTTAAGTATAAGGAATAGTCTTCTCTTATTGTGTTCCCTCAAGAAACCTTGTTTTCTTCTCGTACGCCTTGTAAAAGTAGTTTGTCTTAGTTACAGTCAGTATTTCTCGTGGTTTGAAGTATGTTAATTAGTATTTCTATTATGGTGACTTAAGCATGTTGTTTCCTTGAGAGATTTTTTTCTTCTTTCCTTCTTTATAGTCTTTTCTTATCCTGTTTGTTTTTCTAAAATGGCAAATTCCCTGATGTCTATGTGGAATGAGTTATGTTTAACAAATGATGAAAATTACATGGTGCATGTAGACCATCTGAAAGCACTTGTGGCATCCATTGCAGAGCAACAAGGATTGTTGGCTTCTTTGGCTACTAAATGTGCCTTTAATAAAGATGCATTGCTGGGTATGATGAGAGTAGTCTGGAAACTCTCGAAAGAAGCCACCATGATGATTCTTGGGGACAATCTCTTTCTTTTAAAGTTTGCCACTTTGTAGGACAAACAATGAGTCATTGAGGGTTCTCTATGGATGTCCAACAAATACCTAATTCTTTTTTATTTGTATGATGGAAATCTAAAACTTGAAGAATGTGTTTTCCACACCACATATTTTTGAATTAGGGTTTATGATTTACCATTATGGATCCTTAACACTAAAGTGGCACGAAGGATAGGTGACAATATTGGTCATTTTGTGACTAGTGATGATGATGGTACTCGACTCTCTGGGGTGAACTTCTAAGGCTATGGCTAGAGATGGATATTACAAAGCCTCTATCTAGGTTTATATCCCTAAGTGGAAGAAATGCTGGTTCATTTGTCTAAGATGTGTATCCTATGAAAGGTTGCAGAATTTTTGCTATATATGTGGTAAGCTTGACCACATTAACCAGAATTGTGATAGGACTGATCTCATTGAGGCTACATTGGCTAGTTCGAAGCAATATGGGTCTTAGATGCATACGTCTCTGCTCAATAAGAGAAATTATTCTCGATATGAGATCATGACAAATCTATATGCACTTTACTGGAAAAAGGATTCGAATACATCGATGATGTAGAAGGCAACTACTTCTAGTGACCATATTGGTAGTCCGACTAGTGGAGGATTATCTGCTCGAAGGCGGTTACAGATGGATGGATCCCAGGAACATGGAAACAGTTACCAGGTAATAGCAAACAACCGTTACTAACTGCTAATCAAACCAAAAATATGCTAGAACATGAGGGAAATATAGGGTCTAACCAAAAATGACATTCTTGGATGCATTTTGCTCATATCTAGGTTCATTCCCCTGTTCTAACAAGTAACAAATGCAAGGCATAAATACCTCTTTGAACGAACTTACTTTGCATTATGACAATGTGCTTAAGAAAGGACGAGATGGTAATGCTATAGGGTGAAGACTATGAACATGTGACAGGGACTGCCTGCCACACCCTATGAGAATTCTTGCATGGAATTGTCATAGGCTTGGTAACCCACAATCAATTCGAGCTTTTAAAGAGCATATCAAACTTAAAGGTCCTCATTTTTTTAATCAGAAACTATACATGTATCGAGGTTACGTAAAATTCAATTACATTGCGCTATGCCAAATTACTTTGTCGTGAATGCTTAAGAGAGTAGTAGGGGATTGGCTTTGCTATGGAAGGACATTACTCTTTTGAGTTATAGATTTTTTCTAAGAACCACATTGATGTGAGAGTGACAGATATGAGATAACTCTAGGGGCCCAATGTGGAGATTAACGAGTTTTTATAGAGAGCCGATGTATTCTAGAAGACACCAATCATGGGAACTTCTTCACCAATTGTACACACAGAGTACTTTCCCTTGGTTATGTCTGGGTGATTTTAACTAGATTATATGGAGTCATGAGAAAAGTGGGCAGATAGGGTGTAGGGAAAATGCAACTGATGAACTTCCGCTCCATTCTTAAAGATTGTGGTTTAGTGGACATGAGATTTCGAGGATCAGATTTTACCTGGGAACAGGGTTGCTCGAAAGAGACTTACATTCTTGAAAAGTTGGATCGTGGAGTAGCTAATAGGGATTGGATTGATATGTTCGAATTCTCAACAAGTGATCACCTACTACCTCTTACACTCAATTACGGTGTTAATGAAATCCAAGCGCCTCTGTCCCGGGAAGAATGATTACAGATAATGTTGTCATTGTGTATGAGCTCTTACATTCCTTGCGAAGTAGACATTGGTGTAACATGGCTATTTGGCATTGAAGATAGACATGAGCAAGGCGTACAATAAGATTGAATAGAGCTTCTTGCGATAGATAATGGCTCATCTTACTTTTCATAGCAGGTGGATTGATATGGTTATGTCTTGTTTGACTACTATCTCATGCTCTGTTGGTAAATAGAGCACCAACGCCTTCATTCATCCCATCCTGAAGGCTGTCGTAAGGTGACCCAGTCTTTCCCTATTTGCTTTTATTATGTAGTGAAGGGCTCTCTGCTTTGTTGTGTACAAGAAGCAGCATGGTAGAGTTAAAGGGGTGAAAGCAACTAAATGAAGGCCATAGATCACTCATTTGTTATTTGTGGATGACTCTATCTTATTTGCAAAAGCATGTACATCAAAGGTCTAAGCCATTTTGAATATGTTGAGATTATATTACCAAAGTTTGAGTCAACAAGTGAATTATTCCACATCCTCCATCTACTACAACAACAATACAGATGTAGATGCAAGAAGACTAATTACTGATATGCTAAGTGTGCAGTGCTCTCACTCACCAGAAAAATATCTTGGCTTGCTATCTTTCATGGGAAGGACTAAAACTCTAGCATTCAGAGAGTTGATGAAGCGGATTACCTCTAAACTCTTGACATGCAGTACCTGAAACTTGGCAAGTGGTGGTAAATAGGCTTTCCTCAAAGCAGTAATACAATCTATAGCTACTTACGCCATGTCGTGCTTCCTATTACCAAAGACTGTCTATTTAGAATTGAATAGAATTATAGCCAATTATAGGTGGAAACAAAACAGAGAGCATAAGGGTATCCACTGGCTTGGCTGGAAACAAATGTGTAGGCTGAAAACAGAAGGTGCAATGTGGTTTAAAGACATGTGGCATTTTCACATGGCTATGGTGGCAAAGCAAGGTTGCGTTTGCTAAAATATCCAAACTCTCTTGTGAGTAAGATTCTAGCGACTAAGTATTTCCCTCACTCAAGTTTTCTTGAAGAAAGTTTGGGAAATAACCCTTCACTCATTTAGAGGAGTAAATGGAATTCACGCTGTGTTCTTAATGAATGATTAATATAACGAATTGGTGATGGTAGAAAAGTACACGTTTGGACTAATTCGTGGTTACCTACAACAACCACTAGTATCCCACAATCCCTTTGTAGAATTTGGGATCTAAATAGTACAATTGTAGACTTAATCTGTAACCATAGCCGTAATTGGAAGAGGTCCCTAATCAATGAATTATTTGAGTATGAGAAGGCAGATGCAATACTCTTAATTCCTCTAAGTCATAAGGCTTACGACAATATGCTAGTTTGGAAACATACTCCCAATGGTGAGTACTTTGTTTGAAGTGCCTATGAGATGCTTCATGGTAAGGAAGGTAATGTTAGTAGTGCATATGTTGATGTTGTGCGGAGGAATATTTGGCGGTTACCTGTGCCACTCAAAATTAGAATTTTTATTCGGAGAGTATGCAGATAGATTATTCTACTATTGCCAAGTCTGATATCTCTAACATTCCTTTATTGCCATTATCTGTTCAATGTGGGCAACAGTAGGAGGAAATAGTGGAACATGGCCTCAAAGAATGCCCAAAAGTATTTGCTTTTTGGTAACAGTACTTCTGTTGGTTTCGAAGAATAAGGATGTATTTGACAAGAACAAACGAATATTGAGCAAAGTATGAGTAAGCAAAGAAAAAGAACAGAAGAAAGAATATTGGCTAAGAATTCAAAGGATCTTCTTCATTGATAAAAAACTCAATTTGCAACACTATAAATAGATGAACTGAAATGAAAGCCACACCCTCATGTTCTCACTTCATGGGATGATATTCATCCACTAAGTACACAAACATAAAGTGGGTTAGTGGGAACTTAACTCCTAAAATCTAGAAACCACTCTTCCATGTTATACACATAGTGGAAGACTTATTCAACTTAAACTAATAATTGTTTGCATCAATTTCTAACATCCCCCCTTGATGCAAAATCTGCAACTCCAAGTGATAATCGAAACTTTGCAAACTTTGAATAACCAAGTCCCTTAGTAAAACCATCAGCAACTTGATCATTTGTTGAGCAGTACTTCATCACGATCAGTCCTTCAGCAACAGCATCTCGAATAAAGTGGTGGCGAAGCTCTATGTGCTTTGTCCTTCCATGGAACACTGGATTTTTGGTCATTAAAATGGTTGCTTTGTTATCACAGAAAATCTCAGTCGCCTTTCCTTGAACTTGATGCAAATCCTCCATGATTCTTCTCATCCAAATTGCTTGACAAGCAGCAGATGTAGCTGCAATATACTCAGCTTCTGAAGATGACAATGCCGTGCTTGCTTGTTTCTTTGAGCTCCATGACACAGCACCCGAACCAAAGTTAAAAATGAAACCACTTGTGCTTTTTCTATCATCTACACAACCTGCCCAATCACTATCAGTAAAACCAAACAATTTAAAGTTAGGAACTGGGTTGTACCAAATCCCAAAGTTACTTGTAGCTCGAATGTAGCGAAGAATTCGTTTTGCTGCCCCAAGATGATGCAAGGAGGGATTATGCATGAACCTTGAGACCAAACTGACAGGAAACATGATATCTGGACGAGTATGAGTCAGATACATCAACCCACCAACCAAGCTTCTGAAATACTTCTCATTTGCCCTTGGTGTTCCATCATTCATTGTCAACTTCTCATTTGTATTCATGGGAGTAGAAAATGTCTTACAATTCTGCATGTTAAACCTCTTCAACAAATCCAGAGCATATTTTTCTTGTGAAACAAAGACACCATCATCAGTTTGAGAAATTTGTAAGCCAAGAAAATAATGCAACAACCCCAAATCTGACATATCAAATTCATCAGTCATGCTCTTCTTGAATTCTGTAATAAGAACTTCAGAAGAACTAGTATAGATAATGTCATCCACATAAACACAAACAATAAGAACATCATCACCTTTTTCCTTCACGTACAAAGTGGGCTCACTACTACTACGATGGAAACCATTTTCAAACAAGTAAGAATCAAGCCTACCATACCAAGCTCGTGGTGCTTGTTTGAGTCCATAAAGGGCCTTCTTGAGCTTGTACACCTTATCCTCTTTACCTTCAACAACAAATCCTTGTGGCTGCTCGACATATACCTCTTCATCCAAATAACCATTCAAAAAGGCAGATTTGACATCAAACTGATAAACCTTCCACCTCATTTGAGCTGCCAATGCTAACAAAAATCTAACAGTTTCAAATCTAGCAACAGGAGAGAAGGTTTCAAAGAAATCTTTACCATACTCTTGCACATATCCTTTAGCAACCAACCTTGCCTTGAATTTTTGGACACTCCCATCTGCATTAAACTTCACCTTGTAAACCCACTTTAAACCAATTGTATCTCTTCCTTGCGGCTTGTCTACTAGCTCCCAAGTATCATGCTTCTCAATGGAAGCAATCTCCTCCTCCATGGCATGTTCCCATTCATCTTTTCCACATGCTTCATCAAAACTCATGGGTTCTGTTACTAAAAGAGCAAACATGTTAGAGTTATAAACTTCTTCCCAAGGTTTTACCTTTCTGGGAAGAGCTCCAGACATACTTCTAGTAATCATCCTTGAAGGTTGAGGAGTTGGTGAAGCTTGTGGTGACAACCTTGAAGGACTAGGTGTAGGGGAAACCTGTTGAGCCACTTTGTTCTCGTCATCTTGTGACTCAATTAATTCATTTTCTTCACAAGACAAGTGCTGATTTTTGTCTGCATTCCACTCCCAAAAGCTGTTCTCATCAAAAATAACATCTCTACGAATGATTAGCTTCTTAGTAACTGGATTATACAATCTATACCCCTTTGTCTCATCACTATACCCAACAAAAATACATTTCTCACTCTTCTTGTCCATCTTTGTACGATCATTAGAAGCTAACATGGCATAAGCAATACAACCAAAAATCTTCAAGACACTTACATTAGGCTTGCGATTCCACCAAGCTTCATAAGGAGTCATACCACGCACTGCCTTCGTTGGAGAAATGTTGAGAAGGTGAACCGCTGTAGCTACTGCTTCAGCCCAAAAATCATTTGCAAGCCTTTTCTCATTCAACATACTCCTGGCCATCTCCACTACAGTTCGATTCTTCCTTTCGGCGACTCCATTCTGCTCTGGTGTTCGTCTCACTGTTAACTGCCTTTTGATTCCATTTCGCTTAAAAAACAAGGTAAAATCATCGGATAAAAATTCTCCTCCCCTATCAGTTCGAAGAATTTTTAATTGATGACCAGATTCCTTTTCTGCAAAGGCCTTGAACTCCCGAAACTTATCAAGTGCTTCTGATTTCTGAACAAGAAAAAACACCCAACTCATACGAGTAAAATCATCAGTAAACAACAAAAAATATCTACTCTTGTTCAAAGACAGAGTATTCATTGGCCCACAAATGTCTGCATGCACCAACTCCAAAGGCTTCTTTGCTCTCCATGCTTTCCCAACCGGAAATGACTGTCTATGCTGTTTCCCATAAATACAACTTTCACACAACTCATTAGCAAAAGGAATTGTAGGCAAACCATGAACCATATTTTTCTGACACAACAACTTCAACCCATTAAAATGCAAGTGCCCATATCTCAAATGCCATAACCACGAATCACTTTCAACATTAGCAACAAGTGCACAATCATCCAAACGAGAAATCTCAAGAGGAAACATCTTATTTTCAGCCATGGGAATTTTTACAAACGGCATATCAGAATTTTTACCTTTAATTTCACACACACCATCATGAAATAAAACTGAATATCCCTTTTTAACCAATTGACCCACACTGAGTAAATTATGTGCCAAGCTAGGAATGTAATAAACATCATGAATCAACCTCTCATTACCTGACTTGGTCCTTACTGCTATTGTTCCCTTACCTTTAATCTGCACTTGTTTGTCATTCCCAAGACGGACTTGCAACTTTACTGATTCATCCATACTCTGAAAAATACTTCTAACACCTGTCATGTGATTGCTACACCCACTATCCAAAAACCAAAGATCACTGTTACTTTCCTTTGAATTCATAAAAGTGAGAAACAAGTTACCATCTTCTTCTTTTTCAACGAAATTTGCCTGCTGCTTAGCCTTTTTCCAACAATTCGCCTCAACGTGCCCCATCTTTTTGCAAAAGTAACACTGCTTGTCCTTATGGTTCTGCTTTTGATTCTCTTTGTCACCACTCTCAGTTTCTTGGCGACTTGAATTTGATCTACCATGACCTCTACCACGACCACGGTAGCCACCTTTACCTCTTCCTCTACCTCTACCTGCAAAACCATTGTCATTGCTTTTCTCCTTGCTAGAGATCTCCATCTTTGTCTGAAATGCCTGCTCCATACTCTTCTCTGCAGACCTGTTCATCCTATCTTCATGTGCTAAGAGTGAACCCATTAGCTCATTAAGAGAATACTTAGAAAGATCCTTTGATTCTTCAATAGCAGTAACAACATGATCAAATTTAGGAGGTAAACTCCTCAAAACTTTTTCTACAATTGTTTGATCTTCAATTTTCTCTCCATAAGTTCTCAATTGATTCATAATGAGAGAAACTCTACCAATATAATCTTGAACCGACTCATTACTTTTCATACACAAGTTCTCAAATTCTCTACGAAGAGTTTGGAGTTTCACTACAGTTACCTTGTTATCTCCATGGAACTCTTTATGTAGAATGGTCCAAGCTTCATTCGATTTTGCTGCATTCGAGATTCGAGGAAAAATTGAGTCTGTCACTGCTTGCTGCAATACGAGCAACGCCTTTGCATCCTTCTTCCGAAACTCCTTCATCTCCGCTGCCTTCTCTGCCTTGTCAGATTCTGTATATCCATTTTCTACAAGATCCCACAAATCTTGAGAAATGAAAAAGGTCTTCATTTTAATGCTCCAAAAAGCATAACTTTCTCCATTGAAGATGGGCACCAATGATTGAGAAACATTCAAAGTATTCATACCATTAGACATGATGAATACAAACAAAAGATCACTTGCTTCAGCAAAGATCACCACAACAGAATAACACCCAATTTAATCGAACCTGGCTCGGATACCAAAATGTTGGTTTCGAAGAATAAGGATGTATTTGACAAGAACAAACGAATATTGAGCAAAGTATGAGTAAGCAAAGAAAAAGAACAGAAGAAAGAATATTGGCTAAGAATTCAAAGGATCTTCTTCATTGATAAAAAACTCAATTTGCAACACTATAAATAGATGAACTGAAATGAAAGCCACACCCTCATGTTCTCACTTCATGGGATGATATTCATCCACTAAGTACACAAACATAAAGTGGGTTAGTGGGAACTTAACTCCTAAAATCTAGAAACCACTCTTCCATGTTATACACATAGTGGAAGACTTATTCAACTTAAACTAATAATTGTTTGCATCAATTTCTAACAACTTCCCTGAGATGGTGCCAACTACCAGGGTATCCAATGTCGACCGCTATCTCATAGTAGCAACTATGGCCGCCACTGCTACCGCAAAAAAAAAACAGCAATAACGGGCTATTGTCGTCGCTATCCTTTGTTCTGTTCCATTAAAAGTGAAACAACAGAATATAAAAAAAAATTCCAATCAAGCAATCACAAACAGAAAGAAAGAAACCAAATCAACTCAACCTCAAAAAACCTTAGCTTCACCATATCAAAATCAACAAAAAATCATATTGAGATCACATTAACAGATCAAATTCAGATATGAGATCATAAACAAGTTAACAACTTAGACACAAGCAACAGTCAACAACCCGCGTTGGAAAGGTAAAAGAAAATTTAAAATTTTTACCTTTGAACTTAGTAGATCAAGATCAAAGCAAGACAGATTTGTGAAGGGTGAGTAAGGTTGAGGCAGAATCAGTAAGCGACGCAGCGTGGGTAGGCCATAAGCAATGGCACACAAGCGTGGGTGACTGGGTGTGGCTGGTGACTGGCATAGCCATGGGTGGCATGGGTAGGTAGTGGTGGTTAGTGGCCCGAGATGAGATTGGTAAGGCTGAGGCTGACTGAGTCTGAGCCGAGACTCCGAGTCCTTGTCTAACCGCTGACTGTTGTCGAGGCCTGAGGGGTGAAGGTGAAGGTGAGGGCATGATGGGGGTCGACGGTGGGTGAGCTAGTGAAAGGGCTGTGATGCCGAAGGCGTGAGCATGAGGCTGTGGTCGGTGGGTTCAAACTCGAGGGACGATGTCATCTGTTAAGGGATGCAAACGTAGGTTGGGTGATTGGAACAGAACGGGTTTTTTCCAAAGGTTAATTAAGTTAAATAATGTTGATTTTTTTTTTCCAAAGGTTAATTAAGTTAAATAATGATTTAATATTTGGTAATTGATATTTCACTCTAATAAAAAAAACTGTGGTATTTCACTAATTAATGATGGCTAATGGGTTTTAATGTTTAAGAATTTTTTTTGGTAACAACATATCAATTTTGAAGATTTAATATTAGTTAATCTTATGAATCATGATAAAAAATATTAGGTAATCTGAATTAAAAAAATATTAAGTAATGTTTAATTTAGATTATTAATTTAATTTTTTAAAGTAAAATTTGTAGTGTAATTAAATTATATGGTATTAATTTTTTTTGTTACATATGGTATTAAATATTATTATAACTTAAGAAAAAAATTATAAAATAAGACTTTAAATGATTATAATTACAATTGCTACACTTGATACAAAATTGTGCGAAAAAAAAATCACGACCGCGATGGCCGCAATGATCGCAATGATCTTTGTTATCTCTGTAACCACGAAAAACGCAATGCGACCACGGCTACAATCGCAATTTAAATCCCTGCCAACTACTACAACACCGGAAGATTGGCTGTTTAATGCACTTGTCCATTAGGATTCAAAGAAGTTGCAGTTACTGTCATGCTATGGCATATATGGAATTAACGTAACTTAGAGATATTCTCACAAGAGATAAAACCAGTTTGTGGATGAACTCAATCTTCTTGGTATTTGGTCTCAGCCTCAAGTTCATGCTCGGGCTATACAATGATGGTCTTGTCCACCCTTTGGAATAATGAAGGTCAATTATGATGCGGCCGCTGATAGGGTTGGCAAATGCAGTGGTGTTGGTATTATTATTACAAGGCCAATACCGAGTCTATGGGATCCGTTTATCTAGAAGCAACAACAGCCCTTGTAGCTGTTCAGTTTGCACATGAGATGGGGTTCCATAGTGTCCATGTGGAAGGTGATGCTCTGAAGGTAATATAGTAAATCAACAGTGACTTAGAATCACTCTCTTCAATTGTCTACCTGGTTGCTGATATCAAGAACTTGTCTAAACAGTTTTGTGTTTGTACTTTTCAGCATGTTAAGAGTAGTGTTAATGAGGCGGCTAATTTGCTTGACAACCATAGCTTAGATTTTGCAAAAGCATTACATTGGGTAGAGGATTGCCCAAGTACTCTAAATAATGTATTAGTTGCAGATTATCCAAGTTTGAATGAATAAAGTATGACTTTTGTTAAAAAAAATATGTAGTTAGTTATTGGAAAGTTTTTTTAGTAGTACATTTTCATTAAAAGTTACAATTGCAATCAGCATATTACATTCCATGAACAGGTAACTATCAAAATCACATTATTCAAACTAGGTAAACTAGTAAATAACTATAACGAACTAAACAAACTAGTAAATAACTAGACTAACTCAAGCTCACACTTGGTGGACTCGAACCTGAGACATCAAAATATCAGGGCCTCCTCCTTGCCACTAAGCTAATGCCTCATTGGCTAGTTATTGGTAAGTTTTAAGATTTTAAGATCAATGTAATTAATGCTAAAAAATAATAACATGAAAAAGGGACTTATAAAAAAAAATCATGGCAAAGTCATTAATAAGATGTCAACATTCAAAAAGTCAGTGGTCCATGCAACATTGTCCGCACTTCATCTCATTAAGAGCAAATATAATTAATTGAAATATTGAGCCCTTTTTTTGCTTTACCAAAATCGACCAAAATATCTTATAGATTGCTAACAACCTATTGATCATGTGGTTAAATATAGGTTGTGGCATATTATAAAGTTTAAATTTAAATCCAAGCAATCTCACCCCTATCCCCTATTATTAAATAGTTCTCTTGTAACAAAAGAAATCCTATATGTTTATGGCTTGGAACAATTCATTCAATTTTTATTGAATTGGATAAAAATTTAAGTCAATTAATTAGATTTGGACTAACAAATAATATTTGATTAAAAAAATTGAATTGAGTCTTAGGCTCAACCTGATAATTATAATTTTTTATAATTATTTTATAACTTAATTAATTTGTTATTTTAATAAAATATAAAGTTGCATTTTATAAGTTTCAAAAAAAATTTGAAGGTATGCCAAGTTAGGAGCTATCGGAAAAATATTAATGTATTTTTTAATTAATTTAGAGTTTGGACTTTTTGTGCAACTTGGAAAAATTTTAAATACACTACAAGTAGTATTGTGAAGATTAGGAGAGCTTTTGCAGAATATGATGCCTGTTGTTTGTCTCAAACTGTTAGCAGAGTAATTACTGGTAAGCAGGTGCAACTTGGTTGGGTTAAACCAAATGAAGGATAGGTGAAAATCAATTGTGATGGATCATTCAGTAATCAGGAGGAAGTTGATATTGGTGTTGTAGTTAGAAATTGCAATGGAGAACTTATTGCTAGTTTAGGAAAGAAAATCTAGGCAAGGAGTATTGTTGAAGCAGAAGCTAGAGCTGTAAAGGAAGTGGTCTTGTTAGCTAAGAAAGAGAAATATAAGAATATAGTAATTGAATCAGATTCTGAAGTGGTTTGCAGGGAGTACAAATTGTACAATTTTGAGTAATAACTAGAGAATTTACCTAGTTATCAAAGACATTCAGAAGCGTATGGGGTGTTTTAAAGGATTTTGTTGCAGATGGATAAAGAGAGGTGCAAATAAGGCTACAGATTGGTTGCCAATCAAGCTGGAAAGGAGATGTAGTCATCTAATTAGGTCAATGTACCCCTATCTTCTTTTGTTCATATCTAGAATAAGGACGGTTTGCCAGCTCCTCCTAGTGTAAGGTTTCGTTGTCTCGGTTTATCATGTCATACACAAAAATAAGCAGCAGATTAGAAAAAACAACAAAACCAAAATCACTAGGATCATGCAATAAGATTGTTTCGAGATAGAATCTAACCTTTTTGGTGTGACTCGTGTAGGAATGTTCAACTTTTGAATACGGCAACCCACAAACAGTCCTCGATTTATTGTTAACTCAAGACTCCTATCTGAGAGAAGCCCTCCAATGGTATTCACACAAGTAGGATGCAAAACAAGACCTTTGCCTAAGAAAAGATGTGATCAGAAGCAAAGGGAGGAGGAAAGGAATTGTTTTCTGAGAGTGCTAGCTCCAAGAGGCAGAGTGGCTATCGAAAATATTCTGTCTAACTTTTAGACTTAATGTTGTTTTTATAGTGCCTCTTAACAAAACCCTTAGTTCAACTAAATTGGGTCTTTTGAGCTTTTTAAAATTACTTAATCCAAATCTAATTGATTGTAGGGTATACTCTAACAATCTCCCACGTGCACTACAACCAATTGGTTATGCATTTGGATTAATAATTTGGTCTACCCATGAATTATTAAATTAATAATTCATAATTAAAATCTCATTATAATTGAAAAGACCAAAATAGCTTTTGGTAATCTCGGGCTAAAATTACTATTAATTAAATCCCGAATTCTAGTTGGAATAGGATTCTAGTCTCACTAGAAATCCTACTTGTACTAGGATTCATCACATGGATCCAACTCCAATTACTTTGTTTTGGTCATACTCTTATTGCGTGTGACCCTTTAGGTTTCCGTTACGTTGGTAGTAATTCAGAATCTCATTCATAAATCACAAGCCAAGATTGGCATCTAGCAATGCATCATGGCTACCCAAGTAATGAAAATGTCGATAAGTTGACAACAACCTTTCAATGAGCAATTACCGTATAATTCGATCCTTTCGTCACCTAATATCTCAGTTGAACATGGAGTATGGAATGTGTCATCTCTATTAAAGTTCAACTACATTGTTTTTCAATCTCAAGATAAATGATTTAATCAAATGGATTCAAGATCTCATCTTAAATCTCATTTGTACTGTGGCCACAGATTTTCAATCATTAATCTCTATTGAAAGACTTTAAGATATAGACTCTTGTTACCAAGAGGGACAAATCCTATCTTGATCACTCACAACCCTCATATGATTCATGATGTACCCAATTATTGTCTTACTTGCAACCCTCATTAAGCTACGTTTACCAGCTTCAAAGTACACCAATCCACACATAGGATTCCATTGTAATCTCAAGTCTAAGGATCATATATACCATTGCCATTTGAAAACTTCTAATGACACACAATGTAACGATCCACCTAGAGTTCTCAAGATGGGTCAATCTAGTGTATTCATTCACAATGATCACCCATGTGTTGATCTGGATATCACCATATCCATGACTTATGGATCAATCACCCAAAGGAATCTAACACATGTTAGTCTTACAGTATCACTAATGTCCCTTCTCAGTGATACTATGACTAAGGATATTTAAGAATAGTATTCTTTGTATCATAAGGATCTCATTATCAAAGTCACTACTTTGATTCCTTTGATACGAATCCACTATTCTAGGGACTTTATCATTTGATTATAACTTGATCAAATTAAATTTAGTCAATAATGATAAATAACTGCCATGTATTATTAAATAACATAAACAATCACAATGTCATAAGTCTAATGCAAGTTCAAATCTGATTGGCTCATAGTGCATACACTAACATTCTCCCACTTGCACTACAACCAATCGATCATGGAAGAGCCTGAGTATCTGTTTGAACCGCTAGTGAGACTGAGGTTTCTTAGCTTGTGCAATGGCTCCATTTTTGTCACAATAGAGTGCCACTGAATCAGCAATGCTATGGACTACTCCAAGTTCTGTGACGGACTTTTTGATCCAAACAACTTCCTTAGCTGCATCTAATGCCGCTATATACGTCTTCTATTGTAGAATTGGCCACTGTCTCTTGTTTTGAACTCTTCCAACTTACAACGCCACCATTTAGGCAAAACACATAACTAGATTGTAACTTAAAGTCATCCTTATCTGACTAGAAACTAACATCAGTGTAACTATTTACAATGAGCTCATCCTTATCTGACTGGAAACTAACATCAGTGTAACTATTTACAAAGAGCTCATTCTCTCCTCCATAGACTAAGAAGGTATCTTTAGTCTTTTTCAAGTACTTAAGGATGTTTTTAACTGCTATCCAGTGACACTCACTTGAGTCAGCTTGATACTTACTCACCATGCTTAAAGTATGTGAGACATTAAGCCTCTTATATAACATTGCGTACATGAAGATCTAATAGCTGAAGCATATGGAATCTTAGCCATTTTATCTCTCTCATTTTGTGTTTTAAACACATGTCCTTTGAGAGATAAATGCCATGTGACATAAATAAGAATCCTTTCGTGGGTTCTTCCATGTTGAACCTTTTCAACCTTTGTTAATATATGTACGTTGACTTAGACCTAGCAACCTACTCGATCTATCTCTATAGATCTTTATTCCAAGGATATAGGTTGCTTCTCTTATGTCTTTCATGGAGAAGCAATTCCCTAGCCAAGTTTTGACAAATTGTAGGGCATGAATGTCATTTCTTATGAGTAATATGTCATCCATATATAACACTAGGAATATGACAGCACTCCCACTAACTTTTTTTGTAAACACAAGGTTCATCTTCGTTTTTGATGAAGACAAACTCTTTGACTGTCTCATCAAAACGAATGTTCCAGCTCCGAGAAGTTTGCTTTAATCCATAAATGGATTTTTGAAGCTTGCATACCTTGTTGGCATTCTTAGGAGTGATAAAACCGTCAAGTTGTGTCATATACACATCTTTCGACAAGTTTTCATTAAGGAACGTGGTTTTAACATCCATATGCCATATCGCATAATCATGGTATGCAGGGATAGCAAGCAAAATCCGAATGGACTTGAGCATTGCAACTGATGAAAAGGTTTCATCATAGTCTATACCATGCCTTTGTTTGAAACCTTTGGCCACCAATCGACCTTTATAGGTATGCACATTACCATCCATGTCAATCTGCCTTTTAAAGACCCACTTGCATCTTGTGAGTTTTACCCCTTCAGGTGGATCAACCAAGGTCTATACTTGGTTTGTATACATGAAGTCCATTTCGAATTACATGGCTTCAAGCCATCTCTTAGAATCTGGGCCCATAATTGCTTCTTCATGGTGGTAGGCTCATCATTATCCATGAGCAATACGTCGTCGTGCTGAGTGGTGAGAAGGTTAAGCTTCTCAAGCTCTTAACGTATCCTATTAGACCTACGTGAGCCTTGTATTTCTGGAGCTATTTCCTGTTGTGGGACATACTCCTGTTCTACTAAAGGTTCAGTGACATTTTGTGGTTCTTGAACCTCTTCAAGCTCTATTTTCTTCCTATTAGCTCTTCTAAAAAGGAAGTCTTTTTCTAGAAAGACACCGTACCAAGCCACAAACACTTTGTGCTTTGTAGGATTATAAAAATAGTATTCTTTTGTCTCTTTAGGATACCTCACAAATATGTATTTATCAGATTTGGGTCCTAATTTGTCTGAGACTTGTCTTTTGACATAAGCCTTACAACCCCAAATCTTTGGAAAGGACATATTAGGCTTTTTTCCTGTCCACATCTCATATGTCTTTTCAACAGCTTTAATAGCAACACAATTTAGTGTGAATGCTGCAATCTCTAAAGCATAGCCCCAAAAGGAGACAGGGAGGTCAGACAGACTTATTATGGACCAAACCATTTCTAACAAGGTCCGATTCCTTCTCTCAGATACATTGTTCCATACAGGTGTACTAGGTGGAGTGAGTTGTAGAACTATTCCACACTCCTTTAGATGATCTATAAATTTTGGGCTCAAATACTCTTCACTGCGATCTGATCGGAGTGTCTTGATATTCTTACCTAGCTGGTTTTGTACTTCATTCTTGAATTCCTTGAACTTTTCAAAGGATTCTGACTTGTGTCTCATTAGATACACATAGCCATATCTACTGTAGTCATCAATAAATATGATGAAGTATGGGAACCCTCCTCTAGCTTGTGTGGTTAATGGGCCACATACATCTGTACGTATGAGCTCTAATAAACCACTAGCCCTTTCACTTGGTCATTTTACCAAGTAAACAAGATTCGCATACGTCATATGATTCAAAATCAAATGAATCTAAGTGTCCATCTTTGTGGAGCCTAGATATGCGTTTCTTTTTTATGTGACCAAGTCTACAATGCCAAAGGAATGTAGGGTTAATCTCATTACCCTTTGACCTCTTGTAATCAACACTGTATATGTGATTATCTAAATCTAGAACATACAATCCATTCATAATGGAATCATTGCCATATAAAATACCATTAAAGTAAATTGAACAACTATTGCTCATTATTTTAAAAGAAAAAACTTTCTTGTCCAAACAAGAAACAGAAAATAATATTCTTGGCAATTGCTAGAACATAATAACAATTATCAAGTTCTAGAATTAGGCCCGAAGGCAACAATAAATTAAATGTTCCTACAGCTAATGCAACAACCGTTGCTCAATTTCCAACTCGTAAGACCACCTCACCCTTGGCAAGTTTTCTACTCCTTGTTAGTCCCTGCACATTCATACAAATGTGAGAACCACATCCAGTATCTAATACCCAAGATGAAGAAGTAGACAGATTTATCTCAATCACATATATACCTGAGGTGGAAGTCTCACTTCTTTTCTTTTTCTTCAGCTCCTCAAGGTACATAGTGCAATTTTGCTTCCAATGACCAGTCTTACTGAAATGGAAGCACTTTCCTGTCTTAGCAACTCCACTAGATGGCTTGAGCTTCTTAGCCTTTTCCTTCTTGTTACCCTTGGGCTTGGGCTTACCCTTAGGTTTGCCTTTGCTTTTGGATTTGGTCTTGTCAGTCACCATAACAGAAGTAGGCCTTGACTTCTTCAACTCCTGCTCAACAGTTCTCAACATGTTGAGCAATTCTGCCAGTGTCTTATCCATATTGTTCATGTTGTAGTGCAACACAAACGAACTATAGCAATCCAGTAAGGATTTGAGGATGAGATCAACTGACAACTCTTTATACATGGTGAAGCCTAGTGCTTCCAGCCTCTCAATGTACCGAATCATATTAAGTACATGAGTGTGCACTGGAGCTCCCTCAACCATCTTGCTTTAGAACAGCGCCTTAGACACCTCATAACGTTCGTGTCGTGTCGTGCTTGCTCTTTTAACATTTCCTTAAGATGTTCGATCATATCAAACGGTTTCATATTCTCATGTTGCTTCTAAAGTTCAGAACTCATGGAAGCTAACATTAGGCACTGCACGTCAATGGCATCATCCAAATGCTTTTGATAAGCTTGCTTATCAGTAGTGGAAGCATTCTGTCGGGGTTGAGCAGGGATCGCATGCTTTAGAACATATAACTTCCTTTCCTGAGTGAGGACTATCCTTAAATCTCTGTACTAGTCTAAGAAGTTTGCCCTAACCAACTTGTTATCCTTCTCAAGGATAGAACGAAGGGATAAGTTATTGTTTGCCCTGATAATTCTACAATCATAAAATATGTAAGTAAGTAACATTGTGATTAAAATCATTTAATTATGGTCTTTTAATTAAATGAATTGCTCCCACTATTTTCCTCAAGCTAATAGCCCTCACTAACAACTCGGGAAGCCTTTTTGCCTAGACTTCCTAGTGGGCTAGGATCTATATTTGGTCCTATTATAACTTTAGCTGAGCTAATGCGTTCAATGAGATTATTTAGGTAGACAACTCTTGTCAATTGCATCTCATGCAACTCCTAGATAGTTGGGTGAACAACTCTTGTTCTAACTCATCCTATGGGTTAAAGCCAAACCTATGCCTCTAAATCTTATTAGGTTTAACTGAGCCAATGCCTTAATTTGATTTAGTTAAGCCTAACCCAATACACTTGGAGATAACTATTATCTCACGCAATGTGAATTCCTAAGGTAGGTATGGCCTTGACTGAGCCAAAGTAGCACAATATCGAACAAAGTCTCTTTCACATGCATCATATTGGAAGGCATCTTTATCTGTTATCTTTGATGTAATATTTATTTTGAGGGATTTTTAATTTTACCGTCTCACCTAGCATGCTTTTCCAACATATATATCAACATATATAAGTAAAAGCATAAAATTAAACATGACATGGTTATGGCTTTTCTATTACAAAAGAACCTAGGGATACATTATTTTTCTAAATGCCTTCTCTTCGGTTTCCCTTCAAGCGTCACCTCGATTCACCTTGGCTCCGAACCATCTTGGCTCCAAATGTTGTACATTTTACAAGATAATCCTAATTTATCTGTATAACTATTACATAAATAAAATACAAATAAATCAAGGCTAGCAAGCCCAATTTAAATTTATTTAAATAAATTACAATCCATGTAAACTTAGGCCCATAGCCATACACCATGCAATCATCCATATCACATACGAATCAAGCATCAAGCATACATAGCAATATCACATATTAATTTGCATGCTTCCTAATTAAAATCTAATTTTAATTAATCAAATTTTAATTAATTATGGGTATCAAAGGCTGTTTTAATTTAATTTTAATTCTCAAAATTCAATTTGGGCTTAATTGAAATTTTAATCTTATTAAAATCTCAAAACCATTGGATAACTCTTATCCATTTTAAAATATTTTATTTTAAAACAAAAAATTTATGAAGATAACTCCTTTTGAAATTTTATTCTCATTAAAATCTCAAAAGTATTGGATAACTTTTATCCAATTTAAGATAGAAAATATTTTATTCTAAAACAAAATTTTATCAAGATAATTCTTTTGAAATTTTAATCTCATTAAAATCTCAAAATTATTGAATAACTCTTATCCAATTTAATATAGGATATATTTTATTTTAACACAAAATTTTATCAAGATAACGTTTTTGAAATTTTAATCTTATTAAAAATCTCAAAAACCATTGGATAACTCTTATCCAATTTTATTTTTAAAAATATCTTTCTTTAAAATATATTTAATTTAACACTCTTATCAGGATAACTTTTATCCTAATTTATTTTATATATTTTAAATAAAATAATAACAAGTATTAATTTTTTTTGCAAGGGTGGCAACTACAAAGCTGCCTATAGGGTTTTTGTCAAAACAATTTTGACAACTGCTCTAATAACAATTATATAAGATAAAAGCGTGCAGGGTTCATGCCAAATAATTTTGACAATATTTTAATTACAAGTTTGAAAAGAATTCTAACATGTAACTTTTAATTCAACAAATCCTATAGGGTTTATTTAAATCTATAATTGTCTTACAATTATTTTAGGTTGCCCAAACGAATTAAATCTGTAACAACTTACAATAAAACAGTATCATCACGAATCGAATTTGCTATCCCGAAAGCCGTTTGCACACTGGCTCGAATACCACTGTAAGGTTTTATTATCTCAATTTACTATGTCATACATGAAAATAAGCAGCAGATTAGAAAAAACAAAACCAAAATCACCAGGATCATGCAACAAGATTGTTTTCGGGATAGAATCTAATCTTTTTGGTGTGACTAATGTAGGAATGTTCAACTTTTGAATACAACAACCCACGAACAGTCCTCGATTTATCGTTAACTCAAGACTCCTATCTGAGAGAAGCCTTCTAATGGTATCCACACAAGTAGGATGCAAAACAAGACTTTTTCCCAAGAAAAGATGTGATCAGAAGTAAAGGGAGGAGAAAGGGAATTGTTTTTTGAGAGTGCTAGCTCCAAGAGGCAAAGCGGCTATAAAAAATATTCTGTCTAACTTTTAGACTTAATGTTGTTTTTATAGTGCCTCTTAACAAAACTCTAAAAATGTCTTAGCCTTAATCCAACTAAATTAGATCTTTTGGGCTTTTTAAAATTACTTAATTCAAATCCAATTGATTGTAGGACATACTCTAACGCCTAGTTAGTTTTATATACCTAAGCAAAAGAGAAAACTAATAGTTTATCTCATGTCTTGCTCAAGTATCTTTGTTGTTTCTGTTTTGTTATTATGTTTTGTAAGTTTGAAGCATTAATAAAGGTATTTTTCAGGCCAAAAAAATGCTATAAAGAATAGTTTTTTTCTTTTTTGCTTTTATTTTTTCATTCCTTTATGTCTTTTTCGTTTTAGGTTTTTCCAAGTTTTCCTAGGTTAGCGTTTCCTTTCTTTGTGAACTCAACTTAAACATCTCCATCCTCCCTTTGGTTTTGAACCTCAATTTTAAGGTATAGTTTGGCTCACTGGTATGGGTCAGTGAGGCATGGTGCGGTTTTTTTTTAAGAAAAAGACAAAAAAATTGAAGGTAAAATTACATTTTTTATTACATTTTTTATCTTTGATTTTAAATTCTTTTTATTTTTTAATAAAAAAGTATATATCTTTAATAGTTTTTTTTTATAATTTTCAATTTATCAAAAATAATCTTATCGTCCATCCAAAATAACCTTAAAATTGTGTTTTTGAAGTTGAGTTCTTTTGTCATTGCTGGTTTGTTGTTTCTTGCTCCAATTTAATTGTTCTCTTTACTGCTGTATCAATTACTAGGATACCTGGATCATTACTTTTTAGTACGTGTATCAATACTTTATTTCCATGTAAATATAAATTTATCTGTACTTTTTTGTTTATAAAGTTGTCAACGATGCAATATAATGGAATCATTTGATTTATTTTTTTGGAAATTGTTAAGTGATATCACTAGGCATGAATTAAGGTGATATTTAAGAAAAAGAAATTAAAAATAATACATGGTTTATTTTTAATTTTGCAAAATAAAAGTTCATTAAATCAATTTTTTTAAAATTAGTAACTAAATAATCTTTAACAAGTATCTATATCTATTGCTAATGGAATCATTTATTCTTAGATCATATTTGATATGATGTAGTGAAAATTATTAATTTTCCAAACAAAATTAAAAGACTGTCACATATTTATTTTTTATATTTTAATATACTTAAGGTGTATGTATCACCTTATTAATCTTGCTTATAGAATTTAAAGTTTCACTAAAGATGTATCGAATAATTTTTCTTTTTTTTACTAAAATTGTTATTTTTCACATAAAATATGAGGTTAATATATGTTGATGGATTTTATTTTATTTTTTAAAAAAATACTAACTCATGTTTTAAAATATTTTTATATGATTTTTTTGGTAATGAATTTGTATTAAAATGTAATTTATTATTAATTTTGAATAATGTTCACAGTGAATTAGTTTTTGTAAAAAAAAAAAAGGTTAATTTTTATGTAAAAAGTTGAATAATAATTTGGGGATAGCCTTGCACTGGTGGGCGTGGGTGTGATTCCAGAGTCCAAATTAGTAATGCTCACAGACATAAGCAGCTGGTGGGCACGTGTAACGTTGGGCCAGAGAGATAACAACTGTACACGTGTGACATCAGCTGGACAGAAAACACGGACAGATCACGCAGTCACTGTCAATGACGCTTCATGGGCCCCACACCCTCCCCTGCTAGTGCTTATCCGCATATCTCCCCCTCTCCCCCTTAACAAGAGAACAAAAACTTTTTTTCTAATTTTAAAATGAATTTTTAAAAATACTACAGTTAATACCGGTGGTGGGACCCATTTAATTTTGACCGGATCACTAGCCAATGGGAATCACAGATCAGGGCCAGGTAGGTGCAAAACGTCCACTTCGAGGTGGGGCCCGGAACAGTGAAGATTCCATGGAAGGGTTTCTTGGTTGACTGGACGCTGTCTTTGATAGCGATGCTAGTTATGTTTGACGGAGGGGAAAGGAGAAAGTTTAATCAGGACCTTACACGTGGGTGGCATCGGTTGGAGCCCCACGATATGGGTTTAGGATGGTCGGTACGAAATCTCGAAAAAAGTTCCCTCCTGCTTCGAGAAACACGGACACTTGGAGCTCAAGCATTGGCTGTCTTGATAATTGTCGTGAAAGGATAGCTAAAGGAGGGGGCTAAAAATATCAGGTCTACGTGTATGCACTGTATTGGTCATTGTTTTCTTTTGTTAAATTTATTTTTACCTCTTTAATTGGATCTCAATAAAAGATTTATATATATATAATGCATTTTAAATGTATAATTTTTATATACTGTTAATATATCAAAGGTTGATACTTTATCAATAAGTTCATATAAGCAAATTAAAAAATTTTATTTATATTTGCTTTTAAGGACTTTGCATATTTTTTTAATTAGCCAATTGATGATATGTTAATTTTTTATGCATTGATAGTGTATAAAAACTATACACTGTCAATGCATCATATACAAACTCCTCTATAAAACCATCTTTTCTCCACTTAATTAGCCAATAATAATAAATTTTTTTACCACATGAATCTTATGTATTTAATATATTTTACAATTTGAGATTAATTTTATTCGGATAAAAAATAATAAATGCTAAAATATTTTCAACAGTAACACTTCCAAAAATAGTAAACTCTTTTTGGTGTTAGACTTTTTGCTCTTTAAATTTTAATGCGTAAATATATGATTAGTTTTATACACATATCGCACATTTTAAACATAACTATCCTTAGTATCACTTTTTTTTACCACTATATTTTAATTAATTAGATTTTTGCAATCCATTAGGTGGGTAAATAATAATAATAATAATAATAATAATAATAATAATAATAATAATAATAATAATAATAATAATAATAATAATAATTTGAATAATTTTACTCTATTGATTGAATAAATAATTTTAAAAATAAAATTAACTAAAAGTATTCAATTTTTTATATATTTACTACGATTCAATTTGTATTTTATGTCAATTTTTAAAACAAAAAATGTATCCATTTATAATTGAATCAATATTTTCATGTAAAATTAAAAACTTTTATTGCATACATTAATATACAAGTAAGTTTCATTAACTCACAACGAACTCTAAATAAGTTATTGCCTAGAAAACTTATCATTATTCTCTCTTATATATATGATCTCTCTTTTCAACAAGAGGAAAAGTACATTATAAGCTACAAATAAGATGCTTTCCATAGCGTTGAAACTTGAAACCTTATTTGCTTGTCATCTTATCAACCAACGTCATGTATATGTTTTGCACTATTACCATGCTTTAAGAGCAAGTCATATAAAAAAAAAATACTTATCTAAGGAAGTAATTTCCTCAAATACATCATGTAAACGTTGAAATATATATGTGAATTTATTTAATTTTTTAATAAATGTAAAAAACAATGAAATTCAAAAGTCACTGTCGTTAGACAATCGAAGAAATAAGAAAAATTTGGCGTTATTGTAGCTCAACTATTAAGTAGAAAAAAGATAAATAAATAAATAAGATAATATAGAATATTTGCCATGTTAATTAAATATGCTTGAATGCATAAGATCAATGTGGTAGGCACGTCCTTAAAATCGTTCGGAAAGATATTAATTTCGAGTTGTGCACAAATTAATTCAAAAATACTGTCCTTAAGAAAAATATGCTTTTTTCTTGCTGATATAATATAGTGGAGGAAGCAATGCCAGTTTGACTTCAAATTAACAATATTCTTAAACGATTTGTGGACATGAGATGGTGGCCATGTCATTCATTCATGGACAAAAATTTCCTTGCATTGAGGGGAATCTTTTATCTTAAGTAATCAGCTCGGAAAACTACTTCACATTTTACAGCATTATGGGTTGAAAATATGAGCTTGGTTATGGGAAATAAATATCGGGAAGAAAAAGAGAGGTGTAAAACTACAGTCCGTATAAAATATATTGTTGCCAAAAAAAAAACTAACTAATACTAGGAGTTTTCACACTCCTAAATAAGTGATTAAAGTTTGTAATATTGATTTATTTTTGGCTTAATAGCCAAATAAACCCTCAACCTTTAGCCCAAAATGGAATTCAGCCCTCAACGTTTTATCGCATGAAATTCAGTCCATAAACTTTTTTTTCAATGGAAATAGACCAAATCTATTAAATGACCTAACTGCCGTTAGTTTTGCATACGTGGCATGCCACGTAGCAGCTAACTAAGCTATCCACGTCAGCTGCCACGTATGCAAAACTAACGGCAGTTAGTGTCATTACAGATTTTAACTTAATTGTATAATTGTAAAAGGTTTATCGACTGAATTTCATGAGATAAAACTTTGAAGTCTGAATTCCATTTTGAGCTAAAGGTTGAGGGCTTATTTGGCTATTAAGCCTTTATTTTTTGACCAAATAAAGTTAGAATTTAAAATTTTAATTCAAATCTTAATGAAAATAAAATAAAATAAAATCCATAAGATAGAGGCCATATCTTTCATTGTATTTACTATATATATATATATATATATATATATATATATATATATATATATATATATATATATATATATATATATATTTGGTTACAAAGAGAAAGCATTAAAATAAAATAACAGAGACTAGTTCAGACTAAAAACCCATGGGAAAGCAACTCCCTTGCTATCTGCATCAAGTAAAGAAACTAAGAAGCTTGGAGACTCTCGCAATACTTCAAAATCTTCATCAATCTGACAAGCGGTTTTGGCCAAGGCATCTGCACAAAAGTTGCCTTCTCGCAACACATGCTGAAACTTGCAAATTCATCTTCTCTCAAGTGTCCTAATATCCCCTACAATACTACCCAGAGGATGAGTTTCAGAGTCAGCTCCATGTATCAACTCCAGTGCTGTTTTAGCATCAACTCCACAAACAATATTTCTGTAACCCTCTTCCCAGGCTAACATAAGACCATAACGTATAGCTTGTAATTCAGCAGCCACATTTGAACAGTGGCCAAATTGAGCTCTGAAACCTACAAGCTATCTTCCTAGACTTGACCGGATTAAACCCCCGGCTCCCGCAACCCTGGGTTTCCTTGAACTGAGCCATCAGTGTTGAGCTTTACTTCATCCTCCAAAGGTGGCGTCCAGCAGACCACAACACCCTGTTTGTGTATCTTCTTCTTTTGCCCATATGTTACTTGCAGCTCCATAGCTCCTGCCAATATCCACTCCATTAGATCAGCATCATTATAATTTAATGATATAATTTAATGTTCAGTGAAACGTTATATGATATGATTAACTATTATTACAAAAACAAAATGAAGAGAATTGCAATATTTTTGTTTGGTGATTACGTCAGAGTACCTTTCAATTTTTTTGGATTTAATTTCTTTTCCGAATGATCTTGAGATTCACTCTCTTGCATCAACCTAATACATTCAAAGTTATATTTCTAATATATTCTCTACAAGGATTGAACCCAAATTAATAAATGAATTAATAAAGAAAAAGAACTCTTCCATCAAATGAGCTAATCCCTTATGAGTGACTTGTAACACTCTTACAAGTTAGTGGTTACCAATTATACCAAGTATTTTATGTAACTACATGATTGCCTTGTATTTTTTTGTAGGTTTTGACTATTTAAGTTACGTTAACATGAAGTAGCTAGATTTATAAAAAGTTGTTTGCTAATGAGGCGTTAGTTTAATGGCAATGAGAAGGCTGTTTAGTTTGTTATTATTTGCATAATTTGTTATTGTTATTGTTATTATATTTATCGGTTTATCAAGTTATCGGTTCATTGAATGAAATATCCTGAATATGATTGTAATTTTGAATAAAAATATATCACTCAAAAAATAAAAATAAAAAGTGGGTTGGTGCAATATAAAATTATTAGCCAATAATAAACTGTGTAATGTAGAAATTTGCATTGAGTTTCCAAATCAAAGCTTGCTTGAAGAACTCAAATTCAAGCTTAAATCAGTTTGCCCCTCATATGGCTAAGATCAGAAGTGTTCCAAAGGATAAGTACGTGAAAGTATCACCATCAATATGAACCATCCATTTTGATGAGGCTGGCTTCCAATTTTGATTAATGGGGCCACTAAGAAAATGTTGATTGGGGATATAACCTTAATCATTAATTTCATTTTCATAGGCATTTCCCTATGAAATTTTTTATCACCAAAACTGCCCCCCCTCTATGGTTCATCCCCCTTTGAAATTTTTAAGAACTAGGTGTTGTGTTGGTACTATTTCATAAATGTGATTTCTCTTTGATTAATGTGCTGTCTTTTCTTTTATTTTTTAAGCTAACCTAAGAATAATGTGGTGGTATTCAATTCGCAACCAAAATCAAACCCAATATATCGAAAATTCGAATTGAACTCTACAATTCAAATTGGTTTTTGATATTTTTGGCTAATGATTAATTGATCAAATTGACTTAATTTGAATAATTGATTGATTATCGAATTAATTTTAGTCGGTCATAAAAAATAATATTGATTTTTGGTTTGAAAATCGAATTAACTGAATTAATTGAATTAATAGAAGTTTTATCAAAATATAAAAACCCAGAGAACAATTAAAATACATGAAATACAAAGATATGTTTAATGTTTGGAGTTTGGAGATATTTTAAGTTTAATATTGTTAGAGTTTTTAAGTTTTAAGTTTAATATTGTTAGAGTTTTTAATTTACTGTGCTCGTATATGAATATTTTATTAGATGAATTTATTTAGCTTGTTCAAAATATGTGAAATTAGAAACTTAAAATAGAATTTTACTTAAATATATTTTAATATTTAACCAATTCAAAAATTAATCCAATTAATCAAATTAAATTCGGTCGATTAGAATTTCAGTATTAATAAATTTGATCCAATTAATAAAAATAAAATAACATAATTTGATTAATTCAATTTTGAACAACCTTTAACCCTACTCTCATGTATGCTACAGTACAGCAGATTCTTAACAGATTCTTAATTATGCATTTTGGAATTAGTCTCATTAATAATGATAATTGATATACCCTTGAAAAGATAGTGTTAACAGTGAATAAAAAGCATCTCAAACCCAAAATTGCATCTAAATGCAAAGTCCATAATGAAATTTTATGGAATATACGGAAAAACCTTTCACATGGAGTGCTTCCTCAATAGTTCATCTATATTGCAGAAGGTAATAGATTCCAAATCTCCCTTTTGTGAAGCCAATTCCAAAGGATATAATCGCCACTGAACAATAGACGAAGAATTTACAGAAATCATAAAAATTATGGAAACCAACTGTTCCTTTCAGCTTTCAGAATGATAGAAACAACTAACAATCCAAACCTTTGATCTTTAGCTCATTGAATTATGGTTTCAAAATGATCATCATATGCCCATAGTAAGCAAAACACAGAATGGAAAATCTCCACCCTGCATCAGGTTTGAATTCCCGTCACTGTTAGAAGCATCGAACAAATTGCAACCAAAACAATCGACTATGGATAACATTTCCAGCAACACTTCTCAGAAAAGATATTATTTAATTACATTGCAGGGAAGTAAAGCAAAATCTCATTTTAACTCTAAGAACCCCAAAAAACAAGATTACAGATGCGGCAAAGACCACCGATTTTTCCAACTACAACCAAAACCCACCACCAACACACATTCGGATTGGGGTGCCATTGATTGGTTTTTTATTGCTTATTCATAGTTACTACTGCGAGATGACTTAAACAGGAAGTAATATTACACAAGAAAGCTCTTATATGTATCAGAATTGGATTATAGCTATAACTTAGTAAGCCCAGGACCAGAAGGCTTGATCTTCAACGGGGAATCCAAAATTACACGAGCTTGCAGGCGGGTCGGAGTAATCGTCATCTTCAAGTTTTGGGAAGATGTATGAAGGAGGTGGATGCAACAGGCCCTTGCTCAAGTTATCTTCCTCGTCTTGTGATGAATCAGACTGGTCTGGTTCGAAAGGATAAGATGAATCAGCGGCCTCCAAGAGTGAAGAATGAACCCCATCAGTGTAATGCGGGCTGTCTGAATCAAATATATCACTTTTGGCCGAACTGACATCTTCCTGTTTACAGGCCACCAGTGAAACCTTGGACTCTTCAACATCGGAAGCCGTTTCAGCAACAGCAGGCTTTTCCGGTGGTTCTTGTGACAATGTGTTCACATCAGACAATTCAGAGTTCCCCTTCTCTTTTTCTTTTAAACCCAACTTATCTGTAAGCTGAAGAACCTGGAAAACAAAATTGAAAAATAAACACAGCAAAATTTCATTAGTTGTCCAAATCAAACAAATCCCAACCATTGAAAGGAACAGAGCTAATTACCTCTTCTTTTAGCTTATCTTTCTCCTTGAGGAGATTATCATAATCAGCCTTGAGGCTATTGTAGCTGGCTTGCAAAGTGTCATAGTCTTTCTCCAGCTGCTTTGTCTTCCAACGAGCCCGGCGGTTTTGAAACCATATGGCAACTTGCCGGGGCTGCAACCCAAGGTCTTTAGCAAGCTGACTTTTCCTTTCGGGCTCAAGCTTGTTCTCGACCTCGAAGCTTTTTTCTAGAAACTGGACTTGGTCAACAGTGAGCCGTCTCTTCTTTTCGGGTTGATGAAAATACTCATCTAAATCTTCATCTCCATTCTCTTCTTGATCAAACGTCCTATAAAATGATCTATTTGCTCTGTTTGTTCGATGAACATCTTCAAAGCTTACCATCGATCTTGTACCTGAAACTGAAGGAAGTCATAGGAACAGTTAGAACTCTTCTAATGTCTGTCAGCTACATTGATTAGTCAGTACCCATTTAACAACTTTGGTCATTTTTCTTTTATTATTCGCAATCAAAGTTGAAAATTTTATCACAAAATAAGGAATTTTGAAGAAACCAAGGTGAGAAAAAATGGAGAGAATACCAAAGAAAGAAGGAGAAGAGCCTGGAATGAAAAGGGGATCAAGAGGCTCAGAAGAGGTAGGAACCCTTTGACTTTGGAGCAAAACAGAGAGACTATTAGAACCACCGGTACTACTAGTATTACTAGGATAGATCCTCCCACCCGCCATGGAATTTCAAGCTAAAGGGTGAATCTTGTTTTTTGATTTTCAAGATATCATCTTCATCATCATCATAAGACAATCCAAAATAAAAAAAAGTCCACCCTGGTTTTGTGATTTCTTTATTTTAAAGAATATAAACTTCTAGACTTCTTAAGGCTTATGGCGAAAGAAGCTGGTGATGATGATTTCGGTGATATGGGATGTGTGGGAACAGCGGTAGCTCACACCCATCACTCAGAAGAGATTAAATTTTCTTCAGCTTTGGCAGAGTAGGTTGAAGGAAAGCCGGGGAAGAAAGATGAAGAAGAAAGGAAGTGGCAATTACTGGAAAAAAAAAAAAAGAAAAGAAAAGATTCTCTCTTTAGGCGTTGAGCTTGATGGAGTTATATTAAGTCCAGCATAGGGGGGTTTCTTTGGGTATGGTGTGCTTGTAATTTCTTTGATGCCTTTGGTTTTTCCTTTGATGTTAGACTTTTTTTTTCTTTCTTTTGTATTTTCCTTTAATTATTTTCTTTACCTTTATTGCTTTACTTTGCAAGAAGAAAAAAACACCTAAATTTAATATAACTTTTTTTTAAAGGCAAAGGGTCTAACTTTGAATAAAAGCAATGTTTAAGGGGTGGAAAATCTATATACTTGTGTATATTAAAGATGATTCTTCAGAATTGAAGCAAAATTTGGTTTTTGTTATAATGACACGTTAGTAAAATTGAGTCTCAACTAGTTTCAAATTTTTTGATCGAATAGAGCTGCTTCGTTTTGACTTAATTGTAGTGAATAACAGTTGTTGTCTTCCTCAGAACCACACGGCAAATGAGGAATTTCGCTTGGGTTATGTTCTTCTCTCATTGTTCTCTTACCATACCCACTGATGCCCTTTCTTGCTTCTCCCTCTCTCACTAATCCATACTTTAAAACTTTTCTTCTCAATCTTTTCTTTCTCTTTCCCTGCACGACCATCTTTTGAAACCCCAAATCTTTTGTCATTGTTACCAAATCTAAGGCAAAGCAAAGAACTGCTTCCCACTCATGTCTCATTTCTTGGGTAAGGTTTTTTATTCCCCAAAATGCTCTCTTTCTCCTGTTAGATCTCATCGTCTCTCACTTCCTAAGAGAGAGTTCCTCTACCATCAAAATGAAATCTCGATCAAGATCTATGGACAAATCAGGCAAGACGACGATCTGGATGCATTTTTCCTCTTTCTGTTAATGAAGTGTATAGTTATAGAGCTTTGAGCTGATTACCTGTAAAACTCCGATCATGTTTCCACCATGGTTAGGTATAAAGCTTGAGAGAGCCTTCCGAAGCTCTATTTTTTCGCTTTCTTTCTTCTCTCTATCTTTCTTTATTCTCTCTATCTTTGATGTTTCTCTTTATTTTTTACTAATTTTTTAGGGCTTTGATCTATGCACAAATCAAGCAAGACAACTATTTGTGTGATAACCGCAAATTTCTACATTCGATAAGTAGATCAATGTAATATCTAATTAATTCGATCAATGGAACTAGAGTTAGGGGTCTATGACTATAGATAGCGTTGGTTTGGGACGTTAAGCCCTCCGATATGTACAATAAGATTTGTAAGTCTTTATTGATAAATTTAAACTGTTCGGGCCATATATCAATTTAGAACATTTGACTCGTACTGTGAGCTATGCTAAAGCATTGTTTTAGAACTATAGACAATAGTCAAAGTATTGTTTTGAAACTTTCGAAACATTGTTTTAGAACTCTAAACATCGTTTACAGTATTGACTTAGAACTTTAAACTTTGATTATCGAAAATTTGAGTTAAAAAGCATACATGTTTAATACTCGGTTTGAGCATTGTTTTAGATTATCAAAATGTTCGATTTGAAACTCTAGACAACATTCAGAGCATCTTATTAAAAATTTAAAACTTTGAACTATTGAACTTTTAACTTTAGAAAGAGCATAAACATTTGAATTGAAATTAGAATTTTGAACTTTGAATAGGCCTTTATTGATATTTTATACATGATTGTTTACCATGCATAACATGATTTGAAACTATACACTCTTGCACATGATTCTTATTCTGTAAACTATATGATTTGAGATTATGTATACATTAGGAAATGGTTTTATATAGATATGAATATGCATCTTGCACTTCTGCATGACATATTGTGATGTAAGGATATTGGAAATGGAATATGTCTGTATTGTTGGGTTAGGATGTGTAAGATTAGACAAGTGTTGAGGAACAAGGATAATTATTTGCTACCAATAATGTTCTTCGAAATCCTTCTAGAATATACTTTAAACATTAATTTTTTGGCCAAAAAGCTAATATGCAACAACAAAGAAACAAAATAAACTCCAACCAGATGACATATAAATAAAAATCACCTTTAAATCTAAAAAATGTCAAATTAAACAAAGTTAAAAGAAAAAAAATCCCTAAAGCTAAAAATTACCAGAAATTAAACCTGAGAAATTGAAAAGAGAGATTTTAGAAAGTGAACTTCTTTGTGTAGGTACCATATCAAGAGAGAGAGAGAGAGAAATGTCCTTCAAATGTATAGAAACAAGTAAAAAGCAAAAACAAAAATTAGGAATCAAAATAATAAAATAAAAATAACAGAAACTAAACAATAGATAGTGGAAAAGGGATCTCACTGTGTATAAATGGAAATGATTAATCATCTCTACTATAGCTTTTCGTGGTGTTTCATCCATTGTGAGAGTCTATCTGGAAATAAAAATGATTTACTATGGGTTTTTTGTGCAAAATGAGTTTACGCTAAAAATTTTTGTATTGTAAACAATGCCTAGGGTAGGTTATCATTTCATGAAAATAGTTTTTTTGTTTAAAATGAGGTCAAGCTTAATGATTTCTTATTGAGCAAAGCCAAAAGAGAGAAAGAAAATGATAGCCTTTAGAATGAGGGAAGGATTTGAAAAGTTATGATAAGAGAGAAAGAAGATGAAAGTCTTTAGAAATTGATTTTTTGATTTAGTGACTTATGATAAGAGATAGTTTTTAAATGCATACACACACACACCCCTTTGAAATAAAATGATATTTTTATTTATTCACTACCAAAAAAGAAGTTCATAATGGCTATAAACTTTTTTGTTTGTAATTAGCAATGAAATATCAATTGATTATTAATGGAATGGAAGAATGAATTAATCTTATTATTATTGACAAAATTAATTCTATCGATAATCCATCTCATGTATTTTTAGTGCAAAAAAAATTGGTCTGTGGTGTATTGAATAAATTTTTTTATCAATATTAATATTTACCTATGAAAAATTATGTCAGTAATTAGTTCGATAAAAAATAAATTAAAAAATAAGGTTAAAAATAATTGTTGGGTCGAGTGGAAAGAGTTTGGTACCCCTTAAGTAAGGTCTTAAGTTCGAGCATCGTGAATAAAGAAAATAGTGTTGGGAGAGCCCTCCCGTTCAAGATCTGATAGTAGCTCAATTTCAAATTAGTTGGAGCCCAAAATGGCCTTCAGATAATGGGGGGATTCAACCCTAACCTTTCTTTATTTTATATCACTCTCTTTCTATTTCTTTTCTTTCTCTTTGACAACGCTACACATATTCTCTACCCTCACTACTGACAAAGCCATCCCTCTTTCTCCAGTGACGCACCTTCAAACTATCACCATCTTTTCCCTCCCTAAAAACACTGTCTATACACCAACAAACCATTCCTTCTCTCTTGATCCCTGCTCCAACAAGTAGTCACCCATATTCATACACCACTAAACCAACCTTGTTCCTTTAATGCCACCCATTTCCTCTGACTCTCTTCCTTTAAAAGGCAAGCTTGTGATATTCATTTATTTACTATCCGTACGTATTAATAGATGTTTCATAATCATTTAAATGACCTCTACAATGTAGGAGTAAATGGAAATGAATGGTGGGCTCCACAGAATTTCTAGTGTCCCAAAGTAGGTGAAACTTAGCGGACATATTACTTAGAGCCAAATATAGTGGTGGTAAGAATCTGCACCTTAAACTCATTCATTTATACATGTTTTGAAAAGCATGCAAACAAATTAAAAAATAACAATTAAGTCCATAGGTCAATAGAACTTTTGTGAATAACGACTGAACCAAGTTGACTTTTAACCAACTAACAGTAATAAATAATTATTCATGAAATCAAGTTTTAGGCCATGTGGACTGAGGGAATAAATCATGCGTAAAAGTGGAAATTTACGCGATTCAACGGTTAGGGGTATTTTGGTAATTTTACCCAAATGAACTTTCAAACCTCAACAAAAGCTCAACCAATGATTATACTATGATAAATAGGTGTATGTCATGATAGAATAAAATATTTTGAGGGTTAGACTGATTGTTTAAACTAAAGTCAAATTGTGAGGGGCAAAATTGGAAAATTACTTAAGTGTAAGGGCATTTTGGTAATTTGCACAATAAAATATTAATTTTAAAGAAATCTCCCGCTTCTTCCTCACTAATTTTGGCAGCCATCTTCCTCCTCTTACTTCCTCATTGATGAACACTTGAGAGAGAGAGAAAACCTTAAAAACTCTACTAAAAACTCACCGAAACTGAAAACTGTCTTCACCAAAGTTGTTCAGTTTCAATGCTCTATCTTTTGACATCAAATCAAGTGCTAAAGTGGCCAAAATCAAGGTATAAGCTCCCCTTCCATATTTGGCCAAGTATAAAGAGGTGAGAGAAAGCTAAATTTTCATGTTTTAATGGTTTTAAGCTATATGTTTAAGGTGTTTAAGCTTGTATCTAGCCTTAAATTGAATTAAAACCATGAGAACCATCATCCTAGGGTTTCGGCCAAGCTTCATTGTGTATGAGAATGGTATGGCTTGATGAGAAAATGATGTAGAAATGATTGTAGAGTTAGTGTAGAGCATGAATTTAAGCCTAAATTGAAGAAAACACAAGTGTAGGAAGCTTAGGTGAATTCGGCCAAGAGAAGGGGAGGTAGAATTCATACTTAATTTGATGTGTTTTAGGTCCTAGAATAATGTACAAATTACTACAAGACCGTAGGCGAAATCGGAACTAAAAACAGAGGTGTTTTGACGATAGTTGCAGTGTTAGCACCGGTGTGAAAAAGATTGAAATGGAAGTTAATGTAGGCAATGTAATAGGTCATGAAAAGTTAATTATTCTTTATAATTGAAGTGTGATGATTTGATCGTGTTTGTACATTGTTTTGCAGCTCGGAAGTCAAAAAACGACACTGGTGCTAATGAGTACCACTGCAGTAAACTAACTGGTAAGGGATGAGTATAGAAGGCCTAAGGATATTGTGGTGCATGTTTTGATAAAAATACCTTTTATGAGTTTGAAATGTTGGGATTTGGTTTGGAAATGTGAACTGAAATTGGGTTTATAAACTGTGTTTTCATACAAGGAGATTAGAGTAAACTATACCATTATGTTGCCGAAATTTCATAAAACAAACTAAACCTTTCTAACTATCATCTTATCTATTAGGGTATTTATACTTGAAATACCACAAAATTATGATTTTGGGGGTTAGAGTTCAAAAGTTCATAAACGTGCATAAATTTTGTAACTTCATTTTTTGTAGTGTTTTTAACAATTTTCACGCTATTAGTGCCATATCTATGTACTTATATTACTGTTATGTGTAATTAAAATATTTTGGACAATCATTTCTAAATTGATAATATTGGTGAATTTTTATTCTTCAACTATACTAAATTACTGATCTAAATATTTTATAGATTGATTGAAGATCTATGTTATTGAACTTATCTCCGTAAATTAATACGAATTGTTTTATGAACTGTTTTGAGACTGTTGGCCCCATAGCTGCTTACAAGCACATGCACCTTACTATTACTGTTATTGTAGCTGAGTGATCCTGATCCCATCATTCAGTGTCCCAGATGACTCATGGCCCGTGTACATCTTTAGACAATCTTTTGACTATGGCCATATGTCGTTATACATGAGTCTATTAGGTGATGTCTTGTCTCCACTATTTAATTTTCACTAGGGTGGTAAATCCATGTTAACATAGATCCAGGCACTCCTAGACTTAAATTATATTTTATGATTTTAGAATGTTATGCCTATTAAATATATTTTCTGAATACTTTACTATTTATAGAAAACTGATATATGTACTGTTCATGGAGAAAATATTAAACTGTTATTTGAAATGCCAAATGAATTGCTAAACATCATTTATGAACAATTACTGAACTATAAACGTTTATTGAACTAGACACGTTCAATAGAAATTCCTATAGTCGAATTTAGGTACCGAGACAAGAGAAGTGCTCCAAAGCATCCTTTTGTATTCAGCCTGGTTATCTAATCGATTATAGTATTTGTTCCCATACTGTGGTTAATTTGTGTGATTCATGTTTTCTATGTAAAGAGTATATCTTGACACCCGCATATAGTTATGCATAGTATTAGCTCTTTATATAAATCTCTTACTGGGCATAAACTCACTTCCCTTATTCTCTTTCCAGATTATTTCCAATAGTCTCTTGGTCCCGATTCTAGAGGATTTCTCTTTTGGGTATCCCTCAGGCAGATTCTCGATTTTCGTAGAGGTATACGAAATTATTTTTATATGTTCAAACTTATATGTATAGTACTTGAGTATGTATATCTATACTTGGGATGTAAATTGAAACAACAAGTCTTTTATGAAAGCTTGAGATTTTATATGTTTTGTATATTTTAGTTGAACAGTGTAGTTCCTGGGTTAATTATAAAAAATATATAAATAATTGTTTAGTACAAATTACAAAGTGAAGACACTATAAATAGCCCAACTGTAAGTAAATGAGGTGTAAGAAATTGTATGGTGAACTGTAGTTTAGTATGTGACAGAGCCCCTTCAGGCTAATTCTTACTCCTGTCTTTACCATTTCTGGTAAGTAGCTTTTTAGACTATATGATTTTTTTTGTCTTGTAAATATATGTGTATTAAATTGGTGTATGAATATTTCTATAGGAACAATTGTAGGAATTTGATCAAAAGTTTGTTGATCGATGTAAAATAAGTGACGAAAAAAATAAAGTTTTGTTGACACTATTTCATATGTAATTGCCAAATTTGTTGTAGTAGAAGTAAGGTCAAATAAAGGGAAGCAAAATCGAGCAATAGAGAAATAAGGAACCATTATGAAGCATACATGTGGTTAAACTTCTTTTCCTGTTCATACATATAGGGTATAAGTAACAAATATGTTACTTTTACAATCTTTAATGTCTTGTTTTTATTGTATTTGTTTATCTAAATATTTTTTTTTATTTAATGTAGTCACAAGAGTTGGATCGACAAGCTACATATAAGGAAGGATTTGATCAAACCTACAAATGTTCATGTGGACATAGTGAATTTAAAGACAAGAAGTTCAAATCTTTAGTGCACATGTGTAACGACCCGTTACCATATTTTTCACCTTATTTTACATAATTCATCCGGTTGGGCTGTCTGTGATACTTCACTTGTACTAACTGTTAAACAATTTTACATAACATTGTTTTTATTATACACATCCCCTATCTTAATTAATTAGATAAGTAGTACTGTAGATATGTCTAAATACAGAGAATAAATTATCGTACCTTATATAAATCAGTCGGTCTGTCACATTATCCATTAGGTGTAGCCGTATCCACAATCAATTGATCTCACAATCTTTAAAACCTGAAATGTTTAAAATTAAGGGGTGAGCAAACCACGGCTCAGTAAGAGAGTTATATGTCACACTTGATATTCAGCTATCTATATGCTGAAAACATTTTTTTTCTCTTTCTTTTAAATCTTCCTAGCTGGCTCTAGGCTCACATGTAGGAAGGATACTACAGTCGGCTGGGAATCCAGATAGAGTAAGGTAGGTATTTTAGAATACCATACTTGTTCCGGAACCTAGAAGCAACTGTAAAGAGTACTAAATCCATTTTTCTCAAAATGATATGATTTTCATTTTTTTCACGGAGTAAACCACTTATTTCTTTTCACTTCAGTATCCTTTTAAAACACATGACAGTTCAGTAGTAAAACAGTGGTTTACTTCTCTTCTCTTCAGTACAGTGATTTGTAATTATCCAATCATTGGATAAACATTTCTTCGATTATTTCTATCTTAGAAATAATTCTTATGTTATTCTTTTAGAATAAACATTTATTTTCTCTTTTCAAATCAGTAACCGTATCGTACAGTTCAATAAAACAGTATATTCAATATTCAGTAAAACAGTATCTCGATACGGTTCAATCCGTAACAGAAAACAGTAGCTACCAACTCAGTAAATAGTATAAGGTAGCTTTCAGTTCAGTAAACAGTAAATGGTAGCCTTTAGTTCAGTAAAACAGTAATCAATGGCTACCATTTCAATATACAGTACAGTTCTGTAAACAGTGTTTAGGTACGATTTTTCATCAGTAAACAGTAAACAGTACCGTAGTTCAGTACAGTAAACAATAAAATACAGTAAACATGATTTCGTAAATCCTTTCAGTAAACAGTAAACAGTGAGACTAGGCATCACCCTACAAATAAATCATGCTATCATCGTTCCCCCTCCCCCTTGCGAGAACGGCATAATCATCCCAAAAAGGGATACAGTAGATCTATGGCTACAATCTATGGGTGGTCCTCGGGGTCCACTTGCCAAGTGACCTCGAGACCGCTGATGACTTGGCGGGTCCATCAGCCTTATAACTCATAAAAATGCATGAAACTAGGGGCCCAAAGTCTCAAAATAGTACAAAAATCGTACCTTAGCCTTTATGGATTTTAAACACTGTAAATCAAATATCCATAAGGCTCACACGTAAATATAATCACCTTTATGAAATTTATAAAATAAATAACATTTTTCAAATTATTTCATAAAGGTATATGTCATGTTTTCCATACGATGAAGACAGTTTGCCGAATCATCACTGAAAATATAGAAGGGCAAAACTGTCCTTTTTTCACCGTAAAATACATATGCACGCTTTTCCGTGCATTCAATCGAAAACATGGTTTTATAATTATCAAAATTTCAAACAAATCATTTTTATAATTTATGAAAATAAATTATTTATTTTCTAACTTTAAATTCTCATCACCATGTTTTCTTCTAAAAACACGTGTAAAGACCTCCAGTCTCGAAATCATAGTTTTTTTTCATTTCTTAACCTTTATGGAATTTTCATAATTAATTATTTCCATAATTAAAACCATAAAGGTTTTATATGAAATCAAGTGAATATTTAAGAATATTTATAAAAATATTCACTTCAGTCTCTTTTTCATTTTCATTTCCTTTCACGTGAAATATCACCTACCGGATGAATTTTCGGTGATTTCCTTTTCACCATTCTCGAAAACATGAATATTTTAGAATTAAATATCACTATATTCATGTTTTATGAAATTTACTTAATTTCTCGATTTTCGTACCCAAAAACCGATTTACGCGAAATCAAATCTTTTATTTTGGTTTTCGGTGATTTTCGGTAAATTTCAGTAATTTCTTGATAATTTTTCGGCAGTATAACGGCTGCCGATTTGGCTAGCCTCCTGCACGGAAAAATATAGTTTATATTTCTCAACTGGTATTTCACCACAATTTGAAACCGATAAATCACACAATTTTCAAAACTAATCATTATAAATTGCATTTATAAATTAAATGCATAATTTAAAACATGGCCGAATATCCTTACAGGCAGCACATGTCTCCCTTACCTGTTTCGGGTCGACGATTGCCTCTCGAAGGTCGCGCCCGTGTTCACCTTACCCGATTCCATCGGCTCGGTCATCGAGGGAATTTTCTGGAATTTAAATTCTAAATTTTAGAATTTTTTTATAATTATTTAAATAAATAAATTATTTAAATAATTTACTATTTTTCGGGATTTCTTACCGATTCCCGTATTTCTCGAGATTTCCCGTAATTTCCGAATTCTCGGGAATTTTCGAATTCCCGAAATTCCTTTTTCTCTCTCTTTTTTCTTCTTTTTCTTTTCTTTTCTTTTTCTTTTTCTTTTTCTTTTCTTTTTTTTTCCTTGGTCTGACCGGTTCAGACCAGTCAGACCGGCTCCATCCACCTCACTACCGGTTCTCTTCCGGTGGTCGGTTCTCCGGCGGTTCGGTGGCTCAGCAACTGGCCGGCGTTGAGACGAAGCTGCCGGTGGCCTCAACTCAGCCTGGATCGGCGACACGGCGGCGGATCTACTCGGTTTTGCCTCGGTTTCTTCCCCTCCTCCGTCGGCCTTCCTCCGCCATTCCCAGCCTCTCCGGCGGCCTCCATCCCTTTCCTCTCCTTTCGTCGATGCTTTGGCTGTGGTGGCGGCGGTCGATTTGGCCGGCACCTCCAGATCTGGTTTTCTTCCTTCTCGGCTTCCGCTGGGTTTTTCCTTCGATTTTTCGTGTCGATTTTCTTTCCTTCCGCCGTCGGTCGATTCCCTCTCCTCTTCCTTTGCCGGCGACGGCTTTCTCTTCTCCTCTCTCCCTTTCCTTCTCCGACGGCCGCTGACGGGGGCGGTCTCGCCTGGGAAGGCAGATCCCGATTCTGTTTCTCTTTTCTTCTTTCCATTTTTGTTTTTTTTTTTAATTTAATTTATTTATCTTATATTATATTTATAACAATATTATAAATATAATATTAATATTATATTATATAGTATTCTACTATATAATATCATATAGATAGATATATATATATATATATTATATCAACACATATATATATTTAATATATATATCTACATACTTTTTAACTTAAATTACATTTATATATTTTTATATAAATGTAATAACACCAATAATAGTAATAATATAATATATATTGTATTTACAATATATATATATATATATACACAATTCAAATATAAAATCATATTTACATTTCTTTTCAAATATTTATAATTTCCAATAAATGAAAAATTTACGTTATCACAACATGAATTTTATTCTTTTCACACTTTCTTTTTTCTGGCTATACAATATTTTTTTTGTTATCTTGTAAGAAAACTATACTTCTTCATTGTATTAGAAGTATGGTAAAGATTCCTCCGTTCATCCCAAGTTTGATCCACATGCTTGTTGTCAAGTTATTAGAGGGATGGAGACTACTCGCACTCATGTTTACGGATTTGGGATTAGGCAATGTGGCAAAGATTTTAGACACCATCCACCATTTCTAACTTGTCATACTCAACTTCTGATCCAATGTGACCTTACATCCCAATGCACATGATCCACCACAAAATCAAAAAATGAAAGATGTGAGAGATCAAATCAAAATCTTATTGAAAGCACAAGATTAAATAAGGAAAGGCCAAAAGAAAATGAAAGAGGTTTTGTTTATGAGTTCGAGACTGGTAGGTTTCATGCATGACATCGCGATGTTGGATCTTCTAGATCGAGATTGGAAGGCATTGCTTAATGAGTGGTCGATTCTTTTTTCATGTTACTTGATATAGATGTTTATGGATGTTTATGATTGTTTATGGATTTTTTGATCTTCTAAATGTTATGACGGTTAAGGATGATCTTTTTATGCGTTCACAGATGTATGGTTTTGAGTTACAATTTGAATGAATTTGATTTGGTTAACAATTGCATTATATATATAATATTTATAATATATATTTTTATGGAATTTGTATTATATAATATTGATGAATGTTTTAGGTATAAAATGTGTTTTGCTTAAATCCCCCCCCCCCCAAACCAACAAAGGAAAAATAAAAAATACACTTGTAGTGACAAATTTGATACTTTTAACTATATAATTCATATAGAATATTAATAAAAAAATTAAAAATTAAAAAGTTGAATTAGCAACAAAAACTTTTATAGAAAATCAAAAAAAATGAGAAAGAGATGAATTAATGATGAAAATTTCATTGATAATGACTTTTAGTGATGGAACAATTTGTCGAAAAAAAAATTAAAACAAGTTTTTTTAGCGAAGACAATTTTATCGCCAATGAGCATTAGTGGTGAAACATTTAATCCGTCAAATAAAAACAAGTTGTTTTAGTGATAGAATTTCTATCCCGCAACACTACAAAAAAATGACTTTTACCGACACTTAAAAGTGTCGGTAAAAGACCAATGAACCGCTGGTAAAAACCTCACTGGCAATTCATTGACTAGTCGGCTGACCGCCAGCCAGGTAAATGCCGGTGAAGGTTTACCGGCAGTGATGTACTCCAGTGCCAGCAAAGGTCTGACAAATTGCTGCATGACTTTTCCAAACGCTTTTAAATACCTTTATGAAATTTTAAAGGCATTTTAAAGTGCTGGCAAAAGTTATATTTAAAATTTTTATATTTATTTTAAATTTAAAAACTTTTACGGGCACTTTAAAGTGTCGACACAAATCTTATTTGAAATTTGATATTTATATGTATTGAATTTTATTTTAAATTTAAAAGTTTATATCTGCACTTCTAAATACCGATAAAAATTATTTGAAATTTGAAAATTTTATATTTTATTTTATTTTAAATTTAAAAGCTTTTATAAACACTTTAAAATGCCTATAAAAATCTTATTATAAATGTTAAATTTTATATTTATTAATTTTTATTTTAAATCACTGTGTTTTCTCTTTTTTTAAAAACCAATTTACATTTAGTAATTTTTTGGATTACAAAACAAATTAAAAAAAATTGTAAAACAAAGCAACAGATATTTTGATCGTGAAGACTTTGATTATCATTAACATAATTTGAACATATAAACATTACACAATCCAAAGATAAAGAATTGAAGACTTTGATTATCATTAACATTGTTAAAATAGAAAAAATAACATTAATAATGCCAAAAAAATGAACAATCTATAAATTCATAAAACTCTCATCATTTGTTCTTAATGCAAACCCAAATGATTTCTAATTTCCAACTATCATCATTTGTTAAAAGTTCAATTCAAAGTACATACAAACCAAAAAGTTATCAAAATACTAATAACATCCTTAAAAATTAAATAAAAAACCACCCATTGTAAGGAAAGAACACCAACCAGTCGCAGACTAGTTATTTGCATGTAGCGATCCTAATGAATTTAATTCATCTAAAACCTACAATATAAAAAAGGAGAAGATGAAAGAAAGGGCATTGAACTTACAAAACTATAAAACTAAGGATCAAGATATCCAAATATAACATAAACTAATCATAAAAATGAATGTAAAAACACTAGTCTATGAGAGAGATACCTGATTGATCATTTCAGCGGCATGAACAAATTGACTGGAAGTTTTCATGAATCATGTCAATAATCTAGCAACTTTTATAAACTGCACATTGTATGGAATAAGAGAGTGAGGCATTACCTGAGAGTTGGGACTGTCATTTCAAACTTTAAATATTTCAACACAACATATTCCATTTACAAAATCTACAACAGTCAAAGTAGGGAAAAATATGTTTATGCAGGTTGTGGTGAAAAGAAAAAAGAAAATTGGAAATGAATCTCTAAATTGGATTTTACCTTATCCTTGCAGTATATGTTATCAGTAACATAACAGAACTCTTCCACTTAAGGTGTACATATCTCCTTGTAGTATGTGTTAACATAACAGTTAACATAACTGTTGCCTGTTAATTGAATTGAAGGAAAGACAATGATCAATGTAATTCACTGTCAGAAATAATGTCTCAGGTATAAATCTATACTCTTCAATTACCTCCAGTTGAACTCATAAGGTAAGATCACCATTTACATAAAGAGGGAAAACCTGCATATTCACAAGTTAAGGAATGGTGAGGCAGGAGAAAGAGAGAGTTTAAAGTTTATGCAGATGAAAAAAAAATTACAGACCTCATCATCCTCTTCAAAGTAGATTCCATCAACTCTACTTTTTGCTGCAATTCCCATCCTAAATTGTTTTCAAGCAGCCCTTTTAATTTCCTTGTCTGCAAGTTCTCAAAGGCTGAAGTCAAGATTCCACTAACATAATTTACTAAAAATCAATAAAAATTGAAAGTTTTTCTTCTTTACCAACGAAAAACTACATGAAGAGTTACACATACCCATAAGAGAAATCTCCATCAACAACTGAAGCATCTTGCAGCAATGAAAACAAATCTCGTAATTCCATCATCAAACTAGTAATCAATCTTAGAGTAGGCTAATGTGACTGAAAAATAAAACAAGTTAGTTGAAAATAAAACAAATAAGTCAGGTGCTCCTATTACTAAAGAAATGCCAAAACTTACAAAAAGATGGTAGATTTTAACTATCTCATGGTGAAATAATAATCTAATTATCAGTACTCAATAAGCACATGACAACCATGCATTAAAAAAAAACAGGTAATTACTTTGCAAAGGTGGCACAAAAAGCTATCAGAAGAAAACCATTAACCATCTAATAGTGCTGATGCTCCTACCTTTGCAACATTGTGATCGTTCTAAAATCCATATTTAAGTTAATAGTAGATGACCTTAATAAACTATCACAAGCCTATCACATGTCAGATATTAACATTAAACTATAAACATCAAAGCATGTAAAAGGCAAAATGTGTTTTTGATAGATATTAGACAGAAAATAAGAGATATAATGATAGCTCCAATTCTACATAATAAAATTGCATGGAAAAACAATTTTTCTTTGATAAAGTTATTACCATAATGGGCAGAATTATACTAGTCAATACAAATTTACCCAATAAAAAGGACCATCGACAAAGAGCTAATCAATTCACTAAAATTACCTTTGTGAACAGTTGACTCTTGTATGAAAAGGCTACAAAATATATAAAACAGAAAAGTCAAAGCCAAATAAAAAACAATGAATGCATTAGCTACCTATACTAAGTAATATAACAACGAGAACAAGCAAAATGTTTGAATATGTATGAAGGAAAATGTAAGCCTTTTGAAAAATGGAGCCAACAAAACATTTATGCAGTAGACAAAATGTTCAAAGTTCAATTCAAAGTGCATACAAACCAAAAAAATTATCAACATACTAATTATCATTCTCAAAGCAAAAATTAACTTTCCAAAATAACAAATAACATCCTCAAAAGCCAATTAAAACAGGCACAAAGATTGCTTATACGAGCATGAAGTTTCTAGCTAGGTTTTATGTCGATTATCATCCTCAAAGCTTCGATCTTCACTTAAGCATTTGCACGTAGTAACTGTAATAAACTTGATGCATCAACCTACACTATAAAAAAATAAAAAATAAAAAATAAAGAGAATGAAAGCTCTTAATTGAACGTTGATATACTATACATGGTTTCTTAAATCCTCAGGAATAGATTGTTCTATCTCTGTTGGCTTGAAGAAATCATTAAAAAATAATTTAAAGAGATAACATGCAACATATGATAGCAATATCTTTTTTTTTTCCATAGATTTAACATGTAGAGAAGTCACACTGTTGAAAGTTTAGAATATAATAGCAATGACTATTATCCTATTCACATACTTGGCATGCATAGAGTCGCATGCCTTGTATAAAGATTTTCAAAGGCATGTATAAGGCAACTAAACGAGAAAATTTTAGAATGCTTTTTGCACACTAACAATTGAAACTGGAGCAGCAGGCAAGTAACTCCATATTTTATAGAATGAAGTGCTAGGTAAAATCTTCTATCAATTATGGTAAATACTAAATCATTTACAATTTAAGTATACCTTAACAAACAATATCACAATTCTAATGAAAGTTTAATGCAAAAATTAAAGCAGTCTTAGGCATTAGAATAATAACCAAGAGTTTCACAAGATGTAGGACAGTAAATACTAAGTAGCAGGAAAAGCACAAGAAAGCAAATTAATGGTGAACGCAACAAGTAAAGAGAAATTTCCATAGAGGTTCAAGGCAGAGCTTGCACCATAGCTTAGATATAGAACATTAAATACTAATTAGCAGCAAAAACACAAGAAATTAAATTAGCCTATCTCAAAGTTGCATCAAGCAAAAACCTAAAAGACTAAAAGTAGATACTGTAAATGGTAGCAAATAAAGCAATCAGCTCCAATATCAAGTTGACCAAACTTAACTTTTTATAAAATGCAACAAATGATGACAATGCATCTACATCATTTAGTTGCTATAATATTAAATATGGATCGTCAATGTAGTATTACTAGAAATTGAACAAACATAAAAGCATTTAAGTTGATCAGGTTTAACAATCAAGGACAAATGCAACGTCGACACCAACATAGAAATAGTGCATCGCTAGTACTACAATAATTATCACTATTTAAAGGATTGCGATGCTCTTGTGGGAAGATTCCATAGATCAAACTTCTTTAATGCCATAGAATTTAAAAGGTTTATTTTTTTAAAGATTTATTATTTTAATCTAAATTTTGGTGAATGTTGTAACGTATTAAGTTTTAGAAAGAAAACCTAATGGCTAGACACAAAATCTATGGAGTCGCCACCAACCATTCTACTAGGTGTGATTGGTCACTTATTCAAACTATGGATAAGACTGGTCTACATCTCAAATTTAGGGTTCGGGAGTACGGTTACGTGTGAGGAAGGATTAGCACCCTCACCATGCCCATCCTAAAATGGTACCAACCTGCTTTAGGTTATCTCAAATTTGCCTTAGTTAATCTTAAGTTCAGTAATTTAATATTGGAAAATATTTCTAAGCATCCTCCATTAAGCTGGTGGGATAGCTTAAAAAATTCTCCTCACCTCAAGAGTATTTAGGTAGTACTATATGACTTGCTTGAAGAGGCTCCGTCGTCGGATTCATTTTAATGTTTTATGAAAACTTCTAATTTTGATTCCTATCTAATTCATTCTTGTTATCTTATCATTTTTATTACTTCTATTGTTTTCTATTATTATATTAATGTTTAATTTTATTAATTTATTTGATCAGAGAATGAATATGAATCATTTTTCTCAAAAATTCTTTTTAGATCTTCCATTAAGCTGGTCAGATCTTGAAAAAAATTGTTTGACCTAAAGATTTCCAAGGTATTACTTAAGCGTAATCTCTTTTGGAATCTTATCATCTGAACAATCAATATTCATTCTCAATAACTCCTATTTATCATTTTATTATTTCATTACTATTTATTATTGTTATCTTATTATTATAGTTAACATGAATTATTGAAGTTTGTTATCTTTCTTAATTAATTACTTTAATTTAATTTAATAATATTTTTAGATAAAAATCACCTATTTTATAATTTAAAAAAAATGAATAAAAATCACTTATTATTGAAAAACTATCTCTAGGCCATCCATTAAGCTGGTGAGACCTTGAAAATAATTTTCCCACCTAGAAAATTTCAAGAAAATCACTTATGCATAATTCTCTCAATATTTCATCATTGGAGTAATTCATGTTCACTTTCATTATAATTTTCATATCTAATCTTTATTCATTCCATTCCTTATTTTATTACTCATTATTATTTCTATTATCATGGATTATTAATTATCGTTTCTAATTTTTATAAATTATTCTTGTTCTAATTCAATAACAAATCTACTAATCATTCATATTTTAATTTTAAAAAAATGAATATAAATTACTTTTTATTGAAGACCCTATTTAGACCTTCCATTGAGCTGGTGAGGCCTTGAAAAGAACTTTCTCATCTAGAAATCTTTAAGAAAATTACTTAAGCGTAATCCTCTTAATATTTCATCATCAAAGCAAATTATATTCATCTCCATTATCATTTTAATATCTAGCTCTAGTTATTTTATTCATTTACTTCCTTGTTTTATTCTTTACTACTATTGTTTTTATCATATCATTAATAATCATTAATATCTTTCCTAATTTCATAACTAATTGTTTTTATTGTAATTTTATAATAAATTTTTTTTATTTTTATTTTTTTTTAAAAATGAATATGAATTATTTGTTATCAAAAATCCTATTTAGACCCTCCATTAAGCTGGTGAGGCCTTGGATAGAATTTTTTACCTCAAGATCTCTAAAAGTACCACTTGAGCACAGTCCCTTTAAGAGTTCCATCGTCGGATATTTAGTTCGTTTTAATTTTTAATATCATAATTAATTTTTACTATACATATTTATTATTTTTTTGTAATTAACTATAAACTCAATAGTGTAAGATCTTTGGCATTATTTGTTCAAAATAATTCAACCATATAAACTAAGCAAGTTATTTTTATTAGTCAATCATTCACTTTTATTACCCCACTTCAATTAGTCCAATAAATCTGGTATTTAATTTAATTACATCCTATAAGTTAATTAACTAAACTAATTAATTTAATATACCCTAACAACTATAAAATATTAATTTTACTAACATCCTAGTAAGAAGAACGTAATTATATATACATTGTAAACATGTTAAATACCATCAAAATAATAAAAATATATTTGTGCATTCATAATTTAGATGAAATAAGAAAATGAGAGATATGAATAGTATAATATACCTTATAAAAAACCAAACTCTATTCTGCAGCAACTTCAACCTAAAGATTGAGTGAGCTTGACGTGACCTTGCCCCACTTCCTCTGCACTAATTTTGCAAATCTACTAGCATCCTTAGTTACAAGTTCTCAGCTACTGCTTCAACACTCTTCAAGATTGAAACGCTGGAATATACAAGGAGGTGTAATGATCCGGACTGGCGCAAAAAAAAAGGGGGTTGCGGTTCTGTGCAGTAGCGTAGCAGGTGGCGTTGGACAGAGAAGGGAAGGAGCAGCGTGGGAGATGCAATGGCTTGGGGATGATGGTGCAGCAACAGCAACTTGTGGCGTTTGTGCACCGTGACAGCAGCAGGTAGAACAGCAGCTTGAGCAAGGAACTGGTGCAGCAAACTTCCCCTTTTCTTTTCTGGTTCTTAAGGAAAAAGCTGAAGTTGCACTGTTTTTAAAGATGGTTTTTATCTTCGAGAACTTCCTTGCTCAGATTGTAATGAACGATATCAGAGATTTGTTGCAAAGCAGGACTGCCAGCATTTGGGCTCTGTAATTTTTCATTAAAATATGCTCCTGTTGCTAGCCCAAACCTGTGCAAGTGTCGAAGAGACTATAAAGAAGCCCTAGTAGTAGATTACGTGGAAAGAGCGTGAGTCAAGAGTCCATCAGAGCCGTAGATCCCGTCGGTGACCGTGATCGGAGTCGAGAAACTAAAAGTTGGTTAGCTAAAAGGGGAACTAGATTGGGTAAAGAGCGTTTCCAGTTTGCTCGTGTACCCCCCTTTCTGTTTTTGTTCACCTTCCTCAAAGCTAGCCACGTTATTGGCAGCAAGTAACGGAGCCTTTCGCTTGCTATTTTCCTCCTCGGCAGCGGCAGCAAAAACGACAATAAATTGACAACGGTGAAGACAAATCAAGACGGCAATATATCAGCCTACAACCACGTAGCAGCGAAACAATGCAAAAGCAATCGGAGAAGAGTGCGGTAGCATCTCGCAGGCTGGGCAGTTTGGAGATTGGCTTTGTTGACTAAGGGAAGACGAAGGTTTGGTTTGGGCAAGGAGAGGCAAAACGAGAGGCTTCGTCCCAATGCAAACATGCAAGGAAGCTCAGTTGAAGATCATGAACCGTGGCTATCGAGCGGCTAAGAGCAGTAGCCAAAATTTTTTCAGGGTTTTTTTTTCCCGGTTCCTCTAGGGTTTTCTCCTCTAGGGTTTTTATAGCCATTTCATGGCCGTATACTTGAGGAAAGAATCAACTTTCCTCAAGTTTAGGCCCCAAATCATGGATTTCATTCACGGGCAGATTTTATTTAATTCTTTCTCATTTTACAGATAATATATATCCTTTATTTAAGGCAATTTAATCAATTGGTCAACTCTCTTTATTTGGCACCAAATCTCATTGATTTACATGATTTAAGGTTTGACCAAAGTTGATTATTTCCTATCTTTTTTTTTATATTTTCTACCTTTCCATTTTTGATTTTTGATTTTTTTTTTATTTTTGATTTTTATTTTTGATTTTTTTATTTTAAAAGAATTGTTCGGACAAAATTAGGTGTCTACAGCTGCCCCTCTTTGCGCTTTGCTGTGAAACAGTAATGGTGCAAAGACATAGACAACCATTTTGTCCGAATGCAAGACCTATCATTTTTTTTTAAATATGATATTTCCTAGCCTCTTCTATCATAAGGCTAAGGAATAAATGCAAAATGAAATTTCTTAATCTTCCTCTCGTATAAAGATTGAGGAATAAATGCAAAATGAAGTTTCCTAGCCTCTTCTATCATAAGACTAAGGAAATGAATGTTAGATGAAGTTTTCCTAGTCTCTCCTATCATAAGACTAAGGAAATGAAAGTAGAATGGGATTTCCTAATCTTTTCTATCACAAGATTAAGGAATGCAAAGTGAAATTCCTAGTCTCTCCTATCATAAGACTAAGGAATGCAAGATGAAGTTTTCCTGGTCTTTCCTATCATAAGACTAAGGAATGCAAAAATGAATGGGATTTCCTAATCTTTTCTATCACGAGATTAAGGAATGCAAAGTGAAATTCCTAGTCTCTCCTATCATAAGACTAAGGAATGCAAGATGATCATGAAATAAAAGCCCCTTTCACTAGAGGTTATGAGACTTTTGAAAACAAAAAGCTCCTCTCAACAGAGGCATCGAGACTTTTTGAAAAATAAAGAGCTCCTCTCAACAAAGGCATTGAGACTTTTTGAAAAATAACCTTGTGCTCCTCTCACCAGAGGCATTGGAACTTTGAAAAATAATCTTGTGCTCCTCTCACCAGAGGCATTGGAACTTTGAAAAATAATCTTGTGCTCCTCTTACCAGAGGCATTGAGACTTTTGAAAAATAACCTTGTGCTCCTCTCACCAGAGGCATTGGAACTTTGAAAAATAATCTTGTGCTCCTCTCACCAAAGGCATTGGAACTTTGAAAAATAACTTTGGGCTCCTCTCACCAGAGGCATTGGAACTTTGAAGCAAAGAGCTCCTCTCAATAGAGGCATTGAGACTTTGAAAACAAGAGCTCCTCTCAACAGAGGCATTGAGACTTTTGAAAAATAAAGCTTTCATTTCAGAATGCCAGTTAACATGGGTTTGACTGGGCTTAACTTTCATTTTGATACCAACAATATTGGACTTCATCCTCCTCTAAGGTGTCAGCTAAACTGGACTTTTGCTCTCATCTAAGGTTTTTTTTTAAAAGTATTTTCCTCATCATCTTCTCATCATTTTTCAAATTACCATCTCTTATATTTTTGTCCTATACATTGTATTCTTACATTTTCTCTTTTCTTCAAAATTTTCATCATTCAAAACTTCTTATCCTAATAGTTCATGTCAAAATGCAATAATGAAATGTCATGCATGTCATGAATATAATGAATGCCATGAATGTTATGCACATGTCAATGTCATGCTCCCTGAATTATTCCATGAATGTATGCAAATGCATTCTCAATTGTGGTAACAAGATTCTCAAGCTCATCTTGCCTTTCTCAAGTCCCACATATCTGCTGAATTCTTTAAATCTCCTTTCATTTAACATCCCATCTTTTATTGAGTCCTAGTCCAATTATGCCCGAAGACTAGCCATCATGTTTTCAGATTTGTATATTCATCATTCACTTTTGTTTCTTTCTCTCTCTTAGTAATGCAAGATTTCTCAAAAGAATATTTTTTTTTTCAAAACTTTACCCAAAAAAGGTTACCAACATTTATTTATTTTCCTTCCAACTCGATCACTAATGTAATGCACTTATGCATATTCTCCATTTGTTATATGGGTGGTATAAATTTAAAATGACCAAGAGAGATATAGATATTCATTCTTAGAAAAGGAACATGAAATCAAGAAAAATCAACGGGACAGTCTGTTTGGAATAGGGTTTTCAGTATCCATTTAATGAACATTCTGACAATTTCAATCAAGTCAATCTAAAATTCTTTTCCAAAAGCCCACTCTTATGTTGATATGTTCTTTCATGTAGTGTCTGCCAATCTTGCCCTTTATATCAAAACTGATCTTCTTCCTAATCCGCCCTTTCAGGTTTTCAACTTAGGTGCCCCCTCATTTGATTCAAACTACCCTTTTTGAGTTTTCAATTTGAATCCTCATTTTTCTTTTTCTTTTTCTTTTTCTTTTTTTTTCTTTCTCTTTTTTTCATATATATTTTCTCTTTTTTATTTTTTCCTTTTTTTCTCTTTTTTTTTCTTCATTTTCAACTTCATTGGCTTTGACAAACTTCAACCTTCAGTGCTTAATCCAAACTCATGCCCCCCAATAGGCGTTCTTGATTCCGATCCAAGATATCTTCTAAAGCTCATAGGTTTCTTCATTCAACTTGATCTGCTTCCTTCAAAGAATCATTATCTCATTGTACAAGTATGTTTTCATTCAACGCATTATTCTTCAATTCAAGCATTTACATTTGATCAAAATGGGCTTTTAAAGGCACGTAATGTAGGCTCAAGTGAAAGAAAAGGATATAGTAGGCCCAAATGAGTTTCAAGGTTTATAAACCAACGGATCACTTTCTTTATCAAGTAAAACATTTAGCCATTCTGCCTTTTCTTGCTTTTTTTTTTGGGTTTTCTTTTTGAATTCCAACCCTTTTCTTTTTTCCTTTTTTTTTCACAAAAATGGGCTGCTTTTTTTTTTGCCCCTTGATTCATCATGAACACTTTCATTTTTGCCCCCAAAATTTTTTTATTTCATCTTCCTCTCCCCCAGTATGGAGGGTGATCCTTGGTGGGTTATATTACAAAAATATAATAAGCTCAAAAGGGGTAATCAAAGGATAATTTTACTCATGCTTGAAGGATAGTGAAAGAAGGCCATTTATCATTTCAAATGTAAATACTCTCATTAAAGATCATTTATTGAATAATGACAAACTTGTTGGAAGCTTCCGTAAGAGATTCACCTTTCTCGTACTGTCTATCAAGTGCGGATGGTGAGCAACCTTTCCTTCATTTTCTTGCTTTCGCAACATTGGCATACTATTAATTCATCAACAGTATTAGTTCTTTCAAAATTGAACCCTAGATTTATTGACACATTATCATCATGTTCATTATTTGGATACTTGTGAATGAAAGATATGGTGAGTATGTGAGAAATGGCAAATGAATAGAATGAGAAAATGACAGTGCATCACACTAGTCGCTTTATTGAAAGGGAAATAAATAAAAGTTAGCCCATACATAAAACTTTATTTCGTGCTTATGGGCTTAAGCATTTTCAAAAACTATCTTGCATTACTTAAAGAAAAAGAAAAAAAAATCAAAACTAGAATTTATAAATCTTCCAACTTGTACTGCTCGAACTCCTCATGTCCCACAAGGCTCATCCCTCATTAGTATGGTCAGGCAATGGGTTTGCATTCGTAGTCGGTTCCCCTTTTGTTTCAAAACTCAACATGCCAGCTTTTATCAATCCTTGCACTCTATACTTTAATGCCGTGCAGTTCTCTATAGAATGACCCACATTCCCGAAGTGATACTCGCATCGAGCATTCTCATCATACCACTTTGGATATGGAGGCTTGAGAGGTTCCATATAGATGGGTGCAATGAGTTATCCTGTGATCAATTTTGGGTACAGCTCAGTGTAGGTTATAGGGATTGGGTCAATAGGAGTCCTTTGCCATGATGCATTATAGTTGCCCTCTTGTTTATTGAACTGTTTAGTGGGTTGAATATTTGGGGCAAGTGTCTGGGGACTAGGTTGAACGTTAACCTTGGGGTATGAATGGTAAGGATTTTGAGCAAGATGGTATGGTTGTGGCATGTGATAAGGGTGTTGTGGAACATAGCCTTCATATTGCCTTCCATATGCCACAGCATGGACTTCTTCTTCCCTTCTTTTGTTGGCTCCTCCTTTCTTCTCAATATTGTTGGGAGCTTCAATCTTTCCACTCTTGATTACATTCTCAATTATCTCACCAGACAATACCATATCAGCAAAATTCTTAGTGGCATTACCGATCATCCTATCGTAATATGGAGCCTTCAAAGTATTAACGAACATAATGGTAAGCTCCTTCTCTGAAAGTGGAGGTTGCACCTCCGCAGCCATATCACGCCACCTTTGGGCATATTGCTTGAAACTCTCATTAGCCCTCTTTTCCAAACTTTGGAGTGACAGACGATCAGGGGCCATATCAGCAACATGTCAATATTGAGCCATAAATGCTCTTGCCAAGTCATTCCAAGTGATGATTCGAGTTCCATCTAATTGATTGTACCACTTGGCAGCAGATCCAGTGAGACTTTCTTGAAAAATGTGAATAAGGAGCTTATCATCTTGAGCGAAAGCAGCCATCTTCCGACAATACATAATAAGATGAGACCTAGGGTAGGAAGTTCCATTGTACTTCTCAAACTCTGGTGCTTTAAACTTAGGTGGAATAACCAAGTCTGACACCAAACATAACCCAGTAGCATCCATGGAACCATAAAAGTCTAAGCCTTCAATAGCTCGAATCCTTTCCTCCAACATATTAATCTTTTGTTGCGACTTCGCCTCATCTTTTTCTTCTGCTTGTTTAGCTTTCAACTTCTCAATTTCCCTTGGGTCATCTAAGTCGGGCACCTCAATGGGATCAGTAGATTTTGCGCCTTGGGAAGGATAGGCAGGTCCTTGGAATTGAGCTTGTCCAAACACTTGGGGTATAGCAGTGTAAGCAGGTGGATATCTTCTTTCTTGGGATGTTTGACTTGGAAATGGACCAAATCCAGGAGGATAGACAGGGTCTTCCATACTGCGTTGTTGAACCCCTTCTTGGACTGCAACTTCTTCTACAACTCATTTGCCCTTGCTTAGACTTTTCAACAGCTCTGTAATTTGGGCCAATTGCCCCCTCATTTCCTCTTGAGCTTTTTCCATCTTCTCCATGCGCATGCTTGATTCTTCTTCCATGACCTTAGCTTGATAACGAGTGTTGTGTGAATGAACCTTTGGTCGAGCTATCTTCGAATCTTTTATTGCCACAATTAAGAATTTATCATTTCACATGTGGTGATGCTTGAAAAATTTTGAAAATGTTTTATTTAAAACAATGATTGAAGATGAACAAAACGAGATGATGCTACATGCGTATGTATGGAATAGTATGGTAAAAAGTTGTCATGTAACAATAATGGATGAGTGATGCATGGAAATGTTTCTGGTGAAGAACTCATGGTACCCTCTTAGTGTCTCATTTATAAATCAAAATCAAACAAACTTGATCAAACATGTGTCCTAAATAATGGGTATTTTCTAAAGTATGGATTGATATGGCTCTATCTTACAGTTGTTCTTCTTAGTTTCACTATATGCATGGCTTTAGATAAAGGGCTAAAGGTTCCCAAATTGTTCCTTACTGTCGTCCACACAAGACTAGTAAGGCACCCAATCCTCACCCATTATAGGTTACAAATGGAAAGGTTCAATTTGAGTGGGAGTATTTCGCTAGCCATTGCGGAGGTATTACCTCACGAGAGCGTAGTTACTTTACTTCCTCCTAAAAGGATAGAGCCCGGGTAGAGGGCTAATGCATGCACATGCACGTGAAGTGTGTGTTGAAGAAACATGTAGTTATTAATGTCTTATTATATTATCAAAATTAACATACCTAAGGCAAATCTAAAATAACCTAAAACCAATCATTGGCTTGACTCTCTAAAGTCCCTAGTGGAGTCGCCAAGCTGTCGTAACGTATTAAGTTTTAGAAAGAAAACCTAATGGCTAGACACAAAATCTATGGAGTCGCCACCAACCATTCTACTAGGTGTGATTGGTCACCTATTCAAACTATGGATAAGACTGGTCTACATCTCAAATTTAGGGTTCAGGAGTACGGTTACGTGTGAGGAAGGATTAGCACCCTCACCACGCCCATCCTAAAATGGTACCAACTAGCTTTAGGTTATCTCAAATTTGCCTTAGTTAATCTTAAGTTCAATAATTTAATATTGGAAAATATTTCTAAGCATCCTCTATTAAGCTGGTGGGATAGCTTAAAAAATTCTCCTCACCTCAAGAGTATTTAAGTAGTACTATATGACTTGCTTGAAGCGGCTCCGTCGTCGGATTCATTTTAATGTTTTATGAAAACTTCTAATTTTGATTCCTATCTAATTCATTCTTGTTATCTTATCATTTTTATTACTTCTATTGTTTTTTATTATTATATTAATGTTTAATTTTATTAATTTATTTGATCAGAGAATGAATATGAATCATTTTTCTCAAAAATTCTTTTTAGATCTTCCATTAAGCTGGTCAGATCTTGAAAAAAAATTGTTTGACCTAAAGATTTCCAAAGTATTACTTAAGCGTAATCTCTTTTGGAATCTTATCGTCGGAACAATCAATATTCATTCTCAATAACTCCTATTTATCATTTTATTATTTCATTACTATTTATTATTGTTATCTTATTATTATAGTTAACATGAATTATTGAAGTTTGTTATCTTCTTAATTAATTACTTTAATTTAATTTAATAATATTTTTAGATAAAAATCACCTATTTTATAATTTAAAAAAATGAATAAAAATCACTTATTATTGAAAAACTATCTCTAGGCCATCCATTAAGCTGGTGAGACCTTGAAAATAATTTTCCCACCTAGAAATTTCAAGAAAATCACTTATGCGTAATTCTCTCAATATTTCATCATTGGAGTAATTCATGTTCACTTTCATTATAATTTTCATATCTAATCTTTATTCATTCCATTCCTTATTTTATTACTCATTATTATTTCTATTATCATGGATTATTAATTATCGTTTCTAATTTTTATAAATTATTCTTGTTCTAATTCAATAACAAATCTACTAATCATTCATATTTTAATTTTAAAAAAATGAATATAAATTACTTTTTATTGAAGACCCTATTTAGACCTTCCATTGAGCTGGTGAGGCCTTGAATAGAACTTTCTCATTTAGAAATCTTTAAGAAAATTACTTAAGCGTAATCCTCTTAATATTTCATCATCGAAGCAAATTATATTCATCTCCATTATCATTTTAATATCTAGCTCTAGTTATTTTATTCATTTCCTTGTTTTATTCTTTACTACTATTGTTTTTATCATATCATTAATAATCATTAATATCTTTCCTAATTTCATAACTAATTGTTTTTATTGTAATTTTATAATAAATTTATTTTTTTTTATTTTTTTTTAAAAAAATGAATATGAATTATTTGTTATCAAAAATCCTATTTAGACCCTCCATTAAGCTGGTGAGGCCTTGGATAGAATTTTTTACCTCAAGATCTCTAAAAGTACTACTTGAGCGCAGTCCCTTTAAGAGTTCCATCGTCGGATATTTAGTTCGTTTTAATTTTTAATATCATAATTAATTTTTACTATACATATTTATTATTTTTTTTGTAATTAACTATAAACTCAATAGTGTAAGATCTTTGGCATTATTTGTTCAAAATAATTCAACCATATAAACTAAGCAAGTTATTTTTATTAGTCAATTATTCACTTTTATTACCCCACTTCAATTAGTCCAATAAATCTGGTATTTAATTTAATTACATCCTATAAGTTAATTAACTAAACTAATTAATTTAATATACCCTAACAACTATAAAATATTAATTTTACTAACATCCTAGTAAGAAGAACGTAATTATATATACATTGTAAACATGTTAAATACCATCAAAATAATAAAAATATATTTGTGCATTCATAATTTAGATGAAATAAGAAAATGAGAGATATGAATAGTATAATATACCTTATAAAAAACCAAACTCTATTCTGCAGCAACTTCAACCTAAAGATTGAGTGAGCTTGACGTGACCTTGCCCCACTTCCTCTGCACTAATTTTGCAAATCTACTAGCATCCTTAGTTACAAGTTCTCGGCTACTGCTTCACACTCTTCAAGATTGAAACGCTGGAATATACAAGGAGGTGTAATGATCCGGACTGGAGCAAAAAAAAAGGGGGGTTGCGGTTCTGTGCAGTAGCGTAGCAGGTGGCGTTGGACAGAGAAGGGAAGGAGCAGCGTGGGAGATGCAATGGCTTGGGGATGATGGTGCAGCAACAGCAACTTGTGGCGTTTGTGCACCGTGACAGCAGCAGGTAGAACAGCAGCTTGAGCAAGGAACTGGTGCAGCAAACTTCCCCTTTTCTTTTCTGGTTCTTAAGGAAAAAGCTGAAGTTGCACTGTTTTTAAAGATGGTTTTTATCTTCAAGAACTTCCTTGCTCAGATTGTAATGAACGATATCAGAGATCTTGTCACGACCCGAAGGCCGTGACGTATACTTAACACTCAGACTTTATTTCCCATTTATCAATTTTACGAACTAACTTTTTCTTTTCACTTTGGGGTTTGTATTCAGTGTCAGTGTCCTCTCTCAACTACTTTCGTATTCTTCATTTGATTTACATTCATCGTTTAATTTACCATTTCTTATAACCATTTCACTTACTTAATACTCTCATTTAATACTAGACTAATAAAAGAAAAACGTCGAAAACTCCCCCTTATATAAAATCAACTTTCCCCAGCACAATAACCTGCAATAAAACTCAACTATATTCAGCCGCATTTTACCAATCCATAGTTTCCAGTTTAATTCATTATATACTACACATACTTCCAAAATCATCACATGTATATGTATAACAGTTTACAACTCATAACTGACTAATTTTACTTCTCGGATCATCAACGACATAAGCATGGCATTTCATAACTTATAGTCTTTACAATTCATTTCTCGGATCGCACTCGATAACCATAGATGGCTATAATAATCCAGAACGATCCTAAGTTACATCCCAAAAATATCTATAAGCATGTACTGTGCAATTTAAAATGTCATACATGGATACCAAAATAATCCTTTTTCATACCTCAAGAGCAACAAAAACAGCACTCGGAGGACTCAAACTAGTATCTCTACTTTAGGTCGTCCTCGAGGCCTTGCTCCAAACTCCAAGCGGGAGTCTAGCTTGTATGATCTGCGATGTTATTAATAAGGGGTAAGCAAAACCACGGCTCAGTAAGTAGCTTAAGTAAACAGATACTAGGCTCATGTCGGTCTATATGTACATAATCGCATGGTGGCAAAAGACATGATATATATGCATGCCATTGTATTCTATGCAATGATATCTTTACATGAAACCTCAATTATTGATCATAAGTAGATTTCAGATACATTTCAGATACACTTACTTCAAGGCAGAAAATAATACTAAAATTGATAATTAATCATTATAAGCACACAGCCTTAAAGTATTTTATGCACTGGTGTATCTACATGAAACATTCAAATACTGAAAATATTATGATCACAAACAGATTTCTAATGCACTTATTTCGAAGCAGAGAAAGATTACTAAAACTGATGATCAATCACTGTATGTACGAGGCCTTAAAGTACTGAAACTCATGCAAATATCAAAATAGAATTCTGATGTGTTTTCTTCAAATCGATGACTTTACAGAAAACTGATAATTTATCCAAATTAGGCATAAAGCCTTAAAATGCTGGAAACAAAACTGATAGAGTTTAGGCATGAATCCCTGATAACTGATACTGATACTGATACTGATACTGATGTCCATCCTAGCTAGTGATGGAGTAGGTGTCGCAAGCAACACAATACCTATGGCCATAGATTATGCTCCAGTCTCGCTGATCAGTCGAGAGCTGGAACTTGTCTGTTAAATTCTCAGACAAGCCTGATAATGCCTAGAGCTCGAGGCTCGTAAGGCGCAGATACTGATACTGATACTGATAGTCTAGAGCACAAAGCTCAATAGACGGGTAATAGAACCTAGAGCAAGACTCAATAGGCTCAAGTGACCCAAAGGTCAATGGATTTGCCCGCACTCGAAAACATATCGAAAAACAGTTCTTTCGTGTAGCTCTTAACTTTCATAAATTTCAAAATACTGACAAGAAACGTTTTCGAGCTTTAAATATACAATATTTTTGGTTTATTTCAAAGTTGGCTCAAACCAGAAAAATCTTCTGAGTTAAATAGCATGCAAGTCATTATACATAAAAAGAACTCATGCATAAAATAGCTTGCATTAAAACGTATTATATGTAAATGCATGTATGCATCCGTAAAAGTCTCTTTATGCATAATGCACTGCTACTAAGTGTAATCCAATATGGACCATGCACACATATACCTACTTTACTCAAATACAGTAGCAAGTTCATACAAGGATTTCGAACTAGCGATTTTCATGTTATTCAACATGTGGTCTTAGCTGGCTACAACATACAATACAGAAAATGGTATTTAAATTTCAGCCAAAACATTCTTTTCAGATTTATACATTCAACCTTTCTATACATCTTACCTTAGTAGCTTCGTCGACGATGTTTCGTTCCTTAATTCATAAGCTAACTTGACCGATAAAGAGATTTAATTATTCCTACGAGATGATACTAGTAAAGCTTACTTAACCCACTTACCTTAAGACTTAGTAATTTGTTGCCAACAAGCTTTAAGTTTGCACTCAATCTTCCACTTCAGTCGAAGCCACTGCAACCATTAAAATCACAACCTATATCATAATTGATTCCATGCTACAAGAGGTGTATCTTAAAGTCACTATTACTTAAGCCCCACTTCTATGCCAAGAGCTAACAACTCATTAATCTAGAAATTCATACGTATGTATAAAAGGGTATGTGTATATACATATATTTGCTTTTGCATAAATCTATATATATATATATATATATGTATATATACATTAGTCTTAACCAATGTACAACTCTTCCCTCATGACAGTCTTCTCTTGGTTAAGGTTTCATCTTCCATTCACGGCAACAGTAGTACTTACACTTTCTTGTTTTCTTGTTTTCACACTTGATAAGCCTTTTTGTTTCTCCTTTATACACGGCAGCCACACTTTCTTTTCTATTTCATTTCCATATCCTGACAGCCTTGTTTATTGACTAAAATGCTACCGTCCAATATCATCTTTTTACACTAAGTCCTTTCTATTTCTGGTTTTGGTTCTAGCCTATCTTATTTTATTTTTCTTGTTCGGTTCAGACAGCTTTCATATGCGTTTCGGCTTAGCTTCCAGACACATTTTATTCTTCTAAATTTTCATGGCTGCTCAAGCACTATTTATCTCTCATGTTCATCATTTCTTTTCTATAATACTGCCCTATATAATATAATTTAGACTGTTAAATTTATACTATTTTCTTTAATATTAATTTTTTTTTTCTATTGAACAGTAGAAATTTGCAATTATCACAGGCTGTCACTTTGCTCAAACCCTCTTCAGCCGATTTTCACCACCATGTATTTGTTGACGTGTCTAATTCCTTAAATATTTTCATGGCTGTTTTCGATTTTTCCTGATCAGCTTGTTTTCCTCATGCAAATAATCTTATCAAAACACTATCTCCTTGTTTCTAACTCTCACAACCGAAACCCTAAGTTATGTATATTCTTATTTCAAATACAAGCTACAAGCTACTAATACATGATTACTACAGCCAAATTAAAGAACCAACAGCTTAAAAATCACTGCTGCGAGACATTACCTGTACAGAGGAGAAGTCTGTCCACGTGCTTCCACTTTTGTTTGGAGGTTTTGAGTAGTGTTCTTTGAGGGTTTTGTAAGCTTGTGCTGTAAGGGTTTATTTTCTTCAAGAAGTTTAAGTATTTTGCTGAAGCAAAAATGAAAATTCTGCTTGGAGGGAGGCTGCACGATGCACCAAAACAGAGTAACAATTTTCGGTGATGATGGTTGAGAATGAAGATGACGATAGACTACAGAAAAGAAGAGTGTGTTGGCTGGAATTTAGCAGCCTTTATTTCAGGCTCTTAATTACAACTTTATTTCTTGTCTCCTTCTCTTGCCCAAGCTTTCTTTCTATTTTTTGTAGTTGTTTTCAGCCTATAAATTATATACCGGTTAATTTATTAGTTTTCTATTATAATATACTATTTTTATTACCTTTTTAGTCCATAATTTTATGGACAATTTCTTCAAATTCTGCTGCACTTCACGTCACCAAGTAAGCAGCCATATTTGACGTCTTGTACCTATTCCTTGGTTGCTTGTTTCTCGACTTTTCTTGTTAAATTTTTAGCCACAAATTGTTACTATATATCACTTATATTATATTATACTTTATGCTAGAAAATCATGGCTAATTTTCCTTTAGATCTCTTCTCAATCTTGAGCAGCAAAATCGGTGGCATGGTCAACATGCATGCTGTCCAATTTCAGCCCATTTTTTTATTGCACTAAATAATTTACAATTATAATGTACAGTGTAAAAATCGGGTCTCACAGATCTGTTGCAAAGCAAGACTGCCAGCATCTGGGCTCTGTAATTTTTCATTAAAATATGCTCCTGTTGCTAGCCCAAACCTGTGCAAGTGTCGAAGAGACCATAAAGAAGCCCTAGTAGTAGATTACGTGGAAAGAGCGTGAGTCAAGAGTCCATCAGAGCCGTAGATCCCGCCGGTGACCGTGATCGGAGTCGAGAAACTAAAAGTTGGTTAGCTAAAAGGGGAACTAGATTGGGTAAAGAGCGTTTCCAGTTTGCCCATGTACCTCCCTTTCTGTTTTTGTTCACCTTCCTCAAAGCTAGCCACGTTATTGGCAGCAAGTAACGGAGCCTTTCGCTTGTTATTTTCCTCCTCAGCAACGGCAGCAAAAACGACAATAAATTGACAACGGTGAAGACAAATCAAGACGGCAATATATCAGCCTACAACCACGTAGCAGCGAAACAATGCAAAAGCAATCGGAGAAGAGTGCGGTAGCATCTCGCAGGCTGGGCAGTTTAGAGATTGGCTTTGTTGACTAAGGGAAGACGAAGGTTTGGTTTGGGCAAGGAGAGGCAAAACGAGAGGCTTCGTCCCAATGCAAACGTGCAAGGAAGCTCAGTTGAAGATCATGAACCGTGGCTATCAAGCGGCTAAGAGCAGTAGCCAAAATTTTTTCAGGGTTTTTTTTTCTCGGTTCCTCTAGGGTTTTCTCCTCTAGGGTTTTTATAGCCATTTCATGGCCGTATACTTAAGGAAAGAATCAACTTTCCTCAAGTTTAGGCCCCAAATCATGGATTTCATTCAAGGGCAGATTTTATTTAATTCTTTCTCATTTTACAGATAATATATACCTTTTATTTAAGGCAATTTAATCAATTGGTCAACTCTCTTTATTTGGCACCAAATCTCATTGATTTACATGATTTAAGGTTTGACCAAAGTTGATTATTTCCTATCTTTATTTTTTTATATTTTCTACCTTTCCATTTTTGATTTTTTTTTATTTTTGATTTTTTTATTTTTGATTTTTATTTTTGATTTTTTTTATTTTAAAAGAATTGTTTGGACAAAATTAGGTGTCTACAGTGAAAATCTGAATCTTGCCATTATCATTAATTTTTCGAAGAACAATAAGGAAATAAATAAATAAACAAACAAATAAATTCAGTATCAAAGCTTATGATGAAAGAAAGATGCGACAACAGGTATTGAGATGCTAACCTCCAAAAGCAAAAGCAGAGATAGAGGCAGAGGTGAAGGCGGAAGCGAGGGAAGAAGAGATCAAAGTGAAACCGACGATTCGCCTCCTAAGTCCAGTTTATGTATTGTTTGGTTTGAGTTTGAGAGAAGTGGGGAAGCACGTTATTTGGAGACTACCTAATTGAAGAATCTACGATGGTAGTCACGAGCGGCGGAACTGACGATGACGGTGGTGAGAGCAGAGATGACGATGACGGTAGTGATAGCAGAGCTAACAGCAGGGATGGTGAGAATAAAAAGTTACGATTTGAATTTAAAATCAGGTGAAGTCTGACTTTAGACGAAGAGGGAAAAAGAAACATAGGACTTTTCTAGCTTTGCTTTAAAGATCTCTTTGGTTCCTTGCTTTAAAGGAGTTGGGTGATAAATTCATAGTGCCTTAGAAAGTATTGTTAACACCGACGGTTGTTTAAAGCCGTAAAAAATCAAGTCAAAAAAGAAAATGGCGGGGGTTTTTAAAACTGCCCAAATAAGAGTGCCATTAAAAATGTTATTTTTTGTAGTGCAACAATTAATATAAAATAAAACAAGTAAAAAACAAGATGAATTACAGTGGAAATTTTCGCTGCTGATACTCAATAGTGATAGAATATAAATATTTTTAAAATAAAATTAAAAAAAGGTATTAGTGAGAAAATGGTAACTTTTATTGATGAAAATTCTCTTTAATTAGTGACGAAAACTCTGTCAATAGAATTCATTGCTAATTTCAATCAAAATTGGTGACTAATATTTACTTTCTCAATGGACAGATTTCAATAATCCATTATTTATTAACAAGATTCTAGATGGAAAAATCTATTGCTAAAAGTCATTAATGATAGAATTTTACATAAGCGATGAAATTTTTGTCGCTAACTCTTTTATTTTCTTATAGTGTTATTCTATTTGTAAATTACTTGCCATTAGTTAGTTTAGATTAGCATTGACAAAATGAGCCAACTCAATCCCACTTGGGTCAGGCATAACGAGCTGGGCTAAACATAGAACAGGCCAAAAAGCCCTTTTCTTAAAATAGATCTAAAAACGTAAGCCCAAATTTGGCTCTAAGGGCTAATGGACCTAAATGAGCCGGCCTATAAAATTTATATTCACAACTCATTTTTCCATAAATAAACAAAATAAAATTTTGAAAAAAACATTAAACAAACATAAAATAATTTCATATAAAATCCATAACTTAAAGTCTTCAACACCATTTGAACATATTAATTGTCTAACAATCATAATATACATTGTTTTAACAGACTTAGAGGCTAATTGGCTTGTATTATTACTTGTGCATCAGTGCATACAGATATTGATAGTATAGTATAGCTTATGCATTGGCTTGGTTAATTGGTTTATGCCTTGACATTTTAATTTTATTTTTAAAATCTATTTAATCAAATAAGATTAATTATATGTAAATAAATAAAAGTATAAATAAAATTTAAATATAATTATAAATTAAAAGATATTACAAAAAAAAAAGTTAAATGGTTTGGGCTAAAAAGCTTTTTTCTTTAAATGAGTTACAAAAATGAAGCCTAAATCCTTAAAATATGGGTCAGGCTAGACCAGTCCAACGGGTCTTGACTCATTTTAACAATACTAATTTAGAGGTGTTTGTGGGCAGTGTTTGGGCAGGTTTAGGAAGAGGCACAAACACAACTTTCAACTCAAACTCTTCAATAGTAAGTCAAATCAGACATTTGATTTCAAGATAATGAACTTAATTTTCATATTAAGGTAACAATTCATTAATTATTGTCAAGCTAAAATGTTGTAATTGTGTCAAAATGTCCATTGTTACCAACCATCTATACTGTGATGCAAGTACACTTTACACACAAGCATACCTCTTCTGCCAGAGAAAAAAAAATCTTAATAGCTTATTTCTTTATTTGATGATATTACGAAGGAGATAAATTTTTAATAATTTAGTTGGATGCATGATAAGAATTTTTATCATCGCGTCATTATCATTTTATGATTGGATCCAGAGATTTTTGTATTAGATAATTGTTTCATACACTGTTATTGAAATTTTTTTATTTCATAAGTGGGATTAAAATTGTGACATATGTCTTATTTTATGTATTTTTATTTTTTTAATATTTTAAAAAATATATATATCATGATCTTAACCAACTTGTAAAATCAAAAATCTTAACTGACGAAGTATAAGTTATTAATCATTTTAAAACTTATTTTCCCAAACACACGAAGCCATTTGCCTTTTTAGTGTGTTAATGATCGTGAGAGATTAGGATCTCAAATGCTATAGTAACCCTTAATTATTATTATTTATTTATTATTATGAGTCGTTTCCTTTTTTTTTTCTTTCTTAAAACCGCTAAAACTGCTTTGCTAGTCTAGCAAAATGCTTAGAATGAATAAATTCTTTGCACCCCAAGGCAAACGCCATCACTTTTTTCCTGGTAAAGTACTGCAAATTGTTCTAACTTTTGGTAGAATAATATCTCCTTTTAGAATGCCACCAAAACTTTAGGAAAACTGCAACTTGTATGTCTTTCTTTACAGTTTCCATCACCTTTTATTTTTATTTGAAACGAGACATGGAATTCATACGTAAAATAGCAAAAGCAATCGGGATTGATAAGAATTTTGGTTTAACTTATAGAATATTTAAATATTTGGATGGAAATTCAAAACATATAAACCAAATTACCAATAATTAAGGATCCAATTCGAGGCATACTTTTTTTTCAAAAGAAAACTAAAAATAAGGAATCTTATAAAATTTATATTAAAAAAGTTTTGTGATGTCAATAATATTTGTATCATAAAAAATTTAAAAATTGAAATTCAAGTTTGAGTCACAGTACATTTCAAATTAATTTAATTTTATCTTAATTTGTTAATTGATTTTTCATATTGAATATTAAATATTAAATAATGGTGTGATTTTGATAATGAATTAATCTTATATAAATATATAGAAGTCAAAATTTTTGCTAAAAGTAAACTATCCTATGTGGATAATTTAAATGTCTGACATGTCTATTATCTTAAAATAAATATAATTATTTTTTTTATTTTCTAAATAATAAACATCTATATATATTAAAATTACAAAAAAAAATAATTATTTATTTTAATTTCTTGCTCAATGTATTAACTTAAATCAATGTACTACCAATCATATTTTTTTCATTTTTCTAAAAGATAAACATCTGTATATATTAAAATTAAAAAAATCAATTATCTTTAATCATTTTTTTATCAATTTTTTTAACCATCTTTTATCTTTTTTTGGTCTAAGACTCTCTGGTATCCGAAAATCACTTTGAGCGTCGACTAATCCGGAGTCGAGCTACTGTCAGACCCGATACGAGGGGAGCTCTCCCAATATTGTTTTCTCTATTCACAAGACTCAAATCCGAGATCTTGCTTAAGGGGCACTGAGCTCTTTCCACTCAGCCCAACATACATCTTTTATCATTGTTTACTAATTAATGCTTATGCATGTATTGTTGCTCTCTCATATTGCTCCTCTATTGGTTTTTATTTCTCCATGCTCATTCCTAACAAAGCTTATCTATTATATTTGTGAAATTGTAGCGGTGTCAAAGAGTTTTTTGACGGCCGCATAAGAATTTGATAATCGTAGACACAACACAACATAGTTATATTAAAATTAAATAAAAATTGCATATGTATATTGCAAAAGCTAAAAATAAAGTTTTTTATTTTCCATGTTGACAAAAAATTTTCATATTTTACATAACACGAATATGATTTTACATAACACGAATACGAATTATAGACACGAATTACCATGTATAGCTATATAAGAAGCCTTGGTGCTTTGTTCTATATTAAAAGTTTGAAAGTTTCACCATGATCTTTTTTAAGGCTAGTCTTCTTTGTTTTTTTGGTTACAAAGGCGAGCCTTCTTTGATATCTTATATATAAAAACTTATTTTGACAAGTTTATATAGAGAAACATGCGTTCTTAACAATATTCGTAGCTTATACCATGCCTTTGAAATTTTTAAGTTTTTTCATTCTTATTAAATAAATTGCATATAATCATGCCTTCTTTTCATCTATTCTTAATAGTAATGCATGTAATCATGCGTTTTTTTATAACAATAGTAGTAATAATAAATTCTTATTAAGACTAAACATAATTACAAATCTTCTAATAAAATGACAATTTTTTTTTGGTTACATAAAGTTTTTTTTTGGTTACAAAATGACAATTTATTTAGCGTATATAATACAGAAGCAAATGCTAAATGTGCATTTTTTAACCTATATATGTATAATGTATGTATATAATGAGAGAAACTTGCTACAACAATAAAAGTTGCTCTTTTGTGATCGGAATGTTACGTGTTTAAGCGAAAACAATCTTTTTGTATTAATGTAGAGAGAAGGTTGTGTACACATAATCCTCTTAGACCTCACAATGTTAGAGTCTTGTGTTAACTCTTTTTTTATATTATGTATATAATGTATGTGAGATATATGTATATACAAAAATAGTATAAAAAATAGAAATGGGAAGAAAAAAATCCATAACTAGAACAATTTGGCCATTAATTCAAAAATATTTCGAATAAATAATTAATATTCGAACATTATACTTTATATTAGTAATAAATTCTTAAGAATAAAAATAAACTACAAATATTTAAATTAAATGATAATTGATATGACAAAGTATACTTTGTTTAGGCCAGGCCCAAGGTTTATCAAAGACCACCACGTGGCAGGAGATCACTAGGCCACATGGCCTTCGGCGACAAACGATATAGGCTGCCGTATAACACCTGTCGCTAGGCGACAGACTCTCAGCCTATCACCTGGCGTCGCAGCCCGACAAGTGGCATCAGTTCGTCTACCGACTAGCGACAGACCCCTGACGCCATAACATGACTCGCGAGATGGTCTCTTGCCAGCGACAAGGTTCGAGTTTATCTGTACGTGGAATTTGTGTTACATCTGGATACAAACTCTTAGCAAAGTTACGTATTTATCCCCAGGTAATTAACCTAGAATATTCGCCTATAAATAGGCTTCAGGTATAATCTTATTCCCTAATTTTTGACTACTGGCTTTTACGCTTGCTTCCCAATATTGAAGAACTTTCTGCTGACTTAAGCATCAGAGTGTATACGCAGGGAACCACCCCTGCGTTTCTCTGACTTCTCTTGTTTTACAGAAGCTTTTTGGAGACACGTGGAGACCAAGTACGAATATCGACGTCAGCATACCTTTATTGTTGTTTTGTGCAACAACAATTGGCGCCGTCTGTGGGAATCGCATAAAAAGCCAATCAATACTTTTAAAGATGGTGAGAACAAGATCTACAAACGTGAGGACCGGGAGTGAGGAAAACTCTGTGAGCTCCCCTGAGCAACGGATTCACCATAGGAACCAGGTGAACAGGGAAGAAGAAAGAATTACTATCTTGGCGGCAGAATTCGAAGCTTTGAGGCGACAGAGTGAAGAAACTACCCAGGCGCTGAGAGCCATGGTGGATCTGTTCCAAGGAGTTCTCCCAACATTGAATCTGTTGCCTGCTGTGCAGAACTTGGTAGGAGGAACGAACCACAGGGTTCCGCCACAGGTGTTTGGGTGACAGGAGGATGCGACTGCGGCAGACCCCTATCGGCCACGAGAGGTTCCCCCTGTGGAAGAAAATGATATTCATCAGGATGCGACAGGACAGGAGAGCGGGAGGCCTGTCGCAGGCACCCGGCGAGAGTCTGAGGAAGCAGCAGGCTTAGATCCTGCGACAGGGGTCAGGCGACAGGTGTCTGGGCGACAGGAAGCTGACCGAGCGACAGGATCTACCGCCCACCACCATGACTTGTCAAATTTTGCTTGCACCAACTTAGAACATGGTGTGGAGGTACGGGAAAGAATGATGGTGAAGATCAAAGCACTTGGGGAGCAGGGTCGGAGTTCGACCCCACTTGGTGCACGCAGATGATATGAACAAACGCACCCCAAGCGAAAGGTAAGGAAGTAGTCGAAGACATGAAGAAGATGATTGAACAGGTGTTAGAAGAGAAAAAATTAGTGTCTGCAGAAGAGAGCTAGAGAAGAAGAGTACCATTCTGCATAACCATTATGCAAAAACCTTTGCCCTCAAAGTTCAAAATGCCGCAGATAGCCGCATACACCGAGAAGACGGATCCCTATGATCATATGCAAAATTATGAGGCCCTAATGTTGCTATATGGATGGGAGGACGAGATAATGTGCAGGGCCTTCTCCTTAACTCTATCCAGACATGCGATGAAGTGGTTTAATAACTTGCTTGAAGGGTCTATTGCCTCTTTTGACCAATTGCGAAGTGAGTTTCTTAAGGCGTTTGCAGTGAACAATCAAATAAGGAAGGAACCAACCTATTTGCTCACTATTAAGCAAGGAGCTAAGGAGTCTTTGAAGAGTTATGTGGATCGGTTCAGAGATGCTACCTTAGAGGTACGAGATCTGCAAGTCAGTATAGCTGTGGCAGTTATGTTATAGGGGACAAGGTTTGAGAAATTGCAAGAATCCCTGTCGCTAGACCAGCCAACTACCATCTCAGACTTGCTTTCCCGTGCAAATAAGTATGTAACCCAGGAGGAAGTAATGAAAATGGTGACGATAAGAGAAACCAAGGATGGAAGGAAATGAGGAAGAGAGGTCACTGAAGCATCTTCTAGCCAACCAAGGAAGTTTGAAAAAGCTCCCACACTGAAATACTCTGCTTATACCCCACTCACCGAATCTCGAGCTACGGTATTAGCAGCTATTGAGGGGTCAGGTCTTATACAGACTCCAAAGAAGGCGTCAGGGAATCTGGGCCATGATTTAAGGTCGTATTGTGATTATCACTCAGCGCATGGGCACACAACCGAAAAATGTAGGGAGTTGATGAATTAGCTAGAAAAGCTAGCACGAGAGGGAAAAATAAACCGTTTCGTATGTAGAAGTGATAGAAATAACTATCCTGCGCAGAACAGAGGAAACAATTTCAGAGATAGAAGAGGTGAAAACAGAGGACCTGTTAGACTAAATGAAGGTGAAAGGAGAGATAATGACGGAAAGGTAGAAAGAAGGAATCGAGAGGAAGATAATAAACCCACAGGGCCAGCTATTAACGTGATATCCGGAGGTGAGTCATTAGCTGGCACTTCTTCCTCGTCTCGAAAGACCTACGCCCGACAGGCTTATCAAATTAATTCGGTGATGGAGGAAAAGCATGATGAAGAGCCCATTACTTTCACGCCAGCTGACAGAGGTGATGTAATGATCCCTGATGATGACCCAATGGTGATTTCGGAGGTAATAGCAAAACACCCAGTGAGTCGCATCCTAGTTGATAATGGGAGTTCGATAAATTTGATTTATTGGAGTTGCTTTGAGAAAATGAACATCTTGAATGATAGACTGAAGCCAGTAGCCACACCACTTTATGGCTTCTCAGGAAAAAAGTGAAGGTGGAGGGCGCAGTTCAGCTGCCTGTGACATTGGGGGAAAGCCCGAAGTGTGTCACTCAACAAGTGTTATTTATGGTGGTGAAGTCAACGTCAGTGGCGTACAATATGATCCTCGGGCGGCCATTGTTAAATGACATGAGAGCGGTAGTGCACCCCTGCTATTTGTTAATGAAGTTTTTGACTCCTCACAGTGTTGGAAAATAAAGGGAGATCAAAAGAAAGCCAGAACATGTAATGTTGCATTCACCACATGCAAAGGGATTCAAAGGAAGGAAACCCTTACAATTGAAGAACCGCCTAAACCAAAACCTGATGAGGAAATGGAAACAATCCAGTTGGATGATGAAGATAAAGGGAAAATAGTATATGTGGGAAGCCAGCTGCCTGAAGAAGTAAAAAGGGAGATAGTCTGATGCTTAAAAGAGAATTGTGATGTGTTTGCATGGACCCCAGCCGATATGCCTGGAATAGAACCTGAAGTTATTTGCCATCGGTTGAACGTAATCTCAGGGGCAAAGCTGATAAAACAGAAGAAGAAGAATTTTGCTTCAGAGAGGCAACAGGCAATAAACGAAGAAATCTCAAAGTTGTTGCAAGCAGAATTCATCAGAGAAGTTAATTATCCGGAGTGGTTGGCTAATGTTGTGATGGTGAAGAAAGCCAACGGGAAATGGAGAATATGTGTGGACTTCACAGATCTGAATAAAGCTTGTCCTAAGGATTCGTATCCACTACCTCGAATTGACAAGTTGGTAGACGAAACTTGTGGGTATGAATTACTTAGCTTCTTGGATGCCTTCTCGGGATACCACCAAATCATGATGCATCCGAATGATGAGGAGAAGACTTCATTCATTACCGATGTTGGGACATATTGTTACCGAGTAATGCCATTCAGTTTGAAGAATGCGGGGGCAACCTACCAGCGCATGGTAAATAGGGTGTTCCAAGACTTGTTAGGCAACACCATAGAAGCTTATGTCGATGATATGATCATCAAAAGCAGACAGGGAGAATCACATGCCAGAAAAATGACAAAGGTATTCAATGTGTTGCGGCAATACAAGATGAAGTTGAATCCTAATAAATGCTCATTCGGGGTGAGGTCTGGAAAGTTTTTGGGATTCATGATTACTAATCGGGGGATAAAGGCTAATCCTGAGAAAGTTCAAGCTATTTTGGACATGAGGCCACCCAATACTGTAAGAGAAGTTTAAAGGCTGACAGGGAGGATAGCAGCCTTGAATCGTTTTTTGTCCAAATCAGCTGAAAAAGTCTACCCTTTTTTAAGGCAATAAAAGCAGGAAAGAACTTTAATTGGACAAAAGAGTGCAACGACGCCTTTGAAAGGTTGAAAGACTACCTGAAAGAGTTGCCTCTGTTATCCCAACCACAACCCGGAGATCACCTCCTCATGTACCTCGGTGTAGGAGAGAAAGTTGTAAGTGCAGTCCTATTAAGGAAAGAAGGAGATAGGGATTGCCTGATCTATTATATGAGTAAAGTCCTCCTAGATGCTGAGACAAGGTACCCCTTAGTTGAAAGGATAGCTTTATCCTTGGTGATGGCAACCCGGAAGTTACGACCTTAGTTCCAAGCTCACTCGATGACTATCTTAACGGATCAGCCTTTGAGACAAATACTGCAGAAACCAGAGCATTACGGTCGTCTGATCAAATGGGCCATCGAATTAAGTGAATATGACATACACTTCCAACCTCGCCAAGCAATAAAAGGGCAGGCGTTGGCAGATTTCATTGTAGAATGCACTGGCCGAGAAGTCCGTGTAGAAACAGAGTTAGTTTGGTGGAAATTATTTATGGATGGAGCTCGTAACATGGATGGCAGTGGAGCCGGAATTGTGCTAACTTCGCCTGAAGGGAAAACCTATGAGTATTCCCTACGTTTCAACTTTCCAAGTTCGAACAATACAGCCGAGTACGAAGCCTTGATAGCTGGGATGAAACTTGCTGAGAAAATGGGAGTCAACAACTTAATGGCCCATAGCGATTCGCAATTAGTGGTAAACCAGTTCTCGGGTGAGTATGAAGCACGAGAACCCGCTCTAGTCCCTTATCTGCAGAAAGTGCAATTATTGGCATAGTCATTTAAGAACTTCCAATTGACTCAGATAAACCGGTCAAAGAATAACCATGCAGATGCCCTTTCAAAGTTGGCTTATTCTAGAGGAGTCAAAGGGGGTATGGTAAAAGTGGAATCCCTCGCTAGGCCAAGTATTGAAGAAGAAGATGTCTGTGATGTCGAAATCGGAGGCGATTGGAGAAGCCCAATCAAAGACTACATACTGGGGAGCACACTCCCTGTAGACATCAATTTTTGTCCGGGTCTAGTTAGTTCGAAATTGTGGGCCTTAGATACACTCGGTGTGTTTCTTTAAAATTGATGGTTGTAAACACCGAATCTTGTCTAAAAAATTTTAATTAAAAAAATGAAAAAATAATAAAAGAATCAAAAATATAAAAATAATAATGAATAAATATAAATTTTTCAATGCCCATGCATCATGCAAATTAAAGCCAAAGTTGACCTGAGAGATTTAGACCAAATATGAATAAGTCAATAAAAGGAAAACAAATCATGCAAAAAAGGGAAATGATCAAAGTGAAATAAAAGCTGAAAATCAATTACCAAGAATAAATACAATGAAAAAAGGAATAAAAAGATGGGTCAAATAAAAATAAATGACAAAATAAAATTCCCTAATCACAGGGTCAACACATTAAAATCATGATTTTTCTTTCTTAAATAAAGAGGGGCTACATGGTTATAAAAGGGGAAAAAAAACCTAGCTGCAGGTGGGAGGTAAAAAAAAAAACAATACACGGGCAAGAGATACAATAAATAAAAAAAACCTATTGCACCAAAAAGGGACCCAACGCCACTCCTTGGTTTGCCATTCGCGCCTCTACTTTCTGCCGTTTACATCGCATTTGCACCTTGCTATATCGAGAGCTTCCATCGCTACTACTGTCTTGGTCTCTGTTCACAAACCCGTTTGTTCATCAAGTCCGCCGCACCATCGCTTGTACTACGACGTACCAGGTCTGCTTGACTGCATTGTGTTTCAAGCTACTACAGTATCTTTCACTGTTCTGTTCCTTACCGTCGATCCTAAAGCCGCACCGCCTTGCCTTCTCTACTTCATCACCATACTTTGTTGTTGTCCCAAGCCTCCTGTACCGCACCATAGCATCGTTGACTGCTGCACCTTTTCTTGCATTGCTGTTGAAATCTTCTTATCAGTGCCTCATCGCTGCCTCAATGTGAAACAGTCCACTCGATCCTTGGGCTAAAATTGCTGCAAAGTAAGGTTTGGTTTTTATAAGAAGCAACGGCGTCATCTCCATCTCTAAGATTGCTGCATCTTCATTTCCCCACCTGCTCTGTTGCATAAGCTTCATCGCCTAAACAGTCCTACAATCGGCTTCTCCTTTGTGCACAAGTCTCATCGTCGCTTTACTCTGCTGTTGCGATTGCTTGTTGCTGCAATATTCAAGAAGAGAAACAAGGAAACAGAAAGCTTGGACACGTTGCTGTTTGTAGGTGAATTCCTGTTGCTGCAACATACAAGAAAAGAAACAAAGGAATTAGAAAGGTAAGGGAGTTATACGATGCTCATTTATTTCTATGTTAATTGCCTTCAAATATTTTGCATGGATGTTGTTACGTGTAGGTGTGATGAATGCATCTTGATTGATTAGAATATTCCATATTAATTAATTGATTATTTAACAGTTGATAAGATTGAAGCTTAATTAGTTGGTAAGTAGTTTAGGTACACGTTGAAAGTTTTGCTATAATAACTAAAAAATTCTTTTAGTAGTTTTCTTCTATTGTTTAGGGATTTATAAAATAAGATGTAAACTTAGTTATATTTATGAATTTATAAAAATAAAATATATTCATATGGAAAAGGATTAATATAAGCGTAATAAAACTATTTAACAATATAAAAATAAAAAGGGATTACTCTGATGATGAAATATCAAGAGAATTACGCTTAAGTAATTTTCTTGAAAATTTCTAGGTAAGGAAATTTCTTTTAGACCTCACCAGCTTAATGGAGGGTCTAAATAGGATTTTTTTGATAACAAATAATTCATATTCATTTTTTAAAAATAAAATAAAATAAGTTTATTATAAAATAATAATAAAAATAATTAGTTACAAAATTAGAAAAGGTGTTAATGATTAATAATAATATAATAAAAATAGTAATAGCAAATAAGGAAGGAAATAAATAAAATAACTAGAGTTAGATACTAAAATAATAATGAAAATGAATGTAATTTGCTTCGATGATGAAATATTAAGAGGATTATGCTTAAGTAATTTTTTTAAAGATTTCTAGATGAGAAAATTCTATTCAAGGCCTCACCAGCTTAATGGAAGGTCTAAATAGGGTCTTCAATAAAAAGTAATTTATATTCATTTTTTAAAAAAAAATTAAAATATGAATAATTAGTAGATTTGTCATTGAATTAGAACAAGATTAATTGGAAACGATATTAATAATCCATGATAATATAATAGAAATAATAATGAGTCACAACATAAGGAATGGAATAAAATAAAAATTAGATATGAAAATTATAATGAAGGTGAATACGAATTACTCCAATGATGAAATATCGAGAGGATTACGCATAAGTGATTTCTTGAAATTTTCTAGGTGAGAAGATTATTTTCGAGGCCTCACCAGCTTAATGGATGGCCTAGAGATAGTTTTTAATAATAAGTGATTTTTATTCATCTTTTAAAAGTATAAAGTAAGTTATTTGTATCTAAAAAAATATTATTAAATTAAAATCAAAGTGGTGAATTAAGAAGATAAAAAATTTCAATAATTCATGTTAACTATAATAATAAAATAACAATAATAAATAGTAATAAAATTTGATGAAATAATAAAATGATAATAATAAATAGGAGTTATCGAGAATAAATATTGATTGTTCCTATGATGAGATTCCAAGTAGAGTTATGCTTAAGTAACGCTTTGGAAATCTTTAGGTAAGAAAATTTCTTTTGGGTCTCACCAGCTTAATGGAAGATCTAAAAGGGATTTTTGATAAAAATAATTCATATTCATTTTTGCATAAAAATAAATAAATAAATAAATAAAATTAATAATTAATAATAGAAAATAATAGAATAGTAAGAACAAATTGGGTAGGAGTGAAAGTTAGAATTTTTCATAAGATATTAAAATGAATCCGACGACGGAGCCTCTTCAAGCAAGTCGCATAGTACTACTTGAATACTCTTGAGGTGAGGAGAATTTTTTTAAGCTATCCTACCAGCTTAATGGAGGATGCTTAGAAATATTTTCCAATATTAAATTATTGAACTTAAGATTAACTAAGGCAAATTTGAGATAACCTAAAGCTAGTTGGTACCATTTTAGGATGGGCGTTGTGAGGGTGCTAATCCTTCCTCACACGTAACCGTACTCCCGAACCCTAAATTTGAGATGTAGACCAGTCTTATCCATAGTTTGAATAGGTGACCAATCACACCTAGTAGAATGGTTGGTGGCGACTCCATAGATTTTGTGTCTAGCTATTAGGTTTTCTTTCTAAAACTTAATACGTTACGACACTCCCTACTAACAGAGACGAAGCTCGAAGGCTGAAGTTAAAAAGTGCTATGTTTACCGTGGTGAATGGAGAACTCTATAAACGGGGATTCACAATGCCCCTGTTGAAGTGTCTAGGGCCCCAACAGGCTGAGTACACCTTAGCTGAAGTTCATGAGGGAATATGCGGTGAACATTTGGGGGCTCGAGCCTTGGCCTCGAAAATATTGCGCACGGGGTTTTATTGCCTATACTGAGGAAGGATGCCACAGACAAAGTGAGAAGATGTGAAAAATGTCAGAAATTCGCTCCTATAACTACCGCGCCTGTTTCAGCTCTTCAGAACACTCTCCAACCAACTCCATTTGCACAATTGGGACTAGATATCCTGGGGCCTTTTCCCCTAGGCTCAGGACAAAGAAAGTATTTGCTTGTGGCCACAGACTACTTCACAAAATGGATAGAGGCCGAGCCTTAGGCTACAATTTCTGAGAAGAAGGTGGAAGCAATGGTGTGGAAAGACATAATTTGCCGATTTGGGATCCCCCATGTGATAAATGCAGATCATAGGAAGCAGTTCGACTGTGATGCTTTCCGAAATTTTTGTAGTGGCCTGAAGATTCTCCTAAGAATATCTTCTGTCTTACCCACAGGCCAATGGGCAGGCAGAGGTAAGCAATCGAACTATACTGCACAGGTTGAAGACTAGACTGAACAAGGCAAAGGGAACATGGGTAGATGAGCTCCCAAGTGTCCTATGGGCCTACAAAACGACAAGCAAAGTGTCAACAAGTGAAACACCGTTCAATTTGGTATATGGCACTGAAGCCCTCATCCCAGTAGAAGTTGGAGCTGAGTCACCCAGACTAGTCCCTTACATTGAGGAACTTAATTCTCAGGGACTAATGGAAAATCTTGACCTGATAAATGAGCTGAGAGACCAGGCAAAAGTGAGGTTGGCTGCTTACCAACAGAGAGTAGCCACTTATTACAATGCACAGGTCAAGAATAAAGAATTGCAAGAAGGGGACCTTGTATTGAGAAAGTCGGCAATTACAAATGTCCATAGGGAAGATGGAAAGCTCCGGGCTAATTGGGAAGGACCATACAGAATCAGAAAAATGGTCGGACCTAGCACTTGTACCTTAGAAACCTTGCAAGGAAAGAAAATCTCAAAGACTTAGAATGCCAACCATCTTAAGCTATATTGGCAGTAAACATTGTAATTTTTGCTTTCTGATTGTTATTATTCTTGTCTTTACTTTCCCATCTATTGCTACATTACTTTACATATGTTATTATTTTTCTGATTCATGAATAAAGGTCAGCCAATCATGTTCTATATTCTCTAACGCAATATTTGAGACAGATTATGTGTTACAGAAATTGAAATGAGGCAAGAGCTGGCAAATAAAAGTCCCTAAGCGAAAAATGCGCGAGACGGGCAAACATAAAAGTCCCTAAGCGAAAAATGCGCGAGACGGGCAAACACAAAAGTCCCTAAGCGAAAAATGCGTGAGACGGACAAATACAAAAGTCCCTAAGCGAAAAATGCGCGAGACTGGCAAACACAAAAGTCCCTAAGCAAAAAATGCGCGAGACGGGCAAATCTAAAAGTCCCTAAGCACAAAGGTGCGAGACGGGCAAAAGACCAGTCCTTAAAAAAGTGCACAAAAAGACAAATCGCGGAATCATCAAGCACTGGGCAAACAGACATGTGCGAAATCCAAATAACACAAGGATACAAATTATATAGCATGTTACGAGTCTTGATTATTCAAATAAGTCCTTATGCGAAAAGAGCGCGAGATAGGCACAACGCTCGAGAAAAGTTCATCTTTGAACAAGAATGACAATGCTGTCTCAAAGTAGAACTCGGGGAGCAACATGGTGTAAAGGTACGCTTTATACCATGAAAACAGAATTATTTCATATTTTTATGCTTTAATGCTGCTCTTTAGAATCTTGTAATGTAGCAGTTACAAAAAAAAATCCATTCAGAGAAGAAAAGAGGAAAAAGCTGCAAAAAGAAATGTACTTTTCATTGAATGTTTACAAACAGAGGAAAATACAAAAAATCCTAATCTACTCTGAGTACTAAGTCATCTGGCTGAGAAGAAGCCGCCTCGACACCGGAGCCCTCAATAACCGGGGGATCAGGAACTTGAGGAATCGAAGCACAAGGATCCTGGGGAGCCGAAGGAGCCATCCCGGATGAAGGATCATCACTTGAAGGCCTAACCACAGCTGCGGAGTCTGGCACAGGATCAACGGCTGTGGAATCAGAAATCTAGAACTCATCGCTGTCCAACCCTAGAAGTGCCTCGATAGACTCAGGCTAATCGCCCGCCTCGATAGTCTCAGGAACGTCACACACTGTTGAAGGTTCAACTCGATCACGTGCGTTAGAAGACTCAGGTTGACGTTGTGGCTGTCGAGGAGGCCACGGGCCCTCAAGATTGTCCAATTCGTCCCCAGCACCCTCCTCCAAATAGGCATCCAGACCTTGCGAGTCGAGCTCGTACTTGGTCCAAGGAGGAGTTGCGTTGTACTTGGCCTCCTCAGTAAAGAGCAACTCAGAAAAAGTCTCGGTAGGCCGATGCTTCTCCAACCACGAACGAGCCAAATAGAAACCGTACTTGATGAATCTCGCCGCGAACATTGCTTTCTTATCATAGCAATGTTGGGACAAGCGGTACTCACGAAAGGCCTCGGCCCGAACCTCTCTCCGACGGTCCAATACGTTGTGCAGCTCCTTAATGGCTTCATCCCGTTGTCTCTCCATGGCTCCCCGGTCATTGACAGCCTTATTATAAGCTTCTTGGTACCCCTGAAGGGAAGCCACCTTCGCTTGCTCTTCTTGGAGCTTTCGCTCAAGATCAGCATTCCTTTGCTCGAGATCAGCGTACTTTTTATTTAGCTCCTCCGTCCTTTTGGGATAGGGCCGAAGCTGGACAACCTCGTTCATAAGCTCCATTTTCTGCTCTCGAAGTTCACGAATGTCTTTATCGGCTTGCTCCCTAAGGGCCCTGTGTCGAGCATTAACAGTCGCAATTTGCTAAGCCGTCTGACAAAAAAAAACAAACAAAAACTCAACAAAACCTGACGAAAAAGCATAAAAAGGAAAAAGCTAATTACCAAACAAGCACAAAGCTTACCTTCATCGTGAGGTAGTCAAAATTATCCTCTGCCTTAGCCAGATTGGTGAAAAGCCTCGCCTCGTCGCGAGGGAGAATGGTGCTCCAAGCCAGACGAGATGCTATCCTGGCATCCTCAATGCTGTCGTTGTCATTCACCCCGGGATAGGTCTGGAAGTCTTCTCCACCGACAACGACCCTGCCATCAACTGGATAGCGCCTCAAAGTCGGATCGACCACCTTAGGCAAAATTGGTCTTGTAGGCATTGAGGCTTCAATAATTAGCCTATTCCTATATTTGCGCCTAGGCTGGCGAGGAACAAACCTATCCTCAGCAACACGAGATCCACCCTCTTGATGGGCTGAGTCACTCCTCTTGGACTCTAAGCTCTCGCGTCGTTCGAACCACGATCAGGGACAAGAGGCCTCTTTCGTTTATTTCTCCCGGCCTCTTGTGTAGGATGGCTGGATACACCAGCGGCAGGAGGAGGGGCAGAGGGAGCACGAGTTGGTCCAGATGAGGGAGCACGAGCTGGTCCAGATGAGGAGCACCAGCTTGCGACTGAGAAGCAGGAGCCGCTCTAGCAGCATCACTGGCATCCCTCCTACGCAAAAACTCCTGGAAGTTCATACCTGCACAATATAAGAAGGAATTAGCTGACCAAGTAAAACGCCACACCCACGTATACAAGAAGTAAAAAGGAAATTAGAAAACTAAAAAACCACCAATATCCTCTAAACTATTCAAGGATGAATCCAAGGGGAAATCGACGAAGGGACTCCCAAAGGCATCGACCCGAGCCCACTCAGGATTCTCTTCTGACTGATCACTAGTACCCGCAGCCTTAGGGGTCTCATCCTCCGAGTCCGAAGAGGATTCATCTACAAGATGACCTACAGGGGCGGATGCTTCGGCTACAACTACCGGAGATAGCTGACTAGGACCAGCGTCAAGAACACATGGAGTTGCAGGCAAGTTAGATGGGGTAGCGGAAGTCCCAACAACGGTCCTGCTTACCCCCCAGCCAACAGCGGCGATATTCTCCGGGGTTAAAAGGGAGAATAAGTTACGCTTCCCGGTAGAACAAATCCACCGAATAGGTTCACCAAATTGGTCTCTCAAATTTTCTGCTTTGAATCTTTCTGAGCGCTGTGAGTGGTCGGAGGTATCACGATTCCATCTCTTACGGATCTGTAGGTCGCTTGGAATCTCAACAACGACCCACTCACTCTCAAAGCCACGCAGTTTATTGGGAAGATTCGAGAAGATTTTATTATTAGGAAACTCGTCGGTCTTCAACCGTTGAAGAGAGAACGTTATCAACCCTTTCAACCCACGAACTTTGAAAAAAGCGCTTAAAAGAGGAATAGTTGGGACAATACCCAAGTGATGACACATTATGGAAAACGCTACCAATTGGGCCCACGCATGGGGATGGAGTTGACACGGGACGATGTCCTTATACCTAAGAAACGCTTCACCAAACTCCGGAAGAGGGAAGCGAAAACCGAAGGATAAAGAGGCCTTATGAACGGCTACACCATTTCTAACCAAGTCGGGTGTAGCCTCCCCTTGGACTGGAAGTCTATAACGATAACCTGACGGAAGAGGGAAACGAGTCCTAAAATCCTCTAAGTTAGCATTTGTCAAAGAACACAGAACACCACCGGTTCTGAGTGTTTTACCCAAACGTAGCAAAGACATGGCGAAGGAATGACCCGTTAGGGCGATAGACCTACTGAACGAGAGACCTGCGGGAGGCCTAAATCTGAATGTGAAAGGTTATAAATAAGGCGACAGATATGCACTTACTGTCACTGAGATGAGCGAGAGATCCTGACGAGAGAGTGACAGACTCTTTTAGGTGACAGACTCTTTTGGCGAGAGAGCTGAAAGATGGGCGACAGACGGCTGCTCAGAGGTTTTCGTGCACTCTCTCGACGAGCCCCAGCGGTTTATATAGCTGCGACAGAGAATGCTAAACGTCACACCCGATCACGTCTGTCGCAGAGTAGAGCTTTTTCACTTGCAAAAAATACCAGAAGAAATAGCAAAAAATAGAGAAGACTATTCACGGTGGGCTGAAGCCCATAAAGAACATATATTCATACTCTCTTGGTTAGAAAAATCCAACAAGGAGTGGGGAGCAATTGATATGACAAAGTATACTTTGTTTGGGCCAGGCCCAAGGTTCATCAAAGACCACCACGTGGCAAGAGATCACTGGGCCACGTGGCCTTCGGCGATAGACGATATAGGCTGCCGTATAACACCTGTCGCTAGGCGACAGACTCTCAGCCTATCGCCTGGCGTCGCAGCCCGACACGTGGCATCAGTCCGTCTACCGACTGGCGACAGACCCCTGATGCCATAACGTGGCTCGCGAGATGGTCTCTCGCCAGCGACAAGGTTCGAGTTTATCTGTACGTGGAATTTGTGTTACATCCGGATACAAACTCTTAGCAAAGTTACGTATTTATCCCTAGGTAATTAACATAGAATATTCGCCTATAAATAGGCTTCAGGTATAATCTTATTCCCTAATTTTTGACTACTGGCTTTTACGCTTCCCAATATTGAAGAACTTTCTGCTGACTTAAGCATCGGAGTGTATACGCAGGAAACCACCCCTGCGTTTCTCTAACTTCTCTTGTTTTACAGAAGCTTCTTGGAGACACGTGGAGACCAAGTACGAATATCAACGTTAGCATACCTTTATTGTTGTCTTGTGCAACAACAATAATATATTTAACAACGTTATTTCTCATTTATATTTGATTATAATATTGTATATAATAAAGATATTTGACTATAATAGTCTCTGTTACACGTGCTTATCAATATTTTATGTAAATGTCATGGATGCATTTATTTCGATATTTTTAGTTTTTATCAATATATAAGTTATAGTACAAATAAAATGTTTTACTATCTTTGTGTTTAAATTCATTAAATTAGAAGCACGGAATAAAAAATGAAAATTATTTGTTTATTTGTTTTTTATTGTTTTATTCCCTTTAAAATTTAATTTAATTTGTTAAAATTTGTATGTCAATTTTCATATTAAATATTTATAATCATATTTATTAATAATAATGTTTTATATACATATAATTAATTATATTATACTTAGTAAATATATAAAAAAAATATAAGTAATATTAATATTCAGGTCGGGCTCGGGCTTTGAAAGGTCAAACCTGGGCTTGATCCTATTTTTAAATGGGCCTAAGAATTTTGTTCAAACTCGATAATTGCATTAAATATTTTTATCTAAGCTCAACCAAATATCGAGCAGGCCTTCGGGCTTGGACAGGTAGCTCGACCCCTGAGCAGATCTACTCGTATATGAACTTACTCATTTGGATTAAAATTAAAAAAAACAAATATTTTTTCAATTTTTTTTCATTAAAATGATAATTGCTTTACATTTTTTTTTTTGAATTGGGATATCCTATAAGATTTCAAATCCTTAAACTTATCCATTTAGATATCTATTTTTAAAAGTATAGTTAATGTAATAATTTACTTTATTTATTCATAATATATCCATTAAATACATTATTTATAAATAAAGCTAAAACGTATACATAGACATTTGGGCTACTTGCAATTGCAATAATATTTTGTTATAAAACAATTTCCTTTTATTTTGCATTTATGCAACTTTCCACTTTTTTGTCTACATTTAATATGTAATATCTAATATAATCTATTATGAAATATTAATAGCAAAAGTATTTGGTAAAAAAATATATTTTTATTTAATTTGAACAACATAGTCTTATTTTATTTAATTTGTTTCACCATTAATTGACTCATTAACTTTTATTAGATAGTGAGGTATTTAGGTTTCTGTTACAATATGTTTGGATAAACATTAGTAAAGGAAAGAAATAGAAAAGAAATGAATGTAAATTAGAGGAAAAGAGAAGGAAGAAAATGGCATGTATATCTCTTGTTTAGATAATTAAAATTAATAAAGTAAAGAAAAAAAATAACCCTAACAACTAATGTTTTATTAAACCAACACATTTTATACATTTTAAAGTAGCAGGTTCATTCGGATTGTTATTTGTATATACATTTTATAATTTTTTAAAATGAAAATAATTTTAAAACAGGCCTAACATAAATGGACGGTATTACTGTAGAATTTTCCACCAAGAAGCCAGTTAAAAAATCACGATACAACCAAGTCAGCCACCAATTCACCAGTAATGAACCCATAGAAAGCATCCCAGACTGAAAACTCAAAGCACACGCAACTCAGAAATTCAGAAAACCAGTGAATCCCAAAGCCAATGAGACCCGATTTGTAGTTGAAATTTACAAAATTCAGTCAATTTTAATACAAGATAAAGAAATTCATATTGAATTCATATCATCCCAACAAGCAATTTCTACCCACACACCCATAAAAAAACATAGAATCCAAAACCTAAACCGAAACCCCAATTAAACATATCCAAACCACCAAATCCCAAATTACATTTAACCCAAGTTGAACCCGTAACCCAGCCAAGAACCCTTAAAACAGCAACCTTCCACACAGAAACCGAGTTTAAAAGAAAAATAACCAGCAACACAATACATAGTCAAAGATTTTTCGGGCCCTATCCCGGTGGCTAAAGAGAGCTAAAGCAACATAGGATGGATGGCGACTGACAGGAAATCGGTAGCAAAAAGTGACGGTTGGGATTTGGAGGGAGAAACTTGAGCAAAGTGCTGGAATTTTTTTAAGGAAGTGGAGTTATTCGCGAGAGAAAGAAAAAGACAAGAAAAGAACGATCTCCGGTGGTGGGGGTTAAAGCAAAAAGAGTCTTGGCATGCTTTAGGAAATGAAAACATGTGCAATTTCATACATTTTAAATATTATTTATATATTTTAAATATTTGAAAATAGTTTAAAATATTTTTTAATATTTTAATTGTTTTTAAATATTTTTATACATTTTTAATATTTAAAATTTTTAAAATTTTTAAAATTTTAATATGTTTTTATATATTTCTAAATATTATATATATTTTTAAATATTTTTATTTTTTATATTTTAAATATTTTTACTTATTCTTAAAAAATTTTTTGATAAAAAACAAAATTTTAATATTTTTTAAATATTTTTAAGTATTTGTAAATATTTTTAATCAATGTTAAATTTTTTAAAATATTTTTACTTATTTTTATATATTTTTAAATATTTTGAAATATTTTTACATATTTTTAAAATTTTTTGATATCGAAGATTTCGACAAAAAAATATTCTAAAATACTTTTAAAATATTTTAAAAATATTCTGTTTTTACTTACATATTATTAAATATTTTAAAAATATTTTTACATATTTAAAAAAAAAAGAAACAAAGTTAACATGGTGCACAAATAATATGGTATTTATTGCCATGTGTCATAATTTTATTATACATTCCATGTTAGGTCAACTTGTTTGAAATGACGTTAAACTGATAACTTTTTTTCTTTGAATACCAAAATAACAAAAATGGTATAATTTAAGGGTCATCAAATAATACATTAACCTTTTTCTTTTTATGCTTATACATTATTTATCCGTCTCATAAATTTTAAAGATTTAAATACATATAAATATGTTAATAATACAAAATTATGTGTGTAAACGTATATTTAGGCTTTGTTTCGGTCATTAAAAATGATTTACGAAAAATGATCTTTAGAAAATATTTTCATTTTTTGAAAAACTAAAGATTTTCTGTTATTTTGCTAAATCAACAAAAAATATTTTTTATTGTTTGGTTGTTTTTTGAAAAATCTATGTTCTTGTTTTTCAAATAATATTAGCATAATTAATTAAATATTAAAATTATTTATTATTAATTAATTAATTTATTAATGTTAAAAAATAATTATATTTTGAAAATAAATATTAAAATATTATATGTTATTAAGAAATTTAAAAGAAAACTATTTATTAATACTTATGTTAATATTTTTAAAAATTTGAAGTAATATTACAATTCTAATATATAAAATATTAATAATATATTAATGTTTATTTTTGAAATATTAAAAATATTTATACTATTAAAATAATTATATTTTATACTAAAAATATTTTATTTTTAAAATCATAACAAAAGTGTTATTTATTTATATTTATTATTAAAATATTAATATAAAATATTTGTAAATAAAATATAAAAACATTGTATCTTAAATTAAAATATTAATAAATTGTTAAAAATATTAATTATTAAAATATTAAACATATTTTTTATTAAATTAGTATTTATTATTAAAATAATGATATAACATTTTTTATTATTGAAATATTAAAACTATTTAAGATTAATAATATACAAAATATAATATTTAAAGATTTTTAATGTTAATATTTTAATATATAAAAAATTAATCTAATTAAACAAAATAATATTTTATGTAAGGTTAAATTAAACTAAAGTTTTAAAAAAAATCATATCCGATCTCTAATTTGAGTAGAATTATAATTATGAATTTAGTAAATAATCTTATACGTAAACGATTATTTTTCAGAAAATATTTTTTCATTTTCAAAAGCCTAAAATAATTTTAAAAAATGACTTTATATTTTGTTGATTAAAAAAATTATTTTTCGTTCACATATTTTTTTTTCCAATCAAACACAAAAAATTTCAAAAATTATTTTTTAAAAAATTATTTTTAATGAACCAAATGAAACTTAAATAAACAAAATTATTCGCGTTCGCACGACATAAACTACATTATTAAAAACAATAATGGGGTAATCCGGTAAATGGACTGTATAAAAGAGGTTAAAAATGAAAGCATATATGAAAACGAGGCAAAGCGGAGAGAAAGAAGAAAACAAAAGAATCGTGTCCAATCAGTCACTTTCAAAAGCGAAGTGGCTTACTAAAGAACGCATGGATGGCTCGACCAACCAGCCCACCACCCACACGTTTGGCGTCCATTGGCCCACGTTAACGTGACTCGTTGTCTTTCAAGTTTTAACGACATTTCTTTTGCTCTCCGGATCCCCGTCTACGAAGAAGCAATACCAGCACTAATGAAAAGTAACCACGATAACGAGTTAATATTCATCCTAAATTATAAATTTATTAAATTGATAATTTAGATGTGTGTGTATATATATACATAAAAATAAAATGTCTCTTCTCCTCATAAATCCAAAAAAAAAATGTTAAACTTTAAAATTTAAGAGCTTAAATTCTAAGAAAAAAAATCAACTATCAAATTTTAAACAAATTTCCAAAAAATATTGATATCATTTTATACAATGAAAAAAAATTATTTGATTTTAATTTTCATGAAATTATTTTATAGATATTATTAATTTAAACTTTGGATGTTAGATATATGTTAAAAAAAATAGTTAAGCATTTTTTTTAATTGTTACAGTCCTATAAAAAATTTAAACTTCACTTAATTATTTTTTATACCCTAAATAAATATTGTTAAACAAAACATCACTTAAAATTCGAAAGAAATAATTAATTAATATAGTTCAAGTTTTTTATTATTAATTTTTTAGATAAACTTGTAATTGTGAAGAATGATTAAATTAATGTGTATTTTCTTATTGATAGATTAATTAATCTTATATCAATGATTTTTACTACACCATTTTAAAAATATATATTTTTAAACAATGAAAATTGTTAAAACAAGGTTCCAAAATAAAATGGAATAAAAGTTAATCTTTATTCTCTGCATTGAGATAAAATTTATTAAAACTTTCAACTCAAATAATTTTTTCTTACCGAAAATAATCATGCACTATTTTAAATAAAATTATCTGTCTTTCCTCCATTTTCAATAATTATATATTTTTTTCTTTTCATACTTCATTTTTTTTATCTATATATGTTCATATATGGAATGTCATGTTTCACATGTATTTTTTTATGTTTTTGGTAAAAAATTTGTTGTTTACATACATAGTTAAAAAATTAACTAAATTGAAAAGTATAAAATCATGTTATCAATATTATGTATATTATTTAACTATTTAAAATTATTATTTTCTAAATAAATAAAATTTAGTTATAAAACATATTAATCTACAAATATATTTGTTGTTTACATACATATTTAAATAGATCAAATTAATCCATGCATTGCACTAGTTATAAGCTAGTTATTATACATTTTCTGTATCGTATCAAAATAGAAATGAATAGATCTATTTCTGTTTTATAGGTATCAATTATAGCATTACATAAACTAAGAAATAATAAAATCAAAAGTAAAGATGGATTCTAAAGCCTAATACATGCACAACGGGATTATAAGAGATTTAATTATTGTAACCAACACAATTTCTTTTGCACTTCTTGCCAACTCCATTTCTTCTTTGATAGAAACTTTCCCCAAACAAAACAAGTTAAAAGTGGAAATTATCACTGCCAACTTTTTCTTTTTTATCGTTTTAGAAACCAATCAGTTGAAAAGCACTTAAAAATGCAGATTCAATGCATCATGTGGGATTTCGATGTTCATTCCTGTTTGAAGTAGCCAGAAATTGACCATAAGCTAAAAGGAGAAAATGGGCCTGGTAAGATTTTTTGGTTCTGTTATGGTGCAGCATGTGGCCCGACGATGGTCCTGACCTGAATTGACCTCCGAGGCTTGCGGAAGCCCAAAACTACCTTTTTTTTTTGGAACTTACTCAAATCGGATTAATTCGTCAGCAATCTGAGGTATACAGGACACCCCCATTGCCACCTCAATTAGGGTTTCTGCTGGGTAGCATGAAAATGATGCAATCTCAAGTTTCAGGTTTCAAGTTTTGACTTGGAAAAAGTTTGGAAGGACGGTGTGATTAGTTATAGTAAAATTGAAAAAAGCAATGGTATTGAGATTTGTGTCGATCGATAATGTGTTTGAATGCAATTGTAGCGGTGACAGTGAAATGAGTATGATGAAACAAAAAGTTCAAAATTGGAAATATGGTATGATGAAATTTCTTACTATGCCGCACCGAAGTGAATCGGCCTCTCAATCAAAGCCTTGTTAAATGCATATAAGCAACTAAGCATTACATTTCCTTTTTCCCCAAAGGAAAAGAACATTTCGGATTTGAATATAGTTTTTTCCTATTCTAAAACAATCTAATCTACGAGGCAACTGAGAGATTTACATACTGCTTTGCTTAAATGTGGGGTTGGAAGCTGAGACCATTTATCAGTGATATCGATCATATGTTGCATTGCCTATTATTCCCGAAACCAAGATTGATTGTTAGGCAGCTGATTAGGTATCTATAAAATCAATCAAGGCAAGGGGATGTGCAGAACGGTTGGATAAGGGCTGCAAGGCAACCTTCATCCTCTTTTAGTAAAAATCCTTGGTAGAGATGGGATGCCTGCCCTTGATCTGTTTCAATACTTAGTTTTCTGATCAGAGTGAGTTTCGAACCGTTGATCTGTTAAGATGAAATTCAAACATTTGCATTCTCCTTTTCTCTGTTTTAATGGTACATGTCACTATGGTTACAGTCATTACTTTATTCAAGTGTTGAAAACTTTGGCACATTATGGATTAAACTTAAGATGCTCATTCAAATTAGTGCCAATTTAATTTGAATTGGCAATTCTATGCCCTGGCTGGCACATTTTAAAATGGCCTTACAAAAAACTTAAATCCCGCAACCTCAACTTCCACTATCCAATTATCAAAAAAGAACATTGCAAATCTGATAAAAAAACCAGAAAACTTGCACGAAGAATGGAGTGGGTGTTGTTTTTCTCCATGCCCAGAGAATGGACGATTCATTGAAACTTGAGAGGATTAGATTCCCTCGTCCAATACCGTAATGGGGGCCCATAGACTTAACAAAACGGTAGACTTCTGGCACTGGTAAGGCTCCATAAGGAATGGTCCAGGGTCTAATCATGTAGGCTTTGGAGCCCACAGCTTGAACCTCAGTCAATTTGGATTTAATGTAGATGTCAGATTGTAAATCCAAAAGAATAAAAAATAAAAAATAAAAACCCACTTTCCTCCGTAAATCAGTAATGCTAACAACAGAAAATAGAAATTATATTGTAAGCTATTTGAATTCAATTTGATGATTATTCGAGTTTAATTTATTTATTTTTGAATTGAACTGGAATTTGAGTTACTAGAGTAACTAGTTGAGTTGAATTTAAACTTCTTAATACTCGATTCGAGCGGCTCACGAATCTTATCAAAAGTTTTTAATATTTTTATTATTAATTTATCATTTTATTCTCATAATATATAGTTAAAAATTGCAAATCAAGCTTATCGAGTAGAGTTCAAACCCCTATCAAGTCGAATTTGAGTTTCAAAAATCAAATTTGATCAAACTTAAACCGAGTTTCAAACTTCGAGTTTTCGAATCAAGCCGAACTCAAGTACGCTAATAGATCGTTTTGATTTGACTGGATTATATCCTTACTTAGTACTAAACGAAATTTTTGTATCAATTTACAAAAATAGAAGTAACCCTCTTTCATTTAATAAACATTACCTTATTTATTCTAAGATTTGAACCCAAACTCTAAGTTGAAATCTTAAATTCTAACTGCTTTAAGTTTGTGTACTGAAGGACACCAAAATAAAAAAAATAATGGTGATCAACTCCTTTTCAAAGTTTGTCAAGGAACAGCAAAAGAAAAGTCCAGAACTCCGTTTGAGCAGGCCCACATCATAGCAGTGGTAAACCACCACCACCACCACCACCTAAAGAAGCAAATTAAGTCAACCAAGAAAAGAAGAAATTTCACATTGTCCCGTGCAACATTGCATGGTAGAAGAGGGAAAGATAAGTGACTAACTAAATTTCCCAAAACATGCATTCCACCATTCGCGGCTCAACACTCATTTACACGAGTTTTTGGTGTGCATTGTGATTCCAATTCCCAACTCAAGGTAAACAGCACTTTGCTTATAGGCAAGCTTCAATCATTTTATGTTGGCCAAACATTTGCAAGATTTGAGCCCCTTATGCTCTTTCAACTTTCAAGTTTCAATCTCGTTCAATCTTTCAATTATTAATGTCACAACATTCAAGACATTTTAATTTATTTTGGCCTCATTGGTTGTCTTGTCTTAGAGCACTATTTCAATTATCACAACTTGAAGCAATAGGTGTTACTATTTTCCATTTCCTTTCTCTTTTTTCTCAGCTTTTTTTAAATGCTTTCATGATTATAAGGCTACGTGCACGAAAATTAGCTGTTGCCTAAAGCAAAACTGAAGTGATCATATACAAGTTCACTTTGCCAAAGAGAAATATTCAACTATTTTTCATTACTTTTTGATATATCATCAATGTTCATAGCTACAAATTGGACTTGTAATTGATTGTTACAACTCACAATTATTCATTGTAATGCCCAAAATTTCATATTGTTTATTGTGAGAATCTGTTATATTATTATAAAAATATCTAAATACATACTTGTGAGACACTATCGTGAGATCTATGGATTAAAGTGTATAATACTTTGCAAATTCGGGACAAATTTTCACAAATATTATTAGAGCAATCATCAGCCAAAATAAGTAAACCAAGTGCTATACCATAAAAGCCACTTCTAGAATTCTACAAGAGTTAAGTTTTATTCTATGGAAGTCGCTTCTAAAATCCTAATGTCTGGTTTGATCTAGTTTAACATGGAAAAATTGTAACACCTCATTTTTCACATCGAGAAATTATGAGATTCTATAATTATATATAAGTAGATACTTAAACCAATACTTGTGAGGCACTTTTTGTGAGATAAAATTGCGTGACTTTTAGGTCAAAGCAGATAATAACTCACACTTAGGTGTGAGTCTCCTCAAATGATATCAAAGCAATTAATAAACAAAACATGAAAATTAAGTGCTACTGTAGCCACTTATGGAATCATACAAGGAGCTAATTGTTACATGATGTGAGACACCTCTAGAATCCCAACACATGGTATAGTCCTGATTTTGTTCTATGTTAGATTTGATAAGGATGTCAAGCTTTAGTAGAAGAGTTTGTAACGACCAATCAAACATTGAAAAATTGAGAATCTTGTTGTGAGACTTTGCTATGCTATATGTTTAGAAATCTGAATTCATGCTTGCGAGACGCTTTTTACGAAATAAACCATGAGGTTTTTAGATAAAATGAATAATACCTTACAAATTGAATGCGAGTCTCTACATGTACCAGGATAATAGGTGAAGCAACTAAAATATATTTGAAGAAAATGATAAAAAATAAGAAATGCCTGCGATACTTATACAACAATAATCACTATAGTTAAGTGTGGAATTACAAGAAATCAGGAAACTAATTGTGGAAATTCCAGCATTTATTTTTGTTTATTTATTTATTATTTTGTAACTAGGAAACAAATAATTGGATTTATTCCAATCTAGATAATTCTGAGATATTGTTAGAATGTTATCCTTATCAGTATCAATTAGGTAGTTTTCTTTCTATGGACTCTTAGTTATTTCTGTCCATATATACTGCTGTGTACAGTTTCTGAAAAGAATATAAAAAAATTCCTATTTTCAAAATTCTACATGGCATCAGAGCCTCTCCTGAACCAAAAATCCTCACCATTCTCATAAAATGGCTACTGAAAAATTACCCTCTTCATTGACCGAAGCGAGTCTTATTTCAGACACCATGATTAGCCATGGCAAATCCACAGATGGGAGTTTTCATTGCATCACCGGTCATATTCTCAATGGGCAAAATTATCTTCAGTGGTCTCAATCAGTGATGATGTTTATTTGCGGAAAAGGAAAGGATGACTATCTCACAAGTGCTGCTATTCAGCCAAAGAAAGAAGAACCAAGGTTCAAAACGTGGAAGGCAGAGAACAATATGGTGATGTCTTGGCTGATCAATTCTATGACAAATGAAATAGGAGAAAACTTTCTTCTTTATGAGACTGCAGAAGACATTTGGAAGGCAGCCAAGGAAGCGTATTCCAACGTGGAAAATACCTCTGAATTATTTGAAATTGAGAACAACCTCCATGATCTTGTTCAAGGTGAATTGACTGTTACTCAATATTTTAATTCTCTAAATCGACTTTGGCAGCAACAAGACATGCTTCAAGACTACAAGTGGGACTGCCCTAAAGATGGTGACTTGTACAAGAAAATCATAGAGAAGAAGCGGGTTTACAAGTTCTTGATTGGATTAAACAAGATTCTTGACGATGTTCGAGGGAGAATACTAGGAACAAAGCCCTTACCAACTCTTCGTGAGGCTTTCTCAGAAGTTAGAAGAGAAGAAAGCAGAAAGAAGGTCATGATGGGTTCCATTGCTGCCACTACAATAGAAAACTCATCCCTTGCTGTCCACAGATCACAGTCTCAAGGAAACAAAAGGAATCGACCTTGGTGTGATCATTGTCGCAAACTTGGTCACACTCGAGACACATGTTGGGAGATACATGGGAAGCCTGCAGACTGGAAACCAGCAAGAGAGAGGAAAAACAGAGGAAATGTAGCCACTGCATCAACTGAATCTCCCAAGCCAGGGTCCAATCTGTTTAGTGCAGATCAAATGGAGTTGCTGCAAAAGATGCTGAGTCAAGTTCAGGCACAAAACAACTCATCATCCACGGTTACTGGTACTGGTTCGATTGCTCTTAAAGGTAACTTTCCAAGTGCTTTCAAAGTTAAACGAGAAAATTCAAACCCATGGATAGTGGATTCAGGAGCATCAGATCATATGACGGGAGATATTAGTTTGCTCTCCAACTTTATTCCCTGTAATAAAAACTAGACATTGAGGATTGCAGATGGTTCACACTCAAAAGTTTCTGGGACCGGTTCTGTTGTTCTCTCAAAGGACTTAACTCTAAACTCTGTTCTCTTAGTACCTAGCTTGAATTGTAATTTTTTATCTATTAGCAAGATCACTCGGGGTCTCAACTGTATTGCTAAATTCTCCAACCATGTGTGTGATTTCAGGACTTGTATTCGGGGAGGACGATTGGCAGTGCTAAGGAATGCTCAGGGTTATATCTACTCGAGATTGTCAATTCTAGCGTTGGTGGACAAGCTCTTTCAACTGGTTGTCTAATTTCTGAGAAACAAGATGTTTCGTATTCTGCTTTAAATCCCAATAATGTTAGTGCAATAATGTTGTGGCACTATAGACTAGGGCATCCAAACTTTGTCTACCTAGAAAAATTGTTTCCTTCTTTATTCAATAATAAAAATTCCAGTTCCTTCCAATGTGAAATCTATCAATATTCTAAGCATACCAGAAATTCATATCCATTACAACCCTACAAAAAGTCTCGTCCTTTCTCCATGGTGCATAGTGATGTATTGGGTCCTGCTAGAGTTAAAAACATTACTGGTTCTCGTTGGTTTGTATCCTTCATTGATGATCATACTAGACTAACATGGGTATTTCTTATGAAAGAAAAATCAAAAGTAGGTCAAATCTTCCAAAAATTCCATACCATGATACAAAACCAGTTTCAAACCAAGATTCAAATCCTCCGGACTGACAATGCAATGGAGTATTTCAAATCAATTCTTGGGGATTACCCTTCTGATCAAGGCATAATTCATCAAAGTTCATGTGTCGACACACCCCAACAAAATGGAATTGCTGAGAGGAAAAATCGGCATCTCTTAGAAGTAGCAAGATCACTTATGTTCTCAACCAACATGCCTAAATACTTTTGGGGAGAATCAATTCTCACAGCTGCTTATCTTGTTAACAAAATGCCCAGCCAAGTACTTCAATTTCAAACACCTATCCAGATTCTTCTTCAGGCACATCCCCACTCTCGGGTAATCTCTAATATCCCTATCAAAATATTTGGTTGTTCAGTCTTTATTCACATCCATCATCAATTTCGGGGAAAACTTGATCCTAGAGCCCTTAAGTGCATATTCCTTGGGTATTCCCCTCATCAGAAAGGGTATAAGTGTTATTCACCTAAAACCCATAGATTTTATAACACTATGGATGTCACCTTTTTCGAAAATCAACCATATTATCCCAAAACTAATATTCAGGGGGAGAACAGAATGATTCCGAATACTATTTCTGCTCAAGAATATCAGTTTTTGGGAGGCTATCTCCACCAATGAGTCTACTCAACCTGAAACCAATCCACCCAATTCTAGTCAAAACCATGAAAATTTGGACCCTAAAATAACAGAAGAAGTGAATCAAAGTTCTCAGAATTCTCAGCCGGTTGCAGTCACAAATAATGAGCTTAGAGTCTACTCACGAAGGAGACACAATCGCGAGGAGGTATAACAACGGGCACCACCTGAACGCTCCCAGGAATCTGAACCGAGTTCAAGTGAAGGCATAGGTAATTCTAATCCTGAAATTCCAACAAGTGATGATCTCAATTTGCCTATTACTGTAAGGAAAGGTGTTAGATCTTGCACTCAACACCCAATTGGCAACTATGTTTCATATAATGGCCTCTCACCTACTTTCAATGCATTTGTTACAAGCTTGAATGAGATACAGGTGCCACACAACATCAATGAAGCTCTAAAAATGTCAGAATGGAAGAAAGCGGTTCTTGAGGAGATTCGAGCATTGAAAAAAAACAAAACTTGGGAGATTACAGAGATACCACTTGGGAAGAAGACGGTTGGTTGCAAGTGGATTTTTACTGTCAAATATCGAGAGGATGGCCAAGTTGAGAGATACAAAGCTCACCTTATTGCTAAGGGATTCACTCAATCTTATGGTATTGACTATCAAGAAACGTTTACTCCTGTAGCCAAGTTGAATACTATTCGGGTCTTAATATCCATTGCAGCAAATCTAAATTGGCCTCTTCACCAACTAGATATCAAGAATGCCTTTTTGAATGGGGAATTAGAAGAAGAAGTCTACATGGACATTCCTCCTAGTTTTGAGACTCAAGCAACCAAGAATAAAGTGTGCAGATTAAAAAGGGCACTATATGGACTCAAACAATCTCCTAGAACATGGTTTGAAAGATTCACAAAGGTTGTTTTACAGAATGGATACTCTCAAAGTCAAGCTGATCACACTCTCTTCTTTAAACACTATTTCGGAGGTAAGATGTCATTGCTTATTGTTTATGTAGATGATATCATTGTTACTGGTGATGATGAGGGAGAAATGAAGTGTCTCAAAGAGTTATTAGCCAGAGAATTCGAGATTAAAGATCTAGGAAGCCTAAAATACTTCCTAGGAATGGAGATTGCTCGGTCTAAAGCAAGCATTTTAATTTCTCAGCGTAAGTATGTCCTAGATCTGTTAAAGGACACTGGAATGCTGGGATGCAAACCAACAGATACTCCCATGGATTTTTCTAAGAAGCTAGGTGCTGCAAAGGATGGTGTTCCAGTTGATAAGGGTCGGTACCAACGACTTGTGGGAAAGCTTATATACTTGTCACACACTAGACCGGATATAAGTTTTTCTGTAAGTGTGATAAGCCAGTTTATGAATGATCCTAAGGAGGAACATATGGAAGCTGTACATCGGATTCTCAGGTACCTAAAGTCAACTCCAGGAAAAGGATTGTTTTTCAAGAAAAATTTGAAGAGGAGCGTGGAGATATATAGTGATGCTGACTGGGCTGGGTCTGTTCTGGACCGAAGGTCCACATCTGGATATTGTTCATACGTTTGGGGAAATCTTGTCACATGGAGGAGCAAGAAACAATCGGTAGTTTCTCGTAGCAGTGCTGAAGCAGAGTTCAGGGCCCTAGCTCAGGGTATATGTAAAGGTATATGGCTAAAAAGATTGTTGAAAGAATTAAAGGTTCACTTTGAAGAACCTATGACTATGTTCTGTGACAACCAAACTGCCATAAGCATTGCTCACAATCCTATTCATCACGACAGGACTAAACATGTGGAGATCGATAGGCATTTCATTAAGGAGAAGATTGAAGAAAGGGTATTTCAGTTATCAGATATCCCTACAGCACTTCAAATAGCTAACATCCTCACCAAAGCACTATCAAGAAGAAACTTCGAAGATTTAAGTTCCAAGCTTGGCTTGATAAACATATTTAGCCCAGCTTGAGGGGGAGTGTGGAATTACAAGAAATCAGGAAACTAATTGTGGAAATTCCAGCATTTATTTTTATTTATTTATTTATTATTTTGTAACTAGGAAACAAATAATTTGATTTATTCCAATCTAGATAATTCTGAGATATTGTTAGAATGTTATCCTTATCACTATCAGTTAGGTAGTTTTCTTTCTATGGACTCTTAGTTATTTCTGTCCATATATACTGCTATGTACAGTTTCTGAAAAGAATATAAAAAAAAATTCCTATTTTCAAAACTCTACATTAAGAGTGTAAACGAATTAAATACTTGCGAGTTATTCAAACTTGATTCGATGATTACTTGAGTTTAACTCGTTTATATTCAAGCTGATCTTGAGCTCAAACTATTTGTGTAATGAGTTGAATCGAATTCAAATATCATAATACCTGACTTGATTAACTCGTGAGTCTTGAGCTTTTTTAATATATATTTATATTCTATTACTAATTTACCATTTTACTCTTATAATATATGGTTAAAAATGATAAATTGAACCTATCAAGTCAAATTTGAATCTATTTAATCAAGTTCAAATTGTTTGAGTATTTTATATTTAATCGAGTTTAAATTGTTTGAGTATTTTTTGTCGAATCAAACTGAGTTTCAAAAATTAGATTCAATTAAATTCAAATCAAATTTTAAATTTTAAATTTCAAATTTCAAATTTTTAAATTGAAGTAAATACTGAACCATTTCAATTAAACTTGATTACATTTACAGCCTCAATTACAGTCCGGTCATACCTTGCCTACTTTTCAAGGCTAAATATCCGGAAGAGGGGTTTTAAAAGGACATTTATCTCATTACTGTAGAGGCATAAAAGTCGCATGCAAAGTTAGCAACCAGCCTGTTCAGAGTTGGACATCAAGCAACACGTTAAGTCTTATCAAGCAATTCAAATTAAACCATCTATACAGTATACAGTCGAAAATTTATGGACATAAATCACACGAGGGAACTTTACTCGTATTTGTTAGGCAACTTCTAGAAGTAAATATTCTGTGCTGATAAGACTAGTATTTGATCCAGTAGCGTATCTGAATGAGATGAAACAGCAACAAGCAAATTTAGGGATAATCAGAATCAAAGAAAGCTTTGAAGCTGAAATAAATATCACTATATTCACCTTTCTTCGGCTGAAATGCACTGAATCAAATAAAAAGAAGCAATGTAACCAAAATAAATAAATAAATAAAAAGAAGCAAGGAAAAGAGAAGCAGCGGCAAGATGCGGAAAGGATTGTTTATCCTTTAAATAAGCTTTTCAGATGATGATTTACTGACATAATGTGAGAATTTTCTGTCATCCAAACTCCATTAACAACATAACTGATGTTAGCTATCCATTTACAGGTGAAATACAAAAAACCTCTTGTATAAATTTCAAAGGACACAAACCCCTTGTTTAAAAATATCATCTTACCCCTTATCATTCTACAAAAGGACACATCCGCCCACTTCACGTGTCAGGGTAAACCTAGGGGGCGGAAGTGCGCCTAGGGGATGTTCGCCGACGGCCTATAAAACGAGCCCAAATGGTAACGTGTATGTAGAACCCAGATACTTGAAGAGGTCTTGGGTTCGAACGTAAAATGACGCGACCAAACAGGGAATAAAACCGTGAGTTGGGCGACCATAAAAACGGACAGCTCACAAGGTGGGCGACCGCCAAATATGTTAATGAGTCTGGGCAATTGCCCAAATCAAGAGGCCAAAGGTAAATCAAAGGGGGGTAAAATGATATTTTTAAACAAGAGGGGGGTTTGTGTCCTTTGAAATTTATACAGGGATTTTTTTGTATTTCACCCATCCATTCACTTCTACCATTTATTATCAAGTTCTACATGGCACCACATTCTGCCAAAGATGAGTAGTTAATTAGTTAAATTAACTTGACCATCAGCTTCCTGAAATGATTTTTAGTCAGACAAAATACAATCTCGTTTAGTCATTTTTGTTTCCTCACCCTTTGATTTCATTGGCTTTATTGTTGCATAAAAATGCCAGGTTACCCAACCTTCATCCTATCAGTTTCTTTATTTTGGATAACATATCAAGGACAAAAGTTAGGAAGGGTGGCAATGCATGGAAGTAAATGCTAAGTATGGTCCCAATCCTAAAGGGTGTAAGCCACCCAATTTGGAGATCTCCAAAGAGTGTATCGTGGCCACATAATCAGCTGGATAGAGGAGCAAGGAATTTTAGGTGGCCTAGAAAGGAAACCGGTGAAAAAGGTAACTCTACGGAATCAAAACTTCACACTCCTCAGATGGCTCTTGTTGCAACTTGTGAGAAGCCATGCAATTGAAGCTGAAAACACTAGCACAACAGGAAGAGCAGACAAAAATCACATGTATTAGACAGTGATGCAACATCAGATGAATTTGGTCAAATTAGAAATCATGCAGCCTAACTGAACCAATCAGGAACAAGTTCTTGTATATAGCATATCAGTGAAAACATACCACAAAAGTCAAAATAGGTTAATGCAGAGATAGTTCTAGTAGAAAAGGCGCTGATCTCTCAGGATTAGCTTTAAGACACATTGGCATTACCACTGGAAGGGTGAGTGATATTTGGTGTTAGTATGGGGCATGTCCAAAAAGAAAGGATATTAGCTTTACCTTCAAGAACAGCTTCAAACCACCATGACCTCATTTAATCTAGTCCACTTGTTTCTTTTATCTATGTATCATTATCTGATAGCCATCCTTGATAATTAAATACCTCGGGCATGTACATACTGAATGGTTTGGCCAGGCAATCATCTAAGGCCACTTTTGATTCCAATTTGCAATTAATATCCACTAGAAAATCATCTACTTACATCTGCATAGAAAGGTTCAAATAATATTTTTTATTAAGTGGTTTTAATAATAATGATTTGATATACCATTTGTGGGAACACAATCTGATTTAAAACATAAAACATAGCATGTTTGAATCATAATAACTGTGCACACGGAAGGACTTAATTCCTAATCTACCATGCTCCCCTTTCTTATCCTCAATTCCTATATGATTCACTATAACCAAGTGATCCTAAATAAGTATATAATTCCACTACTCCTCCCACTATCTTTCTCCTTCAATTAGAGGTGTAAACAAATAAAATGTTCGCCAAACACTTTGAGTATATGTTCGGTTTCTATCCATTTATGTTCATTTATTAATTTTAAAAAACCATCGTGAACAAAGATGTGATTTGCTTATTTATGTTCGTGAAGAAACTTGTTTAAGGTTTGTTTAAAATTCGATCATTTAATGAATCATTTAGTACTCATTTGTTGTTTGAATTAATAAATTTTTAAATCATATAATTACTCAAATTATTTTAATATGTAATTATTAAAATTACATGTTTATGTAAGATTTTTTATTTGACATCATATTTATTAGGATGAAAACAATTTATTTGTATACTTTTTTATTTAGTGTTTATGATCATATTTGTTTAATATTCACGAATACGTATTTCTTGGGATAGTGGGAGTGATACCTATCGAAGACAAGATATGTGAAAGTCACTTAAGTTAGTTTGGATACGTACAACGTAGACCTGTAGATGCTCCAGTTAAGAGAGTAGAAGCTATGAATGTTGAGAGAAGAGGTAAGACTAGAGGAAGACTGAAAAAGATTTGGAAGGAAGTAATTCGGAAAGATATGCAGGTATTAGAGTTGAATGAATACATCGCTTGGATAGGAATGCGTGGAGGAGGAAAATTCATATGGATGATCTAATGTGAGTTCAAATATTGGTTCATATAGCCTACCCCACTCTCTTAGGATAAAGGCTCTAATGATGATGATGATGATTCACGAATACGTATTTGTGAACATGTTCATTCAATATCCAAGAACACGTGTTTATGAACATATTTTTTAATGTTCACAAACAAGCTTAATTAACACGAATCAAACACAAATAATATTGAAAATTATAAACAAGCAACACAAACATAATAACATTTGTTCATGTTTGATTCAGTTACATCCCTACCTTCAATCTATTACCTTATTAATAGAAACTGTCAACATTCACAATGCAGGAGGAAATGCCTAGTCATTATCACTGGGTCTAGACTTTTCTCTAAGGGTTGGACCACATATTTTTCAGTCTATATATAACACTCAAGACTCAACTACTTTTTATCAAGTATTCTACAACCAGAGATCCCACTTGAGTTTAAAATATTCAATATAAGAATAAAAGTTGCTATGGTGGGATTCTTAATCTTATGTTCTTATTCCACTTCTTTTATCTCCTTGCTTCCCCACATATTTCTAATTTAGTTCTTGGTTCATTGTTGTAGGAAGAAGGACGACAGTTAAACAAATGGGAAGGCTATGTAGATTGGAGGAATAGGCCTGCCATGAGAGGCCATCATGGTGGCATGCTTGCAGTTTCCTTTGTCTTAGGTTAGTATGCTTTAATAATTAAAAACAAATTATCTGTCTTGCTTTTATGTGATTCCAACGAAGAAATTCAGAACTTGGTTATTGCAGAAAAAAATGCTTTAAATATTGTAAATTCAACAAGATGAAAGAAACTTTTTATCTTGCAGGGGTTCAGTATATGTTATATTATATTAATATTGATGTTAATATTGAAACTAAAGAACAAAACACTTACTTGTGTGATCCTGTTAAACCATAGTGGGGGAGATATTGGAGAATCTGGCTTTCCTGGCCAATGCAAGCAACTTAGTGCTATACCTGTCAAAGTTCATGCACTACTCTCCATCAAGCTCAGCAAACATTGTTACCAATTTCATGGGAACAGCCTTCCTCCTTGCTCTCCTTGGTGGTTTTTTAGCAGATGCTTTCTTCACCACCTACCACCTCTATCTGACAAGTGCTGCAATAGAATTTATGGTAAGAATCTAAGAGTAAATTTAAACTCTGGCACTTTATGTTGTCTTCCACTTTGTAAGTTTATCCTATAAGGAGCACACCATTTTTAAACTGAATCACCACAGGTTTTGACCTGATAAGCATTTGCCACAAACTATGGTTCTCAGATGACAGCGGTATACATATCAAAATGTGAAATCTGAGAATCAAATAGTACAAAAGCTGTCACCAGCTGAGGTACAAGTTGGTCAAGAGAGCAACTAATTGGATTTCTCATCTACCCTTTGTTAGGTAGGGTATAGTATAGATAACAGTTGTGGAAATCACCACAAAATATCCTTAGTTATTTCAAGAAGGATAGAATTATCAACCCACAGTCTACCTGGAAGCATGTGTGAACAATAGTGCAGTGTATAATTAACTACATGAGGGATATGGTACTACTCTAGGCCCACTTGATTATGTCCCCACCTGCCATTAACACAACATCAACGGGGTCAGACTTCAGAACAATATGACTCCATCACCAGTAAGACATAGCAAGCCCAGCCAATAATGATACATGAATATGAGGGGTAGGGAAGGGGGAAAGATAAAGATTGAACGTGTTAATTTGGCCTGTACTAGCATTGTACAGTTACATTTCATGGCCTGGCCAGGTCCCACAAATGAATCTGCCATGCTCTTAGAGAGATTTGATTGGTGGAAGAAAAAAATTCCCCATCTATGAGTCTACTTCAATTGAATATGGCCTATGTCCATCAATGTGATAATTAAAAATAGGTGTTATTAATGCAATTAGGGGAAAAAAAATCATGTACGAACGAACCAGCCTCCCTATCTTCACAAATAACTGTAGTGTGACCAAAAGAACATGATGCCCATCAAAACTTCATTTACCTTAGTTTGTAGATATACAATCAGATACGAGACACTTTTTCTGAGATATCATTAACTTACCTTCTACATGTTCTTTAACAAATTCTGATAACCAAACAGGGACTGTTAATACTCACGGTGCAAGCTCACATGCCTTTATTGAAACCACCAACTTGTGCTTTAGCAAGCACTGAAATTCCATGCCAGCAAGTCAATGGCCATAAAGCAGCCATGTTGTTTACTGGCCTGTATCTGGTGGCCCTAGGTGTTGGTGGAATAAAAGGTTCACTTCCCCCTCATGGGGCTGAGCAATTCGATGAGACCACCCCACAAGGGAGGAAGCAGAGATCATCGTTCTTCAACTACTATGTGTTCTGCCTCTCTTGTGGAGCTTTAATTGCAGTAACTTTTGTGGTATGGATTGAAGACAACAAAGGCTGGCAATGGGGTTTCGCGATCGCTACTGCAACGATACTGACCTCCATCCCAGTTTTTCTCCTTGGCTCTCCTATTTACAGGATAAAGATTCCAGCAGGAAGCCCTATAACCACAATGTTTAAGGTAGAACTCAAACGAATAAGACTACAAAAACACTGCAAGTTGCAAAGCTAGGGCTTGACCCAGTAACCCTTTTTCATTCATATCCTGCAGGTTCTAGCCGCTGCAATTTACAACAACTGCAAGTCTAAGAATTCAAGCAAAGCAGTTATGGGCATGGCAACAAGCTCATCATCCAACAGTAATGAAACTAGTGAAGGAGAAGAAAGTAATACCAAGGTAAAGCTCCCTACTCAGACTCTTACAGAAGACCTCAAGTTCCTAAACAAAGCAATCAAAGGAAACCCAGTTAGCCCAATGTTACAATGTACAGTAAAGCAAGTAGAAGAGGTCAAGGTAGTGCTAAGGATAATCCCAATTTTCATGTGCACTATAATGCTTAACTGCTGCCTTGCTCAGCTCTCCACCTTTTCTGTCCAACAAGCAGCCACGATGAACACCAAGATTGGTTCCTTAAAAGTTCCACCGGCTTCTCTCCCTGTCTTCCCCGTCATCTTCATGATGATCCTTGCACCAACCTATAACCATGTCATCATTCTTTTTGCCAGAAAAGTAACCAAGACTGAAATGGGAATTACTCATCTCCAGAGAATAGGAATGGGGCTGGTTCTATCTATTATTGCAATGGCAGTGGCTGCCTTAGTGGAAATAAAGAGAAAAAAGGTAGCAGTCGAGTCAGGGCTACTTAATTCAGCTGATTCTTTACCAATCACATTCCTTTGGGTAGGTCTCCAATACTTGTTTCTTGGATCAGCTGATCTTTTCACCTTAGCTGGCATGATGGAATTCTTCTTCACAGAGGCCCCAACAAGCATGAGATCTTTGGCCACTTCCCTCTCTTGGGCTTCACTTGCCATGGGATACTATTTCAGCTCAGTGCTTATATCAGCAGTCAACACTATTACCGGCACTTTCCAACACACACCATGGCTTTCTGGTAGCAACTTGAATCACTACCATCTAGAGAGGTTTTACTGGTTGATGTGCATACTTAGCAGTCTGAATTTCTTCCATTATCTCTTGTGGGCAAACCGTTACAAGTACAGAACAACAAGCTTGGCTGTAATCAAAGATTTAAACTTTGAAAATGTCCAAAGGCCCACAAGTTTAAGTCAACCAAATTCATCAGCTTGAGATCATTTGAATTTAGTCTTCAAAGCTCCATCCGGGCCAAGCTTGGAGACTAATTAGAGAGAGGATGTTAGTAATGGACTAATAGGGGTCTTGTTCTCTGATAATCTCTTAGCATGTCATATTGTCACCATATTAAGGTTTTTCACCCATCCCTAATGGTCTTTTCTACTTGTAAGAGCATTAGTTCTAGAATCACACATGTACTACTACTACTAATCTTTATGCAGCCGGGCTAGAGAATGACTGCATAAGCATAGCTAGTGAAATTTGGAATCATTTCCAGCTCTAAATCTCCTACATGAAAAGTTAATAATGCTTATGAATTAATAACTTTATCAGCTAATATTGGCAATGACAAAATCTAACAACAATGGTGGCAAAATTTTGAACAACCTAAATATCTGAATGATTAATGTCATTTAAACAGCCATGGATAAGAATTTGGCAGAATGCACAAATAATCAAGTTTCTTGTTAACTTGAAAACAAGGGCAACAACATCCAATTTAACAGCATAATAATACCATAGTTAACTAAAAAAGTGGTATAAAGTTTATGTCCCCTCACCAATTGGTCAAAAAAACTAAAAAAGGGCTTGGGGGTGAAAATTCTCTTTTTGGCAAAACATATATCATTTTTACTCATTAGCCTAGCCGGAATCAATCGATTCTAATGGACACGAAATTGGCAATAATAACAAAAGGATCGCTGTTTAAAATAGAAGGGAACCTTGATACAACAGTAAAGGTTGCTCTTTTATTACCTAAAGGTCATGGATTCCAGTGAAAACAACCTCTTTGTTAATTCAAGAGGAAGGCTGCGTAACCTCTCAAACTCCACAATGTGGTAGCCTTGTGCACAGGGCCCCTTTAAACAAATTGAGATAAAAAGAATGAAAAGAGTAACAAAAGAAGTAATGGAACAGTAACCTGGGTAATGTAATTAAAACGTTTTCACTAGAAAAGAAAGGGTAATCAAAACATAAAAACGAAAGGACAAACTCATCCCACTCCCGGTTTGATTGATCTGAAGCTAAGTTGAGTACCTGGAGTTTGGAAATTAGGAAATATTGGAATGAACGAGTGAATTCCTCCACTCAAATAAGACAGAGAAATGGGTTGTGGTCCTGGTTTTCATGTCATGATGTCCCAGTTCCACCATGGGACTAAACAGTTTTTTCCCTTTCTTGCTAGGCAACTAAACAGTTCGTTATTAGTTGACACATTAACGCTCGCATGTGCCTACCATACTGACATAAAAAACTAACCAACGAAGCAAGAAAACACCATATTTGCAAAGTGAAAAAGAAGAGAAAACGAACTACCGAGATTCCATAAAATGATAAAATGAACAATTACTGAGCTTACCCAGCAACTTAGAAATAAGCGTGTCAGCAAACGTGGATGGAACATTGAGAATGAAAAAAGAAGTAACAGCAGGATTTCCAATCGGCAGATTGCTTTTGGATTGTACGAGAACCAACAAGATTTAATGAACCAATATGTCTTTACCAGTTCCACATGGCATCTGGGGATGTAGCTCAGATGGTAGAGCGCTCGCTTAGCATGCGAGAGGTACGGGGATCGATACCCCGCATCTCCATTTCGTTTGCTTTTGTTTTTCTCGATTTTACACTGCTTCCCAAGTCCAAAACTGTGTGATTGTGAATGTGGGTCCTATTTCCTCTTTCATTGCACAATAATGGAATTCGATTACTTTTTTTTTTTTTTATTTGTTCCTTTTTACATGACCATGGATTGGATAATTGATATTGCTTAAATAGATTGAATTTCCCCTTTTTTTTTTTTTTTTTTGTTTTCTTTAACAATCCTTGGATGATGGTTTGGGAATTATGATTGTATAAAAAATTTGATTCCAGTTGGTTACAAGGCATTCTTGATGCTGATATTTCTCTTTGGTTTCCACCGGCATCACCCATCAGCCATCATCAAGAAATTTTGCTAGAAAAAGCTCACCACATTCTTTCTTCTGTAATAATTTACATGCCTTGTCTAATTCACCAAAACTAAAACCCACCTAACAAATTAGTATAACAACACTGAAAGAAAAAAAAAAGGACATAAAAATACAAAAACATCAAAGAAAATGGACATTAATCAGCTTCTTGTAGACCACCCAATACAACCGACCCCACAAACAAGCCAGCAGCACCGACCACAAGTGCCCCAGCCAACACCGCCTGCACCGCCACCAGCCCCACCGAGTCGTCGGGTATAATAACAATCACCGCTATCGCCGCCACTAGCGCTGGCAGAGCCGCTGAAGCCAGCGTGGAAGGAGACACGTTGGTCGTCTTCTCCAACAAGCTGAGCAATCCTAGCTCCTCAGCTTTAGAAAAAACACCAAGCTTCTCTATCGATGAAAGGGTGAAGCCAAGCTCCTCTGCCTTCGACAAAAGCCCCGCCTTTTCTACGTTGCTCAGAACCTTTTTCTTCTCGAGTTTCTTGAACACGTCCACTTCTACTTCTTCACTTCCTTCGTAGAAAATCCCTGCTCCATACCATTGCTTTTCCCAGTTGGGATCGAACTTGTTCACCTGCAATAATAACGAATTAATCAAGTTTAAAAAAAAACCCATTAATATATTAACGATTTTGTTTTTGTCTTGGGATCCAAAGATGGATTAGTACCTTGTTTTTGGCAGCCATGGAGACGATTGTTAATGGTTTTTTGGCTGGAAAAAGGGGTCCAATCGAGGCTGCTTAGGGAAAAGGAAATTGGCATGTTGCGTTCGGCCGAGGTAAGCGACTGTAGATGGTGTAGAGACCGCCATTGATGAATCGAGGATGATCAGCTATGAGATTGGGGATTTTTTTCTTTCGTTGTGTGGATAATTTTGTTTTCGTGGGGATTACAATTGCCACGTTGGATTATGTTTGCGTTCTTTAAGCTATGTCTTGTCCAATTGTCCACCGATCAAAATCAAACCAGCGGTAATGATAAAAAACAATACAGAGGTTACTTTAGGGCCAAAATGCAATAAAAAGAAAGATAATTATTGAATTAGTGAAATTTTTTTATTTTTAAATAAAATTAAAATAATAATATATATTACCTTATTTTTTTTAATTTTTAATATTTTTAAATTATACAGACCATCATTTTAATTTCATTTATAAAATTAAAACTCTACTTATAGTATATTGAATATTAATTCTAAAAAAAATAAAAGCAATTGTTGACCAAAAAAGTTCAGATGAAAGCAAATTGAAATATAATAAGTACCTTCCCAGAACGTGGAATAATTACTCTATTAAATCCAGGCGAAATCTCTTCAACTGTAACACCATAGAAACATTTTAAGTCAGGATATACTAAATAGATATGATTAGCTGAATTTCCTACAAACAGCATCATCTGCCACAAGTCTTTCTCAAAACATAGAGCAATAATTTCTCCTGCCTCTTCTTCTGAAATAGGAGTTATTTGATAATAAAGTTGAAAAAGGGCAGATTTGACGCTAAATCTTCCTGAGAATTGGGTTTTGTTGGTTTTTCTTCTGTAATAAGGGCAGGCTCTTTATTTTTGCTCTTAGTTGGCTTTTTATCTAAGCTTATGGGGCAGGTGTAACTCCTTCTACACTTGTATAACTTCCACTTTCCATTAATGGGAAAATCATCTTCTCAAGTGTGCTATTGTTGCTATTCATGATAAATACGTTTGTCATGGCAGAATTATGATTGTACTTTATACAGAAAATTTTCTTCTTTGTTGTTAACAGAATTGGCATTTCTGTAGAACATCAATCTGAGGCCAATGCTCATTGATTTTCTGCATTTAGGAGAATATATACCGACAGATACTAGCTTAGCTATTGATTTCATCTAGGAACCATCTCCATAATCAAAAACAGCAAGCCAATTAATAAACACTTTTCCTGATAACATGTCAATTAAACAACAAGCAAGCCTGAAGTGTTTATCCATTCTTTTCATCTAAAGATATTTGCATAAAATAGCATAGTGGAAAACTAACTTAAAACGTCGAGTGATTAAAGGAGAAAAATTACTTTGGCTGAGAAATCAAAACTCCAGTTGAAACTTTGGTAGCGAAGCAGTTGTGGTTGCTGCTGAGCATAATCTTTGTAAAGAAGATCTAACAAAAATTCAGATGGTAAGTATATGCAAAGAATGTGAAGTGCTTTTCCAGAAATAATTTTAAATCTGTATTTGAAGAACAAAAGATGTTATAACCTCTAGCCTTTTTGCCTACATCAAAGTATACACCAAGATTCATGATAATCTGTTGTTCAAGCTTATAAACAGCCGATTTCAATTTTTTATTAAGCTGCTTTAATTTTTCTGTTGTTTCAGGAAAATTTATTGAGAATAAGAAGAATCAGCCAAAAGGGAAGTTTCCTAATTAGTGACGAATCAAAGATCCCTGTACATATTGAAATTTCCAGGAACCAATTCGGGTTCAATAATACGGTCTATCGATAATGCCAGGCTATGGATTTCTCATCTGGGATTTGACTACTTATTCAAAATTCAGTGACAATATAATTGAATACAGTGAGCAGGATGGAGATTCATTACTTGATAGTAACATGATATTCCTGCATCTCTATGGTCTGGAATCCTAAGACAGGCAAGGATGCAGAAGACATGGAAGACTTTATTCCTTGAAGGGATGGCAGACATGTACACAATCAATTTCTAGCCAATAGCCTCGTATCTAACCCATAAGAAAACTTGGCATCATGTCTGTTTCTGAGAGTCGACCAACTATATTAGTTTTCAATGTTAAAGTTTCACTGGAAAGTAGAAATGACCTAATCAGCCAATATCAATGATCTAGTACCCCCATTGTACTTAAAGTGAAGCTTGATTTGTGGGTCTGAATGCACTACTTATGTCAAGTTTACATTGGAGCATTGCTTGTATCATTCTTCAAAATTCCCAACATATATTCTACTTCTCAGCTAAACAAATGGAGAGCATAAAGTCACATGGTTAAAACCCATAACCATAAAAGCTCTGAATGAGAGAAACTTTAACAGCATTTGAGGCATGAAAAACAGTTCCTTGATACAGTTTAAAGCTCCACCAGCAGAGATAATGAGGATAAAGGATACTTCAAAAGCATACTACAAACACATTCCTGAAAGTACGTCTAATGGTGATCCAGTCACTTTGTATGAAATGGGGGCTGTTAATTTATAGCCGTTCTTTGATCCAAAGAAGCAATGACTCATTCGGCATCAACTACACTCACCATAGCAACAGGAGAGTGCATTAAAATTACATCCACCATAGACGGTTCAAAACTGCAATGCGGGTTGCAGTGTTCTTTATTAGTTCAAAACTTAATGCCTGTGATGAATGTCCTCCATTCTTAACATATCACGGAACTCAACGTTTTATGGAAGAAATTAAGATGGAAATTGAGTGCTTCTTATTCATTGTCTCATTTAAGCGTTGTATCATTAAACAATAAGTTCTTTTTCTCCCTGAACCAAACCACAGAATCAAGTCATTTATCGTCTTGTAACCAAAAATCATTTGTCCTCTTTATTCATTGCATTACCTAGGAAAGTATCATATTAAAGCCAAAATTTCACCATCTTAATTATATCTTTCTAATCAAAGTGACATTAGTGGGGTGTCAATTAGTTGGTGTTTGAGAATATTTTTCCTGTTGTTAGAAAAATACAAAAACAAAACAAAACAAAAAAGAAATAAATCTGAGGCGTGAATAATAATAACTTTCATTAAGCATTCAAAAATCTCTTTTTCTTTCAAATAAATGTATGAAACTTCAAATAAAACTAAGCACATAAGTATGAATATCTATAATGGCCAACAAGCATTTTGAATGGACATATCTTATCCAAGAAGTAACATTTTAGATTAGTTATATCTTTTAGACAAATTATGTTTATTGAGACTAATTATGTCTGTTAAACATAACCTTTTAACAAATCATGTCTCTTCAATATTCATTAGATATGATAATTTAAACTTAATTTTCAAATTTCATATTTCAAAATACTTAACAATACATACAGATGGAGACCCTGAGTGGAGCAAGATAATGTGTCTGCCACTGCTCAGAACCACTTAATTAATAGGGAGGAGTCAGACAGCCATTGTATAGATTACAGAACTGTGCCATAGCCTTTTGGCGCTGGATCAGCTGCTTCAAAGGAGACAAAGGTTAGCAGATGATTTTGATGTCAGGAATAAAGCTTGGTCCGGGACCAATGCAACTTCTTTGCTCCCGGACCAAGCTTCATTCCCCACATAAGTTATCAAACTATCAATCAGCCATTATTGCGCAGTCTTGGTATGATCTACTGATTTAACTCTATCTGAAAACAATTCAGTTTCTAATTTTCTATTAGCTTGTAATTATCAGAGTACAAAATATGTTTATGGGCTGATTTCTTTATTTACAGCCAACTTCCTGCAGAATATACAGTGTTATTGTCACATTTATCATATGCACCTTTCACTTCATGCGGCAAGTGCCACCTGAAGAGAATTATGGAGGTTTGCCAGACTCAAGCACTTGGTTTGTCAGCAGCAGCTTTCTCGACTTCTTCGAGGAGTTTCAAAATTTCTTCTTTCTTTTGGATTAATGACTGTATCTTGGATTCTAGCTTTTGAAGCTTAGCCCTTAATTTCTCAGGGCTCTTCTTATCTTCAGGGTTCTTTTTCTTCTTCTCCTTTCCACCATCCTCTTTATCCTCCTTATCTTTGCATTCCTTGTCTTTCTTCTTCTTCTTCTCCTTTTTCTCTCCCTTTCCCTCATGATCTTCTCCCTCGTGCTTCTCTTCTTTCTCATGCTTCTCCTTCTTTTCCTCATGATCGTCATGTTTCTTGGAGTCCTCTGTCTCTGTCATAGTTTCCTAAGTGTAGATATCAAGATTAATGAGCTTCCCCTGTGAATCAAAAACGAAGTTTAATTAAAATAATTCGAGCACCAAGGTGAACAAGTCATAAATTCCAAAATCCAAGGAAAGGGCAGTGTTTATAGGTTTATAGAAGTACTGATCAAATTTTGTCAGTAGGTGATATAATTGCTCTCTAGTTGAAGTGTCCGTTAGCATTTTCAGCTTTCCTTTCATTCATTTTCTGGATTCTAAGCCGACTTGAGACCACTTTTAAAGCAATAATATTAGAACATAAATGAATCAAGTAAAACAAAATGGATTGACAGACCTGGAAATCTCAATTAAATTTAATTGTTGCAATTCTAGGGGTGCTGATTTCCACCCTTGAACTTCGTACAATTGCAGTGCAGGCTCATAATTTTAGTTCATCGATCCAACCTCTTTATAATCTGTTATAATCTATGATCTTGTCCTTATTTTAGCGGTGCACTGCTAATCCATCAAACTAATGGCCAACGTGCCTTTGACTCAGCGAGAATTATGAATATCCACACATGACTGCACCTTGACCGATTCGTTGTATGGTAAACATTGTCTCCTTTTGTTTCTCTACTATCTATACGTACATATATATTTTTGTCTTGTAGGCTCTCCTCTCAGTAAGCCACGTCAAATTCTTTCATATTTTATGGTTTATTTTTTTAACCTTTTCGGTCGCATTTACTGTCTGTACAATTTGCTGGTTTTAATTATTTTGGGCTCCTGAATTCAAGCCCGAATAAACAATATTCAGGCCGGCCATTTCACGACCACTCTTCAATATTATTGGGCATACAAACAACATTAGAACCATGTCCAAATCAGTTTACTTGCTTTGTAGTTTGATTTGTTCGAATTTTAAAGAGAAGAAATTTCAATAATTTCTTTTTATGTACCAATGAAAAATAATTTCTTATAAACTGTGATAAATAGGAATGCAGCTTTGAAAATTAATCAAAATGAACCAAAAATTTTACTAAGCTTTGATTTCTTAGTTGATGATGCTAAGGTACTGCAAATTTATATTTATTTTTATATTCTTTCATATCTTCATTGATGTCGTAACAATTTTAGTCCGGGGACGTAATCGCTCGACACAAAGTTATGGAGTCATCACCAATCGTTTTTTTTTTGCCTAGGTGTGATTGACCATCTATTTGACTCTAAAGATAAAGCTTAATCTAAGTTTCGAAATTAAGTTCGGGAGTACGGTTACATGTGAGGAAGGTATTAGCACCCCCACAACGCCCGTCCGATGGACGATAGCAATTAATCACGTTTTATCTTAAGCAATCTTAATTTAAATGGTCTTTTATGCTTGATTAAAATTTTCTTTTTATTATTTAATATTCAATTATTTAAATATTGACATTTTTTTAGAATATTCTCCAACACTTTGATCGAATTCCCAAGAAAATTTTGTTATCTCAAGAGTATTCACGAGACACACTCATCCTCGTGACAAGGCTCAATCGTCGGATTAATTAAATGTTTTGTAAAAAATTAGTTAAAATTTATCATTTAATTTTAATTTATTAATTTTGCATAATTTGCTATTGGATTATTAATTTATTTAAATATTTAACATTTTCTTAACGTTTCTCTAACACTTTGATCGAATACATAAGGAAATATTTTCACCTCAAGAGTATTCGCAGGATACACTCATCATCATGAAGAGGCTCCGTCGTTGGATTTTTTTATTTTATTAAAATTTATCTTCATAATTTCTAGCTAATTTACTTTGTATTTTTAATTATTTAAATATTGAAAATTTCATAAGGTACCCTCCAACACTTTGATTGAGTGCCTAAGGAAATTTCCTCACCTCAAGAGTATTTAAGGAAACACACTCATTTCCGTAAAGAGGCTTCGTCGTCGGATTAATTAAATGTTTTATTCAAAAGATTTGATTAAAATTTACTATTAAATTTTATTTTTTATTGTTATTTTTTATAAATAAAACTTTGTCAGTAAATTTATTCCTCCAAATTTTCCAACTCTTTGGTCAAATTTAGAAGGAACGTCTTTATGCCTAGAATTTTCTGAATATCACACACTTGCGAAATTTTATTCTAGTCAAAGCTTCATTTGCTGTCATTATCGGAGAAAATTTATATTTTATATTTAAGAATTATTCATTATTGTCGCTTTCTTTAATTTTGAGTTAGACTAATTCACTGTATTTTTATTTAATCTTTATAAGTTTTAGCAAAAATTTTTCTACATCCTTCAATGCTTTGATCGAATGTAGAGAATTGAAGTCATTATTTTTGTTCCAAATTTTTCAACACTTTGGTGAAATTTGAAAAATCATTTTTTTTTAATCAAAGATTTATTTTCAATCTACTGTACATGAACCTCTTGCAAATCAAATTATGTCCAAAGGAAGTTTTTGTTTTTTTTTAAAGGATTATTCATCATTATTGTCCTCTTAATTAATTTTAATTGGACTAATTTATTAACGCTTTATCTAATATTTATATGTGGGAATATGATGAAAATATTTCTACACCTTTCAACACTTTGATCGGTTGTTTTCTTTTATTTATTATTTTAAGATGTGTAGAGACTCTTAATTCTAGAGTTATTAATTTTGTTCCAAATTTTCCAACACTTTGATCAAATTTGAAACATGCTTATCTTTCACTTTAAGGCTTTAGAACATTGTATACTAGCAAATTATTATTATTATTATTATTCATAGGTTTTCTTTTACAATTTTCTTTGCAAACCTTTTTTTTATTACATATTTATCTTTCATTTATAAATTTATTCTTGCTAGAAAATCTATATTAAGTTGTAAGCTAATGTTTATTAAATTAAAAGCACTTCCAGGAGGCTTAAAATGTAATGCTCACCTATATTTGGAGTGCCAAAATCGTTTTTTGGTTTAAAAAATCAGCATTTAACAAGCACATGTACAGGAAACATGAATTAAAAAGAAAAGCCACAATATATGATAAGCTCATTTTCAAAAATGTATATAAAAGGCCAAATAAATGTACTTCATATGACCTAAGCCATCAAAACTTATACCCAACAAATATACATGCAAACACCCTGAAGTTATAATTTGGGCTAAAATAAAAGAATAAAAAAACAATCATCGATGGCAAAGAAATAGAATACTTACAGTGCTCACTCGGGTAAAGCATCTTCTCCTTCCGCTTTCGTTTTTTTTATTTATCGGGTCTCTCCTTTCAGATCAGTCGCCGGTCAGTCACCAACGGCGTCGTCACCTGCTCCTCTCCTAATCGTGCCCACCGCCTGTCTTCTTCCGAGCCAGGTTGCTTCGCCTGTTCTGTCCTTTTTTTTTTTTTGCTTCTTTTAGCAGTGTTTTGCTATTTAGATTGAATCTGAGATTGTGTTTTGGGTTGTCGATTTTTGAGCTGAAATTAATTTTTTTTGTGCTGTTCGGGTGTTGATTTTTATTTTTGGGTGTTGAATGGATTGCAAACAAAATGTTAGAGGGATCGGTTGGCAGTGGAGATATTGGGTTCTTGGATGATTTCGGTAGAAGGAATGGATGTTTTACAGAATGTATGGGCTTTGGTGATGGAAGACAGAAATGAAGCTCAGATGGTTGGCAGAAAGCGACTCTCCTTGGGTTTTCTCTCAAGCTTTTTCTTTTCTCTCCAGTTTTTCCTCCTTTTCCTCTGTGTTTTTCTGTGTCCCCATCTCTGATCTCCTCTAGGTTATTTATAAGCATTTTTAGTCAAAAAAATCAGATAAAATCTTTGAAACCTGGGAACTGTAATCCGTTGGTTTTTTCTGAGCATTCTTAAATGCTTACTTGAAAAACTGTGCTTCTTTCATTTGAGTATATTAATCTTCTTGAAATCGTTCTCCTATTTTTTTTTTTCATTTTTTTTGAGCAGCTTCTAATATATTATTTTAATCAATAAAAATCAAGCAAATCTCATAGCATTAACTTACAGAAGACTTTTACTCTCAAATGAGATTTGTCTAGAGTCAGTGAGGATAGCTGGCTAAGCTTAAGGTGGCTGGTTAATAGTCTTCTCGTCGGTGTCAACCCGACCCTGCTTTCTTTTTTCTTCTTTTTTTTACTATTATTATTGTATTATTTTTTTACTATTATTATTATTATTATTATTATTATTATTATGTATTTTTTAATTATAATAAAAGATGGGCCAGCCTCAATCTAATTTAGGCTCATTATATTTTGGGCTTTAGCCCAAATAACTTAATTAATTTTAATAAAATATACTCAATTATTTAAGACAACTTTAGAATTGATTTCGATAGATAAAATTCGATTTTCATGATACTTGAACCAATTAATCTCAAAGTTTATTTTTGACACATTAATTCAAGCGCATGATTAAATGAAATTAATTAACAAGCAAATTTCAAACTCAAATTATTAAGACTGAAACAAGATTCAATTCAAATATATTTATAGTTTCGAACAAAATTATATGTTTACAATTGATATTTATTGTTATGAATGTTTGATACTCCATCATGATCAACTTTGTTATTTAAAAGATATTCTACTAACTTGCAGAATATTAAATGTTGCTTTGTAAATATTAGATAATCTATAATAATCTTTTTTTTTTCATTTTGAAAGCATTCAATACCAATACAAGCTATTGTTATTTTGTAAATTGCTTTTATAAAACTATAAAATGTATTAATAATTTATTGTCAATATATTAATAACTTATAACCCCCAACAACGCATAAGCGTAAATCTAATTATGCTCAAATTTAAGGTTTTGGATTATTAATGGAAATTTTCAAAAGGGCTAGGCCATTCATGTAGATCACTGAGTCCATTGATAGTGATGAAAACATTTATTCAGCTAGATTTAGGAAAATTTGGTGTATCGATATAGCATTCAAAGTGAGATGATCATAATAACAAGTTATCGAAAAAAGTGAAAGTGAATTTCTTCTCCAAGTATTTAAACATGATTTGAATCCTCAAAAAGTCACTATTGAAAGGATTTTACTGTTCACCGCTCCTAATTCGAACAAAATTTATTTCAGACCGTAAAATAGATAAAGATATATATGATTACACTAAAAACCAAAAAAAAGGCTTAATAGCCAAATATGATCTCAACGTTTGCCACAAAATGAAATTAAGTCCTCAACGTTTAAATGCATGAAAATCAATCCTTAAAGTTACAAAATAATTGAATTAAGGACATTTTCCGTTAAATCCTTTAATTTTCTTTAAGTTTTATTACTAGTAGGGGTAACGGAAATTAAAGGATTTAGCGAAAATGTCCTTAATTCAATTATTCTGTAACATTGAGTACTGATTTTCATGCATTTAAACGTTGAGGACTTAATTTCATTTAGTGAATATTGAAATCATATTTGACTATTAAGCCAAAAAAGAAAAGTGAGATGATTACTAATTTGGATGAACATACTAATGCTGCCCTACATGTAGGTCTCAAGTAAATTGGGAAATTATGTTGTGAAAGCTGCCAAGTGCCAACCATACATCTTTGACTTCTACCACAACCTTCATGTTTCTCCCTGACACCATAGGGCATGGTAGCTTATGTTTCCAGTGGATGCTCTGGATTCTGCATGCCCACTTTGAATTGACCCCAAGAGAAAACACACAGACTGTAAACTGTGGAGACTGGAAATTCAGTTGTCCCACTGACATCAATTGAAAAAAGAAAAATAAAAAACACTTGCATAATCCATGAAAGAGAAAATGGAGATTATGAATAAGGCTTTGAAGAGCCTTTAAAAGATTCCCATTTTTCCATGGCATTGTGATTAGAAAATGCACCAGAGTTCAAGTGACGATGAAAATATTAACCTGATAATTCCAGCACTAAGCACGAAAGTGTTAACTGCTTGCAAACCACAGTTTCGTAAAGGGAAAAATGAAACATAATAGTAGGCAGGATAGAAGCAAAAAGGAAGTGAAATGTGGGCTTTTATATGTTAGAAAACAATTTCAATGTTTTTACTTTTGTTCATATCGTTACAATAATCAGTCTCCGCCGTTTCAAATCCCCTTTTCCATGTCAAGAATCGATTTTCTCCCCCTCCACCAATTGCTGCCCCCTCCTTTCTCTCATTCCAAGTTTTCAATAGTCAGTCAATCAATTGCAATACCCAAAACAAGATCTAATGACAACATGCCACTTTCCCTTTTAATCTCCTTTTCACTCCTTACATGTTATTTTAGGCTTAGGGACAACTTTTTCAACGCAAACAGTCGTCTTTCACCTTCTTTCCCACCACATCCCCATAATCTGGTGTGTAAAAATTTAATAACAATATATGTATCTACTCTTCTTCAACTCTACATTAACCGATCCGACAAGCTTGGAAGCCGCCGGAAAAAGTTCAGGCTAGCCGGCGGCATGGGGTCTCTAAACATGGGATGCCTTAGATAATAAAATCCCAATGCGACAGCCACCATTTTTGGTGGCACAACATAAAGTATCAAGGTGATGGCTAAGCAGACCGCAATGAACAATTTTGTGGCCCTTGGGTCCCTCCAACTCACCAAGGCCTGGACCCTCTCACCTTGGGTTGCAAAATCACCCAAAACAGTTTGGACCCTGCCGGCCAATATTCTCAACCTATCATATCTGGCCCTGATGATCTCAGGTGGCTTCGAACTTGGTATTGTGTCAAATTCCTCATCAAGCTCATCCGGGTCAACTGCTTCAGCTTGGGAGAGCCTGTTATCCATGCCCGCAGGTATCTTGGGCCTAAACCTATAATACCAAACTCCAATCAACACCACATACAAAAACCCTGTTGGCACAATCAAATCCGGGTACCAAACAAGAACCAAGTATAGAACGTGGACCAACACTGTAGTAACAGGGTTCCTCCATCTCCTAATATTATCCAACCATTTTGCCAAGCCGACCGCCCATGCAAGAACAGCCACAATCCGAAACCAATTAGCCTTACTCTTTCTCATGCTCCATGTGTGAGAATCCGCATCCAACATGTACCTTACCACCTCCTGCCCCAGCTGTGGCTCTGACCTTGCGAGCCATTGTGCCACCATCTTTGTAGCTGCCCCGCGCAATGCCTCCTGCTGAGCCACCCCGAGTGGGCGAAGATAGTGCATTCTTGGAAGCAATGGCTGCCCATAAGCCGAACATGTGTCTGGTAACAATGACGGACAAGCAAATCGAACCGCTAACTCAATCTCACCCATTTTCTTTAACCCCATTCTTGTCAAAACCAACAATGGATAGGAATTGGTGTACACTTTATTACTCTCCAGAGTGGATATTCGTATCCGTATTTTGCCAATGCGAGAGTCGGGTTTGTCTTCTAACGCGTCAGCAAACATGCGCCAGTTGTCAAAAACCCCCACAGTTAGGACGGTGCAGGGGTCGTACACTTGCCAGGTGTATTGCTCGTTCCAGCGTGGATCAAAGCTATCCGTGACGGTCCTGGTGCGGACCCACTTTTTCCCATATTTAGCAACACAGTAAGCATCGGTGGACCCTTTGCCTCCGCCTATGTTTTTCATCGGGAGCAAGCCGCGAGCCCCAAGAATCCCCATCTCCAAAATCCCGATAGCCGGCTTCCAAAGCTGCTTAGCCGTGGGTCTAAAGTCGCTGCACACGTGCGCCGCTTCGTCCAACACGTGATAACCACCCTCTAAGCACAGCCGCAGGTGAATTCGCCCGCAATAGGACCCACCGCCAGCTCCTCCCTCCAACCCCAGCCATTTGGAGGCCACGTGGCGCTCATCTATCCGTTGCTCTATTGAGATCAAGGGGATCATGACGTGGCCGAGGAGAATCGCGTCTTTGTTCGTACGGTCTTCTACTAACAGAATTAACGAATCTTCGAGTGGTTCGCCGGCGACGAAGATCAAGTCCTCGTTCCAGTGCACAGACATACAATGATTCTTCATATTTCCTCTCCTTGACCGTACAGATTGAAACCCTAGCTGTGCTTTGACTCGAATTTCAGGCACTGTTAAAGGAGGCAGATTCGGCGCAATATGAAGATCCTGAGCTTCGATTACGGTCAATCTCAAGTACCAGAGCTTCGGAGATTGATAAACTTTCGATCGAGTGTGCGCCACATATGGGCCGTCTGAACTCCTAGCTTCAGGGAAAGCATCGTCGCTTTGAGTGCCGATCCAAACAGCAAGTTGGATATCACCGGAAACGCTACCGGGATTCTGATCGACGGCACCGCTTTCGAGCCGGTACCATTGCGGAGCTAAGGGACTATCCGGTGACTCTCGTACGGGAACATCGGAGAGATCGAAACAAACGCCGCCGAGAAACTGTTCAGTCGGAGAGTCCCAAACAGAGATCTCGAGTGTCGCGTTGGCTGATTCTTGTTTATTGTAACCTAAAGCGAATACCTCGCGCCACTCGGGCGAGTCTGTTGGCTCACCTGGACGGAAAATTGTCGGCTTTGATTTGAGGTAATGGCTGGATGTACGGATCTTAACATAAGGGCATTCATTTGGAGCTAATCTACGCGCTTTAACGATTTTAACGAACAAATATTGCATCGGCTCAACTAGATCGTATGGATGAATCCTCTCGGCGCCAGCGGCGGCGTTGTCACCTTTAGTTTTGTTACTTCCAATTTCTCTAGGTGAATAGTCTCCATTTGGTCTTTTCAAAATCCTAACTCTCTCGCCTCTGCTGGTCTGCATTCTCCTCACTTCTGGCACAACAAAATGTACCTCAGGAACCGGAATTCCCGACGCCATATGCGGTGGCACAGCTGTTGGCTCCTCTGGAGGCGGTAGCTCCTCGTGAACATGAACAATGTGCGGTGGAGATTCCTCGACAGCGGCAACTGGAGGCGAAGGATAACAAGGAACAGGACCGTGGCCATAGCCATTAGCTCCATGAGGAAACTCCCTGTGTCCAGGTGGAACCTCAAATCCCCTCCCTTCCTCTACAAGAACAAGTCCGGGAGTAGGTATTGGCTCCTCTATTTGCGGTGGATGTTGCTGCGGCGACGGCGGTGGTTCTTCCGGCGGAGGCTGATCTTCAACCATCTCGTCATAGTAATAAATCCTAAGCCCAATCTCACCTCTAATCCAACTAAAAACACTCTTTTTCTCCAGCGGAAAGTAAACCAACCCTTCCTCTCCTCGCTTGGCAAACTGGCTCCCGTACAACTTCACCCTCCCCAAAAAGTGATTTTTTCGGCCACTACCATTTCCGAATTTCTTATCATTATAAACCTCAATTTCCAGCCCTTCCACATCCATATTGTCCGGGTCGGACACCGTGAACTCCAAGGCCTCGTTCCATACCGGGTTAAGCTCCCTGTACTTAGTGGAAGTTCTCTGTTTTTGACCGTCGAAATCGGCAATGACGTAAGGGCTGGAGCTTCCTTGGCCATCTTTGGGAAGGAGATCACGCGCGTCGACCACTTCCACGACCACTTTCCGCACCGTTTTGGGCGGTTGCGGTGGGTGCTGCTGAGACGACGTCGTCATGGTCTCATTTTAATTCTGGCAAAGTATATATCAATAAAAGAAAAAAGAAAAGAAAGGGTTGAGTGAGCTTTGGCCAAGTCAAGAAGGAAAAATGGAATTTTGTTTTAGATTTTATGGGGGGCAGAGAAAGCGAGTTGGCGAAGAAAGAGAAAGCGTTGATAGCGGAGAGTGGTTTTGGCCTGGTTTGCCTTTTTGAATTTTTGTTTTAAAATGTGTTCTGCCTAGCATTATGTTGAATTAATTCTTAATTTTTTAATTGGCTGATTTTAGACTTGAGAGAGAAAGAGAAGATAGAGAGAGAATGTTGGTGAGACAGTGGGACGGGAAATGAGATTCCATTCTCTCTGGCGAAGGTTTTGGGTTAACTGGCGCTTTTCGGCTTCCCTCCCTCCCTCCTTTACGGGTTAGTTCGTTATCCACCTCACATTCTTTCCTTTATTTTATTGGTAATAATTATAATAATGGAGTATAATATATGTTTACTTGGTACTGGCCGGTTAGCAAGCTGCTTACATTTATGGACTTTGCATCAAACCAACCCTACTTCTTTGACACACTAAGCTTGATTTTTCCCTCCATTGTCTCATCCTTCTCAATTTGACAGGCTGACTATAATGCTCTGTTCTTTTTTTTTTTTTTCCTTTTTATACTTCTACATTTTCTCTGAAATAACAATTTTACCCCCACACCACAAAATTAAAATTTTTACTAAAATAAGTGTTTCTTTTGCACCATTTATACTTATATGTATCTACCAAAATATAAAATTTTGAGCACATAATATAATTGTGGCATGAACTAGTTGAGACAAGAGACTGGGAAATAAACAGAACCAGGGTTGAGGAAATGAAACCAGCTCAGCTCCACAGTGATACAAGCACCATTGGTGTTAGATGCCTCTGCAAGACACATGATTCCTCCTCCAAACATGGCCCTCTCCTTTCTGTCAAAAGCACATAAATTTTGAATAAAGTTCACCCCCACAAAGCATCAACTTTATTTCCTCTTATTCTTTCTCTGTTTCCCTTGTCAACACACCTCGAAGACCAAACACTTACCTTTTTCTCTTACCATATCCATCTCTGGATGCACTTGTGCTCCTGAAGCTGCTATATACACTCTCTACCATTTGTTTTCTTCCCTCCTTCACTTTCCTACTAGATTTTATTATCAAGAAGATAAAATCACTGAGCTCATTATTGGTAGTATGATCCATTTTAAGAAATATCAAGTTAAGATTTTGAATTATACACGTAAATTTTCCAAAACAAATCTTTGAAATTCTTTTGCTTAGATAGAGGAGAAAAAGGAAGCGAGTGGTAATTTGATCTATGTATATGACGAATCCATGTATGTTTATTTACTTTCCTTTTCCTTTGTCTATTTGCTTTTTGATTAAAGGCAATTTTGTTATTCTCTTACATAAGGTTACAAAAGTTACATGAAGCTGACTTCAACTCCACAAGGGATGTGAGTGTGAATCATAAGGTTGAACAGTCTGTTCTTGACAATTAGAAATTCTATTCACCCTAATGCTTCTTAACTAGAAAACGTCACCAACCAATGCTAAACATTCTTATTTGGGACCATAGGTCACAGCTTTTGACACGCATGTCAAAGAAGCTTCTCCCTCCCAACTTATTTTTAGATGGTATTCTGCCCTTTTTGAATTGGTGGGCTGCTTATGGAATCTGATCCTATAGGATAAAGTAATTTTTGAACAGATGCTGTTTTGGTTTTAGATGTCTTTATGACTGGTTAGTGATTAGATCTACAAAAAGTGCTTGCAAGTTGCAGCAAAGAAGAATATTTGTGAGACCAAGAATAGCCAATGAATTGGTTCCATGTCTATGTTCCTCTATTTCGTGTCAGTTCAATTCTCTCTGTTCTTTAATTATGTGGCTTCTAAACCCTCTCAATCTTGTTGTAAGAACCTAGTTTCCACTGAGGTATTGCTCTATTTGTTGTAAGTTGTATAATGAAGAAAAAATAAACTTAGATTCAATTGTTTTTTGGTAAATGTTCATGATTTCATTCCACATAACCTGTTCATTTAACCATAAACTTTGATCAGATTATGACACCATTTCATTTTAGTATCAGTGTTGCATCAATGAGAATGGATCTTTCCCTTTCTGTTTCCCATTTTCAGTTTGATAGGAGATCCAAAAGATTTTATTTGAAGAATATATATGTATGTGTGTGCGTGTAGAAAGACTGAAACTAGATGCATTTTATTTTTCAGTACTGCATGAAAAGTTAGTCAACTTATCCCTAATAAGATGCATGCATCAAGCTTTCAACATAAAATCTAATTACCTTCTTGAATTAAATTTTACATATCATTATAAGATATAATATGTTTATTTGGTTTTATCAGCCTAAATAGGGGGGAAAAGTTTGCAATGTTCCAATTGCCTATTCAAGCTGTATTGTCCTGTTGAATTTCCATTTCCTTGCGCATCTTCCTCTTTTCTCTTTCAATTATTCCTTTTTTTTCTCTTATAAGAATTTGATGCCTTTCACTTTATACCGTTACAGAATGAGATCTGGTTTTAGGAGCACAACTTAATGCTCCTATTTATGTTTGAGTAATGGCATGTATGCATTTTTTTTCCTCAGCTTTATTGGTAGAAAAATGACATATATTTGCTCTGGATTGTGATTGATGCAATTTGATTTTGGATCTATGGACTAAATTGTTTATGTCAATTTAGATTAATTTATGTTATAATTTCATGATATAATAATATAATTATTAGATGCTTGTCAAGGAAGAATGAAGGAATCAAATAAGGTTGATATATTTGAAGTCATTGCAAGTTCCTTTGATTCTTTACATGAGTAGATCTTAATGTCACTGTCTGTCCCTGTACATAACACGACAGAGGATTATAAGTTATGAACAAGCATGCAAATCAAATTGCTGCTTATTGTCCTTTGATTCAAACATTTGAGACACAAACACGCCAAATAAAAACGCTAAAACAACTGTAAGAATAATATTGTTCTTAACCAAATTGATACCGCTTTCCAGTTCACTTCCCTTCTTTCTCATCTCTTTATGAACACTAGCAACATGATCATCAGTTTGCTTGCTCTGTTCTTCATTCTCAGCATGCCCATGTCCATCATGTTTTCTTTGATTTTCATCATTTATTAGTTTTTCTTGTGCATTCTCTTCTGCAGCGGGGTTACCATTTTCATTATTTTCTCTTACCCTCTTTAGGAAGGTTAGACAGAGCATGTCATCCTCAAAATTTTGACTTGTCTTATTCTTATCTAAATTCTCTGGTAGTCGTAAGGCCTGCGCAAAATATATGCATTTGTCATCGTTCACTTTCCTTTCTCCACTGACTGTTACATAGCCGGGGTAAGCAAGTGCAACCATCACATCCTCTTCTTTGAAACCTAAATTAAGATCCCATGAGACATTATTAGCGTTCTTTTAATGAAGCTATAATTCCTTCTAATCCTTAATTTTTCGAAGAGATTAAATTTTCAAGAAAGGTAAATATTTGCTTGTTCTGCCAAAATTAAATAAAGAAATGATTTGGATAACTGCAATTTGAGGAAACTCTATTGATGCTAATGCAGAATGTTTTCTGGATACTGACTCTGCCTAATTTTATTGGTAACTGTTGATTAAGGGATTTCCTTTTGCCTTTTTAGTTTGCATGTGAAATTTCGAGGATGATGTTTCATCAACAGACTGGAGAGCTTTTGACGACTATTCTCACCAATCACCATTTTCAACCAATGCCAGGCTTTTCATTGGGAGAAAGCAGTTTGAAAGAGGCAAACAGACGATGCCTAGAGAAGGTTAAAGCAAAAAGGAAAAGAAAAAGGTTTCTCATTAACCATACTCTTGGGTCTTGATCAATTGGTGGGTATTCAAATGATCGTGTACAAAAGAATACAATGAGATTAAGATGTTTAGTACCAGGAAGATGAACAGAGAGATAATGGCCCATTGAGTCTTCTGACCAATTCGAATTCGGTATCAACTCTTCAGTTGTTCTTGTTCCATGAATATCACCCATTGATCAACCAAAAGATGGAACTTTTAAGAGAAGTACCGATGCCAGGTATAATTTATTGGCCTGTAATATAGCTAATTTTTGACTTCTCATCATGTTCATGTTTTCATACAACTTTTCTTGTGAAGTATGCATCCTTATTCCTAACTTAGCCCATACCTTGCTGTCTTATGCTCTATTAGTTTCCTAGAGAGAATACAAAAGAGTTATTCTTTTACCGTCCATGAAGGTTTTTCAGAACATTTGGCCAGGGATCAGAAGGGAGAAGTCAAAATTTTTTTTGTGTGGGCCGGGAAAGAAATATGATTATGAGTTTTTGGACTGTCATCTCTTATTAACCTTTTAGTTAAAAAAAAAAAAGGAAAGATGGATAAAGTTACTTTGATCATTGGTGGAGTATTGATGAATATTTAGTATGATTTATTTTAGAAGTATGGAAGTTTTTGTCAATTTGAATTTGATTCATCACAGGGTACATTTGCATATTAATTTCATTGATCATCGTCACATTTTCAAGTGCATTTCGATTGGAGAACATTAAAGGACAAGAAAATGGAGTTTTTCATGGCAAATTCAGCTTTCTTTTATTTTTTGCACATATTGATGCAAATCATGCGTATACATATATTTCATATACATCAAAGCGTCATTAGTTTAGAGCACAGCTAGTAATGCCAATCAAATTGCTTCCTTATTATCCACTTGATTCAAACTTTCGACACACCAAAAACCCAATCGAAAACGCTATAACAACTGAAATAACAGCCCCTTTATTTTTCTTAAGAAACTTCATTGCCAACTCAAATGGACCATCTTCTTGTTCCCACTTCATTATCATCTCTTTGGGAAAACTGGCAACACGGCAAGTTTCCTTGCTGGTTATCTCTCCTTTCTCGTTGTCACCACGCTGTTCATGCAGACCACCATTTCCATGTCCTTGTTCATGTTCAGTTTGATTTTCACCATGGCTGTTAGGTTCTTCTTGTACACTCGTTTCTCCAATGCTATTGCCATGATTTTCATTCCCGCTCTCCTGTTGTTTCTTTTCTTCTACCACTGATTTCCTCGGGACTGTTACATGGAGAAAATCACCGTCAAATTTGCCACTGATGTTATCAATATCTGAGTTTTCTGGCAATGCGAACTTTTGCTCGAAATAAATGGATTTGTTCTCATTCACTGTCCTTTCTCCACTAATGATTAAATGACCAATGGAAGCAATCTCAATTCTCAACTGCTCCTTTTTGAAACCTGAATATACAAATACATATATAATTCAAAATATATGTTTGTTAGGTCATTATTAACATTAATTTAAAGAACAAAAAAGATGATAAAGATGTTGATTTTGTACCAGGAAGATCGAGATAGAGATAATTGCCCTTGGCATCCTGAGTCCAATCTGAAGCAGCCACGAACTTTTCAGCTATGCGATTACCTGAGAGTCTTCGATCTCCAAGGTTAGCCATTGATGAACTGTAATAGCAATAGGAATAAGAATTGGATATGTGGGTAGCCTAGCTTGTCGATAAACAAATTGCCGATTGCTTAAGATGATAATTAAACAGTGAACTTATACATTCTATAACCTAAGGTATGGTTTTTATGGGAGGGAGAGAAAATTGTTAATAATAATAATAATAATAATAATAATAATAATAATAATAATAATATATAGTCATTTATTTTAGGCTCATAGGTATTAATTTCATGCACGTTGGTATCGTGCGACATGAAGCGTTAATTTGTTATGAAGCTATATAATATACCTATCGTTTTTTTTTGGTTACTATATAATATACGTATCTTTATTCCTAACTTAACCCAAGCCATGCCATATACGAACATTTTGCTCTGGGTCGTATTAGTTTCCCAGAGAGGATATTCTTGCATTGTCCAAGATGATTTTTCAGTCACATTTCCATAGGAGGTGACCCTGGGTACAGTGGTGGAACCATGATTTCAAGTTAGGAATCAAACTAAAATCAAATAAAGCATGTAATACAAAAGATTTCGATTTAACGTATATTGTATATTTTATATTTTAAATGTTCTATTTTATATAAAAAAATCACACTATATATGTATATATTAAAGTAATGAAATGAAGGAGAAATTAATTATAAAAAAAGAACAAAAATCATATGTAAAATTATGCACGACTTTTTTTTATATAAACAAAATCATCACACCTTGAGTTTGAGTAAAAAAATTTCAGTAATTTCTGTGTCAGTGTGATAATATTGTCTGAAATGAACTCATCCAAAATAACAATAATAAATTTGAACTATATTAGCTAATTGTTTATTTAAGTTTTAAATTTAATTAATATTTATTTATGGTATAAAAGAGTAATATAAGTGAAGCTAAGACAACATATTTCTATAACAATAAAAAGAAAGTATCAAAAAATTTCGTAACATATAAATGATACATAAAGTTTAAATCCATAACATATATAAATTTATTTGAACTGACAAATTTATATAACGAAAAAATAAAATCAAACAATTTCTTTCATTATATTAAGGCTTAGTTTGGAAGTGAACTTGCCTCCAATGAGGCACCGCAATTACAATTTTGTCTCTCGGTTTTTGTTTTTGTAATTTAAATATATTTTTAATCATCATTTTATCACTCATCTCACATTCACCATTACGATTGAATCCAAATACATCATCATTTAACATCAATCTTATCGTCACTGTTGTTTTCAATCTCATTAGAATCAATCATACTGCCTATTCAAACTAAGCCTAAATCAACAGGAATATTATTTTACCTTCTATAACAAAAGAAATTCAAGTAGTTTTAACACTCTATTCATAAATGTAAATCAAAATTTGCATAACTTTATCATAAATATTAATAATTAATTCAAATTTAAAAAACTTTTAACTTACCATAATTCAAGTTAATAGTCTAACCGTTGGAAGAAGTTTTCGCCATGCTTTGCGTAACGGTTATGATGAGCTCTTCAAGAAGAAAAGAAAAGAGAGATCTTACTTTACAAGAAATGTGATGAGCATAGATATGACGTGTGTGATATTATTCGATTGTACCTTTTTATAAAAAGAATCGGTTTTTTGTAATCAATTTTTTAAGTATACATTTTCATTAGAAGTTACAATCACAATCAATATATTACATTTCATAAACAGGTAACTATGAAAATCATATTACTCAAACTATGTAATCTAGTAAATAACTATAACAAACTAAACAAACTAGTAAATAATTAGACTACTCAAGCTCACACTTGGTAAGATTCGAATCTGAGACTTTAAAGTCTCAGAGCCTCCTCATTGCCACTAAGCCAAGGCCTCATTGGCATAAATAGACCTCAAAGTCTCAGAGCCTCCTCCTTTCCACTAAGCCAAGACTTTTAGGATTATTATCCTAGCTACAGCCAGTGGAGTTTTTTTAACTCCACAAGCTGGATTAAGATGATGACACGTGTCTTTTAAAAATATTAAAAAATAAACAATAAATAAAATGAAACACGTGTCATCATCTTAATTCTGCTTGTGGAGTTAAAAAACTTCACTGACGGTCTCGGTTTTATTGTGTATTGATGGCATATTTATCAATACATATAGCACTATGTATCAATATGTTTCGGTACGTTAGATCAAATCTAATTAAATTTTGATCAGACCTCATATCTAAAAACACAATTTGAATAGTTTTTAGCTTAAAAAATCTAAAAATATATTCTCTACATATTTGTATACTTAAAAAATTATAGATTTTTTTAAATAACTTAACATGTTAAGAATTTTAAAAAAAAATCACATTTTTTATTTACATCACATAATCGTTTAATAATATACTACGTATGATATGATACGGGATTCAACATTCCATTTTCGATTCACGATTGGCTTTTTGATTTAATAACTATGATGGTGACTTTGTAAGTAGAAAGTTTGTGTCTTTCTTTTCCAAACTTTTACCAATCTCATCTTTTTATTTTCCTTTTTGTTTTGAGAAGTTATTAGTTTTTAATATGGTCACATATATCAAAACCATGTCCATTTTTCTTCTTTTTTTTTTTAATAAAAACTAAACTGTTAAGGCTTTTTACAATTTGATCTTTATATTTGGAAATTGTTTTTTTTATTTAAACTTTTATAATTACAAAGACTTTATTTTTATATGAGGGACCATTTCATATTTTTTGGAGCGTAACATGAAGATTAAAAAAAATATAATATACATATGTTAATAATAATTTTCAAAAATGTTGGGAGAAAGGGACAAAGCATTTCTAGTTGTGAGGCCCGTATCCTAGTGACCCATACCTCACTCATCCGTATTGTCCGCTTTGGACTCTAGAGGTGGCCCCCGTCAGTTCCGCTGACGTGGCACTTAGATCCTCACGGATTTCTTTCGCGTCCCAGAGGGTTCGAACACTTGATCTCAATCAAATGTCAAACACCTCCTAGGTCCAATTCAAATTGGGTTTTTGCAAAAATCTAATTCAAATTAAACAAATTTTTTTATTTTCCAATTCATATCTGATTCAAATAGAAAAAATATCCAATTTGATCCGAATTTATGCGAAATGGATCGAATCGGTCATTCAGTTTTTTTATTTAAGTAATTTTAAATTTTATTTTAATTTTTTTTAGGCATTTAAGCAATCTTGGACTTTATTTCAATTTTTTATTAGGATTTTTGAATTAAATATAAACCTTGAGTTTTTTATTTAAATCATAAAAATTACAAAATATTAAATAACAAAGTATTCAGATATAATCCGAATCTGAACCAATTTTTGTAATTATCCGAACCGATCCGATCCAAAACCCCTAGTTCGAGTTGGTTTTTTTATTTTCTCGATTTTTTTCTCAGCCCTACACACAAATATAGTAAAATCTCTTTAAACTAAGGGTTTATATATAATGCACTGACAATCTATAATCTCTATATATGTCAATACATCAGAAGTTGACACCTCATTAATAAGCAAACTAAAAATATGCCAAGCTCTTAAAAATAAATACAAATAATTTTTTTTCAATTTGCTCATAAGGGCTTATAATGAGGTGTTAACCTCTTGTGCATTGACAGTGTATAGAGACTATTAGTGTGTCATATATAGATCCTTAGATTAATCTCCTTTTAATTTCATTTTAAAACCTAGTGTAAAATTGTTTTCTCGACTTCTTATAAATTAATAATTTGATAAAAATATCAAATATATTACATAATATTAAAAAATTAGAAAAGCATTTTAAGATATTAATTTGCACAATTTTATCATGTTTTCGATTTTTTATTTCAAGAACTAGAAAAGTAATCAATATATTACATAAAATAATATTTGCAAGTAAATTTTTAAGGAGTTTATCAACCAAAATGAGACTTTAAGAAAATTAAATACTATAATGTTATTAATGAATTCAATGAAAGTAAAAATTAATCAGACACATTTTTTAAGACTAAGTAACAAATTACAATTAAACTTTTTAAATTAATAGCCCCTTTAAATTAATATTCAGTGATAGGTCTCAAGAGTACTAATTTAGAGGGGTTTTACTTTGTATCCTTCTATCTGATTTTAATTTTTCTATTTTATATATAAAAATGTAAAATTTAAAATGGTTTAAAGTCATTAATTTAATTACCGTTATTTATTTATTATTAAAAATTGTGCCTTATATATTATTATCAATTGAATCACTTATTTTCATTATCTTATGTTAAAGTATTAATTTTTTTTCTTACTATCATGAAAATCGAAATTAGTATTAAGTAGTAATTACAGCACAAGAGTATGGTTAAAAGTCTATCCATTCAAATTAATTAAAAACCATCAAGAATTTAACTTATGTAACTTCCATAATAATTTCATTGAAAATACTTTTTTTTTCTTTGTTAATTATTAAGATTAAAACACAATATAACAATTAAGCAAATACACCCCACCAAAGCACCTATCTCGATGATATGCCGCCTATCTTTTATCATAATTATTAGCATCTCATTAGCAATGATGTTACTGATATCTATTTTTCTTTTTGAATGGGAGAGGAAATTTGGAGAGCATAAACCACACCAATCTTATCCTTATTTCCAAAATTAAAAACTTTAGAGACATGACTCATTATCGACCAATCAGTTTGTGTTACATTTTTTATAAAATTATTGCTAAAGTGCTGGTTAATAAACTAAAAAAAAATATTACCGATATGTACTAGCGATAAACAAAGTGCATTTGTTTCGAGAAGACTGATTTAAGATAATGTGTTAGTAGCCTATGAACTTTTACATACACTTAAATTAAAAAAATAAAGGCTGAAAGGGATATGCTAGTATCAAACTTGACACAAGCAAAGCCAATTAAAAAAATAAAGGCTGAAAGGGATATTCTAGTATCAAACTTGACACAAGTAAAGCCTTAGATAAGGTAGAATGGAAATTGCTAGAAGCAATCATATTGAAACTAGGGTTTTGCACACATTGGGTATCATTGATTATGAAATCCATTACTGTTGTGGTATTCTTTGTTATTTTGAATGGATTTGTTTCCAATGACTTCATTTCGAAAAGGGGTAATGACAGGGAGGTCCTTTGTTGCCCTCTCTCTTTTTAATTTATACAAAAGGAGTATCAGCTATGTTACTAAATCATCAACAACAAGGGTTGATTAGTGGGTTTTGGGCTAAGTTTGTAACACCTCAATCCTACATCGGGAGTTTGTGAAACTCTGCAATATTATATTTGTAGATACTTAAACCCATACTTGTGAGGCATCTTTTATGGAACAAAACTGTGAGATCTTCAGGTTAAAGCAGACAATACCTCATAGGTTGAGTGCGAGTTTCTACAAATGGTATTAGAGGTGGTCTACCAATAGGAACCCGAAACCTTATTGCTACACTGTGGGAGCCACCTATAAATTCCTACAGGAACTAAGTGTTACACAATGTGAGCCACCGTTAAATTCTTAGGGCCTAGTGTGATCTTGATTCTGTTTAGATTGGGCTTGACAAGGACGTCAAGCTTTAAAGTGGGGAAGTTTATAACACTCCAATCCTACATCGAGAGTTTGTGAGACTCTGAAATGTTATATATGTAGAAATTGAACTCATACTTGCGAAGCGCCTCTTGTGGGACAAAACTGTGAGACTTTTGGATCAAAGTAGACAATACCTCTAGATTGAGTGCGAGTCTCCACAGAGTTACTTTTGTCTTTCACTAACGAAAATTTGCTTTTTAACAAAGCAAACTGAAGTGATGAAACAAAGAGGTGCATGCTAAAGATCTATGAAAGGGGATTGGGGCAGAAAATCGATTATCAGAAATCAGGTTTACTCTTTAGCCAAAACACTAGTAATCAGGTGCGATATTTTAAATTGCTTTTTAAATTAAAAAAATATATACATTGGTCCCCAATGTTGCAATAAACCAAAAAGGTTCAAATACTCTTAACAATTATGCTCTTTCAAGAGATGTACATATCCTAATACTATATGTACATGTAACACAATGTACATATCTCATTGTTGCTTGGAGCATATAGATATTCGAATTCTCATGTGTAATCTTTAAACATGTGCTTTTGTCTGAATGAAATTTGATTAGCCCGGATATGAATTGAATTACTTTCAAATACTAGTTCTTGCCAAACCAGGAAAATTCGAATACCCTTACTCCCTAATTGAAATACCCTTTGCCATGTCAAAAGTCTTTTAAGAGATGTACAAATCCTTATATTATGTGTACATATATCTATAACACAACGTACATTTCTCATTATTGCTTGGAACATAGAGGTATTTGAATTCCTTCTAAAGGTATTCGAATTCTTATGAATAATCTTCAAACAAAAGCTTCTACATGAATGGAATTCAATTAGCCTAGATATGGTGATCAAATTACTTTGACAATTGACATACTAGTTTCCACAAAAACAAGGAGTTTACCAAAAAAATCAAATTGTTGGTGACAAAAACAAGAATCAAGAGTATCGCCATAACAAAGAGTTAGGCAAGATTGTCAAAAATATGTGGGTTTTAGAAGGAGAAAAAAAGGCATTCAAATAATGGGTTATTCCTAGGGTTAGGGAAGACAAGGTATTTACCTATATTTAGAGGAAATTAGTCTATGCACGCAACCATTTTCACATCTCCTGTGTAGATGGTATTCAAACTTATGAATGAAAGTATTTGAATTTTACATATTTGTTTCTATATTGGAAGACACAAACATATCTTCATATAGTTTTGTACATAGAGGTATACAAATACATTTTTTTAAAAGAGGTATTCATACTGTCCAAATTAGCTTCTAAATAGGAAGAAACATACATATGTACATATAGGACATACAAATCACTATCGCAAAATGTATATGTCCTTTACCCAAGAGCATGTAGATCAGCTGGCAGGGGCTGTTCTAGCTTAACCAGAGGTCTCGAGTTCGAGTCCCTGGATATGCAGTTGTGTTAAAACTCTGGAGGGAGAGCTTTGCCGCCCTTTGGGTCCTGTCCGGCTCAAATCCGGATTAGTCTTATACCTAAGGTATGGGAATACCAGATGGTCTAGACCAAAAAAAAATGTATATGTCCTTTTATGATTTTGGACTTACAAGTATTTGAATACCTTAAAAAAGTATTCGAATTCCTAATATTATTATTATTATCTGTTTTCTAACACGGTTTTGTCAAGATAAGTATTTGAATGCTAAATCCAAGGTATTCAAAGATTAATTTTTGAATTGGAAGAAACGTATATATGTTTATAAGGGATGTACGTATCTCTATCACAAAATGTACATATCGTTTTATAGGTTCATAGATTTAGGTCTTCAAATATCTAAAAAAGGCGTTTGAATTCTTAATATTATTTTTTTGTTCTCTTGACATGGCTAAGTGTATTCGAATTAGAGAGTAAGAGTATTCAAATTCTCTTGGTTCAGCAGGAACTAATATGCTAATTTTGAAAGTAGTTCGATTACCAAATATGGATTAATTGAGTTTCATTTAGACAGAAGCTTATGTTTGAAGATTTCTTACAAGTATCCAAATAGCTTCAAAAGGAAGTCGAATACTTATATGTTTCAAGTAACAATGAGATATGTACATTATGTTACAGCCACATGTACATAAATATTGGGATATGTACATCTCTTGAAAGGATAGAATCGCTAAGGGTATAAGAATTCTCTTGATTTATTGTAATTTTGGAGACCAATATGTTACCTTTTTTTTTTATTAATTTAAAGACCAATTAAAATATCCCACAAATTTTGAGGACCATTCAAGATATTATACCGAAAAGTTATATTTTTACTACAGAATACACTTCAGCACGCCACATGAATTAGTCTCATAGATCGGACAAGATAAAGTGTTTACAGTCATTTACATATCTTGAGTCTAAATAATATAATGCGGGAAACTCAACTCAACTCCAATCAAGTCAAAGCCACAGGCATAACGAACAATCCAATTCATGGACTCTAACTTCAATATTAGTATATTCCATTACGACCGAGTTTAGAGGACATAAGTAAATGAAAATCTTCATCTGACAAACACATTTGTTTTATTCTTTAGCTATTTTCATGCCAATGTGCATTACAGAATTTACATACATACGCAAGTAAGAAATCATAAAATTCATGAACAATGCAACTATTGCATCCTTATTACTCGCCATACTTCACCAAAGCTTCGACACCCACACCCCAATCGAAAACGACAGAACAACTGCAAGAACAATCCCCTTATTTCCCTTAAGACACTTGATTACAATCTCTAACGGATTATCTTCTCCTTCCCATCTCTTTATAATCTCCTTGGGAAAATTAGCAACATGAAAAGTTTCCTGATCGCCCATCTCTTTTTTGTTGCTATCACGACTACTTTGTCCAGCAGCAGCATGACCAGCTTGTTCGTGTTTTGTCTGATTTTTTTGCTTGTTTGATTCTTCTTCTTCCTGTGATCTCTCTTCTGCAGTACTGCTGTGGCCATTTCCGATATTCTCACTGTCCTCTTCTACATTTATCTTTGGGACTTTTATGAGGAGATGTTCACCTTCAAAATTTCCCATGATGTTTGGGGTATCTGAATTCTCCGGCAGTGGGACGGTTTCGTCGAAATATATGCATTTGTTCTCATCCACTAGCCTTTCTCCTTCAATCTTTATATGATGATCACCGTCTGAATCTAGTGCCATTCTCACCTCCTCATACTTGAAACCTAAATTAAGATGCTTAATTCTTTTACCATTCTTAAAAAAGAAATAAAATTCTATATATGCATTCTCAATTCTCAAATACACAAACATTTTAATTTAATTATTTTATTTAAAAAGATACATAGATTCATCATGACAATCTATATGATATAAACAAAATTCGAATTTATTGTCGAAATATAAAGCTAACTTTACATTAAAATAGAAACATTTGGCCGGTTTATTTTTATTAATACAAACTAGTGATAAATATCTTAGAAAAAAAGTTAATGTCAAAAAATTAAGAATTTTTCAGGTAAAATTCTGTTTATACATAAATTAAATAACCAAACTCATTTATCGTGCATTCGATTTTGGCAAATTCTATGGTAAGGTAAAATTTTTTTACTTAATTGTAAAATCAATGAAATCACATATGATTTAATGTAATTTTAGTATCATTAAACATAAAATATATATGTTAAAATATCGTAAACAAGTAAAAATAAACATAAACATATTTTGTAACAAAATTATCATGTGTTTAGGTCATTGTTTTAATTTTATATTTATTCTTTTGTGTTTACGATGCTTCTAATATATTTTAAATCTAATGACACTAACCTTATGTTTAATCATATATATTTATGTTAATCTTACAATAAAATCAAAAATTTTAATTTTAGTATAAAAATTCTTACCCAGTCTTATCTTTTTCAACTTAATGAAATGAATATATATGTTTTTCTTTTTCCATACTAAATGTTTTATTCGACAGCATACTTTTATTTGTTGAGATTAGCATACCCATAGATAAGAGTGAATAAATAGGATGAAAATGTCATAAACTTAGACAATGAAATCAACAAATGTCAGGCGAAATCTCCCGAACCTCAAAATAACATATAAGTATTGGTTTATGTAAACAAGTTTGATTTTCTTTAAAGAAATTTATACGCAATCTAACTGTCAAATTTAGCAAAGGCAATCATTTTTTTGAAGAAAAAGAAAAGTGATAAATTAATTAAGAGAAGTTGATTTAGTACCAGGAATATGGACGTAAAGCAAATAATTGCCCTCGGAATCTTGGGCCCAGAACGTAGTGGGAATAAACTTCTCGGCAACATGGCTAGGCCACCGTCGGCTCAATCGGTCTTTGATATTAGCCATATTAGCCATATTAGCCATGGGTTTCTCAGCAGACATAATGATGACTTTAATACCGCTAATTGGTTTCTCAAAAAAAAATACCGCTAATTGGAAAACAGAATTAACATAACTTCATGGTGTCATCTTTTTTATAGGACTGAAGAAATTTATAATATTATTATATTTGTCATTTTTTTAAGTTTTTAATTTGGGGTGTTTATGTTCGTACGGCATTTCTTGTGAAACTATGTTTCCTTATATTCCAAACTTTATACATTCTTCAAACGTTTTTTTTTTCGGTGGAATTGTTTGTTTCATTGAAAGGAAGGCAAAAAGAAAAGGATGTATACTTTACTTCTCCAAAATTAAGAGCTTTTTTTGTGCACAAAGAATCATAATTTAAAGCTTCCCTCCAAAAAAAAAAAGGTTAAGCAATAAAGTTAGTAGCCAGCGCCAGAATACAAGTTTAGAAGGAAAAGAACTTTATTTGCTTCAGGTGTAATATTAGAACTGTTTGAAGTTTAAAAGTGAACTTTTGTCTTTATATAGTTGTGCTTTTCTTATTTACCTACTTATTATAAAAAAAGAAAAGGAATTGTATATGTAACAATCACTTAACCAAAGGGGTATAAATTAATCGAACTGGAACAAGTTTTACTTTATCCATATCTATTCTTTTACTTTAATTAGAAGTATTCATAATCTGTTTATTTGGGGAATTCTATAGTTCTAAGATTGGCTTATTTTATGCCTCTTTTAATATTATTTTCACTTATTTTTGTGTGTTTATACTTACTTATGATAATGTTAACTTATATTATGCTTATTGACACTAAGTCTATGTTTATCTTTATGTGTTTACATTTATTTTCATGTATTTATGCTTAGTATCACATGTTTATGTCTTTTTTACATTAAATTTATGTGTAGACACCAAATTTTGCCCAAATTGATAATTTTAAACTCAATTGAACTTTCAAAATCCAAAATAAAACATTGGACTTCAAGGCCCATTAAAATGAGTAAATTTATTTTTATTATTATTAGTATTTTATTTTTATTATTTTTATTGTTATTTTTTGTTTTCATTTTTATTATTATTATTATTATTATTATTATATATATTTTATTATTTGTTTTGTTATTATGTGTGTTATTATTGTTATTGTTTTTTTATCACATGTGTTTATTTTTATTATTTATTATTATTATTATTATTACTGTTTATTATCATTATTATTATTATTATTATTACTGTTTATTATCATTATTATTATTATTATTATTATTATTATTATTATCTTTTTTCTTATTGTTATATTTTCATTTTTTTATTTATTATTATTATTATTATTATTATTATTATTATTATTATTATTATTATTATTATTATTATTATTATTATTATTGTTTTGTTTGCCTGTCATCCCAGCCGCCGGCGGTTCCAACCATTCCCCTAGGTCTCGGCTGCCACAAATTCATCTTCCCCAGGTACCCATCCCATCCTGACACTGCTTTGGAGATCTGGAAAACAATAGGGAGAACCCAGATGGGTTCTAACCCACCGGATCAAAGGGAGACCCGGAATGTTGTTTAAAAGACTTGAATAATTCAAGCACCGATTTTTTCTAAAGAGAGATTTTCGGACACTAAAACAAAAAACCTACCCCAACCGAGACACCACCGGAGGATACAGACTCAGAAACACCATCACCGATCACCATCACCCTCACCAACAGAAACCCTAAACCACCACCGTAGCTACTACTCGCCACTACCGTCACCAAGCTATCATCGCCAAATCCCAGCCACCACTCATCACCGTCACCACCATCACCATCAAACCGCCACCATAGCCTACCCAAAACCTAACCAAAAACAAACCCCATACCCTAGAACCGAGATCCTTAGGATCTCAGATCTAGGAACCCTAGACCTAAAACCTGCAAGGAAACAAAAAAAGAGGCAAACAACCACATACACAACCAGACCTAACCAGATAAAAACACAAAAAACAAAAAGGGGAATGGCTTTCGGGAATAGTCAGATCCGGGGGGTTGGGGGTGTTTTCGGGGAAAACAAACCCCAGATCTGAGAAGAGGAAGGAAAGGGAAGTCTTTTAGGGTTTCGGGGGTATCACCGGCGACCGGCACACGGTGGCGCACGGCGGCCGGAAATCGCCCCGGGGAAGGAGGGCCGAGAGGATTTTGGGGTTTTCTGAACCTTTTTTTTGGAAGGGCCGGGTAAAATGAAAGAAACAAAAAAAATAGGGCCTTTTATAGACGGACGAAACGCAGCGTTTTGAGACCGAAGGATCCGCGTGTCTTGCCCGACCCGACCCGAGATCCGCGCAGACCGCCCCTGCCACCCGATCGCGACCCGGCTCCACTTTGCCCCTCGCGACCCGACTCGCGCGCCACAACCCGCTCCGGCCCAGCAGCTCCAATCCGCGCCTCTGCCGTTTGGGCCTGACCTTTGGGCCCTCTTTTGGGCTGTTTGGGGTATATTTCTTTATTTATTTATTTATTTATTTGTTTTATAGAATAATCTGTTTTAGGTGTTATAAAAAAAATAAATAAATAAACAAAATACATGATAATAATAAATGAATAAATAAATAAATAGCATAATACAATATAAAAAAAAGAATAAAATAAGATGAATGCATAGTTTTAAAAGAAAAGATAAATAAATATATAAAAAAAATACCTAGTTTTAAAGTATATAACTTTTATAAAATACATATATTAATAAATAAATAAAAATGAATGAATGAACAAATTTATAGTTTTAAAATGTATGAGAATAAATACATAAATATAAAATATATAGTTTTAAAATATACGGATATATATTTTGTACATAGAGTATATAAATAAATATATAAAAATGTGTATATACATAAATTATACATAAAAACATATTTTTAAAGTAAAAATAAAAATAAATTTTTATTAGATAAATGAAATATGGGTTACGGAAAAAATAATAATGATAAATGAAGGATAATAATAAAATAAATAAAATAAGTATGGAATCTCGATGATAAGTCTTCGTAGAACTCGCAAGTAGCGATTCTTCGAAAAGCTTTAGATGAGGGGAATTATATCGAATGTTACCAGAGTATTGGGATATTCGATATTATTCCTCAATATCCAATTTCATGCTTTTTTTTTTAAAAAGAAAAATTAAAAATTAATAATAATAATAAAATGAATAAATAAATATATATAATAAAGAGTCTTGACAAAGAAAGAGTGTTTAGAGAAATATTAATTAAATGAAAATTAATAAAAACAATTGAGAGAAATAAACAAAAGGGGATTTTTAGAAATACATAAATACAAAATAATTAAACCAATAAAATTTAATCATAGTAAAATTTCCAAAGGTAAAGAAAGGTAGTTAAATTAACCAAATAAGTAGTAATAGAATTTTAATAAAAAGGAATAAGAATCAAGATAATAAATGGAATTCTTCCGATGATGGGATGTCATGAAACTCACAAGTAGTGATTTCTTGACTGATCCCTAGGTGAGAGGAATTAGCTAAATGTTACAGAGTATTGGGATATTTAGCTAAATTTTTCAATAATAAGAGTTTCATTAGTAAAAATTAAAATATAAAGTTCTTTTTATACTCCCATATGCATAAATATTAAAAACTAAAATAAATGAAATTCTCCCGATGATGGGACGTCATGAAACTCACAAGTAGTGATTTCTTGACTGATCTCTAGGTGAGAGGAATTAGCTAAATGTTACCAGAGTATTGGGATATTTAGTTAAATTTGTCAATAACAAGTGTTTCATAAATAAAAAATTAAAATATAAAGCTCTTTTTACAATTCCACGTGCATCATCAACTATATGTTTGCATCATACGCATAAACATTAATCTTAAAATAAATGAATTCTGCCGATGATGGGATGTCATGAAACTCACAAGTAGTGATTTCTTGACTGATCCCTAGGTGAGAAGAATTAGCTAAATGTTACCAGAGTATTGGGATATTTAGTTAAATTTTTCAATAATAAGAGTTTCATTAATAAAAATCAAAATATAAAATTTCTTTTTATAATTCCATGTGCATCATGTACTATATCCTTGCATCATGTGTATAAGTATTAAAATTCTAAAACAAATGGAATTCTTCCGATGATGGGATGTCATGAAACTCACAAGTAGTGATTTCTTGACTGATCCCTAGGTGAGAGGAATTAACTAAATGTTATCAGAGTATTGGGATATTTAGCCAAATTTTTCAATATCAAGAGTTTCATTAATAAAATCAAAATAAATAAAATTTCTTTTAAGTTTCACATGCACCATACATTTTTACCGAAACTACATGTATACGATCAATTATAAGTTAGCGTGAGCACCACCGAAGATGAGATTCTATAGAACTCACAAGTAGTGATTCTTAAGAAATCTCTAGGTGAGAGGAATTATCTCGAATATTACCAGAGTATTGGGATATTTGATTTAATTTTTCAATAAATGGTGTTCATGTTGATTCTCACAATAAATCTCTTCGTAACAGAAATTTTTCAAGCAAATACGCTAAATTTTTATACATAAGTCAAGACTATTTTATTAAAATCAAAAGATACCATGTAGTTAGGATGGTACCGTTTTTTAACGGGCGTCGTGGGGGTGCTAATCCTTCCCCATGCGTAACCGTACTCCCGGACCCGATTTTGTTTTCGCAGACCAAAAAAATTATCTTTTTAATAAAACTTAATTAATTTTGAGATTTTGTTAAAGAGATAAATATTTTAGGTGGCCAATCACACCTTACAAAAAAAGATTGGTGGCGACTCCCTGTTTTTAATATTTTTCAAAAAGTCGAGCGCGAAGCCGTTACGACATTATGTTTTTTCATATGTTTATGTTTATTATCATGTAATTATGTCTATTAACATTTATTTTACACTTATTCTTATGTGTTTACCATATTTTTAAAATGAAAATAATCTTAAAATAGTATAAAATAGATCAATCTTATAATAAAATCGACTTTACTATAGAATTTTCATGTTTATTTAGCTTAATAAACGAGTCTTGAAATGTTGTTCAAATTCATTTGTAAAATTAATAAATTAACATAAATCAACAAAAACCAAACTTACAATCTATTCGTCGAACTCTATGTCCGATTACAATCCTATGTATGTTTCACATGTTAAATGTGTCAAATATGTATAAAACACGAAATTGTCGTGTTGAAATTAATATCATGTCTAAACATGAAATACATTCTTTCAAAATTCATATATGATTTTTTTTCTTCTTGTTTTTGTGTTAAAATTGTCAAATTTACTTGTAGGCTAGAGGAAGATTAGATTTATGAATATATAAATTTTTTATTATAATTTGAAAAAGTATTTATATATTCCAAAAAAAAAACTCAACCATGAACAAATCAATTTATAATTTACAAATAATACGAACTTGCTAAATTAAGATATCATAATTAGCATAAAATCAATAACATACTATTAAATATAGGTTTTTCTCAGTGATATATTAGTCTTGTTACACATCATCAATTATTTTTTGAAATACTTTGTAATTGAGAGCCAACGAATATAAGTAGACCTGTTTATGGATCGGGTCGAATCAAAATTGAACCAGGCTTAAGCAAGATATTAAGGAAATGAATATGAGTCCAAACTCGACTCGACCCATTTTCCGGACATAATTTGTTGTCCAAACTCATTTTTACATGTATGTATAAGCCCAAATCCCTCCAAACCTAGTCAAATATTATTAAATTTTTAAAAAATTAAATAAAATATAAAAATATTAAAACATATAATATTTAATAAATGTAACACAATATTATGAATAAATTTTTACAAAAAGATATCAATAAACATGAAATTTTAAATTAAAGTATAAAAAATACAAACTAAAATTAAATTGTACAAAGGAAACAAAATAATTTAAAATATATTAATATAAAATAATAATACAAAATTATAGTAAAACAGACAGACTAGGCCGAGTTTAAATTTGAGAGGGTGAACTCAAGCTTGATCTATTTTTTTAACAGATTTAAAATTTCAAGTTTAAACCTATTTAATACGCTTAATGTATAAATCCACTAAAAAATGGATGGGCTTTCATGTGTGAGCTGACGTTTGAATTAGTCTAAATATAATAAATTAAAATTGATTTCAAGAGTAATTATGATATGTCAATATTTATTACGGGTAAAAAAGGAAGGGAGATGGTTATGTTTATCTACTTATGGTAAAAATCTGAATTTTGGCTTCAATTCTTCTTTTTCTAGTGTAATTTTGATGGGTTAATTTCAAATAGTGAAATTTATATAATTTTAATTTTAGAGTGTGATTAGTGATGGTTTACCAAAGGTTCTATTCAAGAACTTCATTGGCATTATTGCAGAAGATGATCGAGGGGATTATTCTAAACAAAGCCACCATACCAATGAACTTGAAGCATGAGAATGATTAACAAGACCCTAGTGAGTTTCAACTGTTAGCATCAAACCCCTACATGTTTTTCATCGCTTCAAATGTTACGGTATTGTTTTGTCCAGATGAAGGAACTATTGCAGATTGTCGAAGAACCGAAAGGACAGTGGATTCTCCAGAGGATAGAGCTGCTTATTCCAATATTTTCCAGGAAAGATAATCACATATTCTGCCATTAGTTTCTAGTTCAAACTAATTTAATTTGTTATTTGGCATTCCAAAAACTAAAGATACACCTATTTTTGCATGTGTTAGTGTATGCCCTAAACCCAACTCACAAGGTGAGAGGCATAGTACCAAAGCAAAATATGTTCACTTAGAGAAGTGACATGAAAGGTTTTCCTTTACCATCTTAGTTCATTATATTGATATATAATGACTTCAAGATGATGTGAAACCCATAGAAAAATAAAAGTCTTGCTAGGGATTTGTAATGTGATTACAATTATGAGAATTCTTATGCATCAAAGCTTAGTTCCTAAAAAATTGTTCTTGGTCATTATAGGGCATTGATAGTACTCAAAAATCAGTACATGCTAAGTCTCCTTACTTATGAAGTAAGTAATTGTTCTTATAGATTGAAATGTAAAGGTACTTTAGGATAGCATGTGAGTACTTATTAAAGAATAATTTTACTAAACATGACCCAAAGTGGGAGTTCTATTTGGTAGTGTCATTTGAATGTCTATGGAATATACTCTCACGTGTTAATAGTGTAAGTGATCCTCTAACTTGATATGCTTGGTCATCTTATATGTGTTTTGTCATACTTTGATTTCATCCTTATTGGTTTGGATAAGTCAAATGCCTAAAATGGGTGCTTTTGGGTATGGTCTAAAGTATATAAAAGTAGATGAGTAATCAAGATGCGGATTCATCACTTCGAGTAACTTAAAGAGATAATATCTCATGTATCATCTCTTGTATTAACTCATAAAGTTTTTGGTCAAAGAACTCGTTGAGAGGAGTTAATATTTAAAGCTTAAGGATTGAAAATGCACTTAAAGTAGAAACTAAACCAAGCTTTAGTCATTGTTGAGATATTGTCATAAACGAATTGAATTACATTGAAATACTGCATACTGAAAAGTGAAAAGGTGGTCAAAGCATCTTAACCTTTCTAACATATGGATAGTCATAATGCATTGCTAGTGCCACCCATGACCTATGAATTTAAATTAAAATTTAAATTCATTGACAACATGTTAGAAACCTAATGGGTCACACACAAAAAACAATATATGAATTAAAATAAATTGTGGATTGGAAAATTTAGAATTTTCTATTTGGACTTAATGAGTAAAAATTATAATTATGTGAACATAATTAAATGTGTTTAATTAAGTGGATTCAATTAAATAGTTTAATTAGATCATAAAGGCCCACATTTAATGAATTTAATTTAAGGGGTTTAATTAAATCTATTTGTCGAATAATTAATTAAAAATATTAATGAGCTTGACTAAAATAAATTTAGTCAAAGAAATTTAATTAAAAGGTTTAATTAAATCATGAAACTCATTTTTTTTTAATTAATGAAGCATACTTTGGGCAAGACCAATTAAAAGGAGTATAAGTGGGTCATAAACCATAAGTCAATTAAATGCTTTAAGGATGACTTTGGCCTTAAGAAAATGGAATTCTAATTAGGTCGAAAGCCTAAAGGAATTAGAATTAGAAAATCCTGGCATATATAATCCTTATTATGGCCGGCCACAAGATCTGTAAGTCCCCCCCAAGAGTTGGTGGCATAAAGAAGAAAAATTCCTTGAAAATTGGTGGCACATAGAGAGAAACCCTGTGAAGATTGCAACATCCTACCCTATAGATGCCTTTTAAAGTGCGACAACTCTACACTTCTAATCCCGGTTTTTCTTGGCAATCAACGGAAGAAGAAAGTTTTTTGGTATTTGATACATCTTGCTCGTATAGTTGGTATTTGAGTAATTGTTGCAAAGCATCCTTGCAAGAAACTTTGCAAGAAACCTTGTACTTGTGGCCCCTCACTCCTTGTGCAAGATCAAGAAGTGTTCATGATATTCCTTGGTGATGAGTTTCAAGAAACCCAAGCTACTAGCATAACTGCGTTCATAACCCAATTCAACCTTACTGAAGGTTCATGTGTTCTTTGTGTGGATCACTGTTAAAAGCCAGGTACTTGAACAACTTTGGCTTGGCTACAACCAAGAAAATGTGTAAAATAAACTTGAAGCAAGATTCTTAGATTAGTAGATTCAAGAATTAAGATATGAAATTTCTTAACTCCATGGTTTCTTATTATTATGACGAAATGATTCTATTTGGTTAAAATATTAATCTTGTAAACAATTGGGTATTTCTATGTTTTAATTTTTGCTGAGTTGTATGCTTTGTAATTTGATTATGTTAGCGTGAGCTAAAATCATGGCACGAGGATGAGGGTAACTCCTTCCAACACACCCATCAATTGGTATCCAAGCCTCGCTTGATACGATAGAAATAGATATATCAAGTTTTATGATGTTGTCATGATGTATCTAGATGCATGTTAAATGTTTGATATAATTATTGATAATTTGAAATCTTTTAAAATATATTTTAATAATGATTTCAGTTCTGAAACTTATTTAATTGATTGATAAATATGTTTATATAATGATTTAAACATAAAGAAAGATTGTATGTAAGTTAGGAGATAGTTTGTGAAGCTGAGCATGCATGATTCTTACTTATGGTAGATTGATGCCAATTGAGAATTAAATTATTAGCTATTGATTTTGGTCAATCTTAAGCATTAAAAGTATGTTAAATTATGTTAAATTAGTTTACATACATGCTAGAAAGATTCTAAGGTGGTTGGCTAGTGAATTTGTTTATAAATTGTGAAACTATGAACATACATGATTCCTTGATTGTGGTAGATTGATGCCAATTGAGAATTGAATTATTAGCTTCTGATTGTGGTCAATCTTAAGCATTAAAAGCATGTTAAATTAGTTTACATACATGTTAGAAAGATTCTAAGGTGGTAAGCTAGTAAATTGTTCATAAAAAGTCACGAAAATGAAACCTGTAGATTATAGAAGTCAACTAGGCATAACTTTCACTGTGTTTGTCAATTTTTGGACTTCTTGGTGTCTATGACCTCGTACTACTATTCCTTACATGTGGTGAAAGTGGTGGCTCGAGATAACCATGGGAAGACTTAAAATCAGTAACCCAATGAAACTTGAATAAAGAATTTCAAAAAGGTCTATAACTCTCCCTAGTTTTTCATTTTAATCATACTTGATGTTTTTGACCTTGTATTGCATCCCTCTATGTGTGGTGAAAGCAATAGCTTGAAATAATAATTGTATGATACAAAATCGAAAACCCGAAAAATTATCACTATATTACATTTTGGCAAGTTAATAATTAGACCTACCCTTGTCTAATTTTGTGGCTTTTGATTTTTGACCTTGTACTGTTGCCTCCTGTAAGTCATGTGAGTAGTGGCTCAAAATAATCAAAGATGGCTCGATTCGGGCTAAGTTCCTAAAATAGTAAGATAACTAACTTTATAAGGAAATTTTTCTAAAAGTCAATCTTTTTATTTTAGTATGACATATTAAACAATTTCTAATTAATTTTATGATGGAAATTATTTACCTTGATTAATTCTAATAGGATTAGAATTCATTTTAATATGATTAAAACGAAAGTTAATTAAAAAATAGAATTATATCATGATACATCATGCATAGCAACTTGAAATTTTGTCATTCCACATGTTTTATGTTATGGATGAATAAAGATGATTATGTACTTAGGATGTGGATGGTTATATTTGTGTTTATTTTTTAAATAGGGACTACAAGCCCTACCTTGAACTTTATTTTTATTTAAGGCTTGTAAAATTCTCTTCTCACCTATCCACTGGTACGTAACTCAAGGTTTTTTCACATATGATGTAAACTAGAAATTACAAATGTAATTAGGATTAGGTAGAATTGAATATTATGCAACTTAATTATGAAAATGGAGATCTCAAAGGCATCATGAAGAAAGTAACAAGGCTTATGAAGATCATGTTTATGCAATTTACGATATAACCAACTAATTTCATTAAGTAGCTCAAGGAAATTAGATTAAATAGAAGTCCATAATCATTCTAGTAGTGAGTATGTGATAGATTTATTTTTATGCGATATTGATAAATGTTATGCATGCAATATATGTGTGTATAATAAGACTTAATAAATTAAAATCCGTTATATAATATTAAGTCAAACGTTTTCATGTGATTAAGATGCTTTCCACTATCTTGGCAATATAACCAAAGTTCTTTTAATAAGAAGCCTTTTCTCTAAAGTCAAGATCAAACTTTTACACAAATATGTTTGAGTTGATTGACGTTGAGTCTTACTCGACTAAAGTTATATATTCCGGAGGCAAAAAACTTGATTATATAACTTAAGAAGCAATAATTGGACAAAGCATATATGATGTTTTTAGACAAAGAATTATCACCCAATTGATCAAGGAGTTACATTGTAATATAATTGATAAACTATGTTATCTATCCAATTACGTAATTTTGTAATCGCTTATAAAAGCAAGGATTGCAATATGATTGAATGGGATTCTAGCTTGCTAAAAGATTCAAGAGGTGAACTCTAGAAATAGTGGCGAGGGCTACTATTTTGATAAAATAGTAACGATAATTATTTAAAATTTAAAACATTACTTGATTGAAATTATAGACACTAATATACTATTTTAATTTATCTACTAAGAAGACTATGAACTTGTCTGTCCGAAGCATTTTAGATAGTAATACGCTTATTGGACCAAATTTCTAGACTGATACCGAAATGTAAAAATTATTTTTACACAAAAAGAAGGACATGTCTCTGAATTCCTTTTTCCAAAGAACCAAGCAAGGATGTTAAGAAGGTGATCTATAAAGTTCATATGAATGACTATCGTCAAACATGTCTGATTTTGACTGGCATGACTCTAAACTCCAAAAACAACGTAAAGCCATAATAATCCTAGAGATTGTCTTATACCTTATCCCATAAAAGATATCATTCAAGTTTTCAAGTTCTTTCATACATTTGAGTCAAATTAATCTTTTAGGTTTGTTAAAATTATTTAACAAAGATTGTACAATTCAACATAGTTTGTGAAAAATTGATGCACCTTAACTAAAAGTATTATCTATCTAATGCATGGATACTTGACCAAATGAAAAATTAGTAATGTGGATAGCTTCTGGACACGTAATGGAATACATTATACAAGGATTGAGATGCTCAACAATGGATTACACAAAAATAATTACAAATATGAATTGATCATGGTAGAAAAACATTTCTTTTCCTACCAAAGGGATGGAATTTTCATTCTGAATTACAAATATAGTCTGACTGAACCTCCTCTCTTCTCTTCTCTTCTCCCTCTAGAATACCGAAAAATAGCCAAAAGGTATGGCCTAGGAGGGGGGGTGGTGGTGGTTGCCAAAAATCTTTACAAGAGCAGAACTTCCCCAAGGTTCTCATTTTACTAATCCTCCTCAAGACCAAGCCCACCAATTCTCTTCCTCCTATCAAAAACAGCTTTAAAGGACTCATGCTCTGCCCGAAGTCGCTCTTGGAATGAACTTTGCTTCTTTGAATTGCCACTGCTATTGGATGTATGGCTCTCATCTTTAGGTATAGGTTAGACTTCTGCAAGTGATGGAAGCACAAGTAACAAAAAGTTTAAAGTTAGCCTCTGTAAAAGCTTTTGGACTCGGAGGAGAAGGTATTCAACTCATCAAAGTGAATATAAAACTATACTGTCATTCCTGTCATTCACTGGCTCCCAGTGAAGCCATTTCCTTCCAACATGAAAATGCCTAATTGAAGGATATTAGACTCATAGAATACATCTAAGCAGAAATGTACTCTTTTCCTTTGAAATCAAAATCAAACTGGCTAAAACTGAAAGAACAGATATGATAATTGCATAACTGACCAAGTTGTAACCAGCTCCAGGTCCAATCACTAGAGACAACATTTTGGCTCTCTTCGCTGCACCTATTGAGAAACCAGTGTCACCACCCTGAAAAGTAAGCAAAATAAATAAGAGGGTTAAATGCCAACAAGAAATGGCAGAAAACCTAAGAAAAGTACCTATAGGAACATGGGATATGGGTACAACAATACAAACATGACGACAGCCAACAGGGCAATTTTTTAAAAGATTTAGGACACAACACAAGGACACAGAAAATTCAAAATAGTATTAAATATATTTTAATTAAATTTAACTAATTATTTTATCTTACTCAACCCTAGCTAATTTTTTTTTCCATATCATATCATATTTTTTAACAAATGTTGCATCGCTGTGTTTGTATCATGTTGTACACATCTGGGGCTTGTGTTAGTGCTTCTAGGTGGACGAGGATATGCGCAGCAATATACCTACATGGTTGAAATATTCACAACAGCCACATTCATCTATATACATACACAATCAGACCGGTGTGGATGTCTACCATACATAAAAGCATGTTCAGCAATTGTTTTCTCAATTAAAATTGGGGGGAAGGGGGGGGGGGGGGGGGGGGGGAACTTAAAACATTAGGGGCAAACACAGAACACTAGAATTCGCAGTACTAAAAGATATGTTTCGCAATACAAGGAATACCTGGTCACTCCAATGCACAGATTTTCCTTTCTTCCCATATGCTTGGATCAACCCAGAAAGAGCATTCAAATTTCCCTTGATAGCTTCTGATCCTTCAGTTTCATCTTCATCCAAATCATTTGACCATTTACTCCTACTTAGTTCTTTTACCTCGGCAGGATGGTCCCCCTCGGCATCCCATCTCTTTTCATCCTTTGAAGAACCTAAAGCTAGAAATCATATGTAACTTGGACAAATTAATAAAGCGTAAACAGAAAATATTGAATATCAATGACATATAAAAAAGTGCAGGTCGAACCATTTTTGAAGACAAAAATACCCTCATCACTTCTGATTAAATTTAATGATAAAAGTTAAAATTACTTGGATTACCTTCAAGAAAAGTAACAGTTTAGTTGCATCACCATATCTCATTTTTTGACTCATCAATAATAATTTATTAAATGGAATCTCAGGGGTTTTGAAACTTTAGTGAAGATTAAAAAACATTTAAAATACTATTTATTTGCTGTCAATAGAACTCACTTGAACTGCTTTAAACTAAAGTTATGGAATGGTCTAACCAAATCGCTACGTTTTTCCATGCATCTTATCAAACTCAACTTACTAGATATAAAATCATTGATATGATAAACTTATAGTCTGATTGAAACTTTATTAGCTTTATGACAAACTTATAGTCTAATTGAAACTCTATTAGCTTTATGGTAAACTTAAAATCTAATTGAAACTTTATTCAGCTTTAACCAAAATAAAAATACTATATTCAATTTTTTATTTTAATTTATAGCAGTAAATGCAATATAGTGCCTTTGCAAGATGCAATAGAAAAAAAATCTAGTATTCTACAGACTGTACAAAGAGCTTGATTCATGAAAAACCTTTAGCATCCAAAGGAAGCTAAAAGAAGGAAAACAAACAATACTTGCCTTTAGCATTTCATTAATAACATATAATGCACAATTGCACATAATCTAAGTACCCCAATTTTCATCTCACTGTCTCCTGCCCTTAGGTCTTTCTCCAGCATTTACCTCCTAGTTCAGCTTGAAATTGTTTAGGAATGTTGCCATTAGTGGCTTCAATCGAACAGCACAGAGTTATATGCTTAGCACATAAATCGGGAAAATTAGCGTTCCAAAATCCTCAACCATTATTACCCAACTAATCAAGATTACCCAGAACTTCACAAACCAATCCTATAAATAAAGCAGTCTTGGATATATATATATATATGAGTAGAGATCTACTTACATATGTGTAAAACAAATTTGTTTTACACAGTTTTATATATTCATATAAGATTAATATTTTTGCAAACCAACCGTTGGATTTAACAACCTACTCATAATTATTGTGTATGTAAATTTATGAATCAATCTGCTATTTCTATCATTTTAATCAAGAATAGTATTTTTTTCAATATATATCAACGGTTGAAATTTTATTTTACGAAATATATAGTTAGACGTATTCGATTAATTTGAAATTTAGCATGCATGATCTATTTGAATCATCATCATCATCAGAGCCTTTATCCCAATAGATTGGGGTAGACTATATGAACCAATATCTAAAATCACGTTAGATCGTCCATATGTATTCTCTGCCTCCATAGATTCCTATTCAAAGCCATTTGCTCATTTAATTCTAAAACCTCCATGTCTTTCCAAACTACTTCCTTCCAAGTCTTTTTCGGTCTTCCTCTAGTCTTAACCCTTCTCTCAACTTGAATAGAACATAAAATTCAACGGTCGGATTAAAAAATTATAAATCATATAAAAAAATATGAAAGTGTGTAAAACTAAATTTGTTTTACACATGTGTAAGTGGATCCCTCCTATATATAATATATATATATATATATATCACAATTAAATTATGAGGTACAGTATGCTAATTCACTAATGAAAATCTCTGTTTCTTATTGGTCTGAAACCCGCAGCTATATTTCAAATTGACAAGCATTGAAGATATATTCATATATACACTAACCACTATCCCAGGCTGCATTACCTAAAAACTAACAAATATATACACAGACTATTAACAAATATGTGAAAACTCTAACTAGAAAACTTGCATTTGAGAAACAAAATACGTTAAAGTTCAAATTTCAGGCTACACATTGAAAGTATCAAAACTCATTTGAGATGCAACTAAAATTCAAGAAAATAATGTCATAAAACCTAACACAAATGGATAAATATTCTCATGTGCATGTGTACTTCAAATAAAAACAATTATGTCTGTGTGTGCGTTTATGTACATGTATATGTATATGTATGTAACTCATAATGGAGGGTGAAGTGATAATTAACAAGTGATATTAATTACGAAAAGACGTAGAAGGCACACAAAGCAAAGAGATAAAATATACCTTCAGTTAGATGATCTCCAACAGCTGGTAAGTTCATTTTCTCAGGCTTTTGTTCTTGCTGTCCTGATAATCCTTCTTCATGATCTCCATCTTCCATGTCCATGTCAACCTGGCAGATATAAAAAAATAGAAATCAAGTTAAGCTAGTTAGAATTCCAACACAAAAATTACATTTTAACGAGTCTGTGTATGCCCTTGTAGAGTGAAGACAAATAGCATAACTATCGCACTGTCAACACAATGCTACTATAAAGAAATTTTCCAAGTGACTTTCCAACTACAACCCTATGTTCCTTTTCAGAAAATGGGGTTAAACATTTATTTCGATTTAGGTGCAGGAATAAATATTACTTACAAAGAAACATTTGGAACAAAAAGTGATGAAGGGAAGAAATCACAAATGGGCAAAAATAATTACCCATATGTATGTCATGAACAAGTTCAAATTTTTTTCATGTTGTAAGTAAAAGGCACAATCAGAATTAAGCTATCAGTCAGAATAGCATGATATAAAAGTCAATTACCTCCTGAATGCCACTTTCCTTCAGGTCATCTCCATGGAATAATGACTGTCATACCAGTAAAATACAGAATTTAGAAGAAGTGAAGTTACAACTTACAATAGATTTTTTGTTGGTATTATGTCACAATAATTAACCCCTCCTGTGTGAGTTAACGCAGCCGGTCCCAAGCCCGAGTAAAGGAGGAGGGTGGCGGTAAGTTTGGACAATCAGCCATAAAAACTAGTTCAATCTCATAAAATGAACCAATATCAGAACATCGTTAGGGCGTTCCCTACTCTGCGACGCGCTCATCGGAGCACAGGCATAGTGAAAAACGGGCAAGGGTTGCTAGGCTATTGCCCGGAAGCAACGCGCCTCGACGCCTGGATGTGGTGTTAAAGAGGCAAAGGTTCCCACACCACAATGGATAGGGGTGGGTAAATAAGTTAGTCCATAACCATAACCGTAAGCTTAGGTTAAGATCTTGGAATATAAGTACGCTTAGTGGTAAGTTAGTTGAGATTTGTAAGGTTATGAGTAGGAGGGTTAATATCTTGTGTTTTCAAGAGACCAAATGAGTTGGAGAAAAGGTTAGGGAGATAGCACCTTGGCAATATAAGCTTTGGTACACAAGAAAAACAAAGACCGAAATGGAGTAGGTAACATTATAGATAAAGAGTACCATAAGGATGTTGTACAGATTAGGAGACAAGGGGATAGGATTATTTTGGTTAAGCTAGTTTTAGGAGAAGAGATGTTGAATGTCATTAGTGTGTATGCACCCCAAATAGGACTTGATGAGGTTAGTAAACGACAGTTTTGGGAGGATTTAGATAAGGTAGTACTAGAAGTGCCTCTAAGAGAAAACTTTTTTATTGGTGGTGACTTTAATGGACATGTAGGTACAAGTACAGAGGGTTTTGAGAGCATACATGGGGGTTTTAGTTATGGTGTAAGAAACGAGAGCGGAGATACTATCTTAGATTTTGCTTTATCCTATGACCTAATTTTAGTAAACACATTGTTTAGGAAAAGAAATTCTCATCTTATAACCTTTAGAAGTGGACCAAGAGCATGCACATAGATGTTTGAATTGTAAGGTTATCCCAAGTGAGAGTGTTACCGCGCAACATAGACTCCTAGTCCTAGATATGAAGATAGATAGACGACGTCGAAGGTACCAACAAAAAGGAACTGAAAGAATTCAATGGTGGAAGCTAAAAGAAGATTGTTATACAACATGTAGAGATAATTGGATTCAAAAAGAAGATTGGACAACAGAAGAGAACCCAAATGTAATGTGGAACAAGATGGCAAAATGCATTCGAGAGGTGGCTAAAGAGACATTAGGAGTATCAAACGGAAGAGTGCCGACTGGAAAGGACGCAACATAGTGGACTGAAGTAGTAAAAGACGCTATAAAGACTAAGCAAGAGTGTTACAAGTCTTTGAAGAAGAACAATATAGAAGAGAGCTTTACAGAATATAAGTTAGCTAGAAAGGAGGCAAATAAAGTTGTGGTAGAAGCTAAGACGAAGGTTGCGAAAGAGATTTACGATAAGTTGAACACAAAGGAGGGAAAGAAAAAGATATACAGATTGATGCGAGCAAGAGAGAGCAAGAGAAAGGAGGAGTCGCGACTTAGGAGTCGTGAAATGTATTAAAAATGAGCATCAAAGAACTCTCGTTAAAGACAATGACATAAAGGACAGATGGCGTGATTATTTTGACAAATTATTTAATGACGGACAAAATAAAGTTTTGGATAGGGCTGTAAACGAACCGAACACGAACGAACGAACTGATGTTTCTGTTCGTTCGTTTGTTTTTCAGTGCCGTTCGTGTTCGTTCGTGTTCGTTAAGGAGTGCGTTCGTGTTCGTTCGTTTGTTTGGTAAGGATTGTTCGTTAATGTTCGCGAACAGTTCGCGAACAGGTAAACGAACGCGTTCGCGAACACGTAAACGAACGCGTTCGCGAACACTTAAACGAACGCGTTCGCGAACATATGTTCATGAACAAGTTGCATAAGAACAAACTAAATATTAAATATTAAAAATCTTACATAAAGATTAAATTTCACATGTAAATTGAAATCGTCTAATACAAAATCTTAAATACAACTTAAGTCAACAATGTTTTATTAAAATTGATAATTACTATTTTAAGTACAATTTATATTATACACATATACATATATTAATGTATCATATATATGTGTGTGTATACACAAATATGTGTAACATATATATAAATATATATGTAAATGGATAAGCTCATATGAATGAAATTTTAACTTATTATGAAACTTTTATTAATTTTATTTCAGTACATTATGTTTAAAATTTTTAAAAAATAATTATTTTAAGTATAATTAACTAATTTAATTTTATAATTATACTATAATTATATTTTATTAATTTTTTAAACCAACAAAGTTATATTGTATAAATATATTTAAAAATTAGGTAATAATTTTTTAGGTTAATGTCTTAAAAATAGGGTATATATTATATAACTTGTATAATATAAGTAATTTTAGTATTTTAATAAATAACAAACGAACATAAACGAACGAACAACAAACGAACAACAAATGACACTTTAAACAAACGAACAATAATGAATAACATAAACGAACGAACAACGAACGAACAATAAACGAACAATAAATGACACTTTAAACGAACGAACAATAAACGAACATAAACGAGCCTGTTCACGAACAAAAACGAACGAACCATACCTCTGTTCATGTTCGGTTCGTTTAACAAACGAACACTAAAATGTTGTTCGTGTTCGTTCGTTAAGCTTAATAAACGAACATAAACGAACAGAAATCGAACGAGTTCACGAACGGTTCGTCGAACGTTCTGTTCGTTTACACCCCTAGTTTTGGATAATATCTCGATGCCTCTCAAGGATTTAAATCGGTGCTTTATGCGTAGAATCAAAGAGACAGAGGTAAAAAAAGCACTAAAGATGATGAACGAAAAAGCTGTTGGATGAACGAAAAAGCTGTTGGACCTGATGACATCCCAATTGAAGTTTGAAAATGCCTTGCAAATGTAAGAGTTAGGTGGTTGACAAATCCGTTTCATAAGATTTAGCGCACTAACAAAATGCCGAAGGAATGGAAGAAGAGTGTCTTGATACCTCTATATAAGAACAAGGGAGATATTCAAAGTTGCGCTAACTACCAAGGCATAAAATTGATGAATCACACAGTGAAACTATGGGAGAAAGTGATAGAACGGAGATTAAGAAATAATGTAAAGATATCGGAGAATCAATTTGATTTTATGTCGAGTCAATCAACTATGGAAGCAATATATTAGCTTAGACAACTTATGGAACGCTCTCAAGTACTGGGTAAAGATCTTCATATGGTCTTTATAGATTTGGAGAAAGCATATGATAAAGTGCCTAAAGAGGTACTATGGTGGTCCTTAATGAAAAAAAGAGTTCCTTTGAAATATATTGAACTAATTACTAACATGTATAGAGATGCAATGACACATGTGAGGACAGGTGGGGGGCAAACAAGTGAGTTCTTATCACGGTGGGATTACACCAAGGGTCAGCGTTGAGTCCATTCTTGTTTGCGGTAGTTATGGAAGAACTAACAAAGTCCATCTAGGATAAGGTGCCTTGGTGTATGATGTTTGCAGATGATATTGTCCTAGGTGCGGAAACTAGAGCGGAGATCAATGCAAAATTGGAATTATAGAGACAAACGTTGGAATCAAAAAGATTTAAACTAAGCAGAGTGAAGATTAAATACATGGAGTGTAAATTCAGTTCTAATCGAGTGGAAGAACATAATGTAGTAACGTTAGATGGGATGGCGATACCTAAGCGGGACCATTTTCGATATCTGGGATCGATAGTACAGATGGATGGAGAGATTGATGGTGATGTGACCTATGGGATCCAGGCTGGATGGAGTAAGTGGAGAAGTGCTACAGGTGTGTTGTGCGATAAAAGAATTCCTATATGGTTGAAAGGCAAGTTTTATAGGACAATTGTTAAACCAATATTGTTATATAGTAGTGAATGTTGGGCGACTAAAAGACTACATACACAAAAGATAAGTGTAACAGAAATGCGAATGTTGCGATGGATATGTGGATATACAAGAAAGGATAGAATGAGAAATGAAGATATTCATAAGATGGTTAGAGCAGTACCTATCAAAGACAAGATGTGTGAAAATCGTTTACGTTGATTTGGACACGTAAGACATAGACCTGTAGATACTCCAGTTAGGAGAATAGAGGCTATGGATGTTGAGAAACGGGTTAAGACTAAAGGAAGACCGAAAAAGACTTGGAAGGAAGTAGTTTGAAAAGATATACAGGTTTTAAAGTTAGATGAGCAAATGGCCTTGGATAGGAATCTGTGGAGGAGGAGAATACATATGAACGATCTAACGTGAATTCAGATATTGGTTCATATAGTCTATCCTAATCTCTTGGGATAAAGGCTCTGTGATGATGATGATGATGATGATGATTATGTCACAACAATTGACATTCCCAAATTCTTTTAGCTTACTAAAGACATCAGCCTGAATTTATGTTTACAATTTCTAAACTATGATGTTTGCTTTCTCCTTGAATTTCCAAAGTTTTAGCCATGAAGTTAAAATTGAAAGCTTAGTAACAACATACCTTGATGTCCAGTTGCAAGTATAATGATGGAGCTTCTTCCCATTGTCCTGCCATCCATTGGATATCATCTAGGGTAAAACCATGCACATTCCTAGCTGCACAGCCCTGAAATTCAACATAATTAACAGCTTTATGACACAATTGAATGGGGAAGAACTCTAGTTCAGTTTATACAAAAACGTCAGCAACTTGTCAAGTGCAACATTAGAAAATAAACAATGCACATGTATCAGTCAAATGTGACAAAAATCTTATTAAGAAAATAAGTTATGCACACACTCACCGCAGGATCCTTATATGTAGCTTCTAATACGTAAACTTCATAACCAGATCTCTGAAAGAAAGGAACAATAATAAAAACCACTAATAATTAGGAAAAAAAAAGAAACTGATGTAACTGAATTTCATCATCATTAAAAATATGATGCATAGCACCAATTAAATCAAATGCAAACAAGGTTCCTGATTAATAGTCTTATGCTGCACCCTTAAGGCTCACGTTCAGATATTATACATGCACACAGTCACATTAGGATTTGAAATCCCAGAGAACTTTCTTTATAGATATATGAAAAGTCCAGGAAAAGTTTTCAGAAGAGATTCAATTTCTTCCAAGACTGTGACAACTGATTCAAAAACAATTTTAGCATATTAATTTTTTTTTCCAATTTTCAACGATAACACAACAAATGATGGGTTGTCGGAACAAAGAATGGTAAGCAACAAAGGGAGAAAACCTCGAAGAACCTAAAAGCTAGCTCTTATCAAATTCATCATATTGAAGGAAACATTAACATGCAGAACACCAAAGCAAACGAAATGTGTAAAACAAGCATTTAAAATTTGTTCCAACATTTGCATAAACAAAAAATTCCATCAATATAATTAAACCATTGAGACATAAAGGTGGCATAAGCACATGCATTCATTCTCATACTAAGAAAATGAGGAAGGCCTTAACTTAAACTAGACTTGCAAACTACTAGCACTGGCAACAAAAATACAGGGATCACAATGTAGGCTTTTCCCCACCAAAAGTTCATAGGGCAACGTATGACACAAAGAAAATCAGTAATTATTCAATATACTTGAAATGAAATTTAGATGATACCGTAATAGTATCGCATGCATCCACATATTCAACTTTGGTATAAGGCACAATACGTCACCAGCTATATTTCACGATATGTCAGCAGCTTGTTCAAAAGCACAAAAAGTATACTGGCAACCAATAGCGAAAGGCTAATTTATTAAAACTAACAAGAAAGATTTATGATCAACACTGCAGAACAAGGGACTCCAGAGATTACACCAATGGCCTTGAATTACATGAATTAGAGGCATGGCCCATTGCTTCCATTTTTGTTTCTTTTTTTTTTTAACTGAATTATTTCTTAACCATAGAAAAAAGTTATAAAGATTGATGAGCTTTTGGTACCAAGGGATACAGTTTTCATGGAAACATAAATTGCTTGTATTTTCCAACACAACCCAGAAACTCCAAGCTAAGGGAACAAGAAACCAACATTTAAAAAGAACGAACCAAAGAAATTCTAGTTCAATCCAAGAGGATTTACTTGTATGTGTATTTCTTTCTGAGATGGGCTAACACATTTTCCCATACATTAAAGTAAATATTCAGCATAAAATTATCTTTGCATAGATACAACAAAAAAAAAAAATTGATTAACAAATTGGGACTGAAAAATAGAGAAAAATGCACAAGTCAAACAAAAATTTTCGAAACATGATAGCTTAATTAAAGTTAAAAGAAAGGGAAGAAAACTCAAAATTAAATGCAGCATATTAATGTTTACGCTAACAAATTACAATAAGACCCGTGATATGCAAATGAAGACCTGCACACCTTTAAAAGTTCCCAGAGAATATACTTGCAGAGAGGACGTGAGAAAGAATTGAGAGTATACCTTTCCAATTACCCAAAACTGAGCAAAATCAGCTACCCGCAGATTGCGGTCATCCACTAAGACGAAGCACACATACCAGCAAGAAAAGGATCAATTGCCGAACAAAAAACTGCATCTGTAGTTAGTTGAACATGTAAGCAGTGCATGGGCACTGCATGACCACTTATATGCTAATGAAGCTAGATCACTTATGTGGTTAAATGCTGTAACAAGCCAGCATAACTCGGACAACCTTTAATTGTTTCATGGCTAAAAGGTCAAAAAGGCCCTCAAAAAATAATGGTTTCCGCAATTGAGCCCCCAACTTTTTTTCTCAATCAATTGAGTTATTATATTTCAATTTTCACTCAATTGAGCCATTTTGTGGACGGAAACCGTTAAATCCATACAGTACATGTGGCCAAAAAAATAACAGACCTAATGGTTTCCGTTCAAGTAAGGGTTCAATAGAGTGAAATTGGAAATATAAAGGCTCAATTGATTGTGAAAAAAAAAATAGGGGCTCAATTGTTGAATCCTTTATTATTCGAGGGCTTTTTTGACCCTTTAGCCTTGTTTCATCTAATGAACTCTATGTCCCTTGTCCCATTTTTTTCCTCTCCTTGTGAAAGAATAATGAAAAAAGATATCCTCAGTTTCTAAACCATGTTTAACTAAGACAAGTACATGAACCCACAATCTGAAGAAGATATATATATATATATATATATATATATATATATATATCTGCCTTTATGCTACCACTAAGAACAGAAGAATTCAAAAATCAAAAGTAGGCATCACCTCAAAATATCAGATCGAAAGGAAACATGTAACCACATTAGAATAATTAAATTTCTTGACAACAAAAATCATCTACTAATCCACCTTGAACAAATAAAATGACCATGATATTAGAGCAAGGATAAAAACCAGTCTTTATTTGACTAAAATTTCATTTGAAGAACCATACCAATTACAAAACTGAAGATCCCATCTTCAAGAGTCCTCTTATATGATTTCAACATGCTTTCTCGATATGCCTGTAGCATATTTACAATACATCAAATTCTGGTTAAAACAATAAGAGCAGATATCATGCATACGCAAAGAAATAGCACCATTGGGAATAAAAAGACTAGGTTTTCATATTCATGCATGTGTTTATACTAATTGCTTAAGAATTATACAGATAACTTGTGATTGTTTAGCAACAACTGAACCAGAATTTTGGAAATACTTTTAGTTTGACACATTTCTAATGTTCAGGGGTTCTTTCCCCTTTTAACAAGAATATGAGGATAATTCTTTAAAGAATTTTGTCTTATAACTGTTTCAATTTTTAGAGGTCAAATGTATTGCTCAGCTTTCTTTTGCACAAAGTATGCTGAAATCAAAATCAGTTCAGCAGACAATATTTTTAACTTGGATGAACCTCAAAATCTAACACTCAGCATGTATTGGCAAAAGACTAAGCCCATTCCCTGATTGGAGGCTTTACCCAATCTGGCAGAGAAATTTAAGAATGTTTTCCACAGCAACTCAAAATCCAACAACGGAAAATGTTAATAAATGCAAATTGCAACACAAACATGAAACCAGATTGCCCATTCTATATAAATGACTAGCTTACCTCCTCCATTTCAGGTTCATAACAGTACTCCATCACTGTCTTCTTCAATGTTTTCTTGCTTCGAGCTGAACTTGATGATTTTGAAACATCAGTCTCCTCATCCTTTAAGCAATATGAAATGAAAGACATTAAAAGTTTTCAAAACAGTTATGATTCAACTGTCCATGAATATTAAACAGAAATAAAGCCAATTAACAGACCTTTTCAACTTCTGTCATAAAATAATCATCCATGGAATGGATTCGAGGAGCATCACCACCATTTTCAACCTCAAGATCTCGTAACATCTTTGCTAAGTAGCTCTTTCCACTACCTAAACATAAAAGAAATGGAGTAAATTAAACATGTCAAACATCAACATACAGTTAATGACATATTCAGCCTATAACCTTTATTTGCATATCATCATCATCATCAGAGCCTTTATCCTAATACTGGAGTAGGCTATATGAACCAATATATGACCTCACTAACTTGTGAGCATGAATTTCATATAATGGTTTATCTTATAAAAATTGGACGAGTTTTAAGTGACTAGTTGTCCAAACCTACTACCAACCCTCCTCCTTTATCCGGGCTTGGGACCAGCTATGTTCAACACAAGCGGAGTTATCCGCATATCATGGTTAGAGAAATAATTATCACGTACAATAATCATAGAGAAAAAAAAATTAGCATTTTCTAAGGAAATGGAGGGTAACAAGAAAACAAGAACGCTCATCAAAATATTAGCAGTTGTCAAACATATACTAAGAATAAAATGTTGAAGAATCTTCCTAAGACATTGTTAATGCTGCTTTTGAAAAATTCTGTTGTCAGAAACCTAGAATTGCTGCTGAGTTTCAGTAAAATACATAGCGATTATATCATTACATCTTCAATATGACAAGAAGGACATGAACTACCCCACTTGAAGGAAAGAAAAATAGAAAGGATGAATCATGAATAAGATATGATCCGGATCCAGTTTCTTGTTTAGCTAGTAGTGCACCAAAAACAACTCTTTTTTAAACTTAAATTGAATCAGTTGAAAAATGTATAAAAATCACTATGAGCAAAGTTACACTTTTTATCTGCAAAAGCTACCAAAGCAAAACATTTAAATCAGAAATGTGCATCTATTCCCTAATTCCCATGTGTTTACTACCCCACATAATCATTGAGAATAAATTTACTTTGTTCTCTATTATTATTTAGCAAACATTGGCCAATTATTCCATGTGCTCCAGCAGCTAAACATAAACATCAACTGAATCGTCAGTATTTGATGTAATTTACCTGGAAGACCTCGAAGAATTATCACAATATGATCAGGCCGAGAAGCTTTATGAGGCATCTTAAACAACTCCGAAGCATCAACAACTTTAGGCTTATCAGAAGATAATTGCTTTGGAGGAATGACCCCGTATTGCACAGAGGAATCCCTATGGATAACTTGATGATCCTAATAAAAAATTAAAAGTAAAAAGATAATTCTAGTACCTGAAAAGCGCAGTTTCAAACACCAACGCTGAAGAACCAATTAAAAAAAAAAGTCATTACCTCCCCATGGAATCCAACAGAAGCACGTCGAGGCGGCTTGTTCTGATAATAAGGCTCAGGAACCACCGGATAAGTGGAATGTGCTGTGGCTGAAGAACTAACAGGTATAGGGAACAAAGAAAAAGACGAATTGGGTGATGAAGAATACGCCTTAAACTCCGAAGAAGGATGATGCTGCACTGGAGGCTCCAAAGGCAGAGGTGGTGGCGGAGAAGCTGGAAGAGGAGGTTGCGGCTGAACCATGTCATTGCCACCAGGCTGTTGCATATAACCTCCAATTCTATGTTCATAACCTTTCCACTTATTGATCGCCGGGGGAGCTGAATCTTTATGCTGAACCTGCTGCTGCTGATAATAATTATAATTATTATTACTACAATCAGTATAATTGTTAAGTGAATCTTCAACGTTATACATCTCTGAACTCCTCGGCGGCATTGGGGTGGGATTCTTATTGTTATTGTCATTAATATTATTATGGAAATACTTATTCTCTTGGTTAAATCCACTCAATGAAGCACCTCCATGATCACGAATTAACTTCAATCTTCTCTCATCCTCGGCCAAAACCCGACCCGGACCCGAACCAAAATCCTCATCCTCGGCCTTTTGTAGCTCCGATCAACTTCCCCACCAGCAGCAGCCGTACCATAATCGTAGCCGTAATTAGGGTTTGGATGCCAGGATCTAGGGTCGGCGAACCCATTGACGTGGGGAGGAGGATTTGGGACAATGGGAGGAGGAGGAAGCGGCGGTGTTAGTGGAGGCGGAGGTTGGTAGGGATCGAATCCGGGCCGGGCATAATGGGGAGTTTGGGAAGGGTAACTAGGGTTTTGATGATGGTAAGGAGGATAGGGAGGACAAAACGGGAAGTGAGGAAATGAGCAAACTGGGCATACGTTGGGTGGCTGCGGTGGAGGTGGTTGCCGCCATTGATTAGAAGGTTGATGATGATGAGGATGATAGTATTGATCCATGATATGCGGTAAAATAGTCGAAGAAACAAAAATTCTATTTCTAGGGTTTTTGAAATTAGGGTTGAGGGAGAAACAACTGAGACAGTGAAAGCCTGAAAGGGGAAGAAGCTATTTTTTTTTTTTACAAATTTTAGCTTCGGCGTCCGGTGTATAATTGGATGTATGCAGGAAAAAAAAAAAAAGAAAGTCAGAGTCAAAAAGATGAAAAATGAGCCATGCTGGGACGGTATATATAGTCTTTTAAGTATTACTTCATGGGATAGTTTTTTTTTTTCTAATCACAAAGTGTACTTATATTATATTAAGTATAAAATTAATCTTCATTCGAATTATGTGATTGGTGTTGGTTTAAAAAAATTTAATTTGATAAGAATTCGAACACGAGATCTTCCTTTATAGATCATTTTTATTTAAGAATTCAGCGGAACCTTACACCACTGAGCCAATCCTTTGAATTACTTTATGAGATAGTTTGGTTTGAAAATTATGATTTTTTCTGAATTATTTTACTTGGTGAATTTTGATGAATATTAAATTTTAGCGCTTGGTTGCGTTAGGAGAATATATTGTTTGTGTTTGATGGAAGCAATTTGATATTACTAAATGATACATATGATATGGGTTACACAAACGGTAAATGAAAAATAATAAAAATATTATTTTACTATTAATAATGATATTATAATCATTATTAAATAAGTATAATCATGAATTCAATAGAAACGGAGAGCACTCTCCCACATGGGAGAGTGCACCATGCACTCCCATTTGCGGAGAAGTGCGTCAGGCACTCTCTCACAAGCGGGAAGATCTTGCCGCCTGGTGCCTATGATATCTGTTTGAGGTCTCCCACCTAGCGACAGACTTCTGTCACCTCAGATTGGTCTTGTTAGAGTCGTACTAGAACACAAACTTTTTAAAAGGACAAAATTGCCCTTCAGGTAATTACTCTACAATGATGGTAGTTTACTCACCTATAAATAAGCCATAGGTATTATTTATTCCTTAATTTTTGACTTCTGGCTTTTACGTTTCCCAATAATCAAGAATCTTTTGCTGACTTAAGCATCAAAGTGCCTATGCAGGGAACCACCCCTTGCATTCCTCTGACTTTTCTTGTTTTACAGAAGCTTTTTGGAGACACGTGGAGAGAGAAGACAGACATTGACGTCAGCAATCACTTATTGTTGTTTTGTGCAACAACACATAAAATATAATACCCTTTATATTATTAGTTGATTTAAAGTAAATAACACTTTTGTCGTGGCAAAGGATGGACCTCAAGATAGAGCGAAGGGAGGAAAAAAAATTGGGAAGTCCCCCTAGTGCTTTTAGGAATGAAGCATATTTATAGGCGAAGACTGTCTGTATCACAAGTTAGCATGAAGGTTTCAGGTCATCCACCCGCCAAAATGCTCTTGTGTGCTTGGTTTCAAGACTAGTCCTTGGTCCCAAGGTAATCAATGACAATAAACGAGGTTCAGCGCATTGAGCGCTGACCTAAGTCGATGAGCGTATCTAGCAGTGCTGACTCGAATATCTGCCATGGTCACGCGTCTTCTGATTCATGTGGGAATTCCGAGGTGAAAGACTAAAATATCCTTGGGCCAAAATATCCCTCATCATTCTGTCCCCCCTCAAGTTAGTCTTGAAAGCTCGGTCAGGAGACGAGGTCGGTTAGTGAGATATGGTGCCAACTTGTTATCAGGTCGGGTCAACACTAAGAAAGGGTGTCGAGGTGTTTTTGACCTCGTCCTTCAGGAGGTCAGTCACGTGTACCCCAACCTGGACTTGTCCATAGTATCATTGGAGAATCTGAGGACAATCCAATATGAGCCTGAGGCGGAGGAAGCTACTGGTGCCGAGCTTAGCATTAAGGCTACTGCGGCTACTCAGGGGGAGGCTGATGAGGGCAGTCCCAAGGTCATGGATGATGCTGCTGTTTAACTTTTATCACTTTCATATTAGTTTCCTTAAGTTTTCTGTATTAAGATCTTTGAACTTAATCAATGAACATATACTTTCGTTTATTTGGATGGTGCCATGTTTTGGGCTGTTTAAGTTTTTCTGCATTGTCTGAATTTATATTGGCCAAACTAAAATTGTATTGGCAAACTGAATTTATTAGAAAGTTAAAGAGTAGTTTATATTTGGGATGGAAACCGATATTTAGCTCTTCATTTGGACAAAATGCGCCCGACCTCCCATACATGCTTGACGTGAGAGCTTAGGTGTGTCGGCCTAAGGTGCACCGAGATGAGCTCTGTGAGAAATTAGGCAAGCTGAGGTGCACCGAGATGGGCTCTGCATGTGAGAGCTTAGGCGTGTCGACCTTGGTTGTTCATGAACTATTCTAGCTTTCATTCATAAGCAAGAGTTATTTTGACTTCTACTCATAAGCTATGGCAACATTTATCGACTAGCTTTTCCATGTGCCTTGATGATCTTTTCCCTAAGCTTTAGCTTGGCGAATTCTTCCTTGAATTTGGCGTGCTCATTCTAGAGCTTAGCTTGGCGAGCTATAGCTTCGAGTTTGTCGAGCTCTTCCTTTTGCTTTTTTAGCTTGGCTCGCTCTTCCTTATGCTTTTTTAGCTTGGAGAGCTCATCCTGGAGTTTAGTTTGACGAGCTCTTACACGAGCTTTAGCTTGACGAGCTTTAGCTTGAGCTTAGCTTAGCGAGCACTTAACTGGAGTTTGGCGAGCTCTTTCTTGACCTTAGCTTGGCGAGATCCTCCTCGAGCCTTATCTTGGCAAGCTCTTTCTTGAGCTTAGCTTGGCGAGTTCGCCATCGAGCTTTTAGTTTTCGAGCTCTTCCATAGGCCTTTAGTTTGGCGAGCTCTCACTAGGACTAATCTTGGTGAACTCTTTCTTGAGTTTAATCTTGGCGAGCTTCTAGATTAGCGAGCTCTTCCTTAGGCCTTTATCATGGCGAGATCCTCCTTGAGATTAATTAGGGGATCTTTTTTCTCTAATCTTTAGTTTGGTTAGCTCTTCCCTATTCTCAACTTGGCGTGCTATTCCTTGATCTTTCAGTTTGGCGAGCATTTTCAATAGGTTTACTTGGTGAGCTCTTCCTCGAGCTCTTCCATAGGCCTTTTAGCTTGGTGAGCTCTTCTTGATGCTTTCGTTTGGCGCGCTCTTCTCTACGTCTCAACTTGACAAGCCCCTTCTCAAGCTTTTAACTTGGCGAGCTCTCCCTTGGCCTTTTAGCTTGGCAGGCTCTTCCTTGACTCTTATTTTGGTGAGTTAATCTCTGGGTCAACTTTGCGAGAGCATCCTTGAGCTTTAGCTAGGCGGGCTCTTGGAGCTTTTGGTTTGGTGAGCTCTTCCTTGATCTTTTTTAGATTGAAGAGCTCATCTATGGGGGCTCAACCTGGCAAGCTAATCCTCAACTCGCGATCTCTTTCTTGAGCTTTTTATCCTAGTGAGCTCTTTTCTTTAGCTAAATTGGCGAGTTCTTTTTTGTAGTGGTGAGCTCTTTTAGCCTTTTATCTTGGCGAGCTCTAACCTGGCGAGCTTTTGTTCAATATTTGACAAGTTCATCCTTGGTATTTGAACAGGCCAGCTCTTCCTGGACCTTTAATTTGACGATCTCATTTTCTAGACCTGGCGAGCTTGGCGAGCTCTTCCTTCCTTTGGGCATTTTGTCTTGTTGGCATAAGCCATTTTAGCTGTGGGTTTTGTTCCTCTTCTTACGAGGAAAGTAGTATTTTTAGTGCCCACTTGTTTTGCTGAATTATTTTGCCCATTTATTGTTCTCGACCTCTCTCCCCCTTTTTTGTAGCTTAAAAGCTCTTCTTTCTCCTCTTCTTTATCAACCTTGGTGGCTGTCGTTTTCTTAGCTCAGTGAAGGAACTATGGTAGAGTTTTATGGGGTTCTAGTGAGAGGGAGAATTCAAATGTGGAGCTCATCCGCTTTTTTGTAGCTTCGTTGGTTGTTCTCTTCATTTTTATCTATCTTGACGATCTACTCCTGGTATAAAAATGTTAGCACAAAAAGTTTCAAAAGATGAAGAAGGTTAGAAGTAACATCGTAGGTGTTTATAGTGGGCATTCCCAAGCTGGTTTGAGGTTGAGCTCAGTCGATATCTTCTGTGAGCAGTGAACTTTCCAACAACTTTAGCTCATCCATGTGCACCAACTCTTTTTTCTTATCTACCTCACTGTGTCCTCCATTAGTACCAAAGCTCCTGGTTCTAGCGAGGTAATTTGGGCTTATTGGTGAGGCTAAGGTGCCATGGGTTCTTCCTCCTCTATCACTCTCCTTTGGAGGCCATTCTCGACCGCGACTGAGGGAAATGCTGGAGGCCCCTACCTGGCTCGCCAAAATGTCGTGGCAAAGGATGGACCTCAAGGTAGAGTAAAGGGAGGAAGAAAAATTTGGAAGTCGCCTTGGTGCTTTTAGGAATGAAGCGTATTTATAGGTGAAGACTGTCTGTATCACAGGTCAGCATGAAGGTTTCAGGTCATCTACCCAGCAAAATGCTCTTGTGTGCTTAGTTTCAAGACTAGTCCTTGGTCCCGAGGTAATCAATGATAATAAACGAGAATAGCGCTCAATAGTCGATGAGCGTATCTTGCTGTGCTGACCTGAATATTTGCCATGATCACGCGTCTTCTGATTCATGTGGGAATTCTGAGGTGAAAAACTAAAATATCATTGGGCCAAAATATCCCTCATCAACTTTGATGAAAGTTTTATTTAACATATTTATTTATTTAAGCTTATTTATTTAATAATGTTAATTAATTTATTTAATATTTTAACCTATTTACTTATTTAGTCCAATTGCTTTGTAGGATATTTAATATGTATTTTATTTTAATTTATTTATTTAGTTAAGCTTATTCATTTGTAAGATGTAAATTAATTTATTTACTAAGTTAAAATATTTATTTAATTGGTTTATTTGTTTATAGCATATTTAATTATGTTAATTATATTTAATATTTCAAATTTTATTAATTAACAAAACATTACTAAATTAATTTGATATTGGTAATTACAAATTTATTAACTTGAATTATCGAAGAACCAAAGCTAAATTGCATATGAGATCAATGCCAAATTGCAATCAACTGTTTGCAAATTTTTAATCCAAATTCGATAGATAAATGAATAATCCAACAGGTAATAATATCATTTGCTTAACACTTTCAAAATCAACAGTTAATCAAGTCATAATCAATCATTAAAATGCAAGGATAATACTTAGTTTATAATGTGTGAAATACAACAAAAAGATTTCCCACAATCCATGAGTCATAACATCCATAATAACCATTAAAAAAATCCAAAATAACATCCATCATAGTACCAAAAAAAGAAAAGAAAAACATCCTATCAACTGACACAACATACCATATTTTATCATGAGTAAGAAACTACTTATTTTAGGTTGATGGGAAGTCAAAAGATGGTCGATAAGAAGTACATTCATGCAACTACTTAATGACATAATAACTCCTGTATTCTCTAAAGCATAGCAAAGAAGAAATCTACCTTGTGATTGTCTTTGCTAATGTATTCTCAAACGTTTAACACTTCATCCCTAAAACATCCTTCAAGTTGCATGATCTCATAAAAAAGTGTTATCCTCCTATTACTCCCATTGGCCTCTTTCTTGAAGAATGAGGCTATACCTTTGATCTTCTTAGTAGCCTCCTGAAATGCACTCTGAAAATGGCTAATCTACTCAACCAACTCACTTAGGCCATCGAATTCTTAGCTCTCTTTTTGCTAGACCCAACTCTTGTGTTTGTCACTACATTTGTACAACATGTTAAACCATCAACTTCATCTCTAACATCCTTTCTTTCATCATGAATCCCATCGGTATCCATTTTCTGAGCATTCTGAAACATATCCTCCTCATCATCATCATCTTTAATTGCATCCGCAACAGTTCCAACTCTTACTACGGTTGCTCTGTCTTTTCCAACTATAATGAAAAAAGTCATCAAAAGGAGGAAATGCTTTGTTTCTCAGCTCTTTTGCTTGCAAATGAGTCTAACAAATGCAACAATTGTTAGAAAATGCAAAACATATAAAAAAATGTTTGATTGCACCAAAAGAACTCTTTGATGGATGAGTTAAGGTAAGTACTATACAAATTCACATAATTTGATAAAAAAATCATATTCAATTTACATATGTAAATATTTAATTTGTTAATTATTTTTAAATTAAATTTTTTGAAATTTTACTTATATAATTAAAAAGATGATATGTCCTTTATTGTATAATAAAAAATCAAAATAATTAAAAGTCTTTTAACCTATTTATGAAAATTTTTTGTTATAAGGGAAATATTAAAAAATTAACGATATCATTGTAGTATATTAAAAAGTAACTTTCATGTTTTTCTTTGGTGAAAAAAAAGCACTGTCAAAATGGACTAGCTCGGCTTGACTTGGGCCGGTCCTAATGGGTCAAGCCATACATGGGATGGGCAAAAAACCATTTTCCTTTAATGGTCTCAAAAAACAAATCCATATCCGACTTTAAGGGCCAACAGACTTAAATGGGCCAACCCATATTTTAAGAAACAAAAAAAATTAAAATTTATATTAATATCTCATTTTTTTAGTAAAAATACAAAATAAAATTTAGAAATAAATATTAAACAAATATCAAATAAATTCATGTCAAATCCATAACATTAATTTTAACATCATTTGAACATTACATATTAATTGTCTAATAATCATAATATAAATTGTTTTAATAAACTTAGAGACTAAAAAACATAACAAGTCTCACTAGATGTGGCAAAAGCTGGCCCGAGCGCAAAAACCCACCCGAGATCGAACCGGGACCAACCCAAATTAACCAAAAAAGTCAAAGGCCTGAAACCGAAAAAGCTCGAAACCAAAAAAGCCCGAAACCAAAAAAACTCAAACTTGACACAACCCAAACATGACATGATCCGAAACCGAAACCGATCCGAAACCCGTAAAAAACCAAATTTATAACCCGAAAAAACTCGAATTATAATTATATGATTATTATTTAAAAATAAATAATTGATACACTTTTTTAATTAAAAAGTTTAAAATTTTGAAAACAACTATTATTTATTATATAATTATATCAATTATGTATTACTAGCAAAAAAATATTGAATCTTTTTAATTCAATTATTAAATTAAATTAATTTAAAACACCATAATATATGATATCAAATAATCTTTAATATTATACTTATTGTATTTATAATAATAAATATATTATTAATTTAACATTTGATTTTATTATAAAATCATTTTAACATTTTTATTATTTTTATTTTATGATAAAATTTTAATTTTAATACAATAATAAATCAAATATATATCGACCCAAAAAAATCAAATATATAAAAAAATTATATAATTTCAATATTTGTTTGAAACTTTGAATTTAATATTTTGTGCAACACATTAAGAGCATTTTTATAAAATTAAATTTAAACTATATTTTCTTAAAATTTCAATTATAGAAAGATAATAAATTTACATTAAAAAAAACCTAATCTTAAAATTAAAATTCAAGTTTTTAAGATTAGAAAAAGTTAAGTAATTAAATTAAATAATACAAGTACAATTTTTTTTATAAGCTTGGACATCATTGAAAGAGAAAATTATAAATCAAGCTAATGGTAATTTTATTTTTAGCCCTATATAATAAATCAAGCTAATGGTAATTTTATTTTTAGCCCTATATAATAAATCAAGCTAGAGGTAATTAATTGTTTATTATATTATAATAATCTTATACATGAATAAACAAATTTGGTATCTTATAATAATGTTTTGTATATTATATTATAATAATCTTTTAAGAATAAATTATGTAGTCTCTTAGTGTGTAAGTATTATTTTGATAGAATTAAGTATTTATTAAAAATAATTTATTTATTATCTATTAAATGTAAAATTAAAGTGTGGATAAAAATAATCATTCTAATAGTAAATTAAAGTGTAATTTAATAATATATTAGAGTAGTATTATTGTGTAAGTGGTAATTTTAACAAAGTTTGTTTTTTATACTTTACTAATATTATTATTAATTATATTTAAATAATAGCATTATAGTATTTAATTTAGTAATATCTACTATTTAACATTTTAATTATATATTCGATCAATTGGTGTATATCTAATATTATTATGTTAATGTGAACATGAAAAAATTAGTACTCAATTGGCTTAATGGCCAAATATGTCCCCAAAGTTTAGGGTAAAATGGAATTAAGACCTTAATGTTCTATTGCGTGGAAATAGACCATAAAGTTCTATTTTCAGCAAATAAAACCTAAACGTTAAAAAATAATAAAATTATGTACATAGCCTTTAAATCACTCAAACTTCCGTTGTTTATGCACAGTTGACATATGACATGGATGCTGACAGGGATAATTTTGCCACGTGGATCGCTAACATGGCCATGCTCGTCTCACCAGGCCGTCGGCGAGCATTCTTAGGCGTCCCGTGCCCTAGGTTTACTTGACAACGTGAGGTAGGCGGTCGTCCAACACTCACAAACGTATTTGTTCGCTTTGGGCGGTCGCCCCTAACGGCTTTGTCTCAAGGTGCCTAAAGCACCTTACAGGACATTTATCACCTTGAGCGCGTTTTATTGTCAAGGCCTCTCCTGGCTCACCAGGCCGCCGGCGAGCATCTCCTAGGCACCCCGTGCCCTAGGTTTACTTTGACAACATGAGGTAGGCGATCGCCTAACACTCACTTACATATTTCTCCCTCTTTAGGCGGTTGCTCCTCATGGCTTTGTCTCAAGATGCCTGAAGCACCTTTACAAGACATTTTATCACCTTGAGCACGTTTTATTGTCAATGCCTCACCCGGCTCACCAGGCCGCCTGTGAGCATCCTTAAGCGCCCCGCACCCCAGGTTTTACCTTGACAACATGAAGTAGCGGTCGCTTGACACTCGGTGATGTATTGTCTCTCTTTGGGCGGTCGCCACCTCATGGATTTGTCTTGGGTTCGAACTGAAACGCGCTCAAGGTGATAAATGTCCTGTAGGGTACTTCAGTCACCTTGAGACAAAGCCATTAAGAGGCAACCGCCCAAAACGGGACAATACGTTAGTGAGTGTTGGGCGATCACCTACCTCACGTTGATAAGGTAAACCTGGGTGCGGGGCGCCTAGGGGATGCTCGCCGGTGGCTTGGTGAGATGGGCGAGGCCATGTCAGCGATCCATGTGGCAAAATTATCCCTGTCAGCATCCATGTCATGTGTCAACTGTGCATAAATAATGGAAGTTTGAGTGATTTAATGGCTATATACATAATTCTATTTTTTTTTAATGTTTAGGTTTTATTTATTGAAAATAGAACTTTATGGCCTTATTTCCATGCAATTGAACATTGAGGTCTTAATTCCATTTTACTCTAAATATTAGGGACATATTTGGCTATTAAGCTAATAATATTATTAATTATATTTAAATAACTAGCATTATAGTATTTAATTTAGTAATATCTACTATTTAACATTTTAATTAGATATACGATCAATTGGTGTATATATGATATTATTATGTTGATGTGAACATGAAAAAATTAGTACTTAATTGATATATAACTGTATATGATATAATTATATCAAATGTTATTATTTATGATAGACTTAATAGCCAAATATGTCCCCAACGTTTAGGGTAAAATGGAATCAAGACCTTAACGTTCAATTGCGTGAAAATAAGGCCATAAAGTTCTATTTTCAGCAAATAAAATGTAAATGTTAAAAAATAATAGAATTATGTATATAGCCGTTAAATCCCTCAATCTTCCGTTTTTTTTGCACAGTTGACATGACGTGGATGCTAACAGGGATAATTTTGCCACGTGGATCGTTGTAATGGCCTTGCCCGTCTCACCAGGCAATCGGCGAGCATACCTTAGGCGCCCCGTGCTCCAGGTTTACCTTAACAGAGTAAGATAGGCGATCGCCCAACACTCACTAAATGTATTTATCTATTTTGGGCGGTACCCCCTAATGGCTTTGTCTCAAGGTGCCTGAAGCACCTTATAGGGCATTTATCATCTTGAGTCCGTTTTATTGTCAAGGCCTCACCCGTTTCACCAGACCATCGGCACGTATACCCCAAGCGACTGATGACATGTTTACATCAGCAAAGTTATATAGGCGGTCACCAACACTCACCATCGTATTTATCCGTTTTGGGCGGTAGCCCTAAAGGCTTCGTCTCAAGGTGCCTGAAGCACCTTTACAGAACATTTATCACTAGGCCGCCAACGAGCATCCCTTAGGCGCCCCACCAGCCAGGTTTGCCTTGACAGCGTGAGGTTATGGTCGCCCGTTCATGGTGATAAATGTCCAGTAAGGTATGTTGGGCACTTGAGACGAAGCCTTTAGTGGCGACCGCCCAAAATGGATAAATACAAGGTGAGTGTTAGGCTACCACTGCCTCACGTTATCAAGGCAAACCTGACATGCGGGGTGCCTAGAGGATGCTCGCTGGTGGTCTGGTGAGATGGGCGAGGCCATGTCAGCATTTCACGTGGCAAAATTATCCCTATCAGCATCCATGTCATGTATCAACTGTGCATAAATAACGGAAGTTTGAGTGATTTAACGGCTATATACATAATTCTATTTCTTTTAATGTTTAGGTTTTATTTCCTAAAAATGGAACTTTATGGCCTTATTTCCACGCAATTGAACGTTAAGGTCTTAATTCCATTTTACCCTAAACGTTGGGGACATATTTGGCTATTAAGCCTTTATAATATAATGTCAATTGGTGTATATAACTTATTTAATTCAACGTTCTAAATTTTTAATAAGATATTTGATTAATTAATGTGTACGAGTACAATTATATTTAATGTAATATGTTATATTATGATTTATGTACAAACCAAAAACAAAATAAATATAAAATTGAGGTAATTAGTTGACCAATTATTCATAATATTATGTATTTTTTAATGTATACTATAATTTTATTCAACATTATAATTGAACAATTAGTTAACTTGTCATACGGTTAGATTTAATTTAATTACTAATTATGTTGATATTTAAAAGACAAAATAAATGTAAAAAAATTCTTAAAAATTTAAAATTTTATTAAAAATATAATATAATTATTAAAAAAAGCTAATAAAACAAAGTTAAAAAAAAGAAATTTATTGAACTAAGAGTGTCCAAATTCCAATGGCCCAATATTGACCCAAAAAAATACAATAACCAAATAAATTATTGTTAAGAGTATAAAGTCATTTATATAAATGTTTAATTATTTAGTGTGATTTATTTATAATTTGTTAGTTATTTATTTGTATAGTTAATACTTTTGGATTTTTTACTTTCCTTTAGTTTTACTATAAATATATATATATATATATATATATATATATATATATATATATATATATATTTGGCTCACTTAAAAAATAAATTTTTATAAAATTATTAATATATAATTATATATTTTATAACAAATGTGAATATTGGAGGAAATTAAAAAAAAATAAAAAATAATTGTCAAGTAATAAAAACATTAAAATGTAAAAATTTATATTTATATAAATATTTATTAAATTTTAACTTTAATTTGGCATTTCTATTTTTTTATTTAAATATATAAAATTAAATTAATTATTACATTCAAGATTATAAAAATATTTATAATTTATAAAATTTCAATATAATTTGACTAAGCTCGCTAAGCCTACTCGATTAAAATCGAACCAAACCTGAAAGCGGACCGAAACAAAAAATAACCGAAACCGAAAACAACCGAATCCAAAAATACCTGAAACCGAAAAAACCCAAATTCGGAAGAACTGGAGACTAAAAAAATTCGAAATAAAAAAAAACCGAAACCGAAAAAACCCAAAACCAAAATAACCAAACCTGAATACAATCCAAACCGAACTCGCCCGAACCGGCCTGTTTGCCACTTTTAAGTCTCACAATATTAAAAAACAAAAATATGATAAATAGATTCTATATCCATCTCCTCCAAGTCATCAAGTGTCAATTACATTCAATCAATTTATTTTAGTGTTTATTTTCTCTATATGGACAAATAAGAAATAAAAAATTGAGATCTTTTTGCATTTTGAAATTTGCTAGTCTGTGCGTTTTATGTGTATGTAGACTTTTTTTGCCTTGGACTTTGACTTTAGGCTTTTTAATTGGTTTTGCTTTAGTTGCTTGGGCAATTGTTTATTATTGTATGTGTCTTGTGTATAATTTTTATTTAAATATAATTGCTTTGGCAAGGCCTTTTTGCCTTACCATTGTAGTATTTTATGTGCACTGTTACATTTTTAGCAATAGATTAGTAATAGTAAGTGGATTTAATTTTATATACTTTAATTTGATTAAAGATATTATACACATAAATAATTAAAATAAAAATAAAACTTCAATATAGTTAAATATTAAAAAGTATTAAAAATCTATTTTCCTTAAATGGGGTAAAAAATAAGATCCAAACTCTGAACATATGGACCAAATCAGGCCAGTCCAATGGGCCTTGTTCTATTTCAATGACATCCAACCGGTGGTTTAATGTCTGGAGCGAACGATCTCAACTGTTAGTTGTCTTTTGCCGATTCTCTGGAAAACAAAAACCCCAAGACCTCTTAAACTCTTTTCTTTCCAACATAACTGAAGCCAGTTCTTGTTGTCGCTCTTGCTCGTTGTCTTAAAACTTTAAAATGGATAAAAGAAGCCGAAAATCAAAGAACCCAGGGTCAGAAAAAGAAGAAAACAATGAAAAGAAGAAAAAAGGAATGCAAATAGAGGGGTATCAAGTGGAAGGGTTGTCAATAGGAGGGCATGAAACTTGCATTATTTTCCCTTCTCTTAACTTAGCATTTGATATTGGTCGATGCCCACAACGTGCCCTTTCTCAGGATTTCCTCTTTATCTCTCATGGCCATATGGATCACATTGTAAGTTACCTATTCTCTCACTCTTTCTCTTTTGTTTTTATTCTTTCTTGTGTTGTTGCTTTTAGTAGTCTAATTCTTGTTTATAGTTCAATTAAAATTGGTTTCCCCTTTTCTTCTAGCTGTTTGATAGTGAGATCCTGCTGCTTCAGTGTGTAATTGGCGATTTTGACATAGAACAAAATGATAATGCTGTAAGAATTTTGGATGATTACTGAAGAAAACGTACTCTGCTAAAAGAAAATTAATGTCGAATATACAAAACTTGTTTTCGTTTGAATGTAGAATTGGGAGTTTTTTCTTATTAGTCTTTGTTTGCAGGTACTTTAGATTGTTTCAAATTTAAAGGAATTCAGTTGTGTCAGAAAGGAAAAATCTGCCGCTTTTTCCTAGTTTTCTTTCTTTTTAATGCCCCATTTTCTTCATCTTGTTTTTCCTATGATACTTTGAGGTTGGAAGAATGTTTATCTACTGTCTATCTTGTTTGGCTGCTAGTTATGTTAATAAGGTTTTATTTGTCAGGGTGGCCTGCCAATGTATGTTGCAACACGGGGTTTATATGGCATGAAGCCCCCAACAATCATTGTACCTATTGCTATAAAAGAAGATGTTGAGAAACTCTTTGAGGTGCATAGAAAGATGGATCAATCAGAGCTAAAGCATAATTTGATAGGCTTGGATGTGGGTAATGCAACTTTTATTCATTTTTTAAAAAAAGTTTAGCCTTTGTTATCACTTCTTTAGCATATGTTTTTTTCAATTGAACATCACCCATATTTGCAGGAGAAGAGTTTTTCTTGAGAAGGGACCTGAAAGTTAGAGCTTTTAGGACTTGTCATGTCATACCAAGCCAGGTGAATAAGTCCAGTTCTAGTTTTATTTTTTTGGCTTGCAGCTCTGGCTTTACTTTGACTTCACATTTTTATGGTGTAATTGTCGCAGGGTTATGTAGTTTACTTTGTAAAACAAAAACTTAAAGAAGAGTACTTTGGCCTTTCTGGAAATGAGATCAAGAACTTGAAGTCATCAGGTGTGGAGGTCTGTCTTGATCTGTCTTGATAATCGTGATTATAAACTAATTAAACTTCTACAGAAGGGTTGATGGCCTTTTGTTTCTTTTATTCCTTACCGTTGTTCCTTTATGTATTTGTTCTTCCCAATAGAAAGCCTCTTACTGTTTTTTCTTCATTTATGAAAATATTTTCAACTAAGAAGAATAAATGGTGTAGAGTTTAGGAATATATTATCCCTCATAGTTAGTATCCGGCTTTAAACTTTTGCTAAGCCTGCCTTGTGTCTTGAATTGCTTTGATAAATTATACCGTGAATTAAGATAATATCCGAAGGACTGCAAAAGCATCTTCATTCAAGTAGGGAAGCCAACTAATGGAGACAGAGAGAAGTATGATACGTTAAACTTCCAAAAATTAGTTTGCAGAAGGTTAATCAATATAATATCTATTTGAATGTGCTTCCAAGAAGAAAAAAAAATCTGTTAATTCTGATGAGTTTCGTTTTCTTTCTGAATTTGGGAGTACATTTGGATCACTAGAACATCATAGTTTATATCTGATACTAATGGGTAAAATTAACAAAGTAGTTTTTCACGAAGAGTTCTAAAATACTTGTGTTAAAATTTCTCATCATTGTGTCAAAAAAGTTCTCCATCGTTTTGCATTTCTTATTAGTTGCGCTTAATTCTCTTATAAAGCTTGTACCTAACTTGGTTGAAAAGTCATGTATTGGCAGATTACTTACACTATTACAGCACCAGAAGTTGCTTTTACTGGAGATAACGTCTGACTTTATACTTGACAAAGCTAATATTGATGTTTTGAGGGCAAGGATTCTTGTTGTTGAGGTGCATTACTGGGTTTCTTTTATTTTTGCTGCTTCTGAGTTATAAATTTCAGTTGCTTTTCTTCTGAATTTTAGAGATGAGTCAGTTCTCTTGGGTAACCATAGGCTACTCAAACATTAAACATAGAATTTTAATGGGAAACCACTCCCATAAAAGCAATCTTGAACTTGTACTCTTGATAAATGTTAAGCATAGGCTACAGGTTTATCTCAATGATGCAAACTGGGTTTCTTATTTCAATGATATCCAGTTCACAATCCTGCATGCATTAAACACTTATAGTTTGCCCTTGCTAATAGTGAAATCTTCAATCCTGCCATCTCTTTTGTTGGGTGTGCTGATTCAAAATTGTAGCACATCCGTTAGTACTTGTGAGAGTTAATTAACCCCCAACTCCCAATGTATTAAAAGCTAAGTGTCTTGAATTCCTAAAATTTTCAGTTGGCTCAAAGATATCATGTTTTATGTCTCGGTAGTGAATTCATTGAGGAAGTGAGGAAACTCATATTATTACACTTATAGCCATTGAGTGTCAATGGAATTCTAAAATAATGCAGTACTCAACTGCAGTTTAGCTTTCTGGTGACAAAAAAACGAATTTAGTTCCCCGGAAATTTGGAATGTTGCACTTATAAAACTATGCCAGTTAATGTATTAGACTATTAGTCATAGATCTCTAAGAATCATTGTTGACCTGCAGAGCACATTCTTAGATAACTCAGTTTCAGTTGAGCATGCTAGAGATTATGGACACATTCATCTGTCTGAGGTAAGACTTCTGAGTCTCTAGAAATCCTCCTGTATTTTATATGACAATTTATAATTCAGTTCAGGATTCTATGTTTGTGTTGTTCTACGGATGGGCTTCTAGATAATTAATCATGCAGACAAGTTCAAAAACAGAGCCATTCTTTTGATCCACTTCTCTGCTCGGTATGCATTAGAGGTAAGGCCTGACAGTTCTGGTGTATTTGATTGATTTTATCTGCAACCATGGATAATTATTTTAAGGTTTCACCCTCCTGTCCAAGATGTTCAGCAATTGAACCCAAATTGTCTGCTGTACTATACTTCAATCAAACACTGAAAAATTTCTTCTGGCCAAAGTTCAAAAAAGAATTCTCCTAATTCTCTCATAGAAGTTTCCAGATCTCTCTGGTTCAATCTTTGGCCTCCTCCTTCGACTATGTTTTTCATTTATTCACAAATTCAAAGATGCTTTCTAATGGAATGGACTGCCTGCTAGAAGACTGCAGTTGTTACAGTCATTGTCTTGTTTTAAACACTAACGTAGTATGTGTTTCTTGTTGTGGTAAAGAAGCTAATTCGCAGTTCCTGTTCTCTCAGAATATCCAGGAAGCAGTTTCAGCTCTGCCTTCACCTCTGGCTGGCCGAGTTTTTGCACTCACAGAAGGTTTCTAAAGGAGTGGAGTTTTTTTTTTGGCCAAAATAAAGGAGTGGAGTTGAGAATAAGATTTCTCATTTGATCTTGCATATTTCTCTAGTTGTGCAAGAAAAGCTATGTGATCCATAATTCTGTTTTGTGGTTAGGAGTTAATTTTTCTGAGATTTTACTTAATAAGTTTTAATATTTAATTGGGCAGGCATTATGGAACTTTGTAGTGGAGTAATTGTGCTTACGCAAATTTAAGGGTATAGGCACATCAAATTGTGCGAATGGTATAATGTTCGTGATCATTCGCTATTTTTTAATATATTTGTGTTCAATTTTTGTTCGTTAAGTTTGTTCATGAACATTAACAAATTTGTATTCTTGAATATTGAACGAATATTTTCACAAATATATTTTAATGAATATTAAATAAACATGTTTGTGAATATTAAATATAAAAATTATACAAATAAATTGTATTCATTCTAATATATATAATATTAAATTAAAAAATTTATATAAACATGTAATTTTGATAATTACATATTAAAATAATTTAGGAGTAATTGTGTAATTTAAAATTTTATTATATTGAATAACAAACGAACACTAAACAAATTTTAAACGAATTTATTCGTGAACATAAACAAAAAAATTATACCTCTCACAATCGTTTTTTGAGATTAATAAAAGAACGTATTCTTAAATTGTTCATCAGATGTTCTGCTCGTTTGCATCTGCTCAAATTTGATGTTTTGGTTCAGGAACAAATGACAAATAACCGGGGCTAGCCATGTCAATTTCAGCTCTATTATTGTTGAATTCATTCCCTTAAAATACTGAGAGAGAGAGAGCGCTCTGTGCGTGTTTTTTTTTAATCATTCTATGAAGCTGCTAAATGAAAATATGAGGCAGTTTCACCATTTCTTCATTCTGCAAATCGGTTTGAGGCCTGGGGCATGTATGGTTTAAAGAAAAAATGAAATGTTCTTTCATAGTACAAGCTGAATTAATTTGTTTTCTGTATAATCTATTTCTGGTCTTTTTATGCTATGTTCATGAAAATTGTTCCCTTTTTCCTCTTCTGGTTCACGTCAAATGGGATTCCACTGAAGTTTCAGCTCTTGCCAAGCTGATGCCTTACAATGAGGAAGCTAAAATTTAGTGCCATTCAGAACGAAACTTTGTACATAGCTTCAGTTTCTACCAACAAGATCAATGCTTGGAACTGGTGAATCACCATCTTTGATAAACTTCATTCAAGACAAGAAACTTGGATTCTATGAATACAAAAACTGATCACAATTTATGAAGATGAAAGACAAATTGCTGATTTGCTAGTGATAAAACTAAAACAATAATGCATGCCAGGCTTGGCTTCTCTGTTTATGGTACCCTTTAAGGGTTCTCGTCCGATATCTAATGGATAATTAAAATCAGTGGCATTAGCTAACTAATAAAGATCTTTCAAATTACTGATATACAGTTTTGACAAAAGATAAAAGCAAACAAAGCAGCCATAAGCTCGCAAAGGTTAAATATGAGCATATAGGAATTGTGAAAAAAACAATAATAATAACTTTGATTCAACCAAAAAGGAACATAAGTCTCATTGTAACAATAGATTTAGAAACAGCAGTGCAAATCTCCAGTTCTGCGTGGTTCCTAGCTCTGCATATCTCCAGTTCTCAACTTCTCAATTACATTTGCCATCAAACAACAGAATCTTGCTTCAAAGGTTAGGGAACTAACCACTCCTTCTATAGATTTGAGTTCTTCATGGAATTCGGGATGCAACATCAATGAAGAGAAGTTCTCATCCACAACAAACCCAAGACATTTCACAACATCTTCAAGCTTGGGAATCCAATCACAGGTCTTCAAGCCCAAAGCAGAGGAAGCCTTAGGACATGGAATGGCTTGAGGAAACCTCTCAAACTTTTTCAACCACTTTCCCAAGTACCGAATCAAATTCATCATCTCTTTACCATTTAGCTTACTGAGCGAAGCTGACAATATCACCTCATCAACATTATTTGATGCTAACAAATAATGCAAACAAAGCTCAGCATCTGAAAACCCATCATGTGCAACCATAAGCACAATTGAAGCCTCCTTGGCCAAACGTGATTTCTTTCCAAGTCTCGCCTTCTCAATAGCCAGCAAAGCTTCACTCTCCAACTCCTTCCTCACATTACCCATGCTAGCATAGCCATCTTTAGGTGGACATAGAAAATATTTCAATATGCAAAGCAACTCAGCTGATCCTAAATTGTGAGCATGTTTGACACAAAGACAAAGCAAATCCGACCTCTTCTTGGCAGCAACATTAACAACCAAATTTGAATAACACGAATGGTCAACAAGTCCACTAACAATCAAAACCTCCAGCAATTCCCAAATTTCTAAGCTAATACAAGCTTCCAAAACCAAACTCAAAACATCTCTACCCATCAAAAACCCAACTTTCTCAAGCAAAACCAAAGTATACCCACTATCATTTGAATCAATCCCAACAAAAATTCCACCTTTCTCCCTAATTTTCTCAAGAAATGGATTCAATATTCCAAAAAACTCTTTTTTATTGAAGTTATGGATGTCTTTGAGTTTTCTGTTTAATTTGGTATAGAACTTTATGCTCAAGTCAATGAGTTTAGCATCAGTTGAAGAGATTCCCCATCCTGTAAGGGGACTAACAAGCGATGTGGGATTGGGGTTTTCAACTTCAGGCTTTAAGTTGACCAAAATGTCATCTGGGTTTAGAACTATGGGGTGGTCTACTTGGGAACTAAGCGGCTCGGTACTAGCTGAGGCCTTTGTTATTACATCAAGCAAGGTCATTGTAAAAGCTAAGGAAACAATATCTAAAGAAAACAATAAAAGAATAAAAACTCCAGAATCACCAACAAAAGCCACCCAACAAGCAATCAAAAAGGCCAGGAAAAAAAGGACTACCTTAAAGTGACTCCCGTGTGAAGAACAGGAGAGAGCGAGGCTAAGCTGGCTGTGGGAGGCCTCAAATCAGAGAAGAGACACTGACAGGGAATGCGGGGTTTAGAAAGAAAACAGGGGGAAGAGTCGGTAGGGTTTTGGAACAGGAGGAGAGAAGAGCACGAACTTGGGGGCTAAACGCTGAAGAAAAATAAAATTCATAGGGTAAATAAGTTGGGTTGGGTTTGGTTGGGTTGGGTCTAAAAGGTTTTTAATCTTATTGACCCATTGTCATATTGGGAAATTCTAAACGTAACCCTTTTTCTACTAAACTTGCCCCATGCCAAAAAAATCAATTAAATTTATCCTGAATGGATTATTTTAACTCCAAACGATCTTTTGTCATCCTCATCAGCTGAACCGACAATCTTCCAAGCTGATCATAGTGCAGGGTGCAGGTGACGATCGGTGATGCAACAATTGGGTGGGGCTGTCCGATAACAACAGGTGCAGCAAGCAACGGTGACAGATGAGATGGAAGTGATGATGGCATTGTGTTGAGGGGGACGACAGCTCAACGAAGACGATGATGGTAGAAATAGAGGGTGATGAAGATGACCAAAGTAGGGGACGACAGCTCAACGAAGACGATGATGGTAGAAACAGAGGGTGATGAAGATGACCAAATCTGGTGTAGGCGCAGAGCCTCACGCAAGGTCACTTGCGTAGGCAGGTCGCCACGCGCAATTCTACTTGTGCTAGACAGGCACCTCTCCTCGCCAACCTGACCTGGAAAAGATCTCATCTTATATGTAAATGCATCTGTCGAAACTGTTGCAACAGTATTGGTTAAGGAAAAAGAAGGAATGCATTTACCAGTATTCTATGTTAGTGGAACTTTAAAAGGAGGAGAACCAATTTACAGCGCCTACACTAGATTTGGGCGGTGGAGTCCGCCAACAAAAAAATCCTAACTGCTTTAAAGAAAAAGTTAGATGACACGACTAACGCTTAGGTAGAAGAATTGCCTGGCATATTTTGGGCAATCCGGACCAGAACTTACTCATCTACAAGAGAGTCTCCATTCTGCCTCACCTTTAGAACAGAAGCAGTAATCCTAGTAGAAATTGGGGTCCATACACTTAGGGCTTCCAATGCAATTACAGGAGAAAATGAAGCATAGCTTAGAGGATAGCTGGATTTACTGGAAGAACTCAAGAAGGAAGCAAGAATTAGAAATGTAGCCATGCAACATAAGGTCGCCCAATATTATAATAGAAGAGTTGATAATAGGACTTACAAAGTAAATGATTTTGGTCCTTGGGCAATCAATAAAAATCATTTGATTTCATTTTTACCTAAGTCCTTTGTTTGGGAGATAATATTACGGTTCAAACACTTGCTTCTATCCCCAGCTTGGCTCGATTAAAAGACAAATTATCCAGGCCATTCACTGAGTATCTCTAGTATTAAAGGGTTATCAGTAAAATATAAACGAAGGTAAGCTAGTTATAAAATATAATCAAAGTTTCATTACAAAATTTCTTTAAAAAGAAAATACAAGAGTCAGCAGCCAGCCCTAGCATTACCCTCATCACCACCATCATCAATAACTACTGGCTGATCGACAGCTACACCATCATCTGGTCGCCCGAAAGAAGTACCCTCCTCAGTTGGAGTATTTGCAGCAGGCTCATCCACCAGAGGGTTCTCATCAACAGTCGAGGTAGGAACAGCTCCATCTGCAATTGGAGCAGGGACATCCTCATCTTCATCAACACCTTCAAGCAAGTCGAAATTGATGCCATCTAGGTCAAGATCCGGGTATTTTTTCTTTATCATGTATAATGCAAATCGCCAGTAGACTATGCCATAATAATGGGCATCATTCACCAAGCTCTCCTGTGCCCGCTCCAGAGTTTCTGCCACAACTTGTTCAATACGATGGCTCTGCCCTGCTAGCTGAGCTTCAAGTTCTACCACCTTTGTCTCCAAAATAGAACATTTAGATTGTTCGGTGGCAACTTGAGTCTGCAACTGTAATCGGATTGCAGAAATAACCTTGTCATGCTCCTCGCCCAACGACAAGAGTTAAGCTCTTGCTGTGTTCCTTTCCTCTATAGCAGAACTCCTTTCTCCCTCAGCCTTTCTTTGGCTCTCTTCAACGACTACCCTGGCTCTGACTGCCTCATCTCTTTCTTGGTTCGCTGCCTCCACGGCATTCCTCGTAGCTTGCCCACTATGAGCGAAGTAGTTAGAAAGAGCAGTGACACGAGCCATAGGCTGAAAAGAAATGTACTTAGAAAATATTCAGAGTCAAAATTTTGGAGCGAGAAGAGGACAGTGTCTTACCCAACCCGAGTAGCTGCAATTTGTGTATTTTCTAAGTCTTTGACGATTCAGCCACCTAGAAAATGTTGGCGATCCTGTAATGGAACGAATGCCCTGGAAAAATCCAAGGCATATTGACGATTGGCGATGATGGTGTTGGAGGAAAGATTGGGAATTGGAAAGTTCCTAATTTGCCCAATATCAAGCCCCCATCTAAAAGGCGGAACACTCAGACCTTCACCATCACTTTGAGGGGGCTGATCTATTCGCTGTCGGGAAGGACTAGGCTCACTTTGACTTGGAGGGCGAGCAGCAGCTCTCTTCCAACAAGTTAATTCCCCTCAAGGCGAGCCTTCAAATTTCGAAGAGTGATGCTCGGGCAAAATAATAACTGGAACTACAGGAGCTGGAGGAACAACTGTTGGTGGTGAATTGGTGTTGGCTTCTCCACGTCCACGACCCTTGGTCGCCCTTGATGTTTGGGAGCGTGATGAGCCTCTCCTAGAGGCTACTTCCCTAAGTCGAGCCACGTTTATCCTTTACATCCTTCTTCCTGGGGAAAAGTAATGTTAGTAAACAAATTAATTATGATAATATCTTCTAACCAAATCTAATTAGCTTGTTAGTACCTAAGGGCTTGTGATCTGAATCACCGGAACTTTCTTCGCCCATCTCAGTTTGCACCCTTTGAGAGTTAGCCCGCCTGTTTTTTGAAGCTAAACTTGAAGCTTGGATTTGAACGAGCTCTGGCCAACACAACTCTAATGGCCTCCTATCTTTAACCGCCGAACAATTTATTGTGATCCCTTCTAATCTAATTTTTTGTGTTTGTTCTATCCTAGTTAATTCAAAAGGGTAATTCATTAAGGCGTTTGCCACTAATCATTCAAGGTTTACTCCAAAATTTCTTCTTCTTAAACATACAAAACGATCCTTCCATCACTTAAGGTTAGAAGGTAAACCTATGACCACTTGATGATCAGCTCTCGCCTGAAAATGATAGAAGCCAGAATTCGGTGATGTCCTAATAGTATAAAATGATCTAAATAGGCGAGATGTCGGGTCGATGTTATTATCCCTACAAGCTATGTAAAACGCCACTATAACAATCCAGGCGATTGGCGTCAACTAAGAAGGGGCAATATCATATTCATTTAAAACATTCGCAAAAAAATGTTTTAAGGGAAACCTTAAACCATTATCTAAGGAGACATAATGGAAATGTGCCTCAATAAAATCGTCTATCGTTCCTACAACACTAATCCTACTATCCCTGGCTGGAATACTAACGGCGGTATCTGGAAAAGAATAGTGAGGCTTGATTTTAGTAAGCCTCGCATTAATCAAATCATTATCGGCCAACCATCGGCCACCAATCCTAACTGAAGACAAGTTCTTCGCAGACATCTTCACAGAAAATAGGAAGATAAACGGAAGGAAACAGAGACTTACTGAAATTTGAGACGGCAAAAACAATAGCTGAAGTAATCAACAAAAAAACTCGCAAGAACTTTATCCTTCTACAGTGAGAAAAAAAGAAAGAACATCGGAAGACGGTTTATATAAGGAGAAGAAAAGAATACTAGAAGACGCAGCCAGATGGGGAACCAATCCACTTCAAACACGTGGACGTACGATTTCAACTGAAGATTGCAATTAAGGCTGAACACGCAGACGTCATCTGACAAACCAGTAAAAAAGCGACATGTGAAAATCTAGGTACCATGCAATTAATTCTGGGTGTGGCTCGAGATACGGATCAAAAAACAAGTGTAAATTTAAAATTTAAATTTCTTGCCCTTCAAAAACATGTTTTGGGCGATCATAGGAATCTTACATCAAACAGATGGTCACAATATTTTCAGCAGCAATCTCAAAATTAAATGGCGACCACTAATCTCTTTATAATTAGTGCTCGCCATGGGTATTATGTTAGTATTACTATGTGGAACCCAATAGGCCCATCCTACTAAGCCTGGTGGCAAAGGCCCATCTTACTAGGCCCAGTGATGAATGGCTCACGAGACATATTTTATGTGGTCTCATTAATATAAGAACGTTCATAACTGACCACTTTATTATACGATCGCCCATAACGCCTCATAATTGTTCATAATACTCATTTAAGGGCGTAACCGATCACGACATCTGTTACAACCATGATTGCCTATATATGAGGCACAAAGACAGGAAAAACAAGGTATGAAATGACATATTTATCTTCTCTTGTAAGAGCCTCTCCCGTTCGAAATGGCCGTCGGCGAGCATCCCCTGGGCTTCCCTCATTGCCTCAGGTTTACTCTTACAAGTGAGTTGGCGAGAATCCTCATAGTTGGCGAGAATCCTCATTCGCCCACACCTCACTAACGTATTGTCCGCTTTTTGGGTGGTCGCCCATCGCAATTTTGTCCCGAGAGTCCTGAAGAATTTAAGAATAATCCCTCGGGCGCGTTTTCCATGAGACGCTCGAACCTGGTACTTCTCATTACGTACCAGGGTTCGAGCGTCTCATGGAAAACGCACCCGAGGGATTATTCTTGAGTTCTTTAGGACCCTTGGGACAAAGCCGCGATAGGCTACCGCCCAAAAAGTGGACAATATGTTAGTGAGGTGTGGGCGAATGAGGATGCTCGCCAACTCACTTGTAAGAGTAAACCTGGGGCAATGATGAAAGCCCAGGAGATGCTCGCTGATGGCCGTTTTAAACGAGCGAGGCCTTTACAATAAAAACGCGCTTGTCTCAATGGTAACATGAGTGTAAAACTCGGATACTTAATGAGAAGTACCAGGGTTTGAGCGTCTCATGGAAAACACGCCCGAGGGATTATTCTTGAGTTCTTTAGGACCCTTTGGACAAAGTCGCAATGGGCGACCGCCCAAAAAGCAGACAATACGTTAGTGAGGTGTGAGCGAATGAGGATGCTCACTAACTCACTTGTAAGAGTAAACCTGGGGCAATGAGAGAAGCCCAGAGGATGCTCGCCGACGGCCGTTTCGAACGGGCGAAGCTCTTACATCTCTGGTCATGATATTCTCTTAAATACTATTGATTTTAGCATCGGAGAAAGTCTCACTGGAAACAAACCCGATGATCCTTGTTTTGTAGGTTGATCCATTCTCAGCAAGCCCAACAATCTTTCGACATCAACAAATAATGTGTTTTCTCATGGGCATCTTTCAGAGGATGTATTCATGATCCAATCGCCGGGTTGTGTTGATAAGTAGCATCCTACGCATGATTGTCGTCTCAAAAAGGAACTTAATGGTCTCGAACAAGCTCCGCAAACATGGTATCATGAGTTGCATTAGTATTTTCATCCGTTAGATTTGTTAATAGTTAATCTGTTAGCTCTCTTTTTGTTTTTCATAACATGGGTTTCACGATCTTTCTACTTATCTATGTTGATGAATGATGACAATTGTTACAAGCAATGATGGTGCTCTTCTAGAGAAAATAATTTTGGGTGTTGCAGTTCACTGCTTCTTTAAAGATCTCAGTTGTCCTTCATATGTTTTTGGCGTTCAAGTTGTTCCAATTACTTCGGGCTTGTTTTGTCTTAATCCAAAAATAGTAATGATATGCTGGAACGTATCAAAATACTAGATCTGACAGTTCTAAACAGGATATGATAATACAACACAAAAATAAAAGAATAAAAAATACAAAGATTATACAGACTAAAATTAAGTAAAAATTAGATACGAATTACCAAGTCTACAAAATACTTGCTGCTAAGGTTGTTTAATCGTCTACGTTACCAAGGGATGTGCCCATATTGTCGGTTGGGATATCACTTCCAAATGCATTTGAATATGGATCAATTGTGGATAGCCTTAAGTACGTCTAGACATTGCTTTTACAATAAACAAGCTCTTTCAATTCTTGTGCAGATCGTTTACCATTAATTGGCTTGTCATTAAGGATTCACTTTGTAAACTTCGTGGCATTTTTCCTTATGGTCTATATCTACGTCAAGATTTCTCTTACACTACGTTCAAGATGGCATTTCTCGTGTTGCATGTTTCTTTGGCTGACCAACTTCTTGATGCTTGGCAATCATTATCGAACCAACAACTCAAAAACGTTTCTTCGAGATTGATATTTTATCGAATTTTATCTTGAGAGGCGTAATGAAAATGATACTAAAGCCAATCATACCGATTAACAAACCTATCTTATCATCTAAATTAACTTATCAAATTAATTTACATTTATCTAAAATATATTTATCATGTAGCTTTTTGTATTTATCATTATTAATCTTGTCTACATAAACTATAATTCTTTCGTGACATCAACCTAAAGATATGATTTGCACATGCTAGCAAAGCATCCTTAGATTTAAAAATGTCAGTTTTTTCCCTTTTTGAGAAAAAAGAGAACCACAAAGATCTCCCTCTCATTCGCTTTTATTTCTAACTGAAATGTAACTGGCAAAGTACAGATGAAGCCCTAAGTATTGACTTTAAATACAATCCTCAGGTTGAGGGTGGAATTTCCCAATCCCTTGGCACAGGACCAAAATCATATATGATTTCCCTGTGACAAGACCAAACAAGCTTTATTGCTTCTGGTGTTCCAATTCCTGCTCCTCTAGGATCTCCAGCTGGTCCGAACCTACACCAAAACCATTGGAACTTAGATTCAATCACTTTGAACTAGTTTTTTTTTTTTTTAAGAATGAAACATTGTTTCTGAAAGAAAAGGTCAAGGGAAAAGTTGTTCTGCTTATGGCTTCATCCTCAACTTTTTTCTTTCTCTTTCCTTTCTTTTTTTATTCCTTCTACCAAACATAGACTTGCATTTTCATCTCCTACCAAACATAGTGTGATAAACGAACATGTGATTTTTAAGGGTGTTTTTTTTCTTTTTTGTTAACTTACCAATGGTTTTGTGGAGCTCCAGTAGTTCTTGCTCTCAAACCAGCATAAGTTGTCCCATTCACTGTATTTCCGATAACATCCTGCAAAATTACATTTGATGAAAATTAGAATGTGTAAAGAAATAAATGATCATTCATGTTCGAATGCTGAACCTTGAATTTGCGTACATAGAGCTGACTGTGACTAAAATTATGAATTGCAACATGATTAAGTCCTACCTGCAAGAAGATTGGATCATTTGATACGATGGCAGCAGTTAGATGTGCATGCATTCGTTCCAAAGCCTCCAACACCATCGGTAATTGATCATTCTTATAATCAGTTATAATCTACAAGAAAATACATTAATCATACTTTACATTTTTTATTCAGAAAATATTGATGGGATAATATTCCATCTTTTGCATGATACCTTATATGGTTATACCTGAAATGGCCCAAAGATTTCTTTGGTTACAAGCTCATAATTAGCCTCCTTTAAAATTTCCTCAAGGGGAATGTAAATGGCAGTCGGCTTCAGAGCACCATATATGGGTGGAATAGAATGATTCTCTAAGGGTTCACCTCCAAAAAGTAACTGAGAACCTGAAATTTGAAGCAATTTCTTCTTGTGCTCCAACATTGCTTCAGTTGTGACCTGCAACAAATAATACCGATAAAGGGGAAGATGGAATACAAATAAGTACTTCCTGAAGCTGTCATAAATTCTAGCACAGATGGAAAATTATGAATAAAATCAAGAAATGCCATGCTTCTTCCATCCAATTAGTTCTATATTTGGTTACGCGTAGATCAAACGAAACAATGCAAAATTCCAATGGATCAAACTTGAATTACATCTACTTGATCGTGGTAAACCTGACAATCTTAGACGCGCTACGAAAATGATATGAAAAAAGAGATATGAAGGTGATACAAATTAAAATTTGGTAAAAACCATATATGGATTTGACAAAAGTTAAAAAAAAGTGTCAACACGGATTTTTACATGATAATTTTCATGTTTTACATGACATGAACACAAAATATATACACGAATTGCTAGAGCTATTTGTGTGTATCTAATCATAAAGATTTATTTGTTAGCATAGAATGAAAGGGGAGGCGTACAGGGAGGGTTTAATTAATTTATGACACATTTAAAATTGAGATACAGCTCTATTTGTATATAGCTACATAGTTCATTATAGTTGTATCAAGACCAATAAACGAAATTTTAGAAGTGCAAAACAAGAGAGGTTTTTTAAATAAGCCCAACCAATTCACATAAATTATTACTGATCAAACTATATATGGTATAAAAAAGTTATATTCTTAGTTTTTTTTTTGGTGAAGGCTATATATTCTATCATTTAGTCAATACTCCAATCAAGTTCAACTAAGCAACAGTGTAGGACTTGGGCAAGCTTATACCTTTATGTTCAATGAAAGGATTTTTATTCGATTAGTTTACTAGGAACATTTTTACAAATAGGAAATATATAAAAGATTTAATCAAATTATATTCCGAATTCTAGGTTTCAACTTCAATTTTTTTAGGCATCACCATGTATCTTAAAAGAAAAACAAATATTTGATACAATGTTAAATATGAATTTCAGTAATCCCAACCGATAATAAGAAATAAAACATAATAAATGAAGCATACTTACAGTAAGGACAGGGCCAACAGTTAAATCTGCCAACTTCCTTCTCTGAGCAAGATCTTTTATTTTAGATATGAGTGAACTTTTAGACCAATTCTGAAAAAGAATATAAAAGAAACAACTTTAGAAGTTAGAAATCACAAAAACAGCACATTTGTGCTACAAATAAGAATGAAGAGTCATCTTCTTTCTCTAAATTATACATTAATTTGTAAAAACTGGCTAAACTAATGTGAAAATTCCAAATGAAAGTTGCTAACTTCATGCATGAAAAGTATTGACTGAGCTGAGCACTTTTGCCCACTGCATGCATATGCATCCTGATCGCAGACCCATGCAACATAATCAACCTGCCATTAGAAGACAAAAAGAAACATCCAACACCAGTTTAGAGTTTAGACAAAAAGGAATTAAATGCTCAAGTGTAAAATTTGTTTATAAGGAACCTCTTCAACATCAGGTCCAAGAACTTTCCAATCAAATCCCGCATCTTCCAATTTTACACGACCCTTCAGGTCAACAGCCAATTTCTCTGCCACTCTTGAGCTGCCAGTAAAGAGGGTCATTCGTGGATTCGCCTGCATAAAAGAAGCATAGTGGTATAAGTTTAAGAATATTACATAGTTTTTCTCCTTGAACAAATATTTATAGTATCCTTTCCAAAGTAAAGGTAGTGTTTCCGTGGAAACAAAAATAAAGGGGAAAAAGAAATACTTTTACATGAAAGTTAAAGAGAATTGAAACTTAAATAAACGTGAAAACAGGGGACGTAATTGAAACAAAGTAACAAACAGAATGAAAATGTTAGAAGTGATTCAAGGCTTGTGCTCTTTAGAAGTTGTATAACCAAATATAAAGTTAAGTATTAACTATTAAAGGAGGGATAATTTCTAATCAAAACAACCAACCTCCATCAGCAGTTTGTTCATTGTCTTCCCATCAGAATTTATGAAGTCTACATCTTCTACAGGTAACCCACAACAGTGAAGAAGACGCAACATTTGCTCCATGACAATGCTTACCTACAGAAAAACATTTAAAAATATTAACTCATGGTAGACTCCGATGATGATGAGCTGATAGTAGACCATCAAAGTACCAATTAAATCAATGAAAGAAAATGAAACTGAGCCTCTAGTAGTAAACCTTGCTATCAACTTTAAGAATGGGTTTGTTGCCCATATAGAGTGCTCCCATCAGCTGAAGTACAGGAATCTCCAATGGGAAATTGAAGGGAGTGATAATGGCGACCTGCAAAATGTTGTTTTTCAATTTCAGAAACCATGAGAAATATGAGCAAATACTGTAACAAATGTCAAGTTCTAGAATATTGAAATGCAGTGATAGACTTATGAACAGAATTAATGATAGTGAATCCCTCATTATTCACTGTAATGTGAAACACAATTCATTTCAAGTACAAATAACAAATAATCATGCCTTGACAACATTAAGTGACAACATCACCAGAGAATCTGGCTACTAGAGACTGACTGATATTCTTTTATTATCATTTTAATTCTTTTAGAAGTCATAAAATATATTAGCCTTATTACTATTCTCATTGACAAAGTAAACCACTTATGCTAATGTTTTATTAAAATAAAATAGGAGTCAAGTGGTCTGATAATTATGCAGTTATAGGAGTAAATTTATTCTTATCACAAAAATCCTTTCATAAAACATCTTTTCTACGGTTAACTCCAATAATGCAAATCTATGAAGAGCTCTAAAGAGCATTGATACTATTGATAGGCTAGCTATATAAACTTTATAGGAGTAGGAACCATTCTAAGGCAGATATTCTTCATTTCCTTTTTTACTCAACTAATTAGTACTTAGAGGAGCTAAAGCCAAGTTATATTAACTAATATAGGAAGTGAAAATTTCTTAAATTAGTAAACTTATCGAATTTTCCTTCTTTAATAAACCAAGCCATGAAAGTGCTTTTTTGAATATGAGAATCAATCAAAAAAAGAGAATGTCTTACCGGACCATAAGGCCAACGGTACCCATGGCTTTGCTGTCCTAAATGATTTCCAGGTACTGCAAAAGACCTTGCTAGGAAACGAACCTGCCATATATGTAGAACAAAAGGAACAGTTAATAAAACTTCCTTAGCAAAAGTTCTACAGATCATAACTGAATGAGATGAATTTCTATCATGGGTATGGACTTCAGGATTATTTCAGTTCTGCAATATCTATTTGATTCTAATTGAATAAGCTATATATTCATGAAGGCAATTTTATGAAGAAATGTGATATTATATTTGTCATCTGTCACTGATCACCTTCTGAAGATGACTCCGCTGGTGCAACTAGAAAGGCTCAAGTAACCTAATCATGATGTACCTGATCACCAGAGAAATTCTCAAGAAACTTTTGTGTGATATAAACTTCACCAAAGGCCTGCTGATAACTTTTAGGAGAAACTCTTTGTATTAACCTAGTGAAGAAATCGGATACCTGAAAGTCATTAAATAAAAATTAAAAAAATAAACCTATTTAATACCAAATGTCAATATTGAAGAAATTGGACACCTGAAAGAAATAAAAATAAATAAAAAAAACAAACAATTTAGTACTAAATGTCAATATTAATGAATAATCATTATGGTAAGACATTGCCCACTTTTATTGAGAAGACACATCTTAAAAGACAACATTGTTTTGCTTAAAGCACATTACCTTTGGCAGGGAAAGCATGTGTGCTGCCTTGGCAGAGATTTCTCCATACAAAAGATATCTGTAGAAAAAATAAAAGAAAACCGTTCAAGAATAATCTCTATAATATTTCTTCAAACAGCCACGTGCACACACACATTGGTACTAGTAGCATCAAATACAGCAGGAAAAATTATGTAGGGAAGCATTAAGCAAAGATATGGGATAGAAAGATGTGTAACATCTACCTCTCAGGTGATTTGAACGGATTGTGTAAACCATGTTTTGGGCAGTTGGAGAAGCTTTCAACAAATGGCTGCATTAAACAGTTATAAGATACTTAGTTCATACATTTAAAAGCACTCATAAACTGCATTTTCAATCAATTGATAGCGAAGAGGCCAAATGGAAACTCTTTGAAGAATAAGGACCCTGAGGACCCAGACATGCATTGCTTTTGCTGAGAAAATCTAAACTCTACTAGCAGAGATTTGTCCGAAATGAAAAAACAAGCATCAAACACAATATATCCATTGGGCATACCTGAATTCCAGTTTCATCTACTTCTGCGACTTTAATGAATGGTTCTCCGTTCAAAGGATCCATAAGAGAGTTCCAAGCGGCAGATCCTCTCCATTTACCTTGCACTAAAAAAGAAAACATTCCATGAATCCATGTTACAAGAAATTTCACATCTCTGGAGTTGAATAGAAAACAGTTCTATCTCCTAACCTTTTTGATGACACAACACAATCCATTGGAGAAATGAATCCAATACAGTTTGAAGCAAAGTATGAGGCAAAACAAGTTGAATATTTTTCAAAGCAATGTCTCTAACAAGCAAGGGGCAAAATAATTTTTCAGAGGTTACAAAAGCTGATATAAGTTCAACAGGAGTTACCCACCCAAATTTTGAACTTCAGCAGGTTGAGAACCTGATATCCCTTCAGCGTCAACAGTCGCAAAAGGCAAAGAATGAACAGACCTGACAAAGGGGAAATTGGGAAAGATAAGAAGAAGCCGCTGTAGTAAATCATGGAACAGACTGCAAATCAAATGGATTCTTCAAACAAAGAAATATAAATTTTAAACATCCGAACTTTATGGGTTCCAAAAAAAAAAGCAAATAAAACACAAAGGCGTAAAAGAAGTATCATCACATCAGAAACAAATAACAAAATCTTGTGAAATTGTCAGATTCTCAAGGCAGTAACGTACAAAAATATATGTAAATCTACAAATGTTTAAAGTTTGAAGAAGAGAAGATACCCTTTTTGTATTTTTATGAATGAAATTCAAACTAATTTACTCTTTGAGCAGAGCATGTTCAACAGATCAGAAAATCACAATTGAAATCATAAACTATTATAACAAAATTTAGTTCCTTTCAATAATTCTAAAATAAAGGAAACCCAGATACCCCAGCAGCTGTGATCGCAACTATGGATTAACACTGAACAATTTCCAGCATCAATGATCAACATATTGACATACCTAGAAAGATTTAGAGAATTGAACCGAGCCAGGGCCTTGTGGAATGCTCTGCTTCTCAATTCTCTTTGCAGTACAATCCGATGCATTGTGAAAGGTACAAAGCAATGGAATTAGAGAGATGGGTAGCTGTTTGATTAAATATATGAGCCCAGCATCACTGTTCCTTCCGAAACAGCTGTGGGAATTAACAACCGAAGCTGTCACTTTCCAAGATATGGGCTGTTAGTAGCAGTACAATTTTTAAGATTTTCAATATGAAATCTCACATCCGAATGAGTTTCCTGAGTCTGATGTCGTACAGAAATGATCTCATGTTGTTAACCTTCGCCAAACTGAATGCAGATGCAGTTGTGCACCTTTCATTTGGACAAGTTCAAAGCAAACAAGCTAGGCTACAGCTTCTGATGCGGTGGTGTTCATGGACGATCATGGAGATTAGAAGTAAAGATAAGTAGCTTTTCATAAAAATCCCTACAAAGTGGGCCGGAAAGGACACGTAAGACTGAGCCAGTCTTAGCCAGACGTGCACAAAGATAAGCGCATACGACAAAGCTTATCAGGTGCATCTGATTTTGCCCGAAATATTTTTATTCCTAGAAAAAAAATTCTAATGATAGTCGCTTTTGGTAATTACATTTAATATTTTTATTTTTTTTAGTTCACTTTACTTTTTAAATATACATGAATATGAGTTATTGAGAAAAAATTTAAAGTATATTGATGTTAAAAAATATTTTTCAAGTAATTATGATTATAAATAACAAATTTTTACATAAAATTAAAAAATAATGTGGTTTAATAAAAATAATAATGTTAAAAAAAGTTGTCTGTAGCATTCATAATAATTGAGTAAAAGAAGGCCAAATATATTCAAATAAAGAAAAGAAGGTAAAAGGAGGCCAAATGTATTCAAAAAAAGAATAGAAGGTAAAAGAAGGCCGAAGTGGAATGTCGAATGTTACACGTCCATGTGTTTGTGTCAAGCAGATGGCACCTATCACATATGGAATTTGGCCACAGTGGTGATTCCTTTGCATTTTATTTTACTTATTCAAAAGGTTAAATGCTTAGTTTAATTCAAGTGTTTACGTGTTTGATTGAATCAAGACTTAATATTTCAGTTGTAACATATAAAAATTTCAATTTTTCGAGATGTAACAAATAAAAACTTTCTGGATGAATATTAGATGGTGTACTCAAACGCCATTAACTTTATTAAAGGTGACAAATAGCTGATTAAAATTTATCAAGTGAAATGTGTCACGTCCCGCGCCTCCCGCACGTCAAGTCTCTGGGGCTGAGAGCGTGTGAGCAAACCGACGGCACTGGAGTCTGACACTGTCTGCTACAAAACTCAGTCATAGGTTCAATTATGGCAGCAATAGCTTGTACAGATCACCTAGGAGCCATATACTTGGCTGCATGACAACAGTTTATTCTTTGTGGAGTTTGTGTATATAAAGGGGCGTCCTTTCCTTCACTCTTTTAGCTGGTTGTAACTTCTTGTACAGTATTCTTTCTCAACAACATACCAGTCATCTTCTTCAGTTTCTTTGCCTTCTGTTTCTGTTGTGTTTTTTGTTTGTGTGAGTGTAAGCTGCCGGGTGTGCCTCGTTAGAGGGACTTGGAGATTTCCACTAGCATGCACACCATCTTGGGAGTGAAAGAGGCTAACTTAGGCTCCTTTGGTCGAAAGAACCCAGCCTAAGGCCGCACGTGGCTTGCCTTAAGACGTGAGGACGTGACAAATGGTATCAAAGTCGGTCTTGTAGCAGCCAAAACAGCATAAAAGATGGCCAGTTCAGAAGCGACACAACATCTAGAGGGATAGGAGCCACAAGGTGGATGTTGCAAGGGCAAGAAGGTTACTGCAAAGAAGATAGAGGCAGCCTTCGAGACGCGCCTGGCCAAAGTGGAGTTGGCCATGGCGGAGATCTGAGACATGCTCAAGGAGCGCTTGGAAGAGGTGTGCTCGTCAGCAAAGGAGTTCAAGGAGGAGGTACGAGAGAAGGTGGTTGAGATGCGAGAGGGGATTGGCGAGGAGGTAGAGCAACTCGCCCTAAAGAATTCAACGTTAGAAGCTGTGGTTGTAGCTCTACAAGCGGAGATGGAGGAGCTCAAGAAGAAGCTCGCCGCTTGTGAAGGTGCTGTCAGGGGAGGCCTGTTGGCCATGGCACCTAGGGCGAGATTGGAGGTTCCCAAGCCAAAAGAGTTCAAGGGGACCCGTTCAGCCAAAGACGTGGATAATTTCTTGTGGGGGATGGAGCAGTATTTTCGGGCCATGAGCATCAAGGATGATGCCACCAAGGTTAGTACCGCTTCCATGTACCTTATTGACTTTGCCCTTTTGTGGTGGCGTAAGCGTTATGAGGATGCTCGGCGAGGAGGAATACCGGTTGGTGCAGGAAACCGAAACAAACACGTAGCGGAATTTAAATCATTCGACCTCCACCAGGATCGATTCGGAGAGTTGCCTGATTAGGGTTTCGAGATTTTACCTAACGTTTTCTTTGATTTTCTGTCGTTGGTCGAGTCACAAGCAACAACTTTTCGTTCCTGCCTCTATGGTATCCACACGAACGGATCTCACGACTCTTGAACGTCTCACGATAAGAAGCCTTAAAGAGCGTTTTTTTATTTTAACCGAATTGCTAGCTTCGATTAAAAGAATATTTTGTTTTGTTTGAAAGAAGCTCTAAAACCACAGAGAACAGGTTTCTCTTTTCTGTTTAATTGTGCGGCTCAGTTTTAGAAAACACAAAACATCCTTTTATAGGCAGTAAATTTTACCCTAAAATTTACTGTCAAACAGAACTCTAATCCTACTTAGAATAGGATTAGTTATATCCTTAATCCAATTCAGAATAGGATTAATTAAGCTCCTCATTGATCCGTTCTAAGTGTGCAACCCAATAGGTTCTCAAAACAATGGCAATGACAAAATTGTCACAGGCAATGAACGGTATCTAGTAACACATCATTGCTACCCATGTAACGAGAATGTCAATGACTCGACATAACCTTACTCGTGATAAATGTTACCGTGTAGTCTAATCCTTTTATCCTTTGATGTCTTGATTAGACATAAGTCATGGAATGTGTCACACTTGTATAGTCTAATCAGCGTTTCTTGATTCCTGAGTAGACTAATTAGACAAATAAAATCAATATCTCATATTGACTTATTCGAGCACGGCCATGCATTTCTTGTCTCACTCTATCAAAGGGCCCAAGACATCACTCTTGTTATATAAGAGGGATAAATCCTATCTTGATCACTCAACATCCCTCTACATAGATCAAGGCATACCCAATTACTACCTTTATAGTCCATCCTGTTACGAATGACATCTAGCAGCATTAAAGTATGCAATTTTTTATGTTGGGATCTCTGATGATCTCAAGTCAAAGGATCACATACACCATCATCACTATGAGAATCGCTTATGACACTTATATAACAATCCATGTAGCGTTCTCATGGAGGGTCGATCCAGTACATAGTTCTCTAACATGTACCTATGTGATGACTTGATATCCTATATCCAAGTCAACCACATACTAGTCTTATCGTATCATTGTTATCCTTGTTCACAATAATACTTGACTAGGGATATTTTAAGAATAGTGTGTTATTACTATTCTAAGGACATTATCATATAAGATTACATTACGCAGTTATAAGACAAATATAATAATGAACTATAATAAATAAAATGTCATGATACATAAAAAATGCCAAAGTCAATCATCTAATGAATGGTTCTAAGGGCATAATCCAACAGTCGGGACATGGGAGATGTTCCAGAGGGAGTTTAAACAGTAGTTCTATCCGGAGTACACTGCTGACGAAGCTCGAGCTAAATTACGAAGATTGACGCAACGGGCTGAAGTTCGCGAATACATACTGGAGTTTCAGGAGCTGATGCTGTAAATCCCCACACTTGGCGAGGAGGAGGCATTCTTTTCGTTTATGAATGGTCTGAAGCCATAGGTGAAACAGGAGTTAAAGAGAATGGGCGTCCAAGACCTCAACAGGGCGATTAATGCCATAGAAGCCCTGGTGGAGTTCCAGAGGGAACACAGGCCCGAGTCTCCCAAAGCCAAGTTCAAGGGTAAAGATGAGGGAGCCGAGAGCTCGAGTAGCAATAGCCAGCCCCGCTACAACAAATGGAAGTCCTCTAGGGACGAGGACAACAGGAAGTGGCGAGCCGAGAAAGGCGAGCAGACAAAGCGAGCTGAGAGATCGCCCATGGGTTGTTTCCTGTGTGATGTGCCACATAAAGCTCAGGATTGCCCTACCCGAGGTAAGTTGGTCGCTATTGCCCAAGGCCAGGTTGAAGCTGATTGGGAAGCTTTGAGGCTAGGGACGATGGTACTAAACACCATGAAGACCAAGGGAGGTCGCTAATGAAAAGGGATGAAGTTAGGGACGATGTTGTTGAACGCCATAAAGAGTCGAAGAAGAGGTTGCCAACGAAAAGGGCTCATGTTATCCGATATTTGGGTGGCAAGCACGATGTTGACCGCCCTAGTCGATACAGGAGCATCTGGCTTGTTCATGTCAGATCGGATCGCCAGGGGATTGGGAATTAAGATCGCCAAAGAAGCTGGGTCCGTAAAGACGGTGAATTCAAATAAGGCTCTAATCACGGGTATGGTTCGAGGAGTGGACGTACAGATAGGTGAGTGGAAAGGGCGAGGAACGATCGAGGTATTTCCCATTGATGACTATGATCTTGATCTTGGTTTAAGTTTCTTCAATCAAATTAATGCTTTACTTGTTCCTTTCACCGATTGTGATGCGCACGGACAAGAGAAAACATAGCTTGGAATTTGAAGGAGATGAAACGCAACAAGACAAACTTCTGAAACCTAGACCCGAAGCCTAAAGAGACTCGAACCCAAAGGTATTGGACCTTGACCCTACGAATAAGAATTTGAGAACCTAAGGTATAGCAATGGTGGATGGTGAAAAAGGAGGCGCCACAAGGAAGAAGACCTTGATAAGCCTAGTTGACAGGGAACCCAAGAGAAAGGCACACTCAATTTCTGAAAATTCAATTAACTGATCTGTCATCAATAGCGTTTACAAGGTATTTATAATAATACCTAGCACTTAAGCCCATAAACAAGTGGGCTGTAATTAAACTAAACCCAAATTCATGCCTAAACCTAGTTACATAAAATAAATAGTCCAAGACACAATAAGACTCAAATATGGGCTATTCAAACACTTGGTCCATCTTATTGTTTAGCTAAAATAAGACAGTAAACCATGCTCATGTCGTTTGGGCTTCCAAGCAAGTATAGATGTCTTGGGACTCTTTATGGAAGCTTCCTTGATGCTTCAATGATGCCAGAGCTTGTTGCATTAATGAGGCCAGAGCTTGTTGCATCTTCTTGGCTCGAGCTCGGGTAATTGGACCTCCTTGGATGACCAATGGATCCTTAGTATCACAAACATCACGAGCAAGTGGATCTCCATCATTCCCCCTCTCCTCAAAAGGATTTGTCCTCAAATCGCATATACCTTCATCAAAAGAAAAGGGAGAAAGATCAGAAACATTAAAAGTAGCAAATACACCATACTTACCAGGAAGATCCAATCGGTAGGCATTATCGTTGATCTTCTCAATGACTTGGAATGGTCCATCTCCTCGGGGATGCAGTTTGGTTCGGCGCTGAACAGGCAACCTCTCCTTTCTCATATGCACCCAAACCCAATCACCAGGTTCAAAGACTACTTTCTTTCAATGCTTATTTGCTTGGGTGGTATACTGCTCAGTCTTCTTTTCAATAGCTTGACGTACTCTCTCATGGAGTGCTTCACAAACTTAGCCTTTTGTACTCCATCCAAGTTACTCTGCTCAGCACTAGGTAATGGCAACAAATCTAAAGGAGTAAGAGGGTTGAAGCCATAAACAACTTCGAATGGAGAGCAACTCGTAGTGGAGTGGACACTGCGGTTATATGCAAACTCCACATGTGGCAAGCAATCTTCCCAATTCTTCAAATTCTTCTGTATAATGGACCTCAATAATGTAGATAGGATTCGGTTGACTACCTCCGTCTGTCCATCAGTCTGGGGGTGACAAGTGGTGGTGAATAACAATTTAGTTCCCAACTTTCCCCATAACGTCTTCCAAAAGTAACTAAGGAACTCGGCATCTCGATTGAAAACAATGGTCTTCGGTATACCATGGAGACGTACTATCTCTTTGGAGAAAAGGTCAGCAACGTTGCTCGCATCATCCGTCTTGTGGCAAGCGATGAAATGAGCCATCTTAGAAAACCTGTCAACCACAACAAAAATAGAATCTCTACCTCGTTTTGTTCTAGGCAAGCCCAAAACAGAATCCATAGAGATATCAGTCCACAGAGTAGTAGGAATGGGTAAAGGAGTATTTAAACCATGATTATGAACTCTAGATTTAGCTTGTCTACATGAAATGCATCTATCACATAACCTCACTACATCTTTCCTCATGTTAGGCCAAAAGAAATGTTCTTGCAAAACATGTAGAGTTTTCCTAACTCCAAAGTGACCCATTAATCCTCCACTATGAGCTTCTCTAACAAACAGCTCTCGCAACGAACTCCGAGGCACACATAATTTATTTTCTCTAAATAAGAACCCATCGTGTCGAAGAACTTGCCAAATCCAGATGTAGCACATGCCTCATAAACATTACCAAAATCAATATCATCAGCATACTGTTCTTTGATATACTCAAATCCTAAAAGTTTAGCATCAAGAGTAGTGATAAGAGTATACCTACGAGATAACGCATCAGTGACAACATTCTCTTTACCTTGTTTGTACTTGATCACGTACGGGAACATCTCAATGAACTCTATCCACTTGGCATGACGCTTATGCAGCTTATTCTGTCCTTTCAGATGCTCCAAGGACTCGTGATCGGTGAGGATGACAAATTCCTTGGGCCACAAGTAATGTTGCCATGTCTCCAAGGCCCTCACTAACGCGTACATCTCCTTGTCATATGTGGGATAGTTAAGTGCTGCTCCACCTAACTTCTCACTAAAGAAAGCGATTGGGCGTTTTTCCTGCATAAGCACAGCTCCAATACCTACACCTGAGGCATCGCACTCAATCTCAAAAGTTTTAGTAAAGTCAGGCAGAGATAACAAAGGAGCAGAACAAAGTTTATCCTTAAGCAAATTAAAAGCATGCTCTTGTGCGGGACCCCAATGAAATGCAACATTCTTTTTGACCACTTCGATCAAAGGTGCAGCTATAGTGCTAAAATCTCTAACGAATCGACGATAGAAACTAGCTAAACCATGGAAACTACGCACCTCAGAAACAGACTTAGGTACAGGCCAATCTTTAATTGCCTTTACCTTCTCATTATCAACAGAAATGCCATGTAAAGAAACTACATACCCAAGGAAAACAACCTTATCAGTGCAGAATGTACACTTCTTAAAATTGGCATACAAACTTGCATTCCTCAAAACAATAAGAACATTCCTAAGATGCTCAACATGCTCATGCTGGCTCTTACTGTATATCAAAATATCATCAAAATGACAACCACATACTTACCAATGAAATCACGTAAAACATGGTTCATTAAGCGCATGAATGTACTGAGTGCATTAGTCAAGCCAAAAGGCATAACTAACCACTCGTAGAGACCATGTTTAGTCTTGAATGCGGTTTTCCATTCATCACCTTGTCTCATACGAATTTGGTGATATCCGCTCTTTAAATCAATTTTAGAAAACATGCATGCACCATGCAACTCATCAAGCATGTCATCTAACCTAGGAATAGGATAGCGGTACTTTACAGTGATTTTGTTGACGGCTCGACAGTCAACGCACATCCTCCACGTCCCATCTTTTTTAGGCACAAGCAGTACGGGCACGGCGCATGGACTCATGCTCTCTCTCACATAACCTTTCCTCATGAGCTTCTCAGCTTGCCTTTGAAGCTTCTTCGTCTCCTCGGGATTACTTCTGTAGGCTGGACGGTTAGGAATGGCAGCTCCGGGGACAAGGTCAATCATGTGCTCAATCCCACGAATCGGTGGTAATCCACTTGGGATCTCCTCAGGGAATACATCCTCGAACTCCTGCAACAATGAGACAACATCAGTAGGCAAAGTATCATGGAGTTCAGCATTAATGAAGCAAGAATCTTTAAATAAGAGTAAAAGGATAGGAGACTTAGCAAGAAACGCAGTCTTCACATCTTGGGGTTTGGCATAGCAGCTCACTGTTTTGCTTTCCTTGTTTTCCTTCTTTTCTTTAGCTTACTTCCTTTGATCGTCATGTTGCTCCTTTAGCCTTAATTGGTCCTCATAAATCTCCTTGGGGCTAAGGGGAGCAAGAGTGATCTTCTTGCCATTCGTAGTAAAGGAGTAATGGTTAGTGTAACCATCGTGGATGACTCTTCGATCATACTGCCACGGTCTTCCCAACAATAGGTGGCTGGCTTGCATGGGCACCACGTCACACAACACCTTATCCCGATAACTTCCAATACAAAAAGGAACCAAGACTTGCTTCACCACGTTCACTTCACCACAGTCATTAATCCACTGCAACTTATATAGGTAGTGATGCTTGGTAGTGGGCAACTTTAACTTATCAACAAGGTATGTGCTAGCAACATTAGTACAGCTCCCACCATCAATGATTATAATGCATACCTTGTCACTAATATGGCACCTCGTATGGAAGATGTTCTCACGCTGTGCCTCATCTTCAAACTTCACATGGGTATTAAGAGCACGCCTGGCAACAAGCGCTTCACCATGAGTAGCATACTCAACAACTTCTTCTTCTTCAGCATCTTCTAATGCAGGCATCTCATCTTCAACACCGACTTCAGAACCTTCACTCTCAACATCTCCATTTCCATGCATGATCATCACTCTACGATTGGGACACTGTGAGGCAACATGTCCACGACCTAAACACTTGAAACACTTAATGTCACGTGTCCTGCTCTGGGATGCTTGGACAGGTTCAGTCTTGGGCTTTGGAGGGCCCTCAGGCTTGGGCTTGTAAAGCTCTCTGACTTAGGTGTAGACACAGGCTTATCATCCCTACGAAAGGTGTTAGATTTCCAAACAGGAACTGAACTAGAAGTGAAACGGGATGTACTTTTCCTTTGGAGTTGCCTTTCCACTTTGATGGCAACATGCATAGAGGTGGCAAACGGGCGGGTTCGGGCGGGTTTCGGTTCGGGTTTTTTCGGTTACGGGCTTTTTCGGTTACGGGCTTTTTCGGTTGCGGGCTTTCTCGGTTGCGGGTTTTTTCGGTCTCGGGTTTTCTCGGTTGCGGGTTTTTTCGGTCTCGAGTTTTCTCGGTTATAGGTTTTCTCGGTTTCGGGTTTTTCTAGTTACGGGTTTTTTTGGTTTCGGTCCGGTTTCGGGTTTGGTCCGGTTTTAATCGGGCGGGCTTAGTCAAATTATTTTAAAATTTTATAAATTATAAATATTTTATAATTTTGAATGTAATAATTAATTTAATTTTATATAGTTAAATAAAAATATAATAGAAATGCTAAATTAAAGTCAAAATTTAATAAATGGAATTGTATAATATATATATATATATTGAGAAATTTAGTTGGGATGATTTTGAAAACATTAGGAGTGGACCAATGAAGAATATAGTTATCTACAATAATAAAAGAGAACATATTATATATAACTATTACATTACAATTAATTAATCAAAATTTAAAGTCACGTGAGATCTATCAAAATAATACATAAAGTTTCCACTTGTAAATGATGAACCAATACATAATTTTTAATTATAATTGATTAATTATCATAAAAAGAATTACAAGTAAAATGCTCGAAGACGTAAAAGACATTGAAAAAGTTTTAAATCTTGCATTGCATTTGCAGGAAATGAAAGCACTTCTGCTATTGTAAACTTCTGCCTTGGAAGCATATGAATTTTTATACTAATTAATTTTTTTGTCCACAAACTCCAACTACTAAAAATCATCTTTGAATTGCTAACAACCTCTTGGCCTAGTGGTTAAAGATGAGTTGTGGCATATTGTAAGTCTTGGGTTTGAATCCAACACCCCCATCCCCAGTTATTTAATATTTTCCTTGTAATAAAAAAAATCATCTTTGAATTTTGATTATAATTAAAACGATTATAATAGACATTACATTATATTAGACTTAATAATTCGTATATATATATATATATATATATATATATATATATATATCTATATATATATCTATATTTTGTATTCGTATTGTATCAAATATATTTGTATCATATAAAATATAAAAATTATTGTATTAAAATTTATATTGATATACCAAACACAATTTTTTTTCTAATTTTTATCAAAATTTGATCCAATGTCACTCTTTTTTTTTAATTATCATATTTACATTGTATGACAGTATATTGAGATAAAGATATTTCAAAATTTGCTTTTGAAATTTTTTCATGTGATTCTCAATGGAGGGAAAAGGCATAATCCCAAAGAATTTGAAATTTTTTAGTAATGTGGGAAAAGCTTGTTTGGAGGGAATTGAAAAATGAAAATCAAATAGATCTCCTTTCACACGAAACTCTCATAAATAAAATATTATTATTCATTATTTTTAATTTCTTTTGTTGTTTTGACTAAATTTATATAAATATAAATTTTTACATTTTAATGTTTTTATTACTTGATAATTATTATTTTTTTAATTTCCTGTGATATTTACATTTGTTATAAAATATATAATTATATATTAATAATTATATAAAAATTTATTTCTTAAATGAACCAAATATATATAGTAAAACTAAAAGAAAGTGAAAATCCAAAAGTATTAGCTATACAAATAAATAACTAATAAATTATAAATAAATCACACTAAACAATTAAACATTTATATAAATAGCTTTATACTCTTAACAATAACTTATTGAGTCATTGTGTTTTTTTTTGGGTCAATATTGGGTCATTGGAATTTAGATACTCTTAGTTCAATAATTTTTTTTTTACTTTGTTTAATTAGCTTTTTTAATAATTATATTATATTTTTAATAAAATTTTTAAATTTTTAAGAATCTTTTTTACATTTATTTTGTCTTTTAAATACCAACATAATTAGTAATTAAATTAAATTTAATCGCATAACTAGTTAACTAATTCTTCAATTATAATGTTGAATAAAATTATAGTATACATTAAAAAAAATAATTAATATTTTGAATAATTGGTCAATTAATTATCTCAATTTTATATTTATTTTGTTTTTAGTTTGTACATAAATCATAATATAACATTATTTTTATTAAATATAATCATACTCAAACACATTAATTAATCAGATATCTCATTAAAAATTTAGAACGTTAAATTAAACAAGTTATATACACCAATTGACATTATATTATAAATAATAACATTTGATATAATGTACCAAAAAAAAACATTTGATATAATGATGTAAATGGGTAATATATAATCAGGTACCCGACACTAACCGACTCTATAATCAAATAATTATAGGGTTCGGATAGTGTTCTTATTACCCGTATCGGATTCGGGTAGTACCCTTAGGGTACACTATACCCGATTAACTTTTGATCAAGTAGTATCTGGTACCTGAACTTGTTTATCAATTATATGAAAGTAATCAAAATTATATGCTTGTACAAAGATTTGAACCATGGCCTCTTATATTTATTGTTATATGTTTAACCACATGAGCTAGATTGGGAATTTGTTATATTTGTTGTAAAATTTATTTTTATTTTAACACAACTTGCAATTTAAAATTTATTGAAACATTGTTGGCAAAAAAAATAGTTTACTGAATAATAATAATAATAATAATAATAATAATAATAATAATAATAATAATAATAATAATAATAATAATAATAATAATAATAATAATAATAATAATTTATTCTTAAGATAATAAGATTTTAAAATTTTAGACATAAAGTATAATAGAAATTTCATAATATGTTAAGAAACAATTTTTAAGATATTGATAATTTAACATATATGACATTTTATTATAATGTAAATCTTAATATATACATATATAGTATATTATGTTTATTATTTTATTTGTAACTCATTATAATAAATTAAAAAAAACACTTTTTTGACTAAAAAAGTAGTTGAGAAGGTCAATATCTATTTAATCATCCAATATTATGATTATTAATTGATCAAGTTAAACAAAATTACATGAATACATCATAAGAGATTAAATGTTTGAAATTAAAAACAAGAGTATATTCTAAAAGCATGATAAGAAATTGGAATGAAAAATGTCCGAAATTAAAACTATAATATGCTATGAGAGATTGTTTAATTTATTCTATATTACATGGTAAGAGATTATTATAATTTAACATACAAATCATTATGATAAGATAAACATATTAATAATCTATTTTATATAATTAAGAGCTTGTATAGTTGATTATATATCACATGATAAGATATTATTTTTAAAGTTATAATAACATACAAATCATTATGATAAAGCGTTATTTATTAACTATATTATGTATCTTATTTGCTATCAAAACAACTATTCCGAATTAAGTACTAATTTTTTTTTCATATTCACATTAACATAATAATATTAGATATACACCAATTGATTGAATATCTAATTAAAATGTTAAATAATAGATATTACTAAATTAATTAATATAATGCTAGTTATTTAAATATAATTAATAATAATATTAACAAAGTATAAAAAATAAATTTTATTAAAATTACCACTTACATAGTAATACAACTCTAATATATTATTAAATTACATTTTAATTTACTATTAGAATTATTATTTTTATCCACACTTTAATTTTACATTTAATAGATAATAAATAAATTATTTTTAATAAATACTTAATTCTATCAAAATAATACTTACGCACTAAGAGATTATATGATTTATTTTTAAAAGATTATTATAATATAATATACAAATCATTATTATAAGATACCAAATTAGTTTATTCATGTATAAGATTATTATAATATAATAAATAATTAATTATCACTAGCTTAATTTTTTAATGTCTTTTGTTTTAAGGCTAAAAATAAAATTATCACTATAATTTTCTCTTTTAATGATACCCAAGTATAAAAAAATTGTGCTTGTATTGTTTAATTTAATTACTTAACTTTTTCTAATCTTAAAAACTTGAATTTTAATTTTAAGATTAGGTTTTTTTTAATCTAAATTTAATATCTTTCTATACTTGAAACTTTAAGAAAATATAGTTTAAATTTAATTTTATTAAAAATATTTTTAATGTGTTGCACAAAATATCAAATTCAAAGTTTCAAACAAATATTGAAATTATATAATTTTTATATATTTGATTTATTATTGTATTAAAATTAAAATTTTATTATAAATAAAAATAATAAAATGTTAAAATGATTTTTATAATAAAATCAAATGTCAAATTAATAATATATTTATTATTATAAATGCAATAAGGATAATATTAAAGATTATTTGATGATATCATATATTATATTATATATTATGGTGTTTTAAATTAATTTAATTAAAAAGATTCAATATTTATTATGCTAGTAATATATAATTGATAAAATTGTATAATAAATAATAATTGTTTTCAAAATTTTAAACTTTTTAATTAAAAAAGTGTTTCAATTATTTATTTATTTTTAAATAATAATTATATAATTATAATTCGGGTTTTTTCGGGTTATAAATTCGGTTTTTTTTCGGTTTTCGGTTCGGGTCGGTCTCGGTTTCGGATCGTATCGGGCTCGAGTTATGTCAGGTTCGGGTTGTGTCGGGTTCGAGCTTTTTCGGTTTCGAGTTTTTTTGGTTCCGGGCTTTTTCGGTTACAGGCTTTTTCGGTTACAGGCTTTTTCGGTTACGGGCCTTTGACTTTTTTGGTCAATTCGGGCTGGTCCCGGTTCGGTCTCGGGCGGATTCGGGCGGGTTTTCGGGCTCGGGCCAATTTTTGCCACCCAGCATCTCCTCTAAATCCATGTAATGCTGCAACTCTACGACATTGGCAATCTCACGATTTAAGCCTTGGAGAAAACGAGCCATAGTAGCTTCTGCATGCTCCTGGATATTGGCTCGGATCATGGTTATTTCCATCTCTTTGTAGTAATCCTCAACACTCTTTGAGCCCTGGGTAAGACGTTGGAGCTTCTGGTATAACTCTCTGTAGTAATGAGTAGGAACAAATCTCTTCCTCATGATGCTCTTCATCTCATCCCATGTAGACACTGGAGGATCACCATATCTTCTTCTACTAGTGACTAACTGATCCCACCAAACCATAGCATACTCTATGAACTCAATTGCTGCAAGTTTGACCTTCTTTTCTTCAGAGTAGTGGTGGCAGTCAAACACCATTTCAATCTTCCTTTCCCACTCCAAATATGCCTCAGGATCATTCTTGCCTTGGAAAGGAGGAATCTTCAATTTTATATTGCCAAGGTTTCCATCCATCTTCTCCTTGCCTCTATCACAGGCTCTATCAACTCGATCCCTATACCCATGGTACCTTCTATGATGTTTATCTACCCTAGACTCTTCGTTCGAGTCATACCCAACATTATCATCATACTCGTCATAGGCAACAACCTTACTTTTTAGACGGGAAGTACCACCTTGTTGGATCTTCACAAACCGAGCTTCATGTTGGTTCAACTTATCATGAATGTCATTGAATTTCATGTCCATTCGTTGGAACTATTGTTGCATTGCTTGAAGCATGAATTCAATCTTTTTAAAGTCTGACTTATCACCTTCAGAAGACATTTTCAACAAATGATATCCTCACGTGTTTACACGTGTTTCATTCAAGTAATTTGGCTTTTCTCTACTAAAATTTCTCACACACTCATGCCTTTTCCCTTACTCTACCTTAGCTCTATAGGTTCACAATCGTACTAGAGACTCAGTCAAAGATTCAACCTCGCAGAATCAACTAATTCACCAAGTATTTTCACCAAGTATTTCCTCTTTTTTTTGGAATTCTTCTCTTTTTTTTCACAGAAAGGTGCGGCTAGGATGACTCAAAGAAAGAAAAAAAATAAAATAAAAATTAAAAAAAATCACTAGAAGGACCAAAAAAATGAAAAATGGCCTAAAATGATAGGAAAACGATGGAATTTGGCCAAGATAGGGTGGGGCTCGTGTATAAATTCCACGGGTTTGTTTTATTTCGTCGTTTTCTTTAAAACGGGTACTCGCACGCCTCTTAACTCAACCAAATTTTTCTGTTTGAACAGTACCGCAATATTTTTTTGTGGAATTCTCTTTTTTTTTCTTCTTCTTTTTTTTTTGTAATATGATTTTTTTGGTTTTCTTGAAAAGAGTAGGGGTGCGGCTAGCGTTGAATTAAGTGGTTGAAGAAGTGCGGCTAGGGTTATGAGGAAGTGCGGCTAGGGTTATAATTGAGGGGTGCGACTAAGGTTATGAGGAAGTGCGGCTAGGGTTATAATTGAGGGATGCGGCTAGGGTTATGAAATAAGTGGCGGCTAGGGTTATGAAGTAAGTGGCAGCTAGGGTTATGAAATAAGGTTATGAAATAAGTGGCGGCTAGGGTTATGAAATAAGTGGCGGCTAGGGTTATGAAATAAGGTTATGAAATAAGTGGCGGCTAGGGTTATGAAATAAGTGGCGGGATTTCTAAGGATTCTACCAAAAGTGAGAGACGCACAAACAAACCAGAAATTGAAACCAACAAAAGAAAAAAAATCGAAACCAACAAACCAAAAATCGAAAAGTGAGTGACGCACAAACAAACCAGAAAATCGAAACTTGAGCTCTGATACCAACTGATGCGCACAGACAAGAGAAAACGTAGCTTGAAATTTGAAAGAGCTGAAACGCAACAGGACAAACTTATGAAACCTAGGCCCGAAGCTTAAAGAAACTCGAACCCAAAGGTATTGGACCTTGACCCTACGAATAAGAATTCGAGAACCTAAGGTATAGCAATGGTGGATGGTGAAAAAGGAGGCACCACAAGGAAGAAAACCTTGATAAGCCTAGCTGACAGGGAACCCAAGAGAAAGGCACACTCAATTTCTGAAAATTCAATTAACTGATCTGTCATCAATAACGTTTACAAGGTATTTATAATAATACCTAGCACTTAAGACCATAAACAAGTGGGCTGTAATTAAACTAAACCCAAATTCATGCCTAAACCTAGTTACATAAAATAAATAGTCCAAGACACAATAAGACTCAAATGTGGGCTATTCAAACACTTAGCCCATCTTATTGTTAAGCTAAAATAAGACAGTAAACCATGCTCATGTCGTTTGGGCTTCCAAGCAAGTATAGATATCTTGGGACTCTTTATGGAAGCTTCCTTGATGCTTCAATGATGCCAGCGCTTGTTGCATTAATGAGGCCAGGGCTTGTTGCATCTTTTTGGCTCGAGCTCGGGTAATTGGGCCTTCTTGGATGACCAATGGATCCTTAGCATCACGAACATCACGAGCAAGGAGATCTCCATCAGATTGTCTATGTGTGCTTGATTGCAAATGTCCATGTGTTGTCCGCGTGAGGCAAGAAACGGGACCTGGATCCAAGGTGATGTTGGTAATGCAGCTTGCTAACGGAGCTTGCCAAGGTGAAAGGACAAACCTGGGAGCGCCAAAGACAAAGGAGTCATTAGTCATCACCAACAACACCCCACTGGAAGTGCAGAAGGTGTTGAATGATGACAGGGATGTGAAGTCGCCCAGGTAGATTCGACGACAAGAATTATTGGCGAAGGTCGACCATGAATTGGCGAATAGTCTTGGGTGAGTCCATGTGGTCGCCAACTCCCTCAATCGAAAGGCAGCGTGGCCGTACGTAGTTCGCCTGAGCGATCTCTGGTCGCCCAAACCAGAGAGGGTTCATCCCAAGATCCCACGACCAAGGCCTGGCATGAGCCGAGCGACCAAACCAGGGCGTGCCAACACAAGGTAGCCAAGCGGTCGAAGGGATGGCGAACTGGAAAAGGCGAGACACTTGAACAGTGTCTAGGCGAGTGTTATTGGGGTCAAGTCCACCTATGACAGGAAGTCCAAGACATCCTAGCTGACCAGTTGATTCGGCGACAACACCATAAACCTCAACAGGAGTACTTGGTTCGATGGAAGGGGCTGCTAGATAGCGAGGCTAGTTGGGAGCCAGCACAGGCGCTGTTGCAGTACCCAAACCCAGTGGAGAAGTTTTGTACAAGGCTGGTAGAGGCGATGAGGGCATTGCCAGGATAGATGGGGGAGAATTTCAAGTCCCGCACCTCCCGACATCAAGTCTCTGGGGTTGAGAGCGTGTGAGCAAACCGACGGCACTAGCGTCTGACATTGTCTGCTGCAAAACTCAGTTCTAGGTTCAGTTATGGCAATAATAGCTTGTACAGATCGCCTAGGAGCCATACACTTGGCTGTATGATAGTCATTTATTCTTTGTGGAGTTTGTGTATATAAAGGGGCTGTCGTAACGACTTCGCGCTCGATGATTTTGAAAAACATTTTAAAAACAAAAGGGAGTCGCCACCAATCTTTTTTGACTAGGTGTGATTGGCCACCTAAAATATTTATCTGTTTAACAAAATCTCAAAATTAATTAAGTTTTATTAAAAAAGATAATTTTTGGTCTGCGAAAACAGAATTGGGTTCGGGAGTACGGTTACGCGTAGGGAAGGATTAGCACCCCCACGACGTCCGTTAAAAAACGGTACCATAATAATCATGTGTTATCCTTTAATTTTAATAAAATGGTCTTGAATTAATATTTAAAAATAATTCTTATTTCATTGCAATCAATTTTATTCAAAATCATTTTTTATTTGTAAATTTATTTTGTTTTATTTTAAAAAGTTAAATTTTATTTTTCAAAAGAGAATGTGAACCTTTTTGTATTGAAAAATTAAATCAAATATCCCAATACTCTGGTAACAGTTGAAATAATTTTCCTCACCTAGAAATTTCTTAAGAATCACTACTTGTGAGTTCTATAGAATCTCATCATCGGAAGATTCACACTAGCTTCAAAAATTATTATGAATGCATATGATGCAAACGGATAATGAATGATGCAAATAAATTTTTTTAATTTTTTATATAAATATTTCTTCATTTATTTTAAATAAAATTTTTTTATTATTGAAAAATTGCAATAAGTATTCCAATACTCTGGTAACACTTAGTGAACTCCTCTCACCTAAGGATCAGTCAAAAAATCACTACTTGTGAGCTTCATGACATCCCATCATCGGACATTTTATTCAATTAAATTTAAAATTTATTATTAATTTTCTTTTAAAAACTTATTTTTATTTTTAACAAAAAATTAAATTATTGAAAAATCATACTAAATACCTCAATACTTTTGACAATATTTAGTAAACTCTTCTCACCTAGGGATCAGTTAGGAATCACTACTTGTGACTTCCGTAACATCCCATCATCGGAAGAATTTCATTTAATTATTAAAGTTCATTATTTATGCACATGATGCAAACATATGGTTTATGATGCATATGGAATTTATAAAAAGAACTTTATATTGAAACTCTTAATATTGAAAAATTTAACTAAATATCCCAATACTCTGGTAACATTTAGCTAATTCCTCTCACCTAAGGATCAGTCAAGAAATCACTACTTGTGAGTCCCATAACATCCCATCCTCGAAAGAATTCCATTTTATTTTTAATTATTATATTATTCTATTTATTTATTTACTCATTATTTTTGCCATGATAATATATTAAAAATACCTAACAAACATTTCTATAAAACCAATGAATGAATAAGTAAAAACCAAAAAGGCAGTATACCCTCCTCGGCGGGCAAGTTCCCCGATCGGGCAAACTAGCAGGATCTTCACTATCCTTGGCGGGTGAGCTCCTCGAACGGGCGAACTAGCGGGATCTTCACTATCCTCGAGCTGGCGAGTACCCTTTTTGGCGGGCGAGCACGTAGCTTCTTCCTTTTGGCGGGGCGGACGAGTCGTGCGGGTCTTCTTTCTTTTGGCTGGTGGGCGAACACACAGATCCTGCTTCTCTTCGGGCGGGCGAGCTCACGGGATTTTGCTTCCTTTTGGCTTGCGGGCGGAGTTCGCTTAGCTGGTGACCGGGTGTGCGGGTCGCACGGATTTCGGGTCGGGTTAGGGGTGACGCGCGGATCCTACAACTTCCTTTCTTTTCTTTTTCTGCTATAAAAACCCTCCCTTTTTTTATTTCTTCATTTTTTTCCTTCTTCCACCAAAAAAACTTAGAGCCTTCAGAGGCTCTCGGCCGGGCGATTTTCGGCCGCCATCTACGCCACCGTCGACCGTCGTCTCCAGTGGTCGAAAACCAAAAAGGAAACCCTTTTTCAACAGCTCTCCACTCCCTCCTTTCGTTTCTGACCTTCGTTTTCCCAAAAAATGGCCCTAACCCCACGGATCTGAGGTCGAAACCTTCGGCCTCTCTGTTGTTATTTTGATTTTTTTCTTTTCAGATCTGACTTTGGATGTGTTTGGGTTTGTGTTTTTGTTGTTGTTTTTGTGTTTTTTTGCAGGTGGGTATGGGTTTAGGTTTCAGATATGAGATTTGGGGTTCTCAGATCTGGGGTTTTTCAGGTGGTTGTGGTTTGTGGGGTTGTTGGTTCGGTGATGGTGTCCTTGACAGAGGCAGAGGAGGTGTCGGTTGGGTTCACAATGGTGGAAATGTGGCTGTAAGGGTGATCTGTGTGAGGGCTTGGTTGTGGCGGGGCTTATGGGGTTTGGGTAGCTTCAAGCTTGGGTCTACCCTTGGATGGTTTGGTGATGGTGAGCAATGGCCCCCTTTGGGTTCGTGAGCCGAGGGTTGTGTGTTGATTGTGGTGTTGGGGGTTTTGGGTTTGGTTTCTGGTGGTGATGGCGGTGTATGGTGGTTGCTGTGGGTAGAGGGTGAGTGGGAGATCCGGTAAAGGTTGAATGGGAGAGGATTAGGGGGCTCGGTTGGGTGAGGATTGCTTGGGTCCGCCCTGGCTCTCGGGTGAATGGGGAGAGCTTGAAGCTTGGGCTCTCTCCATGGAATCCTCTCCCCCTCGGGTGGTGATCGAATGGGGGTTTTTAGAGGGAGTAAGTATAGGGCTTGGGAATGGTGGCTGGCAGAGGCTAACCGGCGGGGATGGGATGGCTGGCAGGAGGCAGACTGGCTGATGGGTGACAGGAGATTGGACAAAAACAAAATAAAAATAAAAATAATAAAAACAATAATAATAATAATAATAATAATAAAAATAAAAATAAAATATAAACAAATAATAATAATAATAGTAGTAATAACAAAATGGGACAAAATTAGGTGTCAACAGGGGCGTCCTCCCCTTCACTCTTTTAGCTGGTTGTAACTTCCTGTACAATATTCTTTCTCAGCAACATACCAGTCATCTTCTTCAGTTTCTTTGCCTTTTGTTTCTGCTATGTTTCTCGTTTGTGTGAGTGTGAGTTGCCGGGTGTGCCTAGTTAGAGGGACTTGGAGATTTCCACTAGCACGCACACCATCCTGGGAGTGAAAGAGGCTAACTTAGGCTCCTTTGGTCGAAAAAACCCAGCCTAAGGCTACACATGGTTTGCCTTAAGACGTGAGGACGTGACAAATGTCATAGAAAATATTCTCTTTTCTTTCCTTTTTTACGTTATTTCTCTACAAAACTCAAAAGCCTGTTCACCAAACTCAAATCCTAAAGTACAACTCTCGAAATAACCAAAAAGAAATGCAAAAATTGATGCAAATATTTCGTTTGCTGGAACACACAAAAAGAAATGGAAAAGGAATAAATCTAGCCCAATATTTTGTGAAAGGATCAAAATTTTCATTTCAACTATGTTTAATCACCATTAGTCCATTATTGCCACACTGTGAAAAAGAATTGAAACAAAACCACCAAATTCGAGAGATTAAGTGAATTAATTACCTAAAAAATTCAATGAATCCTTAATTCACATCATCACTTTGAAATAAACTTTTGCAACAAAGCAACAAAGTAAACTTTCTGATTGTTCAACCCTTATATTAGTCTTTTTAGCAACAATCCACATAAACTACCTCCAAACCCATTCCTTTACTATTGGTTCACCCACAAATAACCTCATCCTCTTAACACTATCCACATCATAAAACATGAACTTGATTTTTTTTACAAAGAGAAAAAAATAAAAAGAATCGAATTTTGAACTTAATTTATTAAAAAAAGTAATAATTATTAAGCTAAACTTTGATCGCTAAACATGAGCTGGATTACCGACAGGTGACACTAGTACCCACCTATTCACCGACAATAGGTTGAGCCTCAGAAGTTTTTCTATTCTTTCTAATCAAGAACAACATTCGCTGCCCTAATCTCAGATTTGTAAGTTTTCAATGTTGGGTCTTAATTTTTCCCTAATTTCTTAATTCTTATTCTAATTTCTTTGTTTTTGCGATTACCCAGACGACCAGACTCAATCTTCTTCTAGATATCTCTCTGCAATTCCTGCCGCTTGGTATCAAATCTAAAATCCACTCTTTCAGTTTTTTATTTCCTGTATTATAGTGCCTCTATGCGTGTCTGTGTGATTATTGCTAAGCAAAATGATGAAAATGGTATTTCTACAAGTGCAAAATTATTCATATAAAATTTTGAATATGCGACAACTACATCTGCTGTCAATTTTGTGTATGTCAATTTTAACACTATTATGTGACTATTGATTCTCCTGGCATTGGGTTTGATAAGAGGAAAGAATTTATTGTTGTTGATGGATTCTCTAAGTTGTATCTCTTGTTTTAATAAGAGGATTGTCGGTTTAAAGTTGGATTTAGTTAATAGTTACTTCTTCGATTGGATGCCATGTTTATTTTATTTTAATCTTTTGCTAGAACTCAACATGCATCCTCTTGAACTTGCTCTGCTCAAAATGGAAATGGTAGATTGTTGGGTGGCATAGCCTCTACCATAGCTCAGGGTATGTGAATAGATATCCGTCTGAGATATTGGTGGACTATTTAACTTCACTTTTTGTTACTTGGTTACTTGATAGTTTAGTGCTTTGTTAAAATGTTTATTAGGTTTGCATGCTCTGGATGATTGGAACTTTGAATCCAAAGCATGATTAGTTGGCTTGACAAACTATAAACATATTCTCCTCATGTTACCTTAAAAGATTCATTTGACAGCAATAAAATTTGTTATTTTGTTTAGCCATTATTTTCTTTTATTTAAAAATATTTAGAATTACTACATGTGAACGATGGAGTTATTTGTTGAAGCAAATTCCACACTTTAAATAAAAAATACGATTTCCACTTAAGGAATTTGAAACTGACTCATTTTCTATGGAAACAAACTTATTTATTCCTTTTGTATTACATTATATTTTACAAATCATTTTATCCTTAAATCATTTTACTTGATAAATTTTGGGAAATATTAATGGTTACATTAGAGGAAATGTTTGATTTCTATGTTTGGTTCAAAGAATTTAAAATTGCTAAATGCTAAATTTTACTATACTACCCTTTTTGTATTACAGTGAATAAATAGTTTATTTAAAATAAATAACACTTTGATGGATGTTATTTAAAAAATATTTATTTATTTATTATTTAAGTTTATTCATTTAGCAAATGTTAATTAATTTATTTAACAAAATTTAATTAATTAGTCCATGTGTTTATAGGATATTTAATATTATATTATTTTGATTTATTTAATTAGTTAAGCTATTCATTTGTAATATGCCAACTATTTACTAAATTAACATTTTATGCTAATTGGTGCATTTGTTTATAGGATATTGAATGCGTAAATTATTTTGATTGTAATATTAGATAGGTTTAGGGGTAAAATGGACACAAAATGTAATTATTTGAGGGTAAAATAGGAATAAAAGATTATTTTCTCCTGGAAGTTTAAAATACCTCAAGCGGAGGAGGTAATCCTTTTCACTCTTATTTTCCTCCACTTTGGTTCTGTTGGGAATATCGGATTTTTTATGTGAAGGAAAATATGCGAACCAAACGAGATAATTTTATTACAGAAAAAAATTACTGGCAGAAATAAAAAAAATTCCAAAGTATTTTACTTTTGGATAATTATTACATACATTGACAGTGGAGTTTTTTTACTCCACAAGCAACGTTAAGATCGTGACACATGTCCTATTTTATTTATTTTAATATTGTTATAGGATACATGTCACGATCTTAATGCTGCTTGTGGAATAAAAAAACTCCACTGTCAGTGTATGTAATAATTATCGTTTATTTTTTTATACTTTTATTTTTTCTTTAAATACTTCTTTGGTATGTCAACTTATATTAATAATTGAAATAGTATTATAATTTGTTTAAAGACTTTTCACTTACTATATGAAAAATGATTAATATTATACTAACGGTGAATTATGACGTTTATTACGGGTAAAAAGGTGAGCTTTGTTAGGCTACAAGTATGCAGATGGACAACTATTGTTTTGAATATTCCTTTAAAATCTTACGTTATATATTCCTTTAAAATTATTTTGTATTTAATGTATCAATATAAATTTTTATATAAAATTTCATGCATTACACGACACAAATACAATAACTCAAGCAGTAGTAGAAAAGTTCATCTGACAAAACATCATTTACAGGTTCGGTCTCCCTCAAACTCTGATTGTTGACAATGGTCCTCAGTTGGTAGGTAAAAATATCTCTATCTTCTGTGAAAATTTACATATCAAACTCTGCCCTGGATAGGTATCAATCCCCAGACCAATGGCCAAGTGGAGTCCGCCAACAGAAAAATCCTAGCTGCTTTAAAGAAAAAGTTAGATGACACAGCTAACGCTTGGCTAGAAGAATTGCCGGGCATACTTTGGGCAATCCGGACCATAGCACACTCATCTACAGGAGAGTCTCCATTCTGCCTCGCCTTTGGAACAGAAGCAGTAATCCCAGTAGAAGTTGGGGTCCATACACTTAGGGCTTCTAATGCAATTACTGAAGAAAATGAAGCACAGCTTAGAGGAAACCTGGATTTACTAGAAGAACTTAGGGAGGAAGCAAGAATTAGAATTGCAGCCAGGCAACAGAAGGTCGCCCAATATTATAATAGAAGAGTAGATAATAGGACTTACAAAGTAAATGATTTGGTTCTACGCAACTCTGAGGCCAGCAGACCTATGAGCGAAAGGAAGAAACTTTCCCTTAATTGGGAGGGCCCATATCGAATCCTAAAGATACTGGGCAAGGGAGCATACAAACTTGCCTATCTTGATGGCATTGAGATCCCAAGGATGTGGAGCTTGCAGCATTTAAAGAAATACTATGTCCAAGTCCCCAGGTCGGGAATCCTAATTATAACCCCACAAATGGGCAATCACTCATGCTTAAATCCCCAGTTCGAGAAAAGTATTGTAACCCCATGATTGGGCAATCGATAAAAATCAATTGATTTCATTTTGCCTAAGTCCCCTGTTCGGGAGATAATATTACGGTTCAAACACTTGTTTCTATCCAGCTTGGGATCGGTTAAAAGAAAAATTATCTAGGCCATACATCGAGTATCTCTAGTCCTAAAAGGTTATCATCAAAACATAAACGAAGGTAGGCAAAATTATAAAATATAATCAAAGCTTCATTATAAAATTTCTTTACAAAGAAAATATAAGAGTCAGTAGCCAGCCCCAACATTGCCCTCGCCACCATCATCAATAACTACTGGTTGATCGGCAGCACCATCATCTGGACGCCGAGAAGAAGTACCCTTATCAGCTGGAGTAATTGCAGCAGGCTCATCCACCAGAGGGTTCTCATCAACAGTCGTGGCAAGAATAACTTCATCTATAACAGGGACATTTTCATCTTCATCAACACCTTCAAGCATATCGAAATTGATGCCATTTAGGTCAAGATCTGGGTATCTTTGCTTTATCATGTATAAAGCCAATCGTCGGTAGACCATGCCATAGTAATGAACATCACTCGCCAAGCTCTCTTGTGCCCGCCCCATAGTTTCTGCCACAACTTGTTCAATACACTGGCTCTGCCCTGCCAGCTGACCTTCAAGTTCTGCCACTTTTTTCTCTAAAACAGTACATTTAGATTGTTCGGTGGCAACTTGAGTCTACAATTCCGATCGGAGTGCAGAAAGAATCCTATCATGCTCCTCGCCTAACGACAAAAGTTGAGCTCTAACTGCGTTCATTTCTTCTACAGCTGAACTCCTATCCTCTTCTGCCTTTCTTTATATCTCTTCAGCAGCCACTCTAACTCTGATCACCTCATCTCTTTCCTGATTTGCCACATCCATAGCATTCCTCGTAGCTTGCCCGTAATGAGCGAAGTAGTCAGAGAAAGCAGTGACACGAGCCATAAGCTGAAAAGAAAATATACTTAATAATATTTTCAATCAAATTTGAAAGAAAAGAGAACAGGGTCTTACTCGAGTAGTAACAACTTGTGTATTCTCCAAGACGTCGAAGATCCCACCCAGAAAATATTGGCGATCGCATAACAGAACAAATGCCCTTAAAAAATCTAAGGCATATTGATTATTGGCGATGATGCTATTGGAAGAAGAACTGGGCATGGGAAAATTCCTTATATGTTCTATATCAAGTCCCCATCTGAAAAGAGGTATGTTTAGACCTTCACCATCACTTCCAAGAGGCTGATCTACTCTTTGTCTGGAGGAACGAGGGTTGCCTTGACTAGGATGGCGAGCAACAGTTCTCTTTCGTCGAGTTAGTTCCCTCCTTGGTGACCCTTCAGACTCTGAAGAGTGCTGCTCAGGCGAGATGAACACTGAAACTGGAGCTGAAGGAGCTGGACGAACAGCTAATGGCATCAATCTCGTGCTTGCTTCCACACGACCACGGCCCCTGGTCGCCCTTGTTGAAGGACCTGCTGCTTGGGAGCGTGAAGAGCCCCTTCCTGAGGCTGCTTCCCTAAGCCGAGCTACGTTTATCCTTTACATCCTGCTTCCTGAAGGTACAATTATGTTAGTAGACAAATAAATTAGTACAAAATCTTCTAATCAAATCTAATTAGCTCATTAATACCTAAGGGCTAGTGATCCAGATCACCATAATTTTCTTTGCCCATCCCAGTTTGTGCCCTTTGAGACCTAGGCCACCTGTTTTCTGAAGCTAAGATCGCCAAACTTGGAGCTTGGGTTCCAACGAGCTCTGGCCAGTACAACTCTAGTGGCCTCCTATCTTTAACCACCGAACAATTTATTGTGATCCCCTCTAACCTAATTTTTTGTGTTTGTTCTATCCTAGTTAATTCAAAGGTATAATTCATTGAGGCATTCGCTACCCGCCATTCTAGATTAACTCCAACTCCTTCTCCTTAGACATACAAAACGGTCCTTCCATCCCTTAAGGTTAGAGGGTAAACCTACGACCACTTGATGACCGGCTCTCGCCTGGAAATGATAAAAGCCAGAATTCAGCGATGTCCTAATAGTATAAAACAATCTAAATAGGCGAGATGTCAGGTCGAAGTTATTATCCCTACAAGCTATATAGAATGCCACTACAACACTCCAGGCAATCGGCGTCAACTGATAAGGGGCAATATCATATTCATTTAAAACATCTGCTAAAAAAGGTTTTAAAGGAAACATTAAACCTTTATCTAAGGAGACACAATGGAAATGCGCCTCCATAAAACCATCTATCGTTCCTACAACACTGATCCTACTACCCCTTGCCAGGATACTAAAGACGGAGTCCGGAAAAGAATAGTGAGGCTTGATTTTAGTAAGCCTCACATCGATCAAATCATTATCGGCCAACCATCGGCCACCAATCCTAACTGAAGAAAGGTTCTTCGTAGACATCTTCGCAAAAATTAGGAAGATAAACGAAGGGAAACAAAGACTTACTGAAACTTGAGACGACAGAAACAACAGCTGAGGAAATCAACAAAAAACTCGCAAGAACTTTGTCCTTTTACAGTGAATGTGATGAAAAAAGGAACATAGGAAGGCGGTTTATATAAGGGAAAGAAAAGAATACCAGAAGACGTAACCAGATGGTGAACCAATCCGCCTCAAACACGTGGACGTACGATTTCAATTGAAGATTACAATTAAGGCTGAACACGCAGACATCATCTGACATGCCAATAAAAAAGCGACATGTGAAAAATCTCAGATACCATGTAATTAATTTGGGGTGCGGCTCGAGATACGGATCAAAAAACTGGCGCAAATTTAAAATTTAAATTTCCCGCCCTTCTAAAAACATGTTTTAGGTGATCTGTGGAATCTTACATCAAATAGATGATCACAATTTTTCATTGGTGATATCAAAATTAAAATGGCGACCACTAATCACTTTATAATTAGTGCTCGCCAGGGGGCATTGTGTTAGTATCACTGTGTGGAACCCAGTAGGCCCATCGTACTAAGCCTGGTAGCGAAGGCCCATCATACTAAGCCTAGTGACGAATGGCTCATGAGACATATTTATGTGGTCTCATTAATGTACGAACGTTCATAACATATCAACGTTCATAACTGACCACTTTATTATACGATCGCTCATAACGCCCATTACTGTTCATAATACTCATTTAAGAGTGTAACCGACCACAACATCTGTTACAACTATGACTGCCTATATAAGACACAAAGGCCGGAGAAACAAGGTACGAAAACACATATTCATATTCTCTACTCTTGATACTCTCTTAGGCACTTTTTTGACTTAAACATCGAAGAAAGTCCCACTGGGAACAAACCCAGTGGTCCTTGTTTTGTAGGTTGAACAAACCCAACAATCTTTTAGCATCAACACCATTAATTTGAAATTTAGCATCCATGATTTACGTGAATTGAACATAAAATTTAACAATCGGATTAAAAAATATATAGCATAAAAAGATATGAAAGTATATGAAATTAAATTTGTTTTTACACATACGAAAGTAAATTCCTCTTGATATATATTATTTATAATTTGTAACTCTATAAAGTTTTTTATATAAATATGTAGTGCTCGGAGGCTATTTAGAATGTTGACTTCTCCAAGTAAAGAACTCAGATCAATGCCAAATATAAATATTTATTGGTTGCTTCTATATGCAGAATCTTACTCATTATTGACCTCACACTTTTTTCTCCCTCTTTTTGTTTCATATGACTTTGTATTAAATTTTTAATATAAATTTGTATGCTTTTCACATATAATTGTTTTTTTCCTATATTTGTGTGCTAAAAGAAATTAAAAAAAAAACTTGACTTTTAACTCAAATGATTAATTCCGTTACACATTTGAAAAGTAAGAAATTTGAATTCTAAATCTGTAGTTGTTTTTCTTATTCTTACACTTCAACCTCCTTTATAAAAATGACAAAAGAAATGATTTCTTGCATTTCACAATATTAATTCATTCTGTCCATATTCGTTGCTCTTTCCTTCTTTGTTTATATATATGAATGGGAAGTATTATTTAGAATATGGTGGAAATGCATTGACTTCCAGACTCATGTGATGATATTGATTATATTAATATAGTAACTTAATTTCTTAAGAATATTTGGAAACATTACTAAGACCCAGCTAATTTATAATTAGGTAATGACTCTGGTGGATACATATATCTCTAACAGCAAGAAAGCAATAAAAGTAAAGTAAATACTGCAAGTTGATTAAATAAAACATACATACACATAAATGATTTTATTTTTCCTAAAGTTATACACTCTTAGCAAGTAACTTGGGTTTCATCAAGTGGATCGATGCTCAATTCTATGGCTAAGAATTGTAACCGTTGACCAGTTTCAATAGAAAAACCCCACCTTAAGATTTTATTATTAATATGATCTGCAAGAAAGTGTCTCAAGGTTGAGAACTTGGATATATAATTAAACACCTTTAATATTATTCTCCAACTTTCCAATTCTTCAATAGTTTAAAGTTGCTTGTATGACCGTTTGGAAACCAAGTTCCTAAAGCTAACCATTATAAAAAACAATTTTTCGCTTATAGAACATGTATATAATAGATTAATCTAAGCAATTTGATAATAATGAAAAAAAAATCTACTTGGCTTGTTAGAATAAGATAATGCTCATAAACTCTCAAAAGCAAACAAGAATCAAGAACAAAGAATTGACCAAATTGATGTTAATGCTTTGAACTAAATCAAGGTAAAATGTATGTTGCTTTTTCTAATTTTTCGATATAATAGTTTAATTATACATGTGGACTTATGGGCAATTTCATTTATTCATCCATGACTTGTTCCATATGTCACGTCTCGCGTGCAAGTCCAAGGCTTGATGGACGGAAGGCCAAACCAAGCCCCAGCCAAGGTGATGAGAGACTGGTGGGCCAAACCAAGGCAACCCAAGCTAGTGGGAGTGACGTGGATTTTGGCCAAAAGGTGTGAGGGGAGATAGGCACACAGGTGCGCAAGTCAAATGCTGGTTGGGCAAGCCAGACATGTGGGTGAGATGCTAGCCAGGTGGGCGAGCAAAGTCCCAGTTGCCAAATCAAGGCGAGCCAATCAAGCGGGCGAGGTCCCAGATGCAGGTGAAGGCGAACGCACCAGGCAGGTAGTCGTACAGAAGGAGCAGGCTAGTGTCAGGAAAGGCGAGCAGGCTCGGGTGAGACTCGTGAGGCCCCAAGTGCGCATCCAAACGCGGGCTTTGAGTGGAAAGGCTTGGAACCCGCTCAGCCCAGTGCGCTCACTAGCAGGCCCCGATCCAGTTCAGCTCTAGTGGCTTCCAACTAAGCTCAGTGTGCTCTAGCTGGCGGGAAAGGTTCCCAAAGCAGTCTGCCAGCCACACACTTGGCCAAACCATCTCCACACACCTGTTTGAGGGCTTGCCTATATAAAAGGGTGTCTTCCCCCATATTTGTATATACATAGACACTCTTAGTGTTGAGAGAGGCTTAGGGGAGAGTCTTCATTTGTGGGTGAGGGTGAGCTGAGCGATAGGTTGAGGCCCCTTGTGGGAACCTCCTAGGAAGCTAAGGCAAGTGTGCCGGTTGAGATAGTTGAGGCCATAGGCTGGTTCTCCCTATTGTAAAAGCTCCTGTACATTGTTGAGTTAGTAGAATACAAGTGTACAGTTCCCACATCTATGTGCACATGTGCGTGTGTCTGCTTGGGCTTGTGTGCTTGGCTTGACTTCCGCAGGTGTCAAAGTATCTTGGGCAAGGAGTAGGCTGACTTAGGGAGGTGGACGTGGATGTGAGTTTCCCACTTAAGGCCGCACAGTTGCTAGGCTAAAGCCCCCGGCACGTGACACATACATGCACCCATACACAATAAAGAACTATACATATTTATCATGCATATGCATACATACATACATACATACATACATACATACATATGCATCATCCTATATTTATATATCGAGATGCATTCTTTATGTAAAAGAATTTAGTTATTATATATATATATATATATATTATATTATATATATATTATATATATATATCGATTAAAAACGAAAGGAAAGCAGAGCATACAAAAAAGAATCAAACTCTGCAACAAAAACAAAGAAGCTTAAATATATATATATATATATATATATATATATATATATATATATATATATATATAAGCGTTCAAGTATTATCATAGAGTTATAACATGTGTAGAAGTATATATATATATATATATATATATATATATATATATATATGTTTGTAGGTATGTATATATGTTTGTATGTATGTATATATTTATACACCATCTGATCATAAGTGTGCATTCCTGTGCTTAGATCATGCTTAATTTTTACACTCTCCGAGAGAGAGAGACCTAGCTAGCTAAATTTGTGGATGGAAACCAATATGCAGAAATTCTTAATGCGAACGTCTTTATATAAGAAAAAAATAATAATAATGTAAAGGTCAATGCTCTCAACTTTTGTTTTTGGAGTATCACAATGTAATTGTTATTCAACAAGTGGCCTCTCTTTTAATTTTACAAAAAACCGTTGAAATGTGAGAAACGCTTCTTTTTGAATTTCTCAGTGCAGGCGGAGACTGTTTTCAATGTAGCCGACGCAGGTCTGACTCTTTCTAATTTGCATGCAGAAGGGCTGTCCTGCTACCAACTCTTTCTACTTTCTGCTTCTTTAGTTATGTTTGGTGCATAGAATGAAGATAAGATAAGGTAAGATAGTATAAGATTATAGATAGGAAAAGATTAAATTATATCATTTTATTTTATATTTGTGTGTACAAAGAAAAAGAATAAGATAGGATGACTTTTTATGTCTTTCACCATATTTGCTATGTGTAAAATTAAAAGTAGTAAAAATGATTTTTTTAGTACTCTTTTTTAAAGTAACATAATTTAAATTTATAAAGTTTTTGTTATAAATATAAATAAAAATTTTAAATTTAGATATTATTTATAATATTCAAATTAATATTCAAATTTATTAGATGATTTTTAATAAAAAACTACTTCTAAAAATTTATATTACATTTTCAAAAAAAATTATTTTGTTAAAAAATGAAATTTTATAAAAAAAATTCTCTGTAATTTTTCACTTTTTTCTCTTTTCTTTCCTTTTTGTTTTTGAAAGTGAAAAAGAAAAAAAATTAAGAAAAAATAAAAATTTAAACGTAAGAGAAAACTAGTTAAAAAATATATTTTCTAATAATTTTTAGATTTGAGAATTTATTTTCTAAAAAATAATTTAAAAAATTTAATTATTTCCAAAAAATAATTTTAAAAAATTTGTTCAAGAAAATATTGTTTTATCAAAATTATAGTTTTTCTTGAATAAAAACAAGAAAAAGAAAGAAAGAAAAAGAAGTAAAAAATGAAAAGAAGAACAAATCTTGGATTAATTAATTAAACAAATATCTTTATTATTTTATTAAAAGTTTAAGTTAATTTTTAAATACAAATTTTAAGAATGAAATTGTAAGAGCCTTGCCGTCTCACCAGGCCGTCGGCGAGCATCCCCTAGGCGTCCTCTCTCACACGCCCTAAGTTTACTCTTATATTGTCAAGGCCTCGCCCGTTCCAGTGGGCCGTCGGCGAGCATCCCCTAGGCCTCTCTTTGCCCCAGGTTTGCCTTGACAGCATGAGATAGGCGCTCGCCCATCACACACCACACAACGCATTGTCCGTTTGGCAGTCGCCCACCTCACGGCTTTGTCCCAAGGCTCTTGAAGAACTCATGATTAATGCCTTGAGGCCGTTTTTTGAGGCTCGAACCCCGACACCCTTAAGTACTCGAGCCTTACACTCACATTACCATTGAGACACTACCAAATGGTATGATGTTTGTAGAATCCTTGTACTTCTGATGTCCTAGGTTCGAACTTAGAATGACGCGTCTCAGTGGGGGAATAAAGCCTTGATGTGGGTGATCGCCAAAGAAAACAATACGTTGATGAGTGTTGGCGATTGCCACTCTCATGATGTAAGGAGCGACCTTGCTGTGTGACTAGATCGATCCTTACAATGTAATGGCGAACGGCGGACGGGCCGAGACCTTACTTATATCCACGTCAAGATTTCTCTTACGCTACGTTCAAGATGGCATTTCTCTTGTACCAAAAAAAAAAGATGGCCTTTCTCGTGTTGCATGTTTCTTTGGCGGACCAACTTCTTGATGCTTGACAATCATTATCGAATCAACAACTCAAAAACGTTTCGTCGAGATTGATATTTTATCGAATCTTATCTTGAGAGGCATAATGAAAATGATACTAAAGCCAATCATACCGATTAACAAACCTATCTTATCATCTAAATTAACTTATCAAATTAATTTACATTTATCTAAAATATATTTATCATGTAGCTTTTTGTATTTATCATTATTAATCTTGTCTACATAAACTATAATTCTTTCGTGGCATCAACCTAAAGATATGATTTGCACATGCTAGCAAAGCATCCTTAGATTTAAAAATGTCAATTTTTGCCCTTTTTGAGAAAAAAGAGAGCCACAAAGATTTCCCTCTCATTCGCTTTTATTTGAAATGTAACTGGCAAAGTACAGATGAAGCTCTAAGTATTGATTTTAAATACACTCATCAAGTTGAGGGTGGAATTTCCCAATCCCTTGGCACGGGACCAAAATCATATATGATTTCCCTGTGACATGACCAAACAAGCTTTATTGCTTCTGGTGTTCCAATTCCTGCGCCTCTAGGATCTCCAGCCGGTCCGAACCTACACCACAACCATTGGAATTTAGATTCAATCACTTTGAACTGGGCTTTTTTTTTTTTTTAAGAATGAAGCATTGTTTCTGAAAGAAGAGGTCATGGGAAAAGTTGTTTTGCTTATATGGCTTCATCCTCAACTTTTTTCTTTCTCTTTCCTTTCTTTTTTTATTCCTTCTACCAAACATAGACTTGCATTTTCATCTCCTACCAAATACGGTGTGATAAACGAAAATGTGATTTTTAAGGGTGTTTTTTTTTCTTTTTTGTTAACTTACTAATGGTTTTGTGTAGCTCCAGTAGTTCTTGCTCTCAAACCAGCATAAGTTGTCCCATTCACTGTATTTCCGATAACATCCTGCAAAATTACATTTGATGAAAATTAGAATGTGTAAAGAAATAAATGATCATTCATGTTCGAGTGCTGAACCTTGAATTTGTGTACATAGAGCTGACTGTGACTCAAATTATGAATTGCAACATGATTAAGTCCTACCTGCAAGAAGATTGGATCATTTGATACGATGGCAGCAGTTAGATGTGCATGCATTCGTTCCAAAGCCTCCAACACCATGGGTAATCGATCATTCTTATAATCAGTTATAATCTACAAGAAAAGACATTAATCATAGTTTTACATTCTTTATTCAGAAAAAATTGAAGGGATGATATTCCATCTTTTGCATGATAACTTATATGGTTATACCTGAAATGGCCCAAAGATTTCTTTGGTTACAAGCTCATAATTAGCCTCCTTTAAAATTTCCTCAAGGCGAATGTAAATGGCAGTCGGCTTCAGAGCACCGTATATGGATGGAATAGAATGATTCTCTAAGGGTTCACCTCCAAAAAGTAACTGAGAACCTGAAATTTGAAGCAATTTCTTCTTGTGCTCCAACATTGCTTCAGTTGTGACATGCAACAAATAATACCGATAAAGGGGAAGATGGAATACAAATAAGTACTTCCTGAAGCTGTCATAAATTCTAGCACAGATGGAAAACTATGAATAAAATCAAGAAAAGCCATGCTTCTTCCATCCAATTAGTTCTATTTTTGGTTACGCATAGATCAAACCAAACAATGCAAAATTCCAAATGGATCAAACTTGAATTACATATACTTGATCGTGGTAAACCTGACAATCTTAGACGCGCTACGAAAATGACATGAAAAAAGAGATACGAAGGTGACACGAATTAAAATTTGGTAAATACTATATATGGATTTGACAAAAGTTTAAAAAGACGTGTCAACACGGATTTTTACATGATAATTTTTATGTTTTACATGACATGAACACAAAATATATACACAAATTGCTAGAGCTATTTGTGTGTAACTAAGCATACAAAGATTTATTTGTTAGCATAGAATGAAAGGGGAGGCGTACAGGGAGGGTTTAATTAATTTATGACACATTTAAAATTGAGATACAGCTCTATTTGTATATAGCTACATAGTTCATTATAGTTGTATCAAGACCAATAAACGAAATTTTAGAAGTGCAAACAAGAGAGGTTTTTTAAATAAGCCCAACCAATACACATAAATTATTACTGATCAAACTATATATGGTATAAAAAAGTTATATTCTTAGGGTTTTTTTTTTTGGTGAAGGCTATATATATATATTCTATCATTTAGTCAATCAATAATATTTAGTTTCATTAATGTAAGAAAAAGGAATACTCCAATCAAGTTCAACTAAGCAATACCGTAGGACTTGGGCAAGCTTATACCTTTATGTTCAATGAAAGGATTTTCTATTTGATTAGTTTACTAGGAACATTTTTACAAATTGGAAATATATAAAAGATTTAATCAAATTAAATTCCAAATTCTAGGTTTCAACTTCAATTTTTTTAGGCATCACCGTGTATCTTAAAGGAATAACAAATATTTGATACAATATTAAATATGAATTTCAGTAATCCCATCTGATAATAAGAAATAAAATACAATAAATGAAGCATACTTACAGTAAGGACAGGGCCAACAGTTAAATCTGCCAACTTCCTTCTGTGAGCAAGATCTTTTATTTTAGATATGAGTGAACTTTTGGACCAATTCTGAAAAAGAATATAAAAGAAACAACTTTAGAAGTTAGAAATCACAAAGACAGTACATTTGTGCTACAAATAAGAATGAAGAGTCATCTTCTTTCTCTAAGTTATACATTAATTTGTAAAAACTGGCTAAACTAATGTGAAAATTCCAAACGAAAGTTATGAAAAGCATTGACTGAGCTGAGCACTTTTGCCCACTGCATGCATATGCATCCTGATCGCAGACCTATGCAACATAATCAAACTGCCATTAGAAGACAAAAAGAAACATCCAACACCAGTTTAGAGTTTAGACCAAAAGGAATTAAATACTCAAGTGTAAAATTTGTTTATAAGGAACCTCTTCAACATCAGGTCCAAGAACTTTCCAATCAAATCCCGCATCTTCCAATTTTACACTACCCTTCAGGTCAACAGCCAATTTCTCTGCCACTCTTGAGCTGCCAGTAAAGAGGGCCATTCGTGGTTTCGCCTGCATAAAAGAAGCATAGTGGTATAAGTTTAAGAATATTATATAGCTTTTCTCCTTGAACAAATATTATAGTATCCTTTCCAAAGTAAAGGTAGTGTTTTCCATGGAAACAAAAATAAAGGGGAAAAAGAAAATACTTTTACACGAAAGTTAAAGAGAATTGAAACTTAAATAAACGTGAAAACAGGGGCAGTAATTGAAACAAAGTAACAAACAGAATGAAAATGTTAGAAGTGATTCAAGGCTTGTGCTCTTTAGAAGTTGTATAACCAAATATAAAGTTAAGTATTAACTATTAAAGGAGAGATAATTTCCAATCAAAACAACCAACCTCCATCAGCAGTTTGTTCATCGTCTTCCCATCAGAATTTATGAAGTCTACATCTTCTACCAGTAACCCACAACAGTGAAGAAGACGCAACATTTGCTCCATGACAATGCTTACCTACAGAAAAACATTTAAAAATATTAACTCATGGTAGACTCTGATGATGATGAGCTCATAGTAGACCATCAAAGTACCAATTAAATCAATGAAAGAAAACAAAACTGAGCTTCTAGTAGTAATCCTTGCTATCAACTTTAAGAATGGGTTTGTTGCCCATATAGCTGAAGTACAGGAATCTCGAATGGGAAATTGAAGGGAGTGATAATAGCAACCTGCAAAATATTGTTTTTCAATTTCAGAAACCATGAGAAATATGAGCAAATACTGTAACAAATATCAAGTTCTAGAATATTTAAATGCAGTGATAGACTTATGGACAGAATTAATGATAGTGAATCCCTCATTATTCACTGTAATGTGAAACACAATTCATTTCAAGTACAAATAACAAATAATCATGCCTGGACAACATTAAGTGACAACATCACCAGAGAATCTGGCTACTAGAGACTGACTGATATTCTTTTATTATCATTCTAATTCTTTTAGAAGTCATATAAAATATATTAGCTTTATTACTATTCTCATTGACAAAGTAAACCACTTACGCTAATGTTTTACAATAATTCTAAAACATAAAGGAACCCAGATACCCCAGTATCTGTGATCGCAACTATGGATTAAAACTGAACAATTTCCAGCATCAATGATCAACATATTGACATACCTAGAAAGATTTAGAGAATTGAACCGAGCTACGGCTTTGTGGGAAGCTCTGCTTCTCAATTCTCTTTGCAGTACAAGCCGATGCATTGCGAAAGGTACAAAGCAATGGAATTAGAGAAACGGGCGGCTGTTTGATTAAATATATGAGCCCAGAATCACTGTTCCTTCCGAAACAGCTGTGGGAATTAACAACCAATGCTGTCACTTTCCAAGATATGGGCTGTCAGTAGTAGTACAATTGTTAAGATTTTCAACATGAAATCTCACATCCTAATGAGTTTCCTGAGTCTGATGTCGTACAGAAATGATCTCATGTTGTTAACCTTCGCCAATTCAGTTGTGCACCTTTCATTTGGACAAGTTCAAAGCAAACAAGTTAGGCTACAGCTTCTGATGAGGTGGTGTTCATGGACGATCATGTGTATTGGTAGTTAAGATAAGTAGCTTTTCATATATATCCCTACAAAGTGGGCCGGAAAGGACACGTAAGACTGAGCCAGTCTTTGTCAGACGTGCATAAAGATAAGCGCATACAACAAAGCTTATCAGGTGCATCTGATTTTGTCCGAAAATTTTTTATTCCTAGAAAAAAATTGCTAATCACAGTCATTTATAACATTTTTATTTTTATTGAATTACTACACTTTTTAATTATACTTGAATACATGTTACCAATATGAAAAAAAAAATTAAATACGTAAATGTTAAAAAATATTTTTCAAGTAATTATGATTGTAAATAATAAATTTTTACGTAAAACTAAAAAAATGACGTTATTCAATAAGAATAAAAATGTTAAAAGAAATTATAAAAATAAGTAAATAACTATTCTTATGGGCAAAAAAAAATATTCTTAGCATTCATAATAACTGAGTAAAAAGAAAGTCAAATGTATTCAAAAAAAGAAAAAAAAATTTAAAAGAAGGCTGAAGTGGAATGCCGAATGTCACACACCCATGTGTTTGTGTCGAGCAGGTGGCACCAATCACATATGAAATTTGAGCTCGGTGATGATTCCTTTGCATTTTATTTTACTTAATCAAAAGGTTAAATGCTTAATTTAATTCAAGTGTTTACGTGTTTGATTGAATCAGGACTTAATATTTCAGTTGTAACATATAAAAACTTCAATTTTTCGAGATGTAACAAGTAATAATTTTTTTGGATGAATATTAGATAGTGTATTCAAACACCATTAACTTTGTTAAAGGTGACAAATAGCCGATTAAATTTTACCAAGTGAAATGTGTCACGTCCCGCCAAAACGCCCTCGACATATCTCGCGCTTCCAACCACATCAGGTCATGAGACTGAGAGAGTGCAAACTGGCGGCCACTGTCTCCTGCAAATCTCAGTCCTAGGTTCTGCTATGTCAGCGATAGCTTGTACAGATAATCTAGGAACCATACACTTGGCTTCATGACAGCCAAGCATTCTTTAGAGGGTTTGTTTATATAAAGGGCACCCTCCCCCTTCATTAAAACTCTTGTACAGTCTCCTTTTTCAGCAATATACTCCCAATTTTCCTCTGCCATTTTTGCCTTCTGTTTCTACTTAGTTCCACCAGTCTGTGTGGGTGGTGCTTTCGGCTTTAGCCATTTTAGGGTCCTTAGAGCTTTCCTTTAGCGCGCACACCTCTTGGAAGTTGTAGTAGGCTGACTTAGGAGTAGTATGGTCGGAAGAACCTCACTTAAGGCTGCACGTTGCTGAGCTTAAGCGATCAGGATGTGACAGTTGGTATCAGAGCAAGTCTCGCAGCAGCCAAAAACAGCAAAAAAATGGCCAGTTCAAAAGCGCCACAACATCCTGAAGGACAGGAGCCACGAGAGGGATGTGGCAAGGGCAAGAAGACTACTGTGAAGGAGGCAGAAGTAGCCTTTGAGGCACAGTTGGCCAAAGTGGAGTTGGCCATGGCCGAAATCCAGGATAGGATGGAGGACCGCTTGGAAAAAGTGTCCTCGTCAGCTAAGGAGTTCAAGGAAGAGGTGCCAGAGAAGATGGACGAAATGCAAGAGAATGTGGGCAAGGAAGTAGATCAGGTCGCCCAGAGGAATATAAAATTGGAGGCTGTAGTTGTAACCCTACAAGCAGAGGTGGAAGAGCTTAAGAAGAGGCTCACTGCTTGTGAAGGTACCATCAGGGGAGGCCTGTTGGCCATGGCACCTAAGGTGAGATTGGAGGTTCCCAAACCAAAGGAGTTCAAGGGGACCCGTTCAACCAAAGACGTGGACAATTTCTTGTGGGGGATGGAGCAATACTTCAGCGCCTTGAGCATCGAGGAGGACGCCACCAAGGTTAGTACCGCTTCCATGTACCTTACTGATTTTGCCCTATTGTGGTGGCATAAGCGACATGAGGACGCCAGGTGAGGAGGAATACCAATCGGGTCGTGGGAGATGTTCCAAAGGGAGTTCAAACAACAGTTCTATCCGGAGTATGCTGTTGAAGAAGCCCTAGCCAAGCTGAGAAGGCTCACACAGAGGGCTGAAGTACGGGAGTACGTGCGGGAGTTTCAAGAGCTAATACTACAGATCCCCACACTTGACGAGGAGGAGGCCTTTTTCTTGTTCATGGATGGCCTCAAACCCTAGGCGAAGCAGGAGTTAAAGAGGATGGGCGTCCAGAACCTTAATCGGGTGATCGCTGCTGCAGAGGCCCTAGTGGAGTTCTAGAGGCAGGACAGTCTTGAGTCTCCCAAAGCCAAGTTCAAAGGTAAAGATGGGGGAGACAAGAGCTCGAGTAGCAACAGCCCGCCTCGCTTCAACAAATGGAAGTCCTCCAGGGACGAGGGCAAGAGGAATTGGCGAGCTGAGAAGGGCGAGCAGACAAAGCGAGTTGAGAGGTCGCCAATGGCTTGCTTCCTGTGTGATAGGCCACACAGAGCCTGGGATTGCCCTAGCCGAGGCAAGTTGGTCGCCATCGCCCAAGGTGAGAAGGAAGCTGATAGGGAAACTTTGAGGATGGGCTCGATGGTGTCAAATGCTGGGAAGACCGAGAGAGGTCGCCAACATAAGGAGCTAAAGCTAGGGGCGATGGTACTGAACGCGGTGAAGACCAGGAGAGGTCGCCCACGGAAAGGGCTTATGTTCGTCGATGTATTGGTGGCGGGCACTAGGTTGAACGCCTTAGTTGACACGGGCGCATCTGACTTGTTCGTGTCAACTCGGGTTGCCAGAAATTTGGGGCTCAAGGTCGCCAGAGAAGAGGGTCCATTAAGACGGTGAATTACAAGGAGGCACCGATCACAGGCAGGGCACGTGGAGTAGAAGTGCAACTAGGCGAATGGAAGGGTCGTGAAACGATCGAGGTATTTCCCATTGATGATTATGACTTTATTATTGGCTTAAGTTTCCTCGATCGAATTAATGCTATTCTTGTGTCATTCGCTGATTGCATATGTGTGGCTGATCGTCGTCGCCAATGTGTTGTCCCCATGAGGCGAGTGGAGGGGCCTAGAGTCAAAGTGATGTCGGCAATGCAAGTCACCAAAGGAGCTCACCAAGATGGGAGTTCATACTTGGCCGCGCCGAAGAGAGAAGGTTCTCTAGTCATCTCCAACAACACCCCACCTAAAGTGCTGGAAGTGTTGGATGACTTCAGGGATATGATGACGACCAAGCAGGCTAGGTAGCATGAATTCTTGGCGGAGTTCGACTCTGAAATGGTGATCAAATATGTGCAAGGTAATAGGGTTGCCAATGCCCTTAAATACAAACCATATGTCACCACAATCAGTTCACCTGAGGGATCTCTGGTCGCCCAAATCAGAAAAGGCTCATCCCAAGATTCCACTACCATGGCATGGCAGGAGCGGACAAACCTAACCAAGGCGTGCCTGCCCAAGGCAGCGAAAGGGTTGAAGAAACGGGCGAACTAGAAGAGGCGAGCTACCCGAACAATGTCAAGTTGAGCGCCTATTGGGGTGAAGACCGCCCATGACAGGGAAGTCCAAGAGACATTGGCTGATAGCTTGATACTGCGCCAATGCCACGACCTCAGCAGGAGTACTTGGTTCAATAGAAGGGGCTACCTGATAGTGAGGCGAGGTGGGAACCGACACAGGGGTTTGTCTATATAGGGAGCACCCTCCCCCTTCATTAAAACTCTTGTACAGTCTCCTTTTTTAGCAATATACTCTCGATTTTCCTCTTCCATTTTTGCCTTTTGTTTCTACTTAGTTCCGCCAGTCTATGTGAGTGGTGCTGCCGGCTTTAGCCATTTTAGGGTCCTTAGAGCTTTCCTTTTGAGCGCACACCTCTTGGAGGTTGTAGTAGGCTGACTTAGGTGCAGTAAGGTCAGAAGAACCTCACCTAAGGCCGCACGTTGCTGAGCTTAAGAGATCGAGACGTGACAAATGTCATAACAAATATTCTCTTTTCTTTCTTTTTCACGTCATTTCTCTACAAAACTCAGAAGCTTGTTCACCAAACTCAAATCCTAAAGTACAACTCTCGAAATAACCAAAAAGAAATGCAAAAATTGATGCAAATATTTTGTTAGCTGGAATAGACAAAAAAGAAACAGAAAAGGAATAAATCAAGCCCAATATTTTGTAAAAAGATCAAAATTTTCATTTCAACTATGTTTAACCATTAGTCCATTGTTGCTACACTGTGAAAAGGAATTCAAACAAAACCACCAAATTAGAGAGATTAAGCGAATTAATTACCTAAAAAATTCAATGAATTCTTAATTCACATCGTCACTTTCAAATAGGCTTTTGCAACAAAGCAGCAAAGTAAACTTTTCGACTATTCAACCCTTTTATTGGTCTTTTTAGCAATAATCCACATAAACTTTCTCCAAACCCATTCCTTTACTATTGGTTTACCCACAAATAACCCCATCCTCTCAACACTATCCACGTCATAAAACATGAACTTGATTTTTTTTTTTAGTTTATAAGGAGGTAAAAATAAAAAATGAGATAACCGAATCTTGAACTTAATTTCTTCTAAAAAAGAGTATTAATCACTAAGTTACCTGTGGTTTACAAAAAAAAAAAGCTTTGTTGGATAAACATGAGCTTGATTACTGACACTAGCACCCACTTATTCATCTACATTGGGCTAAGCCTTAGAAGTTGTCCTATTCTTTCTAATCAAGAACAACATTTGTTGCCTTAATCTCAGATTTGTAAGTTTTCAATGTTAGGTCTTAAATTTTTTTTTCTAGTTTCTTAATTCTTATTCTAATTTCTTTCTTTTTGCGATTATCCAGACGACCAGACCCAATCTTCTTCCATATATCTCTCTGCAATTCCTGCCGCTTGGTATCAAATCTAAAATCCACTCTTTCAGTTTTTTATTTCCTGTATTATAGTGCATCTATGCGTGTTTGTGTGATTATTGCTAAGCAAAATGATGAAAATGGTATTACTACAAGTGCAAAATTGTTCTTATAAACTTTTGAATATACGACAACTATATCTGCTGCCAATTTTGTGTATGTTGATTTTAACACTATTATGTGACTGTTGATTCTCCTGGCATTGGGTTTGATAAGAGGAAAGAATTTATTGTTGTTGATGGATCCATTAAGTTGCACCTCTTGTTTTAATGGATTTAGTTAATAGTTACTTCTTCGATTGGATGCCATGTTTATTTTATTTTTTTGTGTAAACCACAGGTATCCTCATCCGTTTTAATGGTTTGAGACTAGTCCTGCTCGGAGCTTAGTCACAGTTAAGGCTCCTCACCCCTCCCCAAAGATGTGTTTAGTGGGGATCGAACTCTAGAGCTTTTCTCACAAATTCAACCTGCGTTACCAACTGAGCCACAACACATGGGTTAATGTTTATTTTTTTTTAATCTTTTGCTACAGCTCAACATGCATCCTCTTGAACTTGCTCTGCACAAAATGGAAGTAGTGGATTGTTGGGAGGCATAGCCTCTACCATAGCTCAGGCTATGTGAATAGATATCCTTTTGAGATATTGGTAGACTATTTAACTTCACTTTTTGTTGCTTGGTTACTTGGGTTTAGTAGTTTGTTAAAATGTTGATTAGGTTTGCATGCTCTGGATGATTGGAACTTTGAATTCAAAGCATGATTAGTTGGCTTGACAAACCATAAACATATTCTCCTCATGTTACCTTAAAAGATTCATTTGACAGTAATAAAATTTGTTTAGCCATTATTTTCTTTTATTTAAAAATATTTAGAATTACAACATGTGAATGATGGAGTTATTTGTTGAAGCAAATTCCACGCTTCAAATAAAAAATACAATTTCGACTTAAGAAATTAGAAATTGACTCATTTTCTATGGAATCAAACTTATTTATTCCTTTTGTATTACATTATATTTTGAGAATCATTTTACCCCGAAATCATTTTACTTGATAAATTTCGAGGAATGTTTGATTTCTATGTTTGGTTCAAAGAATTTAAAATTACTAAATGCTAAATTTTTCTATACTACCCATTTTGTATTAAAGTGAATAAATAGTTTATTTAAAATAAATAACACTTTGATGGAAGTTATTTTTAACATAGTTATTGATTATTTAAGTTTATTCATTTAACAAATGTTAATTAATTTATTTAATAAAAGTTAATTAATTAGTCCATTTGTTTGTAGGATATTTAATATTATATTATTTTGATTTATTTAATTAGTTAAGCTATTCATTTGTAATATGACAACTATTTACTAAATGGATAATTATTCTATACACTGTCAGTGGAATTTTTTTATTTCACAAGCGATGTTAGGATCGTGACACGTGTTTTATTTTATTTATTTTTTATTTTTTTAATATTTGTATAGGACACATGTCATGATCATAACACCGCTTGTGGAATAAAATTATTCTACTGACAGTGTATGAAATAATTATCCTTACTAAATTAAATTTTTATGCTAATTGGTGCATTTGCTTATAGGATATTGAATGTGTAAATTATTTTGATTGTAATATTAGATAGGTTTAGGGGTAAAATGGACACAAAATGTAATTATTATAGGGTAAAATAGGAATAAAATATTATTTTCTCCTGAAATTTTAAAATACCTCAAGAGGAGGTAATCCTTTTCACCTTTATTTTCCTCCACTTTGGTTTTGTTGAAAATATCATATTCTTGATGTGGAGAAAAATATGTAAATCAATTGAGATAATTTTATTACGAAAAAAAATTACTGGCAGAAATTAAAAAATTCTTAAACCAAAGATCCCTAAAAGGCAAATTTAATTCCAAAGTATATTTTTTTTTATACTTCTATTTTTTCTTTTCATACTTCTTTGGTATGTCAACTTATATTAATAACTGAAATAGTATTATATTTTGTTTAAAGACTTTTCACTTACTATATGAAAAATGAATAATATTATACTAATACTGAATTACAACGTTTATTACGGGTAAAAAGATGAGCTTTGTTAGGCTACAAGCATGCAGATGGACAACTATTGTTTTGAATATTCCTTTAAATCTTAAATTATATATTGCTTTGAAATTCTCAATTGGTATTGTTGTTTGATTTTGGTATTTTTATCTTTACTATTGTCAAAGTTTATCGGCATAGACTTAGAACTTTTAACATTATGTGATTCCACTGATGGATTTTACAAGTGCTAAAAGTTCAAATGTCTTATTGAAATTGAAATGCAATGTTAATGAGGCTTCTTGCCTAGATTGAAGTTAGAAATTGATAGCAAATTATGTTCCATGCACTTCAATTACCAATACTCGGTTATCTGTTCGTATTATTACTTTAAATTGTTAATTTTTTTACATGAAATTTGTATGAGTGAAAATAAAAATTTTTCTATTAAAAATGTTTAAATTACTTTAATTATATTTATTATTGTTTTATGCTTTTATTTTCACTCTATTATTATAAATCACTGTAAAAGGTAGTGCAAATAAAGACTTTTTACGCCAGAAACACCAATTGCATAGTTCATTATTTTTGACATAATAATACTTTCCATCTACTATTATTTGATGCATTAATCAGAATTAAACAATCCGAAGCATAGTGAGGGCAAAATACTTGTAACATAGTGATAATCATGCTTTCAAAGAACCTTGTGTATGGTTTTTTGAATGAGAAATACTACCTCCTATCATCTTATGTTCTTATGCAATGAGCCCATATCTAGCAATTAGCATGCGCATGGGCCAAAAGTTGTGTCCAAGCTCATTAGGCTGCTTTATCTTGGGCCTCACTCATAGGGCTGGAGTCCCAATTATTTACAAGTCCATTGCAGTTTAAACTTTTTCTTTTCTGGGAGGTTGATAATAATAATAATAATAATAATAATAATAATAACTATTTCTTTTTGGTAGGTTGGAATTAGAGTGCATGTTTAAAATTCAAGTAAAATGTGAAGGACGAAAATAATCCCAAAACCAAAATATTTTCCCTCTATGAAAAATAAGGGAAGGAAACCAGGTACCCACTTGGATAATTTTTATTTATTCTTTGTTTACATCTAGGCGTAATATTAAATGCCACTGCTGTCAACCAGGAAGACTAAATCTTCACCATGTGTGTTACATTATAGTTTCATTATATCATTAGAAGGTCAAATGCTTTTATTAGACTTAATAATTTTAAACACGGCACAAAAATTATATGAGAAAATGATACGGTTAATATTTAGTAAAAACTATATATAAATTTGTTAATAGCTAAAAAATTATTTTGTATTTAATGTATCAATATAAATTTTTACATAAAATTTCACGCATTACACGATACAAATACAATTTTACTCCAAACGACAAACATAAATCGTTAGATTTATTTCTTACCCAATAATTTTCACTATTCCCTTACTTTATGTAAAAATACACATAAGCATAGGAAAAAAAGAAGGATTTTTTTTAGCTAAGTTTTTTTGAATAAAATTTTTCAACTGATACAAATTATATATAATTGAGTTGGTACATGGACATGCCCATTGACATTTTTTTGGCTTTCGTCATGCACCCATTAAGCTGTCAATTTTGTTCATATAAATATATATATATATATATATATATATATATATATATATATATATATGCACCCATTTACATTAGTGTTAAATGGTTAGATTTAACAAACTACTAGTATATATCATGCACATAAATTTTTAAATCAATCTGGTATTTTTATTATTTTAATCAAGAATATTATTTTTCAATATAATTAATGGTTGAAATTTTGTTATTATGAAACAAATAGTTAAACATATTCCATTAATTTGAAATTTAGCATCCATGATTTACGTGAATTGAACATAAAATTCAATAATCGGATTAAAAAAATATAGTATAAAAAAATATGAAAGTATATGAAACTAAATTTGTTTTACACATACAAAAGTGAATTCCTAATTATAAATATTATTTATAATTTGTAACTCTATAATGTTTTTTATATAAATATGTAGTAATCGGAGGCTATTTAGAATGCTGACATCTCCGAGTAAAGAACTCAGATCAATGCCAAATAAATTATTTATTGGTTGCGTCTATATGCAGAATCTTACTCATCATTGACCTCACACTTTTTCCCCCTCTTTTTGTTTCATATGACTTTGTATTAATTTTTTAATATAAATTTGTATGCTTTTCGCATATAATTTCTTTCCTATATTTGTGTGCTAAAAGAAATTAAAAAAAAAACAACTTGACTTTTAACTCAAATGATTAAGTCCATTACATTTAAAAGGTGACATTTGAAAAGTATGTAATTTTGAATTCTAAATCTGCAAATGTTTTTCTTATACTTAAACTTCAACCTCCTTTACAAAAATAACAAAAAAAAAATTCTTGCATTTCACAATATTAATTCATTCTGTCCATATTCGTTGCTTTTTCCTTCTTTGTTTATGTATATGAATGGGAAGTATTATTTAGAATATGGTGGAAATGCATTGACTTCCAGACTCATGTGATGATATTGATTATATTAATATAGTATATTAATTTCTTAAGAATTTGTTGGAAACATTACTAAGACCCAGCTAATTTATAATTAGGTAATGACTCTGGTGGATACATATATCTCTAACAGCAAGAAAGCAATAAAAGTTAAGTAAATACTGCAAGTTGATTAAATAAAACATATATACACATAAATGATTTTATTTTTCCTAAAGTTATACACTCTTAGCAAGTAACTTGGGTTTCATCAAGTGGATCGATGCTCAATTCTATGGCTAAGAATTGTAACCGTTGACCTAGTTTCAATAGAAAAACCCCACCTTAAGATTTTATTATTAATATGATCTGCAAGAAAGTCTCTCAAGGTTGAGAACTTGGATATATAATTATACACCTTTAATAGTATTCTCCAACTTTCCAATTCTTCAATAGTTAAATTCACAAATTTTCGCTTATAGAACATGTATATTATAGATTAATCTAAGCAATTTGATAATAATGAAAAAAAAAAGCTCCTTGGCTTGTTAGAATAAGATAATGCTCATAAAGTCGCAAAAGCAAGCAAGAATCAAGAACAAAGAATTGACCAAATTGATGTTAAAGCTTTGAACTAAATCAAGGTAAAATGTATGTTGCTTTTTCTAATTTTTCGATATAATAGTTTAATTATTCATGTGGAGTTATGGACAGTTTCATTTATTCATCTATGACTTGTTCCATACATGCATCCATACACAATAAAAAACTATACATATTTATGCATGCATATGCATATATACATACATATATACATACACTTATACGCATCATCCTATATTTATATATCTAGTTTTGTTCTTTATGTAAAAGAATTTAGTTATTTTATATATATCGATTAAAAACGAAGGGAAAGCAGAGCATACAAAAAAGAATCAAACTCTGCAACAAAAGCGAAGATGCTTTTATATATATAAGAGTTCAAATATTATCATAGAGTTATTATATACTTTGCATGCTAATTGCTACATTACATTTGAATTGTAACACGTGTAGAAGTTAATGATATATATATATATATATATATACACATGTATGTATGTATATATGTATATATGTATGTATGTATATGCATTCCTGTGCTTAGATCATACTTAATTTTTACGCTGTATGAGAGAGAGAAACTTAACTAGCTAAATTTGTTGACGGAAACCAATATGCTGAAGTTCTTAAGGCGAACGTCTTTATATAAGCAATAATAACAATAATGATGATGATGATGATGATGATGATGATGTAGAGGCGAATGCTCTCAACTTTTATTTTTGGAGGATCACAATATAATTCTTATTCAACAAGTGGCCTCTCTTTGAAATTCACAAAAAACGTTGAAACGTGGAAAACGCTTTTTCTAAATTTCTCGGTGCAGCCAGAAAATGTTTTCAATGTAGCCGACGCAGGGCTGACTCCTTCAAAATTGCAAGCAAAAGGGCTGTCCTACCACCAACTCTTCCTACTTTCTACTTTTTTATTTTATTTTACATTTGATGCACAGAATGAGAATATGATAAGATAATATAATATTATATTATAGATAAAATAATATTAAATTATATTATCTTATTTTATGTTTGGTATGTACAAGAATTAAGAATAAGATAGGATGACTTTTTATATCTTTCATCATATTTGCTACGTGTAAAATTAAAAATAGTATAAAATGATCTTTTTAATACTCTTTTTTAAAGTAACATAATTTAAATTTATAAATTTTTTGTTATAAATATAAATAAAAAATTTAAATTTAGATATTATTTATAATATTAAAATTAATATTCAAATTTATTAGATGATTTTTTATTAAAAAATTACTTCTAAAAATTTATATTACATTTTCAAAAATAATATTTTGTTAAAAAATGAATTTTTTATAAAAAAAATCTCTGTACTTTTGCACTTTTTTTTTCTTTTCTTTTCTTTCCTTTTTGTTTTTGTTTCTTTTATATGATTTAAATTTGAAATAATTTTTTGTTTTAAATTAAATATATTTATTTTTAGAAAATTGAGTTTTTCTAGGAAATAAGTTTATTTTTTAATTACATTAAATTTTCCAAAAGACAATTCTTTAAATTTTTTTTTTGGTTTCTTTATCTTCTTTCTTTCTTTTTTTCAATTAGAAGGAAATATGAAAACAAAAGAAAAAGGAAAAATATGAGTTAAATTTAATAATTTAAATTTTATAAATTAAAAAATATATAACTTCTAATAATTTTATGGTTAATAGTTATTTTTCTTTCTTTTTTTTGAAAGTAAAAAAGAAAAAAATTAAGAAAGAAAAATAAAAATTTAAACGTAAGAGAAAACTAGTTAAAAAAAATATTTTATAATAATTTTTATATTTGAAAATTTATTTTCTAAAAAATGATTTAAAAATTTTAATTATTTCCAAAAAATAATTTAAAAAAATTTGTTCAAGAAAATATTACTTTATCAAAATTATAGTTTTTCTTGAATAAAAACAAGAAAAAAAAGAAAGAAAAGGAAGTAAAAAATGAAAAGAAGGAAAAATCTTGGATTAATTAATTAAACAAATATCTTTATTATTTTATTAAATGTTTAAGTTAATTTTTAAAAACAAATTTTAAGAATGAAATAAATAAAATATGAGTAGTTATTTCTAATCCCATGAGATTAGAAATAATCCTTACCTGTTGGAGAAGATCGAATCATCCTATACTAGGAGGATGATTAATCCTCCTTACAATCTAATCCTCCACTAATGTGTACACTAAACATAAGATAGAGTGATTATCATCCTATCATATCCATCATTTTATATACCAAACATAACCTTAATTTATTATATATTAAGAAAGACAGAAGGAAGCGATCGGTGTCCACTGTCCACCACCGGGTCCATGATGTCAAAAATTTCGAGCTTGAAGTAGATAAATATAAATTAATAATTTTAATTTCTCTAGTTCAATCAATTTAATTGGGATTTATTTATGATGTATTGGTAGTATATAGTTTCTATAAATTACCAATCACCAAAGACTGACACCTTATTATTAGCTTTTATAAGTAATTTGAAAAGAAATTATTTGTATTTATTTTTAAGAACTTGATTTTTTTTAATTTGCTTATTAATGAAGTATCAACCTCTGATACATTAAAAATGTATAAAGACTATACATTGTCAGTGCATCATACATAAACTTATCTAATTGAGGCATATGTTAAAACTTGAGAGTACTATTATAAAAAGGATAATTATTTTATACACCGCTTGTGAGTCTTTTTTTTCCTTCACAAGCGGGATTAGAATCATGCCTCATAACATATAAAAATATTTAAAAAATAAATAATAAAATAAGACATGTGTCATAATCTTAACACCGCTTATGGATCCACCGATGGTGTATGAAATAATTATCCTTATAAAAAATACATTACATTTGACCGTGCACTGAAAATCAAAGTGTTCTAAATTGGAAAAAAAAATTAAAGGAATTAAATTACCTTATAACTAAGATTATAAACTTTTGTGTAATTCATAATGATATTTGTGAAATAAATAAATATAATGTTACTTATTTTATCAAAGTTGATTAATTAATCTTAATGATTGAGTCAATCGTTCAAAATTTTTTTTTTTTTGTCTTTAAGTTGTTTCCGGTTATAAAGAATTCTTGCGCGCACAACCTTCAGGTATAGGGATTGAACCCGCTAGATGCAGGTTTATGTTTTAATCCAAGTTTAATTTAACAACAAAGTAAACCTGCTGCACATAGTTTTCCCTTTACTCAGTTAGATTAGTCAAATTTGTAATTCCCCTGTACTTCCACTTTGAATATTAACTAAAATTTGTATATTATATACACATAAATACACACACACACACACACACATATATATATATATATATATATATATATAAAATATAAATAGGATTTCATGGAAATACTAAAAGGTAGCTTGTGTTGGGACAAAATATCCCTCAAATTAAACACTCACAAAACAGAAGAAAACAAAAATAAACATAATAATTTTTAATATGGTTTAGCCTAACCAAATTGGCCTATAACCACTCAACTAACTAATAATCAATTAAACAACTACAACCGTACAATTTTTAAAGAGAAAAATTGTAAACTCCTTATAAAACTCAAAACCCAACTACCCAAAGAACTCAACTACACCTTTTATAATAGCTCAAACCCTAGCTATTCTATTGGCGTTTACAACTCTTTGGAATACTTTACAAACCAAGCCTAACATATTATTTATAAGGAAAGAACCCTTATAACTTTTCCTATCCTTTCAATGTTGGATTCAAGGCAAACCTTAACAAATCTTCCCTTGGCTTGAATCCCTAAACTCTCTAAACTGCTCGACAATATCTAAAAAACTAATATGTCTCTGAATCTTCTTACTCTTGGGAACAACTTTATCCTTCGCTTTCACTAAAGCATTATTAAGCAAATATAGTTGTTTCTCATTCCTCTTTCCTTGTAAAACTAAATTACCATTCTTGTATACTTTGCAGCAATCATCATTACCAATATATGTGTACCCACGTGAAGTTAACTTACCCAAAGAAATCAACTTGTAGCTAAAATTGGGCACATACCTCACATTACGAAGAGTCCTGACACTACCATCATAAAGCTTGAGTTGAACACTCCCAATTTCTTCAATCTTTACTCTATTACCATTCCCAACCGCTATATTGCTTTCATGAAGTTTGAGTTGAACACTCCTAATATCTTCAATCTTTACTCTATTACCATCATGAAGCTTGGGAACAACTCTATCCTTCGCTTTCACTAAAACATTATTAAGCAAATATAGCTGTTTCTCATTCCTCTTTCCTTGTAAAACTAAATTACCATTCTTGTATACTTTGCAGCAATCATCATTACCAATATATGTGTACCCACGTGAAGCTAACTTACCCAAAGAAATCAACTTGTACTAAAACTGGGCACATACCTCACATTACGAAGAGTCTTGACACTACCATCATGAAGCTTGAGTTGAACACTTCCAATATCTTCAATCTTTACTCTATTACCATTCCCAACCGCTATATTGCTTGAATTTTCAACCTCTTTTAATTCATCAAAGTGATCTTTATTATTGCAAATATGTATAGATGTAGCCAAATCCAAAACCCAACCTTTCTCATTAGTATGAGACCCATCTAAATAAGTTATTAAAAATACATCATCATCTAAATCAGTCACTATAGCACATGTCCCATTCTTCTTTCCATCATCACTCTTTTGCTGGGCCTTCTTGAATGCAGCCATATCCTCCCTTAATGTCTTGCAACATGCTTGGATATAACCCTTCTTTCCACAACAATAATATTTCACCTCACTATAATCTCAGAATCTCGATTTTGATCTCCCTCTTGATCCACCATATCTCTCATTAATCCTTCCTCAAGTAGGACCTTCTACAACAGCTAGCACACTTCTTGCAGATGAAGAATCTTCTTTACCCATAAATCTTTTGTTCTCATGTAACACAACAATCACAACATCCAACGTCAAAGTAGTTTTACCTACTAATAAAGTCTAAACTAAAGGTCTATAGGACTTAGGCAAAGATGACAACAGTAGCAATACCTTCTCTTCTTTTTTCAACTCTTTAAAATTAATATCCAATAAATGTGAAACTAATCTATTAAATTCATTCAAGTGATTATGGAGACTTGTACCTTCATCTATCTTCAGAGAATATAAATCCCTCTTCAAACACAATCTATTCATCAGCAATTTTGATGCATAGATGTCTCTCAGCTTTTTTCATAGTCCGGTTAGTGTCATCTCAGTCAATACATTATACTTAATCCCTAGAGCGAGTGCCAATCTAATTGTTCTCACAGTCCTCTTCTGAAGTCTAATGCAGTCTTTATCAGACATTCCATCTGGCTTGTTTTCTTCTAATGCCAAATCTAAGCCTTGTTGTACTAGAAGATATTGAATCGTACTTTACCATAACATAAAATTACTCTTACCATCAAATAAAGGAATTTCAAACTTAGGCATACCCTCAGGCATAGCTTCAGACATAGCTTTCCTCCTCTTATAATATCACGAAGCTTCAGCTTTTATAACACTTGTTAGGACAAAATATCCCTCAAACCAAACACCTATAAAATGGAAGAAAGCAAAAATAAACACAATAATTTTTAATGTGTTTTTGCCTAACTAAATTGGCCTATAACCATCCAATCATCTAATAATCAATCAAACAACTACAACTGTGCAATTTTTAGAGAGAACAATTGTAAACTTCTTACAAAATCCAAAGCCCAACTACCTAAAGAACCCAACTACACCTTTTATAATAGCTCAAACCCTAGCTATTCTATTGGTGTTTACAACTCTTTGGGTACTTTATAAACCAAGCCTAACAGATTATTTATAAGGAAAGAACCCTTATAAATAAAATGGATAAAAATATCTATAGTTAAAAAAAATGGCTTATTTTGTGTGCCTTCAAATTTATAATTAAGTCTATAATTTCAATATTGTTAATATGGTCTAAAAAGAAAAACATTTGGTGTCCACTTAGCATCCTCGCTTTTTTTTTTAATTTATTTTTATTAATTCTAAAAAGGAGATTGGGGTGTCCACGTGCCACCTTGTGTATCCTTTTTTAACTTATTTTTATATTTTTATTTTATAACATTTGTTTTTTTCATTTTTTTGATGGGAAGGTTTCATTTTAATTTTTTCCAAAAGGTTAAAGTGTTCATATATTAGTTTTACTTGAATTAATTGATCGAACCAATTTAATTTGGTTAAATAAGCGATCATCGAATTAATTTGATCGGTTATTGAAAATAATTTTAAAGAATTTTAGTTTTCAATTAATTTGATTTTCAATGAATTAACTGAAATTTTAATATTTGACTTTTTTTTTTCATTGTTTTTGCATTTTTTGTCTCAGAATGTGAAAATCATATTTGCATAATCTTAGAGTTTGAATTTATAATTGCATATTTAAACTAAATAATCTTGCTTCCTAGTCCAATTATACATGGTTTGTACATAGGTGTATCGAAATGACCTGAATGTATATTGATACAACATGTTTTTGAATATTAACATTGTCTTGACGAATTAACATTGTTTTGATACTATAGTGACCTTGAAACAAAAGCTCCAACTCTATTCAAGTACCAATACAATTGAAAGCAATATCAAAACAATTGTTTCTACTTTTGCAAGATATGACTTAAAGGTATCGATACACAAAAAAAATATCGATATACTTCGAGCCACCATATACGTTGATCTAACTGTAAAACAATCCATCATGGTTTCATGCCACACAAAGACATCTCTCGTTGGTCTTTTTCACAAAGGCTTCCTTGATATATTCTGAACGTCATCTGCAGTGAAAAGATCCACCAACATATCCTCTTTCCAAGTCATAGTCTCGATACATATAATGGCTGCCACTACCATATGGGTAGGAGCCATGCCATCTCTACTTTGCACCTTATGTGAAGGGGGATTACTAACCCATTTATCCCTCCAAATATCAATAGACCTACCATCATCAACCCTCCAATGAGAACCTTCCATCAAAACATCTTTTCCAACCATCAAACTCCTCCAAAGATAAGAAGAACTGTTATTAATTTCAGCCTTAAGAAAAGTAGTCCGAGGGAAATATCTCACCTTCAAGATTTGATAACACAATGACTTTTCATTTTTTGTTAAATGTTATAGTTCTTTGTTAATTATATAAGTTTTTAATTTTTTTTATTAATCTAAGTTAAATAAGTGAGTAAATTGATTTAATAAGAGTTAACACTTTAACAAATTAACTTAATAAGAGTTGATTTAGTGAGGGTAAGTATAAGATAATTAATTAATTATTATATGTTTTTTAAAAATACAAAGTGTCATTATTTTATTTGTTAACTGTGTGTGACTTGGAAAATGCCAAGTCGGTTATCACATGAGAAAAGCAAGTTGGCTATCTTATAAACCAATGAAATGAAGTGGTGAGGAGCATTAAATCTACAAGTCAGCAGCCCCATATTGATCCAATACCAAGCTTCCTTAACAGTGAAGAGTTTCAGCTACCACTCCTTCAACCAATGGCAAGTCGATAATCACCCTAAGCATTATGGCTACCAAAGTTTTGCACTGCCTCTTGGAGATCTATAAAATGGTGTGTGCACTGTGAGGGAGAGCAAGCCAAGCCAAAGCCAAGAGAGAGCGAAGCTAGAGAGTTAGAGGTATTTTGAGAACTACATTCTCAAAAGAGTACTGTGAGTTTGAGTGTAGAACTCTTGTAATCTTCATCCTATTATTATAGTGTAATTTTTCATTATCTTCACCCGTGAATATAGGCTTAAAATCAAACCACATAAATCGTATGTCATTGTTGATTTTTTTTTTTTGCAATATATTTCTTGATGCATATCTTTAGTGAATTATTTGTAGTCTGTTTTAGTCCGCTGCACAACATTATTAATACTTAAACCATCTGCTTTTTAGGTGGTGGTGCTTAAAAAAGACTTTAAGATTTAAAACCCAAATCTCCCTCATCATTAATTATACTAGGATGGTATTCCAGCTTCGCATGGGATTTTTTTTTCCTTAAATTATATATTATAAATAGTATTAAAAATAATAATAGATCAAGATAATTATTTTAAAGATATTGATTTTTTAAATGAAAATGATAATATTTAATTTATAAATTAATCATCTTATTTATTTTTTATTTTATTTTTCTAAAAAATAAATAAAATTCTAACACAAAGTTAGAAAATTAAATAGACCAAAATAAAAAAAAGCTTATAAAATATTTAAATTTTATTTAATTTGATTTTAATTTGTTTGTCTCAAGGTAAATTTAGATTAGACTAATCCCACTACCACTAATTTTTTATTTGCCGTAGTCTCTAAATGTTTAATATTGAAATTATTTATTCATTACTTCATTTCTTCTTTAATAACCTTCGATTTTCATATATAAAGGATTTTCTGTAAAAGTTTTTGATTCGTGCATTTAATTATTATTATTATTTTTGTTTTTATTTGTGTCTAAGTTTAAAAAAATTATTTTTAGAATTTTTTGCTTTATACTATAATTTTATTAATTTTTCAATTTTTACACTATTTTGTAATATTTTTAGTATTTTATTCAAATTTTGTAAAAAAAATTATTTTTAGAATTTTTTGCTTTATACTATAATTTTATTAATTTTTAAATTTTTACACTATTTGTAATATTTTTAGTATTTTATTCAAATTTTGTCAAACCAATTTTTTTGGGTATTTGATTTGAATTTTTAAAAAAATTTAATAAGTATTTTTGTATATTTGTTTTTTACATGAATATTTGATTTAGTTCCTTAAAAAATTATTTGAATTTTAATTTTTGTTCTCTCTACTTTTTCATATCTTTTGCTTCTTTTTTTATTTTAACTTTGGAAAAATAATACATATTTATAAAAGAAAAAATTGTGAATATATGATTTAATTTTTTTCAAATTTTTTTGTTTGAATTTTTCATTATCTCTATCTTCTCTACATAGTATGATAGTAAGTTCTTTTTTTTTTTTATTTAGTATTTTAATATTAAAAAGTTTTAAAAATAAATATTTTTATTTCAATTAAAAAACATCACATATGAAACTAAAAACTATCACATGACTAAAATTATTTTTAATATTTGTAATTTTAAAAAAATAAAACTAATTTTTAAATTTAAAAAATAAAAAAATTGTTTTTAAAAAGGTAATAAAGTATCATATAACAGTCACTCTCTCATTAAAAAATATCTTTTATACATATCGGTATTTTAACCCATGTTGTGCCATGATTTTTACCAAACCAAAATAAAATAAAATTATAAAAATATAAAAATTAGAAAATATAATATAAAAAATATAAAAATTAAAAATATAATATCAAAATAAAAAAATGAAACATTTGTCAATCCCAATATTAATGGGATTCTTTCTTTTAGTAGTTATAGGTTTCCTCGTAAGTCGTAACTACTATTACCAGACAAAAAAAACCGACGGCGCCCAATGACTTATATTATGCAAACCCAAAATTAGAAAAAAAAAAAAGTAGAGAAGGATAAAGTATGTAATGGCTGCAGCCAGATTCACACAATGTACTTGAATTAACTGCTTTTGTACTGTTCTCCTATGAAAAGGTCAACTGCTGGGACAAAACGATGTTGATTTGAACTCAATCCCACACCAAAGTTTAAAACCCTACAGGCCGGTCGGTCACCGGAGGTAACAAAAAAAAGACAAAAGGGAAAGGGTGGTTATAGGCTTCAATTAAACTGGGCAGTTCGTATTTATAATTTATTTTCGTGTCATAAAAAATTATATTTATATCATTTAAAATATAAAAATTTTATGTTAAAATTTGTATCGATATGAAAAATTCAAAACGTTATTTTTAGTTTTTATTATATTCATTTACTAGTTTTACGTAATTTTTAGCCCATGTCATCCAGTGTTATTCAGTGTCATTTATTCGCATCGTGTAATCTTATCGTGTCTACGATTGTCAGATCTAGCTCAACCATGAATTAAATCAATAATTTTAAATATAACATAATAATAAATGATATCAAAATATCATAAACTAAAATTCATAATAACTATATACTGATTTAAAAAAATTAAAAAATATGACAATATTAATTTTATGCTACACAAACACAAAAAATATATAAATAAATTATGAAATATACCATGAAGCAACCATGTGACTTCGTTATGTACGAAACTTCAACGAATTTGTTGACATTAAGTGGGGACCCTGCATTGCGGCCCAAAACCACTCTATCTTTATTCTTTTGCCTACGACATGTTATCTAAAAGAGTAGAAATTCATTTCTTCTGTATTTTTCTGTTTAATAATACATATGGGAGAAAATAAATAATTAATTACAATTTTTCTAGGTCAATATATAACTGTATATAAATAATTACTACTATATAACCGTATACTTTTTTTTGTTGTTTTTGTTGTTTAAAGCAAGTGGATTGGGTTTCGTTGACATAATGTTTATTTGAGTATGTAATATGATTTGTGAAGCCACTGTTTTTTTATTTATTTTAAAAGGGGAGTCAAACACAGCAGCCTCTCTATAAAAGAGGAGGAAACTTGATTGGTTTCAGAGAATTTATTACGAGAGAAAAAAAAAAAAAAGAAAAAAGCTATGTATGGAGGAGAGTTTGATGAAGAGATTTGATCACGGAGGTGGACTGATCATGAAGAAAGAGAAGAAAGCTGATTCTTCTGGGGAAGAAGAAACTGCTGGTAGAAGAGAAGAGGTTGCTGCTAAGGTCTGGATTTAGTTTCATGGCCTTTTATGCTTTGATGGCTGATGATATGATTCCAGTTTCTTCAGCTCATCATACCTTTTTCTTCCCAAGCTTTTAAACTGAGTTTCAGCTTCATTTAATTCCTTTGGCTATGATTAGAGATCATGATTTTACCCTTTTTTTCTTTCACTTTTGCTATATTCAAACAAAAAAGTTGAGTTTTATTTTCTTTCATTTATAAAATATTGCACAATTTGTAGTAGCTGGTTTATCCTACTTCTTTCGATAAAAAAGGGGATTTTAACTTACTAAAAAAGAACAAGTTTTATTTTCTTTATTAATTGCATGTTCTTAACTTCTTCAGGTAGGAGACAAAAGATCATATGGTGAGAATGATGATACAAAGCCATCTTCATCTGGAAAAAAGGACTTCAACGGCAGCGCCAAGCAGCAGGTATATATACAAATTAAAATGTTTCTATATATTAATCTTTTTTCTAAGCACAAAAAAAAGAAAAGGCATTTCATGGATAGTTTTCTATTTTGTAAATTTGAACTGATTACAGTAAAGCATAAAAAATTTCAATCTAGTAATCTTATCTATTCATCTTAGCATACATGTTATTACCATCGATATTACCTTAAAAATCAATAGTTCTACGTTATCCATAAGGGTTAATATTTCTAAGCCTAGCTAGTTAACCATAGGACAGCTTGCCAATCAACATCTGTATGTACGTTGGCTATGAAATTCATTAATTGAAGAAGAAAATGACCTGTTGGGTTAATAGAGCAATAGTTCTGAAAGGAATAAAGCAATTGGCCAAGTTGCCATTAAGCAAAAATTGACAGATGTTTTCCTGTAGACATAAGCAATCAAGGATTATCAATATGTCCGATATAAAAGTCATGCATGCCTAATTGACTAATTATGGTTTCAACATTTTTTTTCTTTAAACCCTTTATATGTAAATTTTGACTAAAATTATGTTCTGGAAACACGGTATCAAGACTGTGGACTAGAAGTCATCCACCATTGTTTCTTTTCTTAGCGCTACTTTTCCTCCTTACAGAATTGATCAAGCTTTCTTGCTATTTAAAATTCAGCAAATAGAAATATTAGCTATATAGGTTAAAAAGTAGGCAAACTCCAGGTTTGTGTTCTATATAGTTCTTAACAATATTCTTTCCTTTTCTGTTAACTTATGATTATGCTTAACAGGTATCTGTAAAAACTGATATTGAATTTGAAAGATTCTCAACAGAACCCGACTCGATGGCATCTTCTTCAAGTCAAAGGGAGCAGGTTTGATCACTGTCATCTTTTATCAATCTTTCTTTTTAAAATTTAAATTCTGACACATATAGATCATGAAATGATCGATTGATCTAGTTATAATTTGAACACTTGCATGCATGGGAATAAAATCCAGGTGTAATGACAATCTCTTACTGTTCTTATAAAGTAAAAAGCATAAATAAAGGTGTAATTAGTATTCCTTAATTAGATCTGCAAACAAAAAAGGGATCATGATTCTTAGGAAAATTTGATGATAAAATTAATTATCACCTGCATATATATGCAATGAAGAAGACTTTTTGGTTAAATCCAGTTTTCTTTGTATGCCATGGCATGGATATAGGATGATCAACTTGAATCTGCCAGAGCTGAGATGGGAGAGGCGAGAGAAGAAAATCAAAGACTAAAGATGCACTTAAATCGGATAATGAAGGATTATCAGAACCTACAAAAACAATTCTATGACATTGTTAGACAAGATAAGAAGAAATCCGCAGCTACAACAAATAATGACCATCAAGAAGTCGAAGAACCTGAGCTTGTTTCTCTTACCCTTGGAAGGTTTTCAGGTGATTCTGAAAAAGATGATAAGAACAAAACATCTAACCAAGGAAAAGAGGAGGAAAGAGGCAAGGATGGTTTATCTCTTGGCCTAGATTACAAATTTGAAGCTTCTAAGTCAGATGCAGATGATGAACCTTTGCCAAATCCAAGCCCGGCAAACAGTTCGCAAGAACATAAGGAAGAAGAGACATGGCCACCAAGCAAAGTTCTCAAGACAATGAGAAGTGGAGATGACGAAGTTTTGCAACAAAACCCTGTCAAGAAAGCTAGGGTTTGCGTGAGAGCTAGATGCGATACTCCTACGGTTAGTACTACTCAGTTACATTGATAATTAGTTATGTTTGATTGATATTGTTGCTATATGTGTTTTGCTTTTTCAAAGGAATAAAAAGAAAAAAAAAAGAAGAATTATAAATGTAACAATATCAGTCAAAAAAAGCATAAGCTAATGGATATCATAAAACTTTGTTAGAGCATAAGTTGAGAAGTATAGGATTTTTACCTGCATTCATTTTGCATGTCTGCTAAAAACGAAAAGGACTTTTCATTTGTACAGATGAATGATGGATGCCAATGGCGGAAATACGGACAGAAGATTGCTAAAGGAAATCCTTGCCCTCGAGCATATTATCGTTGCACTGTTGGACTTTCATGCCCAGTGAGAAAACAGGTAAAGATATTCAAATATGTGATCCCAACAAAATTTCACATCTATGCTTTTGAGAGAATATTATATGAAACGGTTACTTCATGTCAACATATATCACTTTCATTCAAATCATGCCACATAATCATATTATCGAAAAAAATCAATCATTTATTACACATTATATTTATTACATATAACATGTGATAATTAAATGATTAATATTTATTTCAAAAGACTCATTAATAATTCTGATAATAAATCGTTCACTTTTTTCGACAATGTAATTATGTAACATGATTTAAATGAAAACGATATATACTGATGTAGTATAACTGTTTCATTCAATCCTCTCTCTTTAGCCTAAAGGCTATCTTAAATTAATTAAACTGTTTTCCTCTCTCCATCATTAACATGATGTTAATTTGCTTGAAATTTCAGGTGCAAAGATGTGCTGAGGACATGTCGATCTTAATCACAACCTACGAAGGAACACACAATCATCCACTTCCACTGTCAGCCACTGCAATGGCTTCCACCACTTCTGCAGCTGCTTCAATGCTGCTGTCTGGTTCATCATCGAGCTCACAGCCTGGCTCCAGTATTCCATCAACTGCCAACACCACCCATGCTAATCTCCATGGACTCAACTTTTATCTATCTGATAACTCAAAATCGAAGTTCTACTTGCCCAACTCTTCACTATCGGCTGCCTCATCACACCCAACCATCACTCTTGATCTTACCTCAACGCCATCCTCATCCTCATTTCCTTCCAATAGGTTTTCTTCAGCTTATCCAACAACAGCAAGATATCCTTTTACAAGTCTCAGCTTTGGTTCTTCAGAATCCAACACTTTGTCTTGGGGCAATGGACTCCTTACCTATGGCAGTACTCAACCCTACATGAAAAACCAGACTGGAGCTCAGAACATTGGAAGACCGCAGACTGTGGAGAATAGCATTTATCAATCCTTCATGCAAAAGAATAATCTAAATCCTCAACAGCCTCTACCGGATACGATTTCTGCTGCAACCAAAGCAATCACAGCAGATCCCAATTTCCAGTCTGCTTTAGCTGCGGCTCTCACATCAATCATTGGCACTGGCAATAATGGTGGTGCAACTCAGATTGCTGAAGAGCGTATGGCACCAAAGTTGAAGTTGAAGGAGCCGCCATTTCCAGTGACTCCTAGTTACTCACAAACAGTGAAAGGGAATGGCTGTGCCTCAAGCTTCTTGAACAAACCTCCTACGACTACTTCACAGCCAGGGAGTTTGATGATTCTGCCACCTTCTTTGCCATTTTCAACGCCCAAGAGTGCATCTGCATCTTCTGGTGATACTAGAAATCACAGCAATTGATTGGTTTTTTTTTATTATTATTATTATTATTATTATTATTATTAGTTAAGGATGTTATTGATTAGACTTAATTGGCATGTAATAATGTAGAAGAATTTTTCCTCTCACAGACAACGATGGAAGGCATGGAAATTTGAACAAGGTTGGTTTTGCCACAAATTTATTTGGTTATGTTTCATAACCTGCTGATTATCCAGCTAGCTGGTGAAAGAAAATGACGTTAATTGACTAAGAGCTAGTTTAGATAGACAGTGACATTAATTTCGATAAAATTTAAAAAAATAAAAAAATATTTAAAGATATATCTATCACAGCAATTGATTGATTTCTTTATTTATTATTATTATTTTTAGTTAAGGTTGTTGTTGATTAGACTTAATTGGCATGTAATAATGTAGAAGAATTTTTCCTCTCACAGACAACGACGCAAGGCATGGAAATTTGAACAAGGTTGGTTTTTCCGCAAATTTATTTGGTTATGTTTCATAACCTGCTGATTATCCAGCTAGCTGGTGAAAGAAAATGGCATTAATTGTCTAAGAGTTAGTTTGGATAGACGGAGACATTACTTTCTATAAGATTTAAAATAATGAAAAAATATTTAAAGTTATATTTTTTTTAATAAAATAATAAAAAATTTTAAAGTTAAGAATAAAAATGTAATTTTATTACATTTTTTGTCTTTTAGATAAAAAGTAAATTGGGCCGTGGCTCACTAGACTTTACCGGTAAGCCGAACTAGCCTTAAGACCGATCTCTCACAAATCTAGGATGTTTTCTTTTCCTTTTACTCTTGTTATTTTACTTGTTTGATTCGATATGTCGTCTTTTTCATGATATGGTCTTTTTATAGTTACATCCATGATAATATATAAAATGCTTCAATTGCATGGCAATTCAAAACATGCATGGCATTTTCATGGTATTGCATGAACAAGCTCCAACATGAATGGCCTTTAATTTTTTCGACTTAAAATGTATTTAATGTAAGAGACTTCATGGCAAAGGTAACGAGTCACAAATTCATACTTAAAAATCACTGCATAATTTATTACCTATATTTCAAACATATGCATATTGCTCAGGTCTTACCCTTGACTTTATGAAGTATAAAGCAGTTAGGTCGGCAACTAACTGAAGAAGATTATGCTATGCTACACATAGCTTGGTTTTCCTCTCTTGATTATTTCAAGCATAACTGTGACGGTTCAATGGTGGGAAATCCAAATGAGTTAGTAACTGATGGTATTTTCCGTGATAGTAATGGACAATGAGTGCTTGGTTCTGCTATGAGGCTGGGATATGCACTACAAGAAAAATTACTTTCAGCAACGAAATTTTAGCGACGAAAAAATTCCATCGCTAAAAAATAGCATCAGCGACAGATTAGTGACGAAAAATATTTTTTACTTAGCGACGGAATTAGTGACGGAATTCTGTAGGTAATTTGCGACAGAGAGTTTTCCGTCGCTAAATGTAGCGGAAACCTACTATTCATTGGCGCCTAAATTAGCAACAGAATTAGCTACGAAAATTTTCGTCGCTAAAACTTATAGGTAAAAATTTCTTCATTAAGCATCAGCGACGGATTTTTTCCGTAGCTAATTCTATCGCTGTTGCTTATTAGCGACGGAAAAAAATCTGTCGCGATGCTTTAATGAAGAAATTTATTTATTTTTTATTTTTTTCGAATTTAAGGCATCAGCGACGGATTTATTCAGTCTCTAATTCCGTCGCTAAAAAACAACAGTGACGGAGTTAGCTACGGAAAAAATCCTTCGCGGATGCCTCAAATAAAAAAAAATAAAAATAAATAAGTAAATAAATTTTTTTCATTAAGCATCAGCGACGGAATTAGCTACGGAAAAAATCCGTCGCTGATGCCTTAAATCAAAAAAAATAAAAATAAATAAATAAATAAATAAATTTCCTTCATTAAGCATCAGCGACGGATTTATTCCGTCGCTAATTCCGTAGGTAAAAAGCAACAGCGACAGAATTAGTTACGAAAAAAATCCGTCGGTGATCCCTTAAATCAAAAAAAATAAAAATAAATAAATAAATAAATTTCCTTCATTAAGCATCAGCGACGGATTTATTCCGTCGCTAAAAAGCAACAGCGACGGAATTAACTACGGAAAAAATCCGTCGCTGATGCCTTAAATAAAAAAAATAAAAATAAATAAATAAATAAATTTCCTTCATTAAGCATCAGCGACGGATTTATTCCGTCGCTAATTCCGTAGGTAAAAAGCAACAGCGACAGAATTAGCTACGAAAAAAATCCGTCGGTGATGCCTTAAATCAAAAAAAATAAAAATAAATAAATAAATAAATAAATTTTCTTCATTAAGCATCAGCGACGGATTTATTTCGTCGCTAAAAAGCAACAGCGACGGAATTAGCTACGAAAAAAATCCGTCGCTGATGCCTTAAATCAAAAAAAATAAAAATAAATAAATAAATTTCCTTCATTAAGCATCAGCGACAGATTTTTTCCGTCGCTAAAAAGCAACAGCGATGGAATTAGCTACGGAAAAAATCCGTCGCTGATGCCTTAAATCAAAAAAAATAAAAATAAATAAATAAATAAATTTCCTTCATTAAGCATCAGCGACGGATTTATTCCGTCGCTAATTCCGTCGCTAAAAAGCAACAGCGACAGAATTAGCTACGGAAAAAATCCGTCGCTGATGCCTTAAATAAAAAAAATATAAATAAATAAATAAATAAATTCTCTTCATTAAGCATCAGCGACGGATTTTTTCCGTCGCTAATTCCATCTCTAAAAAGCAACAGCGACGGAATTAGCTACGAAAAAATCCGTCGCTGATATCTTAAATTAAAAAAAAATAAAAAAAATTTTTTGAATTTTTCCCGCCTGAGCTGTAGCGGGAAATATTTTGACATAGCATTAGCGACGGAATTTCCGTCGCTAATCCGTCGGTAATTCCTCTGTATGCGCGCCAAAGACTCTATATATTCTCATATTCTTTGTTTTCTCTCCTCTTCACTCCTCTCTATCTTCTTTTTTGTCTATCTTCTCGTTTTTTTCTCAGTTTTTCTTCTTTATCCCTCTTTCCTTTTATTTTTTTCCTTTTTTTTTTGTAAATTTACTCTATTTTTCTTTTATATTTATGTTGTCAATTTTTTTATATGATAAACTTTAATACTTATATTTTTATTTTTTGTTTTTTACTTACAAATGATGATGATGATGATGATACTGTGAGGTGCTGGTGGTAGTGGTGATAATGATGTTGAAGATAATGTATTTTTATTTTTTTTTAGTTAATTTATTTTAAGATAATGTTTATGGATTTAAGTATAAATATTAGGTTTATTTTAAATGTTTCTCTCTCTCTCTCTCTCTCTCTCTCTCTCTCTCTCTATATATATATATATATATATATAAATAACTAATTTGAGAACATTTTTTTGACAAAATTCATAGAAATAAACAACAAAATATGTTAAATAAGTGAAAAAATTCATCAAATTAGCGACGGAATTTCCGTCATTGATGCTCTTTAGTGACAGAATATTCATTGAATTAACAAAAATAACAAACTATCAGCGACGGAATTAGCGACGGAAATTCTGTCGCTGATGCCTTTTAGCGACGGATTTTTCTATAAAATAAAATAATAATAAAACTATTAGCGACGGAAATTTCCGTCACTGATGCCTTTTAGAGACAGATTTTCATATAAATTAAAAGACGAAATTATGTTTTTAGCGATGGAATTTTTCGTCACTAATGACATAAAATCTGTCGCTGATGTAAAAAAATTTCGTTGCTAATTAGCGACGGAATTACCAACGGAAATGAAGTTTTAGCGACGGATTAAGCATCAGCGACATCGATTTTTCCAACAAAAAAATTTCCGTCGGTAATCCGTAGGTAATCCGCCACTGAAGACCATCAGCGACGAAATTTTCCGTTGTTAATTTTGTCGCTGAAGGTTCATTTTTTTGTAGTGATGGTTGTTTCAAATTAACTCAATGCAATTTTGACTTAGTTTTCAACTTGCATCGAAAATGAAGTATTGTATTATGGTCTTGGTTTATTTTTAGTTATTTTACAATGAAGATTTTGTTTTGAAAAATAAAATGTATATATTGAAGTTTTCGAAATTTAATTTTGCTAAACTTTTTCATCTTATCAAGGAGAATATAATTATTTAAATGGTTTAATTCTTAAATATACCCTTAACATTTTACACAAAACCAATATAAACTCTCAACCTTTAGTTCATGCCCATCAATCCACAAACATTTATTTTTCGTAAATAAATTAACCCAAAACTTTTCAAAATAACGTAATTAGGTCAAAATTTATTAAATGACACTAATTGACGTTTGGACATTTTACATAATAACTAACATAAATAGATTTGTGGGTTATCACATGGCATGTCACATGTGCAATACAAATAGAAGTTAGTGTCATTTAACATATTTCAATTTAATTACATTATTTTGAAATATTTAGGGTTTATTTATAAAAGCTAAAAGTTTATAAACTAATTTTTATGCAATAAAATATTAAAGGCTTATATTCTAGTGATGAGGGTCAAACCAAAGATTATTGGGCTTTTCTATAAGTCAAGATGAAGACCATTGGGCCTAATAATAGTTTCAAAAGAGGCCTCAGAAGGCCCATAAATGATCCACTGGGTTATCATTTAAGCTGTAGGTCTTAAAGGTAATTACGCGCAAAACAACTCCTATAAATAGGTCACAGGTATCATTCTTAAACCCTAAGCTCTATTTGCCTACTGAAATCCTGTCTAACTTAAGTATTGGAGTGCGTAGAACTCTTCTGGAGACACGTGGAGAAAGAAGACAATATCAACGTCAGCAATTAATCATTGTTGTTTTGGGCAACAACAATTGGCGCCGCCTATGAGAAATTGAACAAAAAGCCTATTGTCACAAAGGCTCTCACACAAGCCTGTCGTCACAAGGCCTGTCGTCAAAAGGTTGTCGTCACAAGCCTGTCGTCACAAGCCTCTCACACAAGCCTGTCGTCACAAGCCTCTCGCACAAGCCTGTCACCATAAGGCCTGTCGTTAAAAGGCTGTCGTCACAAGCCTGTCGTCACAAGCTCTCGCACAAGCTTGTCATCACAAGGCCTCTCGTCACAAGCCTGTTGTCACAAGCCTCTCGCACAAGCCTGTCATCACAAGGCCTGTCGTCAAAAGGCTGTCGTCACAGGCCTGTCGTCAAAAGGCTGTCGTCACAAGCCTGTCGTCACAAGCTCTCGCACAAGCCTATCGTCACAAGGCCTGTTGTCAAAAGCCTGTCATCACATAGCCTGTCGTCACAAAGGCTGTCGTCACAAGCCTGTCGTCATAAAGGCTGTCGTCACAAGCCTGTCGTCACATAGCCTGCCATCACAAGGCTGTCGCACAAGCCTCACACAGCCTGTTGTCACAAGCCTCTCGCATAAGCCTTTCGTCACAAAGGCTGTCGTCACAAGGCTATCGTCACATAGCCTGTCGTCACAAGGCTGTCGCACAAGCCTCACACAGCCTGTCGCACAAAGCCTCACATAGCCTGTCGCACAAAGCCTGTTGGTGCATCATCTATCCTTGCATGTGTGGCAGAGCGATTACTAAAATATACTCGATACCAACATACTATCAAAATGGATCCATGGCGCAGTCGTAGCGCGTTTGTCTCCAGATCAGAAGGTTGCATGTTCGATTCCTTTTGTGCGCAAATAATTTTGTGATTAAGCGCAAATAATGCAAAAATATTTGCGCTGCATTCGACTCGAACATGGGCTGTCCAATGCAACTGACAAGCAACCAGCCATCAAGCAACACAGATTTGTTGTGATGCTAATTGGCTTCAATTATATTTGAAGTATTCCTATAAAATGTTACAACATTATGGCTCTTACACTTCGAATCGCTCTCCGGACTACCTCGGGTCAATAAGGCTCATGCATTCGAATATCATGGGTCGATGGGCTCCACACTCCCTACTACCATGGGCCGACAAGGGCTCATGCTTTCGACCACCTCAGGCTGACAGGGTTTACACTTCTAGCTACCTTAAATGACGTGGCTCACACTTTCGGCCATCTCGAGCCGACGAGGCCCATAATCCTCGCCATCTTGGGTCGATGAGGTTGTATTTTTTATCACCTTGGGCCGATGGGCCCGCACTCCTAACCAACTTGAGTAACGAGGACTAAAACTCTATAGGCAAAGCTCGAACCAAGAATTACTAGAAAAGCTTTTGCTATGCTGTTCTTATCCAACTCCACTTTGGTGTGGGTGAAATTTTAAATACGCGCAGCAGGTGCCCCGGTAGAACAACTGATGTGTGCAAACAAAGCCTAACTGGAAATGCTTGTTTGGCGATGGCGAGCAAAGGATTGTTACGTTTGCTCGCACCAGGAGCGGAATGTGGGCGAGCAAGACCATGCGGTAAAACCCTTTGGTGAGAGATAGCCACTCACGCATGCAAGGGAGGTAAGGTACCGCACGAAGAACACACGCAGGTATGAATATGGCTAGCATGTTGCATCGCAGGCCTTCAATTAGAGATTATGGCTCGCCTATCGACAGCTAAAACAGGTAAGCACAGTTAACGCAACACGAGCTTTGGCGAAAGAGTAGGCCATAAGGATGAACACCGCACATACGCGGCAGTCTTGGGTAGTAAAGAGATGATGACGAGCACGACTTGTAGAGTAAAAGATCGAAAAAACAGCTAATGTACGATAGGCACCACCGTAACAGAAGGGCTCCTGCAACGACAGGTCAATTCATCGTACGCAAGGCGGTAGCGCAAATACACAAGCATTGATCCCAAGTTGCATACTGGCCCAGTAAGTAAAAGGTAATGGTGAGTACATTTGACAGGTCATATTACGATAAAGCAGTTCGTCCTATGCAACAGCCATACGGGTGAGAAAAATTCACACGGCAAGCATTCTAGGTGAGCGAATGACCCTCGTGAGCCCAGCCTTCCGCACACAAGGTGTGAAGCAATGCTGATGAATGCAGTGTCATGTGACGAACACAAGACCACTGCAGCAGACACTTTCGATGATTGAGTGGCATGTGGCGATTACATGACCAACGCCACAGCCCAGCCTCCGCAACAAGGCTCGCTTGGTAAAGCACGTGTCAAGGCACAAGAAACGATCTAGATGGGCAAGCAAGGAACAGGCCGAAGGGTCTGGCAGAGGTGTGTGCACAATGCTAGATAAGCTCGCCCAGGAAAGGAAAAAACTGAACGAAGGGCTCGAAACGAGTGAACGTAAATCCAGGGGAGCTTTATTGGGCAAGCCCCAACCAAAGACCTCAGGGAACACGCTAGAACTCCAAATGCCCGCTCGTGTTCGCTCAGATGCGTAAGAACATAGACGAGCGGCAAAAACCAGGCAGGGCACAAAAGGTCAGACGAGCTAGTGGCCACCACGCGAGTACGGTTGTGAATGATGAGTAAGAATATAGCCATCCTAAGACCCAAGCAAGCAAACCCTTGTCAACCGATATAGGAACTCGCCTAGAAGTGAGAACTCTATGGGCAAGCCATTTTGGGTGGCCAAAGCGAAAAAAGATTAGGCAACTCTGTACATCATCAAGCACAACGCTCGAGAAAAAGTCCATCTTTGAATAGGAATGACAACACTGTTTCAAAGAAGAACTTGGGGAGCTATATGGTGTAAAGGTACGCTAAATACTATAAAAGTAAAAGGTATTGTGCCGCAAAAAAAATGGAAAGACAAAAGAAGAGAAAGAAAAAGCTGAGGCGACGACCAGTCACATATTTGGCGGTAGGCAGTGATCTCTGGCAGCAGAATACAAGAAGTGGGCTACAGCCCTGCCTATCGCCGAAAAGTTCCCTGGTGATTGAGTACATGGAATGGGCAGAGCCCAGCCTGTAGCCTGAAAGATCTCTGGCGGCAAAGTACAAGGAATGGGCGACAACCATGTCTTCAATTCGGCGAGCACAGGCACGCACACGACAAATTTTGGCGACAAGGTTCCACGTGGCAGACTCTTTCTGCGAGAGGTGGCTCATGCGTGCGATAGCCAAAATGGTGAGAAAGAGGGACCACTATTGAAGATCTCACAAAGATGCCACTCTTTTGAATAGTCAGTTGCATGCAAGACGTTATGCTACAGAACAATCTGTCGCTCGAAAGGTGCTTGCTACACTGCAAATTTGCGTGACTTCAAGCATGCAACAGGCACTTTCTCTCGAACTAGCTCAGGGCCACGCGACAGAGCAATTTGCACAACTATAGGCATGCGACACGACTCGAATATGGGCAACCTTATCTTATTCGTTGTCAAACTGAACTTCAAAGCCAAGAAGAGTGACAGGCCTTGCACAAGACAAGAGCTCCCGCACGCGACAGACCTTAGGCGAGAGAGGATCTCCCGCGCGTGACAGGCCCTGAGCGAGACATGGGCTCCTGCACGCGACAGGCCCTGAGCGAGACATGGGCTCCCGCACACGATAGGCCTTGAGCGAGACAATGGCTCCCACACGCGACAGGCCTTGGGCGACAGGGTAGCTCCCACGCACAACAAGCCTTGGATGAGATAGGGCTCTCGCACGCGACAAGCTCCCCACTTTGATAAAATGACAGTGAAGAAAACTAGGTGAACACAGCACCCATAGGCAAGATTCCCCCGTTAGCACAATGCAAGCGAGCAAAGAACACCCGAGTCATGCCTTTCGGCAATGGCTATCAATCCTCGCGAGCACGGAATCCAAACTACTGGTTCGCCCTTTAGAAAAAACTTTGGCGAGCACATTTAAATTTGACGATCCAAACGCACGCCCAAGCGCAGGATCTGAGTGGAATGATCTAGAATCTTCTAGATCTGGTGGGCGCACTAATCCGACAGAATGTCCAAAAGCTTCCTTCGGCCCATCTGTCGATCGTCTGACACATAAGCTTTCAAGAACTGCTCTAGCAACCATCTAGAAGTGGCTTAAGAGCCACACACTTGGCCTATTGACAACCACACATGTGAAAGAGGGTTTGTCTATATAAAGGGTGTGTCGGCTTCGTGAGTCCTTTAAACAAGACAAGGATGTGCCAGCTTAGGGCGTCGAGATCAAAGCTGTGGGAACCAAACCTGTCGGATGAGAAGATGTTGCATTAGCACTAGGATCTTGGGGAGCCGGAGGAGCAATTTCAGAAGTAGGAGCATCGCTCGAGGGCCCGGCCACAGCTGCAGAGTCTGGCTAGGGATCAATGGCAGTAGATTGAAAAATTGGAGCTCGTCACCATCTAACCTTTGCAGTGACTCGATAGGCTCGGGCTGATCGCCTGCCTCGACATGTTCAGGCTCATTACACACTTCGATAGGCCTAGGCTGGTCACGAACCTCAATAACCCCAGGCTGATTGCGCGGCTGTTGAGGAAGCCATAGACCTTCGAGATTATTCAGGTCATCTATGGCTCCATCCTCTAAATAATCGTCTAGACCTTGTGAGTCGGACTCATCCTTGGTCCCAGGAGGATGCCTCATTAGTATTGATATTGATAACAAGAAATGAGAACTAGTTACTGATGACTTAGAAAAAGCACGTGGGAGACATATGAGCGCAGCCAATTGCTTGGATGCAAGGTCAGCGAAGTCCCTTGCACATTGTTATAGTGTTCACCGACCAAGCAAAGACGTATGGGTGGTAGCAGATTTGAGGTACCCTCATATATTATGCTTGCGATTTTCTTATCTATTCTAACAGTTGTGATCGTATTAGGCAGGTGTCCAAAGGAGGCACTAGCCACTGTCCTGTAAGGCAGCAAGCTAGGGAGAGCTTAGTTCGACATAGTCGGATCAGAAACAACTTGTGGTAAGCTCACGAAGGTAGATTGCTGGTTCTTATGAGCAAAGAACCAAGATGCGACTTAACGCCAATCCATGATTAACAGCCGAATGTCCAAGCAATTGCACTTTACAGACTCTACAAAGACAAAGACTTGGAACTGTATTAGCAGTAAAAACTTGCTGTTATTATTTTAACATTTGCTGCAATTATGTTCTTACTTGTTCCATTTGATTGGAAATACTACATTATGAAATGAAAGGCCAGTTATTTTTATATGTACTATGATAATCCTCCATGTTTGATAGACATGTTGCAGGAATAGAAGAAGACGCAATACGGGCACAAATAAGTCCCTAAGCGAAAAATGCGCGAGACGGGCACAAATAAGACCTTAAGCATGAAGAAGACGCGAGACGGGCACAAATAAGTCCCTAAGCGAAAAATGCGCGAGACGGGCACAAATAAGACCTTAAGCGAGAAGAGGTGCGAGACTGGCAAACAAAAGTCCCTAAGCGAAAAGTACGCGAGATGGGCAAATCTAAAAGTCCCTAAGCGAAAAATGCACGAGATGGGCAATTCTTTATAAAGTCCCTAAGCGAAAAATGCGCGAGACGGGCAAATCAAAAGTCCCTAAGCACAAGAGGTGCGAAACGGGCAAACAAAAGTCCCTAAGCGAAAAGTGCGCGAGACAGGCAAATCTAAAAGTCCCTAAGCGAAAAATACGCGAGACAGACAATTCTTTATAAAGTCCCTAAGCGAAAAATACGCAAGACGGGCAAATCAAAAGTCCCTAAGCACAAGAGGTGCGAGACGAGCAAACAAAAGTCCCTAAGCGAAAACTGCGCGAGACGGGCAAATCTAAAAGTCCCTAAGCGAAAAATGCACGAGACGGGCAATTCTTTATAAAGTCTCTAAGCGAAAAATGCGTGAGACGGGCAAATGAAAAGTCTCTAAGCACAAAAGGGTGCGAGACGGGCAAACCAAAAGCCTGAAGTGAAAAATGCGCGATGCAGGCTACGTATGCACTTAAAGCGAAAAGTGCGCGAGAAAGTCTGATTATTACATAAGATTAATACAAGGTAAATGTGTAGTTGCCTCTGTAGATGAGTTTAAAAATGTGTTGATCAGTTTGTAAAAGACTAAGCTCTTTCACAAAAAAAAAACTGGGGAGCACTCTAGATTAACTTTTGCATCAAAAGGAGTATCGAAATTAACAGGCACCCAGGCATATGCGTCTTGAGGCGCTATAATATCAAGAGCTTGATCCTTAGGAAAATTAGTCTATGGATTATCTAAATAATCTTCGTCCAAGCCTGTGAGAACCTCGACCATCTCTAGTCGAAGAAAAGGCTCATAAGGGCTGGTAAGATCAGATAGATCTTTATAAGTGCCTATCCTCAGAAAAGGTTCCAAATCCTCAGCATCTAGATCAAGTTTCAACCAATCAAGAGCATGTCAAATACAAACCACATATGATGAAACCAGATAAGAACATATGCATCCTCTTATGGCACTTCTTGACGATACGCCCTCATAGCTATAACTCAGATTTGGTTTTCTTCCTCTGGGCCAATAAAAGGCTTTGGTGGCTCTGCAATCTTGTAATTTCTCCTTACAGTTCTTGGTTTCGGACAGCGAAGACCTTAAATTCATAAAGAAGGGTGGCATATTCCGCTTAAGAAGCATTTAGCTCAAAGGAGGAAAACGTATCCCAGTAGTGTTCTGAAAAGGCACTTGACAAAAGAAATAATGACACAACGTCGTTCCTGTTACAAATAATGATGAAGTCCACTAGTTGAGCCCTCAAGTGAAGATGAAAAGACTTGTAATAATCCCAGAAAGAGGGTAGCAAAAGAATTTGAAAAGCCCATTCTTTATATACTCTTTCACATGGTAAACCCTGTGAAAGAGTGGGGAGCAATTGATGAGGGTCAAACCAAAGATTATTGGGCTTTTCTATAAGTCAAGATGAAGACCATTGGGCCTAATGATAGTTTCAAAAGAGGCTTCAAAATGCCCATAAATGATCCACTGGGTTATCATTTAAGCTGTAGGTCTTAAAGGTAATTACGCGTAAAACAACTCCTATAAATAGATCACAGGTATCATTCTCAAACCCTAAGCTCTATTTGCCTACTGAAATCCTGTCTGACTTAAGTATCGGAGTGCGCGCGCAGGGGAAAACCCCTACGCCCTCTGATGGTTTTCTATTTTGTAGAACTCTTCTGGAGACACGTGGAGAAAGAAGACAATATCAACGTCAGCAATCAATCATTGTTGTTTTGGGCAACAACATCTAGTTTATACAAAAAATTAGAATATATTTAACTATTAAACCTATTTAAATTAATACTCAGAGTTGGTCGCTTTCTTGGTTTATACTTGATACTTTAGTAGCACATCACTTTAAACATTTTGTTTTCCTTTTGCCTCTTAAACGTTTATATTCTTTTTTTTTTTTCCAAAAGTTTATGGGATCGAATGCATCCAACCTTCTCATATTGTTTAAAATAGGTTTAAGTTTATATGGGATCGAAGGCATCCAACCTTCTCATATTGTTTAAAATAGCTTTAAGTTTATGGGATCGAAGGCATCCAACCTTCTCATCATGTTTAAAATAGGTTTAATAGCAAAGTGTAACTTTAACTTTTTGTATAAAATGAATATAAGCACTTAACATTTTTATCGAGTGAAATTAGTGCATAAATTTTTGTTTTACTGTAAACAAACCATTAACTTGTTAAAATCATGTAATTAAGTCTAGATCTGTTAATTAACACTGTCATTTGGACATCTTATGTGAATAGCTTGATTAGTATCATGTAACAGATTTTGATATAATTGCATGCTTTTGAAAGATTAAAAGCTTATTTACAGGGCTTCAAAAAAAAAGCTTATTTACAGTAAAATAAAAGTTTTTGGATTAATTTTAATACAATAAAATGTTGAAAATTTATATCAATTTTATGTAGAAAATTGAGGGTATATTTAACTATTTAACTTTAAAAATAATTAGTAAGTTAAAAAAAGTATTTAAACTATGGGTGATTGATCCCTAATTCTCAAGTCGAGCGGCCCATCATATATTTTATAGACATTGAAACTAGCCCAGAATTTTAGTAGAGGCGTGGAAAATTGATCCAACTCAGTTGATCTATTTAGACTTTAAACCTTGTAACTTATACACAAGTTATACAAGTTAGATTCATTTAAACCTTGTAACTTATACAAGTTAGATTCATAGGCTATTATTCTTTCTATACAAAATGAAGAATTTTTAATTTGCCTAAAGTAAAAGTACACAAAATGAAATTTAAAGAGTAGATGAAAAGAAATGGATAAGAAGGAATAAAGTGACAGCATGTGGTGCAGTATTACATATATTGACGTCTATTCTTAGTCTTACCGTTGAACGCATATATATAAGGGGCAGGGCAACGGCAATGGCGGTCCACTGCGCTGAACCTTTCTAATAATCAAGCGTTTTTTTATTTTTTAATCTCAATTATCTTTGTCCATTTTACGATTTAAAACTAATTTTATTCGGATAAAAACGGTAAACGATAAAACCCTTTCAATAATAATGATTTCAAGATTCGAACTATATCCAAATATAAAAAAAAAAATATTTTACTTCCACTTCTTTCAATCATTTTTTGATAATCAAACGTTTCTTATTTCTTAAGATTTATTCTCTTCAACTTTTATACAAGAATTATTATTATATTTATCTCCGACGAGTATGTGTATTCCTGTCGGTAGCTAAATTATTCTTTCCTGTCGGTAGCTAAATTATTCTTTCTGCATGCACGCCATCCATTTTCCAGGATATGTATTTTTTTTCTATTGGATTATATTCTTTTATTTATTTATTCATTTATTTTTTATGCACATGTTCCTTGGTCGGATTATACGGCTATACCTATAGAGATAATTAATTTTTTTTCTCTCATCTCACAATTTTGATCATTTTCTTTTCTTTTTTTTTTACAAAATTTTATCAATTTCGTTTTCGTTTTTCTTCAAGAAACAAAATTCTCGGGGGTTACTGAAAAAATTATCAAGCAACTTTGGGGGCATGACAACATTGATTTTGCTCATAGCGATGCTTTTGGATTAGCAGGTGGCCTTATTTCAGTGTGGCAGAGAAATTTCTTCTCGATCTTGTCAGTCATTAAGACTGATAGATACATTTGGATTAAAGGGAATTTTGTGAATCTCCCTTGTTTGGTTAATCTGTTTAATCTTTATGCTCCAAACAATGTGCAGGATAGGAGAATTTTTTTGGACGAATTAGCTGAGCTTATTTCTGCAGATAATGAATTTTGGTGCCTAGGCGGTGACTTCAATGCCATTCTTAATGATGATGAAAGAATTGGTTCTTCTGATGTTATAAAATCTTCATAGGATTTTGCAAACTTTATTCAAGTCTCTGGTTTAGTGGATCTTCCAATGGCTGCCAGAAAATTCACATGGCATAATAAAAGTTCCATAAGCAAACTTGATAGATTCTTGTTGTCTGCTAACTGGTTTTCCCATTTTACCTCCATTAACCATTGGTGCCTTGACTGCTTCATTTCTGACCATACTCCCATTGCCTTGGTTTGGATATTCAGGATTGGGGCCCCCAACCTTTTAGGTTCTTCAATCACTGGCTCGATAGTAAAGATTTTAACACTTTGGTCGAAAACAGCTGGAAAGTTACAAAGTTCAAGGTTTTGTAGGCTTTTAGACTTCACCAAAGATTGAAACTTCTCAAAAAGGATATTCGTCAGTGGAAAGGTTACAAAGGGGAAGGTTTGGCAACTGACATTCTTTCTCTCACCAAAGAAATCTCAGACCTGGAAAAATTAAAAGAGAGTGATCCTTCCAACGAAGATTTGATAGCCAACATTGTGACCAAAAAGAAATGTTTATGGAATCTACAAAACACAGAGGAGATTTCTTAGAGGCAGAAAACGAGACTGAAATGGATCAAGGAGGGTGACCGTAATACCAAGTTCTTCCATTGCATTGCAAATAGTAGATGGTGCAGCAATTTCTTAGGCCATATTTCTTTCAGAGGCAGAAGTCTTTGCACTATTAAAGAAATTAAGCAAGCTATTACTCTGCATTTTAATGAGCTCTTCAGGGATGATATTGGGGTTATGTTTCGTTTCTCTCCATGAGGACATTAAAAGACTCTCTTGATGATGCTAAAGGATTTGAGACCCCTTTCTTGGAAGAAGAAATCTAGAAAGCAGTTAACGATTGCAATGGTACTAAGGCCTCAGGGCCTGATGGCTTTAACTTCAACTTCATCAAAAGTAAATGGCCTCTTCTTAAGGATAACTTCATTGAATTCTTTCAAGATTTTCATAAGAACGGAAGAATTCTTAAAGGAATCAACTGCTCTTTTATAGCCCTTATTGCAAAGAAGCACTGCACTGAAACTCTAAGCAATTTTTGTCCTATTTCGCTAATTGGCAGCATTTACAAAGTCCTTGCAAAGCTTCTGGCCAATAGATTAAAGAAAGTCATGGGTTCTCTTATTCATCCTTCTCAATCTGCTTTGTGGAAAGGAGGCATGTTATAGATAGTATTTTAATTGCTAATGAAGTCATTGATTGTTTGAAGAAGTCATCAAAATGGGGTCTTTTCTTAAATTGGACTTTGAGAAAGCTTTCGACAAAGTTAATTGGAGCTTTCTTTTTGAGATGATGAATTTAATGTGCTTTGGGCAGAAATGGATCTCTTGGATCAGGAGTTGTGATTCCACTGCTTTAGTTTCCACCCTCATCAATGGTTCTCCGTCTTCTCCAATCACCATGAAGAGGGGTTTACGTCAAGGTGACCCCCTTTCCCCTTTTTTGTTCATATTGATCACTGAATGTCTGAGGTTACTATTACGAAAGGCAACTAATCTTGGTCTTTTCTCGGGTATAAACATCGGTCATAGCAACTTGCAAATTTTCCATCTACAATTCACAGATGACACCATCATCTTCTGCAATTCTAAGATTGAGGAGCTGTTGAACATCAAACGAATTCTCAGATGTTTTCATTTAACTTCCAGATTGAAAGTTAACTTTTCTAAGAGCGCCTTATTCGGCATGAAAATCAGTCCTGGGGTTGTCCAATAACGGGCTGGGAAAATCTTCTGCAAAATTGGTTCTCTCCCATGCAAATACCTTGGGCTCCCGCTTGGCTCCAATCCAAGATTGAGCTTAGCATGGGAACCTATCATTCAATCCTTTAGAAGCAAACTCAGCACTTGGAAGAGCAAGTTTCTTTCTATAAGTGGTAGATTAACTTTGATTAATTCCACTTTATCAAACTTGATGATTTATTACTTGTCTCTCTTCAAGATTCCTAAAGGGGTGATCCTGGAACTGGAAAAAATTCAATGTCAATTTCTTTGGGGAGATATGGACTCTGGCAGAAAAATTAAACTTGTTGATTGGGATACTGTTTGCAATAGCAAGAAGGAGGGTGGTCTGGGAGTTTTGAATTTAAACATCTGCAATCAAGCTTTGCTCTTGAAATGGCCATGGAGATATGGTAAGGAACCTTCAGCTTTTTGGAAGACTGTTATCTGCGAAAAATATTATCCTTCCTCTTCTGAATTGTGGCCATCTCCTTGCTCAAATGGATCAGTTTCTAGAGCGTGGAGGGATATCCAAATAAATTGGATTGAGGGAAAATTTTCAGACCTTATAAAATCTGGTTTTGTTTTTTTATGTAGGTAATGGAGACTGCATCCAATTTTGGTGTGACAAATGAATACTAAACCTTTCTTTAAAAGATGCTTTTGCAAGAATCTATGCTCTATCTATCAACAAAAGGGGCTTTATCAAGAATTTCGGTCATTGGAATGGACTTAGATTTGAGTGGAACATTCAACATAGAAACATCTTTTTGATTGGGAAGTTTCACAATAGCAGAACCTTGTGGACCTGTTAAATTCTGTCACACTTTCCCAATTCACCTTTGACAAAATTGTTTGGCGTTTTACTACCAGTACCAATGGAAATTTCAACACCAACTCCTTTTGAAGTTCATTGGATAAAGCTTCAACTTCAATAAAAAGCTTTGTTTGGAAAGGAATTGTTCCTCAGAAGACTATACTGTTTCGTTGGAAAGCTCTAAAAGGTAAACTTCCGATAATAGATTTTCTTCGTAAAAGGGAATGCTTGCTTAATAAAGAGAATAGATGTGCTTTCTGTAATGAAATTGATTCAGTTCATTGATTTTTCTCATGGGAAATTTGGTGCCATTGTTGTAATTGGTGGGAAATCTCTTGGGTGGCCCCTAACTCTTTCAATCTTCTTTTCTTATCATGGGGCGATCTCAATCAATGTAATTATCAAAGGCAGATTTAGGAAACACTCTTTTATGCTATCATTAGGTCAATTTGGTTAGCACGTAATGTAAAATTCGAATTTTATTATACTGTATGTCATATGTGTACATTATTGATAGTGAAAATAAATTCTTTTAGTGAAGTTAAAGAATAACCGAATGTGAATTTTTACTTTTCATTTTAAGTGATGATTTATAGTATGATGTATAAAGAAAGAAAAACAAATATTAAAGTGCAACAAGAAATAGTGGAATCTAATTTTGATAAAAAGTATGAGAGCATTAAATGATGTTATAATCCATGTGAATAGTTAAGACAATAAATGAAATGGAAAGTGTAAAAGAGAATTTATGGCTAGAGGACAAAACAAAGAAAAGGATGAAGAGATAGCCAATCAACGTTGGCTGGAAGTGAGCTGGCAAGGAGAAGAGAAGAAAAGAAAAGGGAAAAGTCAAGGAAAGGGGCTAATAGTGGACTTCTCGCCACTTGCTTCTCTTGACAATGGGACAAAGCAATAAATGGAAGAGAGAATAGTCAAAAAACGGGATTTCAGTAAAGACTTTACACCGTTCCTTTTGCTGCAGTTTCTTTGGTTTTTAATGCATGAAATGATGAAAGAAACGTGATAAGGAAACAGGTGGTAGTTTCTAACAGGATCAACATGGCTATATAAGAAGGAATACGTGAGGGAAGATGATGTAGCCAACTTCATCTTCTCAAATAACCTTCTCGCCCATTCTGTTTCTCTGCAAGTCCATCTTTCATTCCTCCGTTTTCCTCATAAATGAGCCATGCAATTTCATCTTTTAGTGTTAGCTTTAAATTGACATATATATTTTGAAATGATAAAAACTTAAGTAAGCTTTAATGTTTTAATTCATATTGTAAATTTGCCTTATCACACATGATTTTCTCAATCCATTTTCAAGTGATCATATCAAACATTAAGACCATGATTTAAGGATACATCCTTATTGGTCTTAATACGTTATAAATGTTTTGAATATTTTAGAAAATCACTTGATGAATTTTTGGACTATGTTTTCATTTGAGAAAGTCAAGAAAAACTCTCACAAAAGAGCCAAAATGTTTTGAGTTGGATTAGGATCAAAGGTCACATCATTTCTAACCAAAAAGTGCAGGAAATAGGCTTTCTGGAGGCATGGGATCGATCCCCTAAGGGAAGGGATCGATCCCCTTTTGGCAATAAGCACCCCAACGTAAGAAAAGGTCCTTTAGCCCAGAATAATTGAATCTGGAATGAAGGGATCGATCCCCTATGGGAAGGGATCGATCCCCTATGGGAAAGGATCGATCCCTTTGCCCGAAAATAGCCTGTAACGGCTAGTTTTTGTGAGATAACGGTCATATTCAAGTTTTGGCTCCACCCAACGGCTAGAATACATCCAAGGGACTATAAATAGAGGCTTAGAAGCTAAAGAAAGGAAGAGGAACTGCTCAGAAATTCTATTCATCATCTTCTTCATTTTCCTCAAGCCTCAACAACAAATCAAGAGCTACAAAGTCTTCATCTTCCATCATTCTCATATTCTTTGTATAGAATAGCACAAATCTTGTATAGGCTTTTTCCTTGTGCTTAAACATTGTAATCACTTGCCTATCTAGAGGCCCTTCTTTGATTACACAATTTGTAAACACAATCATTCCTTGTAAAAGGGGAGGTTTCTCTTTAGCCTAAGAAAAAGAGGGAGGTTTCTCTTGAGCCTAGAAAAAGAGAGAGGTTTCTCTTGAGCCTTGAAAAAGAGGGAGTGTAATACAAATTCAAAGATAGTGAATTTAGGGAAAATCCTTGGGAGCGACTCAAGGTAGAGGACGTAGGCAAGGTTGCCGAACCTTTATAAATCACTTGCGTAAATTTCTCTATCCTTACTCTCTTTACTTATTTGCAATTATATTTGTGATTATTGTATTGAATTTGAATGGCATGCTTGCCTAGCTTAGAGAACTTAGAAAACATTCAAATAGGCTAGAGAACTTAGAAGAATCGAAAAACAGGCATAAGGTTAGTTAAGAACCGATTCACCCCCCTCTCGGTATAGCCTATAGAGCCAATATTTAGCTAGCCAAACCCTTCTGCAGTGTTGAAAAGCCAAGGAACAAGAGAAGTAAAGCTAAGGGAGGCAAGAAAACATTCTATTTTGGAAGAACAACTGGGTTAAGGTGAGTTCCATAATTTCTATGGTTCTCTTGATATTCAATACTGGGTTTCAATGTTTTAAAACGTAATAAATATAGATATAACCTTGTTTTAGCTAAATCATGCTGGAATATATGAGAACTAGAACAAGGTGTAATGAAAATCTGGAATGTGGCAGTAAGGGCGAGGACCAATGATCGCCAATGAGGCGAGTAGGTAATAGAGAACTCACCAAAGTGTTATTCAAGGGGGCGAGGTCGCCCAACACTAGTTTAACCCATGGGCGAGCCCATCTCTGAATAGGAAGTCGTATGGCGAACTAACATGTATAAGGCATTGGGCGAGCAAAATTGGGCGAACTCTTACATCTAAGAAAATGTAAGTCTGGCGAGCCGAATGTTGGGCAAGCTCCCAAATAGATGAATAGAGAGTAATTCTGGGCGAGCTCAGTTGGGCGAGCTATTATCTCGCCAAAGTGATTGAAAATAGTTTTAGAAAAATTGTTAGAAAAGAAAATATTAATAGTTTCATAAATTATTTGCAGCCGGGAATTTTAGGAATTGCTATTGGCGAGCAGGAAGCAAGGCGAAGCAAGACTTCGTGAGATTAGGTAAGGCAGTTGTGTGTGAAAATAATGCATGTCCTGTGGAGTTAAATTTATGAAATTACTAAGGAATTGTTTTATTTTATGACATGCATTGGTTTGATACATTATATACTGAATTGGGCGAGCTAAAAGCCCTTATATATGATTGGGCGAGCTGACCCTCCTGTGTTGATGTTAAGCGAACTGGTTTGGCAGGCGAACCACTTGGACGAGCTCACTTTTTATGAATTTAATATCTTGGGTGAGTAGCCTTGTTTAAAAAGAAACATGGGCGAGCTAAAATGGCGAACCTTTGTTTTTTATGATTGGCGAACTGTTAAGGCGGGCGATCACAAACCTTTTTATTATTTTGGTCAAAGAACTCTTTTATGTTCCTTTAAGCGAGCAACGATGTTTTTTAAATAGAAATCCGGGCGAGCCCTTTTAAATGTTGTTTTGGGGCGGGCGACCCCTGCTTTCATGAAATGGACGAGTTGACCATGGAGTGCCTCATTTGGGCGAGTTGACCATGGCAATGCCATAAAGGGCGAGCCTTGGGGCGAGCCTGAAGGAAACCGAAACATACATGTAGCGGAATTTAAATCATTCGGCCTCCACTAAGATCGATTCGGAGAGTTGCCTGATTAGGGTTTCGAGATTTTACCTAAAGTTTTCTTTGATTTCTGTCGTTGGTCGAGTCACAAGCAACAACCTTTCGTTCCTGCCTCTATGGTATCCACACGAACGGATCTCATGACTCTTGAACGTCTCACGATCAGAAGCCTTAAGGAGCGTTTTTGATTCTTTATAACCGAACTGCTAGCTTCGATTAAAAGAATACTTTTCTGTTTTCTAATTGTTGTACGGCTATGTTTCAGAAAACATCCTTTTATAGGCAGTAAATTTTACCCTAAAATTTACTGCCAAACAGAACTCTAATCCTACTTAGAATAGGATTAGTTATATCCCTAATCCAATTCAGAATAGGATTAGTTATACCCTTAATCCAATTCAGAATAGGATTAATTAAGCTCCTCATTGATCCGTTCTAAGTGTGCGACCCAATAGGTTCTCAAAACAATGGCAATGACAAAATTGTCACAGGCAATGAGCGGTATCTAGCAACACATCATTGCTACCCATGTAACGAGAATGTCAATGACTCGACATAACCTTACTCGTGATAGATGTTACTGTGTAGTCTAATCCCTTTATCCTTTGATGTCTTGATTAGACACAAGTCATGGAATGTGTCACACTTGTATAGTCTAATCAGCGTTTCTTGATTCCTGAGTAGACTAATTAAACAAATAAAATCAATATCTCATATTGACTTATTTGAGCACGGCCATGCATTTTAGTCTCACTCTATCAAAGGGCCCAAGACATCACTCTTGTTATATAAGAGGGATAAATCCTATCTTGATCACTCAACATCCCTCTACATAGATCGAGGCATACCCAATTACTACCTTTATAGTCCATCCTGTTACGAATGACATCTAGCAGCATTAAAGTATGCAATTCTCTATGTTGGGATCTCTGATGATCTCAAGTCAAAGGATCACATACACCATCATCACTATGAGAATCGCTTATGACACTCATATAACAATCCATGTAGCGTTCTCATGGAGGGTCGATCCAGTACATAGTTCTCTAACATGTACCTATGTGATGACTTGATATCCTATATCCATGACAATGGTCATCAGTCAACCACATACTAGTCTTATCGTATCATTGTTATCCTTGTTCACAATAATACTTGACTAGGGATATTTTAAGAATAGTGTGTTATTACTATTCTAAGGACATTATCATATAAGATTATATTACGCAGTTATAAGACAAATATAATAATGAACTATAAATAAAAATGTCATGATACATAAAATTGCCAAAGTCAATCATCTAATGAATGGTTCTAAGGGCATAATCCAACAGAGCCAAGTTAGTTTGTTTTAAATCGCCAAGGGTTGGCGGGCGAATAGAAGTTCACTGCACTTGGCGAGTCGTACTTGGCGAACTGATTTATGAATTATTTTTAATATTTTAAAAATAGAGATATGAAAATTATTTTGGGCGAGTTGACTAATGAGCGAGTTGGGCAATGGGCGAGTTGACTATTGGTGAGCTGACCATGGGCGAACTAGCCATATGCGAGCTAGTTTAACCCGTGCCTTTCTCACAAGGAAAATGTTGAGATCACGAGCTGTTTTATTATTCAATAAAACCTTTTGGAAATCAAAACCTTTTGGAAATCAAATCATTTTGTGGAAATGATAACATGAGTTATAAAAGTGATTTTGAGACTTTAGGCCCTGAGTTCATGCTTTATCATTCATGTAATTGCGTGACACACCTAGGGCGGTGGCTCGGGCCAATGGACCAACGAGTGCACCTCAGGGTGTCACAAGGCTGATAGACCCGCCAAGTCATCAGCGGTCTCGAGGTCACTTGGCAAGTGGACCCGATGACCATCTACAGATTATGACCATAGATCTAGCTGAGATAGTCGTGAAGGGCGGTAGCCTACGGGTGCACCCCAAAAGCGGACGACTTATGTTCTTGGAGGAACAGAGCATGATTTATTTATTGCCTAGTCTCAACTTATTGGTTTTTGTTGAAGTTAATAATATTCATTGCTTTGTGTTGTTATGGGTTGATGGTTAAGATAATTAATTTGTTTTTGGGAAAATAGCTGTTATTTTATAAAGCAGTATACACCTTCCTTACTAAGCACGTTATCGCTCACTCCCTATTTTCCACTCCACAGATTGTTAGATTCGGGCTAAGAGAATTACCTTACAGAGATCTGATATCAAAGGTATGTTGTATTCCTTTGTATATTCAGTAAAATGGTACAGTACTACTTTAAATTAAAGGGAATGTATATACCTCTTAAGGTAATAATTTAATAATTCTTATAAAAGTGATAGGAGTTTATAAGCATCATAGACAGCCCAACCGGTAAGTCAGTGTAATTAATAAATGAATATTATGTATTTTGTGGATTTGGGATGTTACACGTAACGATAAGATTTTCAATGGTAGCTCAAGCACTCCTCTCCAAGTTTCATATCTTGTTCGAACTAGACTTTATTGGTGGCTTAAGGCACATCATACTAACCTTGATATGCTTCTGCTCTAAAAAAATTTAGAAGATATCAGGGTTGCTCTTAAGCAAAAACATTGTAGATCCAGCATTTCTTGGACTCCTCCCTCTCTTGGTTTTTGGAAGTTCAATGTTGATAGCTCCTCCAAAGGCAAACCCAGTATGGTTGGAATAGGTTGAGTTCTTCGAAATCACAAAGGTATCGTTTTGATGACGTTCTCAAAAAACATTAGAATAGCTTACTCAAATCTGGCGGAACTCTTGGTTGTGGTGGAAGCTCTCTCTCTCATTGTCAAAGCCAATATCATCCCTTCACCCAATCTAATTATCGAAAGTGACACCAAAGCAGTTATCTCTTGGCTCAACAGATTACTCCTACCCATGGGAATACAACAATTTTATCAACAAACTACACAATATTTATTCAAGTTTAGGTTTTGTTTCAGTGTCGTTTGCTTATTTTTTTAAAGAAGCAAGTCATTTTGCTGATTCTTTAGCCAAGCTTGGAGTTCTTCGAAATATTGATCTTGAGGCTTAGTTGTAACTTTTTCCCTTTTATTAATAAATTTCTTTAATTTCCAAAAAAAAATTGATCAATTTCATCATTTGAATTTAGAGACTTCAAACTTACCATAATCTCAACACTTAATTATCATAAAATAAATTAAATTTCAACCCACGTTTCATCGAGATATAATTATTATCAAATGTAAAAATAAGTTTAAATCAAAATGAAATTTATATGATAGTAACACATACTCTATTAGAAATTTTTAAAAATAAAATGATGGTATGGATTATCATCTTAATTTTTCTTATGAAATTTCAAAACTCTATTAATAGTGTATCAAATAATAATTATAAATGTATAATATTATTAATGTTTGTACATATATTAATATTAAAATTTGTGATTTGAAACCATAGTTACAACTTACAACACCTTGTATTTGATACTCTCTATATCTACCTATCCATATAAAGCTACAATAAAAAAATAAAGAGGAATATTTTTAGTAAAATTTGAAAGAATACTAGTGTGTAGCTGAGAACAACACATAAAAGACAGTACAGTGAAACATTGTTGGATTTTGAGTTTAGAAAGATTGTGGATTTGAGAAAAAAATCTAGAAAGATAGGGTGGAGAGCAGAAGAGAGAAAAAAATAAAAAAAATTACTAAACGGTGAATCTAGAAGAAAGAAGAATAATCAAAAGAAAAGAAAAAAATGACACATCAATAAATTTTGTTCAATAAATTCAATAAGATTGTTAGATTAAACAAAATTAATTTCGTATCATCAAATATAAAAATTGCAGCAGCAAATTTAGTTATCATCATGAGAGCTTTTATTCTAATAGATGAATATGTTACATGGACTAATATATGAACTTATGTTAAATTGTCAACATGAATTCTCTTCCTCCATTCACTCTCGTCAAGGCAATGTGTTCTTCCAACTCTAGTATTATCATATCTTACCATGTCTTTTTTGGTCTTCCTTAAGCCTTAACGATTCTTTTATCATTCAAAGTATTTACTCTCCTAACTAAAGCATTTACAAGTCTACGACAGATGTATCTAAACCAACGTAAATGATTTTCACACAGTTTGTCTGCAATAGATATCACTCCAACCTTCTTGTGGATGTCTTCAATTCACATTCTATTTTTTCTTGTGTCAATATTTTCATCACAGTATTCACATTTCTGCTACACTTATCTTTTGAGTATGCAATTTCTTAGTCACTTAATATTCATTACCATACAACAATGTTGGTCTAACACCTATCCTATAAAACTTGCTTTTCAATCATATAGGGAATTAAGGATTCTTTTATCATATAACACACTTATAGCGCTTTTCTACTTACTCCAACCAATCTGGATCTTATAGATCACATCATCATCAATCTTTTCATCCATTTGTATGATTGATCTCAAATATCAGAAATGATTCTGCTTAAGCAAAGTAATAAGAATAATAACAATAATTGAAATAGTTTATTATCTATACTATATATAAAAGGAGTCCCATTAACAAGATTACGACATCTGCCCCTTTTTTTCGTTTTTCTATTTTGAGTGTTGTGTGGTGAAGTGAGAAGCTGGGTGTGGGAATATGGATGGCGGTGATGAAGCTGGGTGTGGGTAATGGAAGGACAGGCGAGATTAAGAAAAAAAGAAAAGAAAAGAAAAAAAAAGAAAGGGAGGATGGAACAAACAGCTGCTACTGCTCTACCTGGACTTCAGTAAATAAAGTCTTCAAGTTTAAAATATAGATAGGAAGACAAAAAAAAAAGATAGTTTTAGTTTCATATATAATATTTTTTAACTGAAAAAAATATTTATTTCTAATTTTTTTTAATGTTAAAATATTAAAAATACAAGAAAAAATGAATTCACTATGAAATGAATAGAAAGGCAATAAAAAGTTGAAATAAAAAAATTTTGAAAAAAAATTAAATCAAATATTCACTTTTTTTTTCTTTTATAAACACTATTATTAATTTTTCAAAGTTAAAAAAAATGAAAGATATGAAAAGCAATGAGAGAAAAAAATTAAAATTCAAAGAATTTTTTTTAGGAACTAAACTCAATATTTATGTAAAAATAAAAATTCAAAAGCACTATTAAATTTCTTTTTTTATAAATTCAAATCAAATACCCAAAAAAATTGGTTTGCAAAAATTTGAATAAAATACTAAAAATATTACAAATAATATAAAAATTCAAAGAAAATCATAAAATTATAGTATAAAGCAAAAAATTGCAAAATAAGTTTTTAAAACTTAAACAAATAAACATAAAAATATAAAAAATAAATCTACGAATAAAAAACTTTTAAAGAAAATTATTTAAATATGAAAATCGAAAGCTATAAAAGAAAAATAAAGTAATAAATAAATAATTTCAATATTGAACACTTAGAAACTACCACAAATAAAAAAAATGGTAGTGGGGGATTAGTTTTATATGAATTTTTTTAAAGACAAACAAATTAGAGTCAAATTGAATAAAAATTTGAATATTTTATAAGCTTTTTTTATTTTGGTCTATTTATTTTTTTACCTTTGTATTAAAATTTTATTTTATTTTATTTTATTTTAAGAAAATAAACATAAAAATAATAAATACAATGATTAATTGATAAATTAAATATTTTCATTATCATTTAATAAATCGATATTTTTAAAATTATCTCATTGATATGTAGTTGACATCTATCCTCTTTTTTTTTTTTTGGCTTTTCCACATTCTTTTAGTTTTTTTAAATCAAACCATAAGTTGGCTGTTGCCTGTTAGCTACCGTTTCCATTTAATTTGTCCATTTTATAAAAATAGTTTTATAAATTTTAAATAATATTCAATAAAAGTAATGGTTAAAGATAATAATACTAATAAAATTAAAATAATTATTTTAAAACATTGATTTTTATATTAAAAATAATATTTAACTTATCTATAATCTTATATAAAGAGAATCCCAGAGTGGTTCTTTAATTGATAAGTGTCCAATGACACAAAAGTAATATTATAAAATCTATTTTTATTTTTTCATTCATTAATTTTTTTGTCTATTAAAATCCAAAAAAAAATAGAAAGAACAAAAAATAATATATTATATAATATTATAATGTAACCAAAAAAATATGTTATAATAAAAAAACTAAAATATTTGTTAAACTTATTACTTATTTATTTATTTCTTTCTTAATTTTCTGCATATATTAAATTTATCAAATTATTAATTCAAAAATGATAAGGTTAAAAAAAATTTAATGAATTAAATAATTAAATATAATTATTTAGGAAATAGAACATAATAGTTTTTTAATAAATAAACAATATAATTAAAAAATTATAAAATGAATGTTATATTTAAATAATTAAAATAAATTCTAAAATATAGCTACATTATTTTTTTTATATTTTTATTAATATTATTCAAATCCAAATCTTAAAAGAGTTATATAAATATTTTTTATTAAAATAAATTTTAAATAATGTATATTTTAAAATAAAAATTACTTAATCCCGACATAGTTGGGGGTCCACCTTAGTTCAATATTAGTATGTTGCCAAAAAAAGAAAACAAAAAAGCTTTCTCTGGTTCTTAATTGCGACCAACCTTCCTGAGTCTTTCGAAATCAAAGATCTGAAAATTAGAAGCGTGAAGAGAACAAAAAATGAGGATATTAAGGCTCCAGAAATGGCGATGAAGGATAAACATCCTACAAGCTTCGCCTACAAAGATTCTCTTTTAAGTAACTCTGAACCAAAATCTCTTTCCTCCATGAGCCAACCAACATTTCTTGATGAGGATTAAGATCAGGAAATGGATTTTGATGATGATATCCCTACTATCTTGCTCTCTAAGGAGGAAAGAAATAGGATCAGATATCTTTGGAAGAACTACATCATCACAAAAACGTTTGGAAAATCTGTTGGGTATAATTTCTTATATCCTAGAGTGTGTGCCTTATGGAAACCAAAAGGTAACATGTAGTGTATTGATTTGGGGCAAGATTTTTTCTTGTTCGAGGATTTCCAGAGAGTGTTATACGGGGGGCCTTAGTTTGAAGGTGCTCACTACCTCACAATGAAGTGATGGGAACCTAGATTTAGAGCAAATTCATCAATGTCCAATTCGACCACAGCTGTTTGGGCACGTCTCCCAGGCCTTCCAATCGAGTTCTTTGATAAAGAAATCCTTAAGAGAATTGGTAATCAGCTGGGAACCTTGTTGAAAGTTGATACATGTACTGAAAATAGTTCACGTGGAAGATATGCTTCGATCTGCTTGCAAATTGACCTTGACAGACCCCTCATCCCAAAAATTAGAATCGGAAACATTATTCAAACTGCCATGTGTGAGGGAGTCAATCTATGTTTTAGATGTGGATTGATAGGACATAGGAAGGAATCTTGTCCAATGGAGAAAGAAAACTCGCAACTTGTAGACAAACCAGTCCAAGAGCAGGAACCAATTAAAGAGACAATAAAGAATAGTGGGAAGCAAAGTAATATGGATGAAGATTACGGTCCTTGGATGATAGTTACGAGGAAGAAAAACAACAAACAAAACAAATAGGCTAAGTCGGGTAGAGAAGAATTGATCCAAGAAATCAAAAACCCGACTCTAACAGATAAAATTAAAGGTAAAGAGAAAATCGATGGGCACGTGACTGTAGGGCCCCAATAGTCTATTTTTAACTTTCAGTCAGAAGCAAACTTCAAATATTTGACAAAGATAGGACAGAACCATGCCAAGAAGACATAACTGGGCATTGAGGCTAACCAGCCTAGTTCATCAAACAGGAGCCAAAAAGGTATCATGCTTAGTGAACCAATCCAGAAAAACAAAGGGGAAGTCTTTAATTTCTCCAGTAAAAGCAACAACTCCCAAAGGGGAAGTCTTTAATTTCTCCAGTAAAAGCAACAACTCCTAAAGGTGAAGTCTTTAATTTCTCCAGTAAAAGCAACAACTCCCAAAGGAAAAAAAACTTCACAATATATCCAAACAAACAGTGGATCAAAAAAACCTTAGTGTTAATGGCGGAACCATTGTTCAATTTTCAACATCTAGAAATCATGTTTCTACTCCACAAAGAGAGAATGCTCAACATGAAGAAGGCTCTTGGGATACTCTTAAGTCAGAACAACTAGGAAGAAACTTGGAGTGCGAACGACATGGCTTTAGCATGGAACATCATAATCATCAACCCAAAAAATCTGGAGCTCTAAAGTCTGTCTCTATTTCTCAAGGAGAACTACCCGAAACTAATACCCTGAAAGGAGGTAGTACTTCCTCCTCTATTCAACATATCACTGATGCAAGCTACTCTTGACACGGTGAGAATATTGAATTGAAAGGAGGACAACAACATAGCCAAATTTTTCATAACTCAACCTGTGAGACATCGAATTATACTAGTAATAAGGAGTTTGTGGAAGATAGGCAGAGAATGCTCAGTGAAGTTGATCCCTCAATACCACTATATGCCAAACTTGCTGTGGAGGACACAAATGGGGGAAATAGAGTTGAAGCCATACTTAGTAAGCTGGCTACTGAACCAAACTAATCTTCATTGTTTTCCCATGAGATTTTTATGCTAGAGGGGCTGGTAGTCCAAACTTTAAATGTGCCTTTATGGAACTCATAAGAATCAACAACCCTTGTTTGGCCATTATTACTGAGATGAGGATCTCAAGAGAAAGAGCAGAACAAGTGTGCAACTCTCTTGGCTTCTCTAATTCTTGTCGTGTTGATGTGGAGGGCTTTTCAGGTGGAATATGGATTCTCTGGCACACTTCAGAAGTGAATGTTCAGATTCTTCATTGCCCTCCCCAAGCTATTCACGCTACCATCCAAGTACCTTCTCCTTCTCATTCTTTAGCTGTCTCAAATTTTACTTGAAATTCTTGGATTATTTCAGTAATTTATGCTAGGCCAAACAATGTTATGAAATGTATCCTTCGGTCTGAACTTAAAGAATTTGTTAAAGCTCATAAACTCCCATGGTTGTTGATGGGTGACTTTAACGAAATCACTAATGAGACAGAAAAAGTTGGAGGTAATTCTATAAACCGCTCCAAAGCAAATCGCTTTCAGGAATGTATAGACGACTGTAACTTATTTGATCTTTGTTGTGTTGGAAATCACTTTACATGAATTGATAAAAATCACTATGGCCAAATCATCCACAAGAGGCTAGACAGAGCTCTTGCAAATGGTGAGTGGAAACTTAAATTTCCTAATTCAGTGGTGTTTTATCTTGAAAAAATCCATTCGGATCATAATCCCCTCGTCTTTGACACCTCTCCATCTATCCCTCATTTTGGCCCAAGACCTTTTCGATTTGAATCAATTTGGTTTTCCCATTTGGACTTTAAAGAAGTTGTAAGGAATTCTTAGAACCAAGCAAATCTCTCGGTGTTAGAGGCTATGGATAATTTCAAGAGTAATGTGACAATATGGAACAAAATCACTTTTGGAAATGTCTTCTTAAGAAAGAAAAGAATTCGAGCAAGGCTCATGGGTATTCAAAGAGCCCCTGTAACTGTTTACAATAGCTGGCTTATGGATCTTGAAAGCAAGCTAGAAAATGAATACGTAGAGGTGTTGAAACTTGAAGATGAATTATGGGCAATTAAATCTAGAGTGGATTGGATTGTTGATGGGAATAGAAACATGAGATTTTATCATCTTAGTATAGTTTAACGTAGGAGGAGTAACAAAATTCTTGCTCTCAAAGATTCGATGGGAAATTGGCAAAAAGACCCTGCTACCATTAACAATATCATTTTTGGGCACTTCTCTAACCTTTTCTCCACCACACACTTTTCTAGTGAACTCCAATCAAGATTGACTTGTGAATTTGGCATTGAACTCTCAAAAAATGAGAAGGTTTCTTTGCTTAAACCGTTAGACTCAAGAGAAATTTTTAAAGCCTTGAAATCTATGAAACCTTTCAAGGCCCCGGATCCAAATGATCTTCACCCGATATCCTTTCAAAAATGTTGGGATATTGTAGGAAACTCTGTTTGTGAGTTCATCATCCATATCTTCCAAACAAGTAAAGTTTCGGAAAAGGTTAGCCATTGTCTCTTATGTCTTATCCCTATGGTGGCTAATCCGAAATCTATTTCTAGCTTTAGACCTATTTGCCTTTGTAACACGATTATAAGATTCTGTCTAAGGTTTTGGTCAATAGAATTAGACCCTTTCTATCTAGAATCATTCACCCCATGCAATCCAGTTTCATTACAGGAAGGAAAGCGCATGATAATGTTATCATTGCTCAGGAAATTGTTCATTCTTTTAGGAAAAAGAAAGGGAATAAAGGTTGGATCATGGCAAAAATAAATCTGGAGAAGGCATACGATAGACTTGAATGGGTTTCATTAGACAAGTCTTATGCTTTTTTAATTTCCCCAAGGAATGGGTCAATCTTATCATGTATTGTATATCATCCTCAAATATGACTATCCTTGTTAATGGAGAACAAATTGAGATGATCTCGCCATCTTGAGGAATTCGTCAGGGTGATCCATTGTCACCTTATATCTTCATCATGTGTATGGAATTTCTTTATCTTAAGATTCATAAGGCTTGTGAGAATAAGACGTGGGAGCCCATACAACTTTCAAAACGTCACCCAAAGTTTTCTCACTTGTTTTTCATTGATGATCTTCTCTTCTTTGGAAATGCTACTATTTCTTCCTGTTGCTCCGTGTTGAATGTTTTGGAAGAGTTTTGCCAAATTTCAGGTCAAAAAATCAATGTGGATAAATCAACTCTTTTCTTTTCTAATAATTTGAATATAAAGCAAAGAGACTACTACACTAAGATCATGGGAATTAATCACTCAGAAGATATAGGAAAGTATCTTGGCTTCGCCATTACTTAAGAATCACAAAGACTCATTTTTCAAGTTTATCATTGACAATATGAAGAAGAAACTGGCAAGTTCAAAAGCAAATATCCTCTCTTTTGCTAGTAGAATAACTCTTATAAAATCTATCCTTAATGCAATTCCCTCTTATTATATGCAAGGAACATGCTTGCCAAAGGAAACTTGCAAAGAAATCAATAAAATTTCTTGTAATTTTCTTTAAGGCTCGATTGGAGAGTCTAAACGCATGCATATGGTTGGTTAGGAAACTATCACTCTTGACAAAAATGAAGGAGGTCTTGGCATTAAAGATATGTACCATCTCAATAATGCCAACAGGGAAAAAATCAGTTGAAGGCTTCTTATGGATTCGAATTTCACTTGGTCTGATCTATTAAAGAAGAAGTATACTAGAAATGGATCCTTTATCAAGAAAGTTAGCTTGCCCCTTTGGAGGGGTATGCTAAGGAAAAAACTATCATGGAAAAGGGGATACGTTGGGTGATTAAAAGTGGACACAACATATTTTTTTGTATAGATGACTGGATGGGGATTAGACCCTTGTCTACATTGATTTTCAGACCATGGAAACCCACTGATTTGGAAATAAATGTTAGCGATTGTCTTGGGGGTAATAAGTTTTGGAACCTTGACCACGTTAGTGCTCCATTCCATGAAGAAATCATTTAAAGAATCAAGGCTATACCTATGTAGAAAGAAAGTGAGGGTATCGACATAATTGCCTAGAAGGGATCAGCTTCAGGAGATTTCTCGATTAGCTCAGCATACAAGTTGGCAAAAAATTCCTTTCCTATTACAAAGCTTAATTGGGATATGATATGGAAATGTAAAGTAAGTCCTAAAATCCAACACTTCCTATGGAAGTGTGGCCACAACAAAGTGACCACCCAAAGTAATCTGGCCGCAAGAGGCCTAAACATCTCCCCCATCTGCCATCTCTGCAACAGGGATGAAGAAACTCTTACTTACTGCTTAAGAGATTGCCCAATGGTAAGTGAGTTTTGGAGACTACTGGAAGTGCCAAATTTGCTGTTCTTTAGCTTTAACTCTGATCTTATATCTTGGCTTATTTCCAACCTGAGTTCAAAAGATTTATCTAAGAAGGGTACTCCTTGGGAAATCATCTTTCCGGTTGGTATTTGGACCATCTGGTTAAATAAAAACAAAGCTCTTTTTGAAGGCTCTCTATAAGATATTTCTTTGCTTATTAGAAAAATGTGGTTTTATACAAAAGAATATTGGGCTACAATGGGACCCTCCACCATTGAAATGCCAAAAATAAATGTTGACATTTCTTGGAAGGCTCCTTTCCCTTCCTTTTTTTAAACTCAACACTGATGGATCTTCGCTCGGGAACCCAGGCAGAGCAAGTGCTGGAGGATTGATTAGAGACTCAAATGGCAAATGACTCAGTGGCTTCTCCAGAAACTTAGCGATTGTGACAAGCAACTGTGCTGAGTTGTGGGCCATTAGTGATGGGCTACGCCTAGCAATGAACTAAGGGCTTCACAATTTAATAGTTGAAATCGATTCTCAGACAATTCTCATGTACATTTCGGATAATGTTGCTCATTTCCATACTCACAGCTCCTTAATCTGTGATTGCAGGCACTTACTTCAGCAAATCGAGAATGCTAGGATCCAACATGTTTTTCGGGAGGCAAATACTTGTGCTGATGGCTTGTTAGACTTGGTTTGCTGAACACAAAATTTACTCTATTTGATATGCCACCAGATTGTATTAAACTCTCTTTGATGTTTGATGCCATAGGCTTTAGTCAACCTAGAACAATTTGTTGTAACCTTGCTATCAACTAAGTTGATTTATAATATTCCGTTTATTCACCAAAAAAAGAGAATATTGCCAAAAAAAATCATTTATGAGGCTTTTAAATCTCAACATATGTGATTTTGTAAAGGTAAAATATACGTAAACGTATAAAAATATACAGAGGTGGCAAACAGACCAATTTGGGCGGGTTCGGTCTGGGTTATATTCGGGTTCAGATTATTTCGATTTCGGGCTTTTTCGGTCTCAAGCTTTTCAGTCTTGAGTTTTTCGATTTTGGGTACTTTCAGTTTTGGATTTTTTTGGTTTCGGTCCGGTTTTAACTAGGCGGGTTTAGCGGGCTTAGTCAAATTATTTTGAAATTTTATAAATTATAAATATTTATATAATTGTGAATGTAATAATTAATTTAATTTTATATAGTTAAATAAAAATATAATAGAAATGCTAAATTAAAGTTAAAATTTAATAAATATTTATATAAATATAAATTTTTACATTTTAATGTTTTTATTACATGACAATTATTATTTTTTAATTTTTCTGCGACATTCTCATTTGTTATAAAATATATAATTATATATTAATAATTATATAAAAATTTATTTTTTAAGTGAGACAAATATATATATAGATAGAGAGAGAGAGAGAGAGAGAGAGAGAGAGAGAGAGAGAGAGAGAGTAAAATTAAAGGCAAGTGAAAATCCAAAAGTATTAGTTATACAAATAAACAACTAACAAATTATAAATAAATCACATTAAATAATTAAATATTTATATAAATGACTTTATACTCTTAACAATAACTTATTGAGTCATTGTATTTTTTTGGGTCAACATTGGGCTATTAGAATTTGGACACTCTTAGTTCAATAAATTTCTTTTTTTTTACTTTGTTTTATTAGCTTTTTTAATAATTATATTATATTTTTAATAAAATTTTAAATTTTTAAGAATTTTTTTACATTTATTTTGTTTTTTAAATCATAACATAATTAGTAATTAAATTAAATCTAACTATTTAACTAGTAAAATTAATTGTTCAATTATAATGTAGACTAAAATTATAGTATACATTAAAAAAATACTTAATATTATGAATAATTGATCAACTAATTAGCTCAATTTTATATTTATTTTGTTTTTGGTTTGTACATAAATTATAATATTAACATTATTATATTAATTATAATCGTACTCGTATACACTAATTAATCAAATATCTCATTAAAAAATTAGGACATTGAATTAAACTAGTTATATATATCAATTGATATTATATTATAAATAATAACATTTGATATAATTATATCATATACAGTTATACACAAATTGAGTATTAATTTTTCATGTTCACATTAACATAATAATATTAGATATACACCAATTGATCGAATATCTAATTAAAATATTAAATAGTAGATATTGCTAAATTAATTAATATAATGCTAGTTATTTACATATAATTAATAATATTAATAAAGTATAAAAAATAAATTTTATTAAAATTACCGCTTACACAATAATACTACTCTAGTATATTATTAAATTACACCTTAATTTACTATTAGAATTATTATTTTTATCCACACTTTAATTTTATATTTAATAGATAATAAATAAATTATTTTTAATAAATACATAATTCTATCGAAATAATACTTATTCATTAAGAGATTACATAATTTATTCTTAAAAGATTATTATAATATAATATACAAATCATTATTCTAAGATACCAAATTAGTTTTTTCATTATAAGATTATTATAATATAATAAATAATTAATCACCATGAGCTTGATTTATTAATGTTTTTTGTTTTAAGGCTAAAAATAAAATTATCACTAACTTGATTTATAATTTTCTCTTTCACTGATGGCCAAGCTTATAAAAAAAATTGTACTTGTATTGTTTAATTTAATTACTTAACTTTTTCTAATCTTAAAAACTTGAATTTTAATTTTAAGATTAGGTTTTTTTAAAATGTAACTTTAATGTCTTTCTATACTTGAAACTTTAAGAAAATATAGCTTAAATTTAATTTTGTTAATAATGTTATTAATGTGTTGCACAAAATATTAAATTCAAAGTTTCAAACAAATATTGAAATTGTATAATTTTTTTATATATTTGATTTATTTTTGTATTAAAATTAAAATTTTATTATAAAACAAAAATAATAAAATGTTAAAATGATTTTTATAATAAAATCAGATGTTAAATTAATAGTATATTTATTATTATAAATACAATAAGTATAATATTAAAGATTATTTAATACATATATTATGGTGTTTTAAATTAGTTTTATTTAATAATTAAATTACAAAGATTCAATATTTATTTTGCCGGTAATATATAACTGATATAATTGTATAATAAATAATAATTGTTTTCAAAATTTTAAATTTTTTAATTAAAAAGTGTATCAATTATTTATTTATTTTTAAATAATAATCATATAATTATAATTCAGGTTTTTTCAGGTTATAAATTCAATTTTTTATGGGTTTCGGATCGGTTCGATCTCGGTTTTGAATCGTATTGGGTTCAGGTTATGTCGGGTTCGGGTTTTTTTGGTTTTAGATTTTTTTAATCTCTAGCTTTTTCAATTTCAAATTTTTTTGGTTTCGGGCCTTCGACTTTTTTAATCAATTCAAGTTGATCCATATTTGGTTTCGAATGGAATCGAACAGATTTTCAGGCTTAGACCAGCTTTTGTCACCTCTAAAAATATAGGGGAAATTCTATTTGCATCTCACACATTACTAAACCTACCCCACCCAAACAACCCTATTAACTAAAAGACATTTTTACCCTTATTTGCTTTCACAGCAACCGGCTCCTTCTTCCTTCTTTCTTCTTTCTTCTTCCTCCTTCTCCTTCTCCTCCTTCCTTCTTCCTCCTTCCTCCTTCCTGGTACGAGGCTCCTACTCTTCAGGTAAAATTCTTCTGTAAATTTAATAGGTATTGTAAGGGGAATGTGCGCTCGCAATGATTTTTTGTAATAGCTCAAGTGCACATTAATTTTATAATAAAATTAAATTTTATGATTTTATCTTAGAATTTCTCCACGGGCAGGCAGGTAAAACCTGTAGCAATAGGAAAATCGTGAATGGAAAGTGACATGACATCTTGATGCTGCACTGTCTGTGTTCTGCTCTCCGAATCAACAACTCTCTCAATACGCATAGAAAAATTGAAAAATAAATGCGAAGGAGACAAATACAAAAATGAGAAAGGATGGTTCAAGGATGAAGCAGAGTTTTCGATAACCCACAAAATGAATGCTATCTACTCGAGCCACACAACAAAACAAAAGGGAAACGAAAAATAACAGGAGAGGATATATAATAATCCCAACGAAAAACTAAACATCTAGTAACCAGAGACTAACATAATAAAGAGGCCTAGGAAAAGAGATCTGATTGAAACAGAGAGCACCGGAGAACTGAGCTGCCGGGAGTCGGTGCCGGTGTTGCCTCATTTGCTCTTCCAGACCCTGTGGGCGCACCTGCTGTTGCCGGTGGTTGCGCACCTACAGATTTGGCTTTTCGCACAAGTTCGCTTGCACACACACACATATATATATATATACATAGTTTGCGCAAGTGAACTTGCGCAGTTCGCCCAACTTCACTTGGGCAAACATGCGCAAGTTCGCTTGCGCGAAATATAAAGCTTTGTGCAAATTTCCTTGTACAAGGGTCGTGGCAGCATGATTTTACAGGGTTAAAATCGCCATTTGATAAGTTAAATTTATTGTGTAATAACGGAGTGGGATAGACTTAGTAAAACGTGGAGTGGGTTTAGAAATTCTCAAATACAGGTAGAGAAGTGTGGGCTGAGAAAAAAAATTGATAAAACCGAAAAACCGACTCGAACCGGGAGATTCGGATCGGATCGGTTCGGATAATAAACAAATTCGATTCGGATTCGGATCATGACGTCATTGAACCGAATAAAATCGGTTCGGATCGGATTCGGATACGGATAATATCCAAATACTTTGTTATATGGTATTTTGTAATTTTTACTATTTAAATTAAAAGCTCAAGTTTTATATTTAATTAAAAATCCTAAGGAAAATTGGAAATAAAGTCCAAAAGTGCTTAAAATGCCTTTAAAAAAATTGAAATAAAATTTAAAATTACATTAAAAAAAATCGAATGACCAATTCGATCCGATCCGTATAAATTCGGATCGGATCGGATCGAATATTTTTTTTTTAGTTCGGATTAGATACGGATCACAAAATAAAAAAATCATTTAATTCGAATCGGATCGAATTTTTACAAAAAAAAAAAAAAACGATTCGATCCTCTAAATTCTCTAGCCTATTTGAATATTTTCTAAGTTCTCTAAGCTAGGCAAGCATGCAATCCAAGTTCAATGCAATAAACACACTATAATTGCAAGTAAATAAAGAGTAGGGAAAGAGAGATTTACACAAGCGATTTATAGAGGTTCGGCTACTTGCCTACGTCCTCTACCTTGAGACGCTCCCAAGGATTTTCTCCAAATCCACTATCTTGAATTTGTGATTACAATCCCTCTTTTTACAGGCTTAAGAGAAACCTCTCTCTTTTTCTAGGCTCAAGAGAAACCTCTTCTCCCTCTTTTTCTAAGGCTCAAGAGAAACCTCCCTCTTTTTCTAAGGCTAAAGAGAAACCTCCCCTTTTTACAAGGATTGAATTGGATAACAAGTTGTGTAATCAAGGAAGACCTCTAAGTAGGCAAATGATTACAGAAATTGAGCACAATGAAAAGCCTATACAAAGTTTGTGCTAAGCAATACAAGAAATAGATGAATGATAGAAGATGAAGACTCTTTATCTCTTGAATTGATGTTGAGGCTTGAGGAAGATGAATAAGATGATGAAAGATGTTGCTTGGTTGTTCCTCTTGCTTTCTTTAGCTTCTAAGCCTCTATTTATAGTCCCTTGGATGTATTCTAGCCGTTGGGTGGAGCCAAGATTGAATATGACCGTTGTATCTCACAAAACTAGCCGTTATAGGCTATTTTCGAGCGAAGGGATCGATCCTGCTACAGTGGGGATCGATCCCTTTTGTCCAGATTCTTGATTCTGGGCTTCAGGGACCTTGGGAAGACTTTCTGCCAAAAGGGGATCGATCCTGCTACAGTGGGGATCGATCCTTTTCTTCCAGAGGGCATTTTTCCTGCACTTTTGGGTTAGAAATGATATGACCTTTGATCCTAATTCAACCCAAACCATTTATAAGTTTTAAGGGAGTTTTTCTTGACTTTCTCAAATGAAAATATTGTCCAAACATTCATCAAGTGATTTTCTAAAATATTCAAGACATTACAAAGTATTAAGACCAATAAGAGTATGCATCATTAAATCATGGTCTTAATGTTTGACATAAACACTTGAAATGCATTGAGAAAATCATGTGTGATAAGGCAAATTTACAATATGAATTAAAACATTAAAGCTTACTTAAGTTTTTGTCATTTCAAAATATAATGGCAATTTAAAGCTAACAATCTCCCCCTTTTTGATATGACAAAACTTATTGTAAATTTGCTTTGAAAATTCTTTGAAAAAAAATACTCCCCTCAAATAAAGCAGGATTTTATAAAGCTCCCCCTTAATATAAGCATGGGTTTTGAAAATGAATTTTCCCTCATTATCTCTCCCCCTTAATATCTCTCCCTATATCTATCTCTCCCTTTATCTATCTCTCCCCCTTTTTGTCATAGCAAAAAGAAGGAAAAAATAATAAAAACATATGCTCCCCCTAAAATCATGGCTAGGTGAGAAGAGATAAAAGAATATGCTCCATCCAACAAGAAACATGTTAGTACATGGGACTTATAGCACAAATTCATAAGACAATGTCCATAAAGAGTATGAAATGTTTAGGCATGCAAAGGACAAGGCTTATTTTCCTATACCAACTGTTTATAAATAATTTTGATACCAATTGTTGATAAGTAATTTTGCAAGAAGGTTCCAATTGGTAAATAATGAAGCAAGTTGTGTATAAATATCTACTAAGTTCTATGACTTGCTCATTTTAATCCTATCAAGCACCTAAGTATATCAATTATTCGCTAAGGTCCAACTAAGGTGCAAAGTAATATATCATGATTATGAGCTAAAATTATATAACATATCATATGCATGTGCTCATAAATCATTCTCAAGAAATATTGTGTCTAGAATTAAATCATATAGCAATTAACTTCAAATTCTAGCACACAAGAGTTTCATGCAAAAATATCCTAAGAGAATTCTTCTCTATTTGTCATTTCAATCTAAGGAGCATGAGAAGTGTTGTCAATTTAAAGCTCATACCAATTGGTAATTTAGTTTTGGCTTACCAATTATTGAAAATATGGTTTCCAATGAAACTAATTGTTATTTCATTCTAAATACCAATTGTTACTAATGGTTGACTTAGGCATTTTGCATGAATCCAAGATGTGGTGTGTTCATGTCAAGAAGATAATCATGCCTATGAGATGAGATTAATTGCTTTCATGATATTTTGTACTTAACCTCACAAAATAAAAAAATCATTTAATTCGAATCGGATCGAATTTTTACAAAAAAAAAAAACGATTCGATCCTATCCAGATCCGTATCTGCCCTAGTGGGGAGTGGGGACACTAGCCAGACTCGTTGGAAGCAGCCAAAATAACCCAAAGAAACTCCTCTGCAGATTCTTTCTCCTTCTCTTCCTTTCTTTCTCTTTCTTACTTTCTCTTTTTTTCCTCTCCACTCATCTCCACCATTTTCCCATTCATTTTTTTCTCCATATTTATATATAAATTCAGTCGATCAATTACAGCATCAATTGAAAACCCTAACTTCATTTTTCTTGTTGCTTATCTCCTTTTCTAACGTTAACCTGCAGGTAATTTTTCTTTATTGTTGTAAAGGTTTTTATGATCTTTCTATTAGTTGTTATTTCAGTAGATCCAGGTGTAGTATAGAGGAAAAGATCTGAACTTTATGTTTGTTGAGGTGGAAAAGTTCCAAGCTTTGGGATAATTTGTTTGGATGTAAACCATGAATTTCTTGCTCCTGATTTTTATGTAATTGTTAGTATTAGATTGAATTGAGAAAAGGGTTTCTTTATTTTAAGCTGAAAACTTGAAATATAAAGAAAGTTATCCAGATGCTTGATATCGTACATGGAAAAGTTTGCTCCTTTAGCATCAATCAGAAGTTGAATTAGCTAAGAAATGAAAGAAGAGCAAGCTCGTTTGGAATTATTGTTAAATTTACAGAATATTGTTTCCACATAAGGTTCAATAGTTGTTACCAAAGAAGATTAAATAGTAAATGAGCAATCAATTGGGTGGTGAAAGCTCTTTGCTTGAAGGTTTTTTTTTTGGCTGTAGGTGGTTACAATGTCAACTCCTGCAAGGAAGAGGCTAATGAGAGATTTTAAGAGGTTGCAACAAGACCCCCCAGCGGGTATCAGTGGAGCACCTCAAGAGAATAATATAATGCTTTGGAATGCAGTTATATTCGGGTAAGTGTGGAACAAAAGGGACCTTTTTCTTTACTTTGCTTAGGATATTTATGTTACCCTTTTCTATTTATAAGTATATTAAGTATGGTTCGATAAGCTGTTCTGGTTTCTTGTCTGATTTGGATTGCAGTCCTGATGATACTCCTTGGGATGGAGGTAAGTAAACCTTGTGCTGAAACTCTTGCTTAAACAGGATGTTCTGTTTGTTTTTTCTTACCTCTCAATTGCTTCAGATGGATGTGTATATAGGATCTCATGTTGTTTGTTAGACATCCTTTTAGATGATTTCATTTATGTTTCTTTCCTTTATAGACACAATATATGGGTTTCAATAATCATTTCCATCTCCCTTTTCCTCCATGACATTATAGCATATTCTTAATTCTTATTAATAAAATGGATTTTGGATGCAAAATGTAGTTTTATTTTGTGGACTGTGGTTGTTACGCTGGCCTATGCTGCTATTGACTTGATACAACTGTGAGATAAGGGTATCTGTCCAACAGTAGTAGGGTCCACTTTGAGGAGTCTAATATGTGTCTTGACATGGGCATTATAGGAAAAACAAATAGTGGACAGACATAGCCACTTTCCATGTGGTGATTCTGATTTTTCTTTTACTTTATTCTTCTTTATGCTTCCTAAGTGTAAGCCCTCAAACTGTTAGCAGTAGCAAATCTGTGCCATTGCCATAGCTTTCTAATGCATGCTTCACTGAGACCAATCAACTGTTTTAGGCATATGTTGTGGTCCAAATGGCATTACGATAGCTAAAGTTACCAATTCTTGTGGTAAACTGCTGAGTCATTATAAAAATGGCTAAAGGGTTTGTTTGTTGCAAGATTCTAAGTGGATTTTTTTTCCGAAGACACAGAGTATCATTCTGTTTCTAGTACCCTGTATTTTTTTTCAAACTAAAAGCAACAATGTAGTGATGAATATACGGAAATGGGACGTGTTCATGTTTACTTTTTTATTTGGGAGTAAGTATGGTAACTTCAAAATTCTAATTGGAGAAGGCTGGGAACCCGTTTGTTCATATAAGATCATATACCACATTCCTATGGCATTCTATTGTTTTTGGCATGCTCAGAAGTTCTTCAAATAGACAAATTGTTTGTGTTTGCATCTTAATTGTTTAATCATGCTAATGTAACTTCTACACTTTTTGGACCTAAGTGAAATAACGTATCTTTTTGAGTTTCTTAGGTACGTTCAAGTTGACTCTTCAATTCACTGAGGATTATCCAAATAAACCTCCAACAGTGAGATTTGTTTCCCGAATGTTTCATCCAAATAGTAAGTTCTAGTTGGAACTACTGTAACATTAGTCTTCTATAGCAGTCACTGTCATTTTATCTATGGTTTCTGACTAAAACCATTTGAAACTTTTCAGTTTATGCAGATGGAAGTATTTGCTTGGACATTTTACAGAACCAATGGAGTCCTATATATGATGTAGCAGCTATTCTCACATCCATCCAGGTATAGTGAAAAACCCATTTACGGTATTGATATAATTGTTATTTGTCTATTATCGTGAGACAATTGATGGAAGAATTATTACTGCATAGATCATTTATAAAACGAAAACTGCTTTGAAGCAGGAGCCTGCCACCTTCCCATGTTCTAAGTTTTAGATAAGATGAAACTTTGATGAAATTTGTTCACAAAGCTATATTTCTCTTTCTTTTTTTTTAATATGTCCATATTTTCTGATGAGAAAATTTTGGAGGATTAAGAATCAATTCATCTCTTGTGATCAATGAAATTATTGCATCTGTCTAGAAACAGACTTAAAACCTGTTCATTTTAATTGTAAATAATGAGTTTTCGTGTGCAATTATGATTTTTATCCCTTTGCCACAAAAAAAAAAAAAAAGCTTTTTAATGTTGAAAGAATGATAATTAACAGCTAATAATTATGTTAGCTTATAAATATTTTGTATCAAACCAATGAAAAAGTCAATTTTTTGATGGAAAAAGATGTACCATGTGAAACAAGTGTAAAATTTGTTTCACCAAGTACCTTAATACCATGGCCCCAAATGCATCATCAATTGCTATTATATTTTCAGGTTACTCCGGTAGCTGCACACAGTTCTTATATTGTTTAATTATTTTTTACTGAAACCTATATCTTGTAATTATGTTTGATCTTCGGAGCTTTTTGAAGCAACTGACTGTCCATATAAAATTTTTATGAAAATTAATATCCTAAACCTATGTGAGAGAAAGAAAAGGAATAGTAGAAACACCAGTTGCCCTTTTTTTTTTATACAAGGGGTCACTTAGGAGGAAGGTGGCGATTTGCAAAGTTAAGGTGTGATAGAAAGCTAGGTTTTCCTGGCAATTTGTTTTGTGAGACATCACAGCACCTGCAATTGATTCCCTGTCTTGAGGTTTTGAATTCTAACTATTTAGGATGCAGCGAAGCATGCACCATATAGTTCTTTTCTTCTCTTTTCCCCCTACAATTCTTTACTTTCAGCTAAGATTAGTTTTGGTTTAGTAGATCTTTTTTTTTAATTCATTTATACGGATGTTTGTTTTAACTGGCGAGCTTGAATATGTGGTTCTACATAAGCGTAGAACAAAATAATGCGTAGAACAAAATAATGCTTCTTTAATTATTCATTTACACATTTAAATTGATGAATTAAGTTGTCTTTGTGTCTTTGTGTGACTACATGATGATTCCAACTATCATTCGGATGCTGCAGTCATTGCTCTGTGATCCCAACCCAAACTCGCCTGCAAACTCAGAAGCTGCTAGGATGTTTAGCGAGAACAAGCGTGAGTACAACCGAAGAGTAAGGGAGATCGTGGAGCAGAGTTGGACAGCAGACTAACCCCATGTTATAGTGGGACAGTGAGTTTTAAGGTTTGATGTCATGGTAACATCGCCACTCAGAGTGTTACTGTCAGGATTCATCTACTCTATCCTGTACTCTCGCATGCATATCCTTTAGAAATGGTTGTTAGGGCAATTTGATCTACTTCAAACTAAGACGTTTTTCTTTGCGTGTCTTAAGCTTGTGTAAAATAACATTATATGCTTCTATTTGCATTGAACCATTATGAACTTGTTGCTTCAATATAAATCACTAGTTGATTTCTTCGGAAACAGATTGCAACCCAATTATATATCATTTTCAAGGAAACAAAAACAGGTTGCAACCCAACTATATATCATTTTCAAGGAAACAAGAAGTCCCTATTTTCCTGTACTGTTTTGACGTTCTGGGCAAGTTATAGCACAACAGAACCAGAGGATACGACGTAGTGTCACTCTCATAAAAGAGTAAACAATTGCAAGAGGTAAGACCAGAGAGAACAAATAACTGAAACAAGACAGGTTCAAAAAGAAGACAGGAAAGAGAAGAAAAAAAAGGAAGAGCGAAGAGGAGATAGTGTTAAACAGCTCGGTGGTGGTGACAATAGCCAACGTGTCAGCAAACGTGTGCCAATACATAGCCTGTAACCCAGAGCGCTTAAGCAGCGATCAAGTCTTGCATCTGCTCTTCTGCCTTCCTCTCCATCATCTTCGCCGCTTTGTTGACTCTTTATAGCTCTATCTATGCTTTAATCCTCCCCAGCATCCTCTCTCTGATTACAGCGACGACGATAGCTCTCACTCCGATTGAAATTTCAGGCTATTCTTGACGATACCCTCTTCGTTTATCTTGTCGTTTTCTATGTATTTTCTCATGTAATTATTTGCCTGATTGATATGTTTTATGAAGTTCTTAGGGAACCCAATTCTATTTTCTGTTTGTTTTGATGTTATCTCTGCTGGGTATTCATTTCTTGTAAATTTTGGAGTGAATTTCTGCCAAAACGAATATTTCTGATGCATATAGCTTAATGGGTTTGTTTCAACTTCTTTAATTGTCTATAATGTTGATGTTTTCGGTTAATTGGTTTGACTTGGATGTCGTGTCTGCTCTTGCTCCCCTTGGCCTTTTGGGACTTGGATAGATACTGCTTGCCAGTGGGTCATGAAATTTAATGCTCGGTCTTACGAACCGGTGTAAAAAGATAAATAATAACATGAATAAAACAACAAATCAGAACAAGCTTTGTGTCAATCATATCTTTAAAATGATAAATAATAACGTCAATAAAACAACAAATAAGTTGAATGGTTTGATACATTTGCATCTCAAGTGATTGTATAATACCAGATTCAAACAACCCCAGTTTAAAGCAACAACCCAGGAAAAAAACAAAAGGTCTTGACTTCACACCAGACAGGAACACTTCACTTTAACCCCTATACAAACAAACCAAAATACACAACAAAAACCCAACAGAGGATGAATAATGGTTCAGCATATTTTGTGCATAACACCGCCTATGTCACTCCAGTCAGGCTGATTTATTCCGTCAAAGGGACATCCTGTGAAAGAAGATGGTGAGAATCTTCAATTGATATCAATTTTATCAATAAATAGTCAGTTGCATGTGAAGGTGGAAATCAGGCATCATCACTGCCCTACCAAACTCCTTGTAACCATGCAAATTTGGGGCTATAACATTAAACAACATTTAGTTGTAGGGTAATATAAGTCAGTTCAGGTTAAGAACTTTTACCATATTTTCTTTTTCCTCTTCAACAGTCTCAGCTGCAGCCGAAGGGCTAACTTGACCTGTAAATAAGACATTAGAAATGCATATGTCATGCAATCAAAGTAGGGCACAGATGTTGAACCTCAAATTTATCTACACACTTGCCTTCTTCATTGGCTAATTTGGTTGCCTGTCTCTTATTAGTCTTGTCCTTTCCTTTAACAGGCTCTGGCTTGGTTGTCTTCGGAGTTCTCTTCTGTAACTTATGGCTTCCGGCGTCTGAAACAGACCTTGAATTCGAACTGTTCCTGTTAAAAACCTTATTCCTGGTTGCAGGATTATTTATTGGAGCAGCCACTTTTGCTGATCTGGCCACAGATGATTCTCGAGCAGCGTCAGTATTCAAGGACTTGGGTTTCAGTTTCCTAGATCCCACTGCAGAAGAAACGCTGTGAACCTCATCATCAGATGACCGAGTCCCCTCCTCAGGCACCTGAGAACAGGTTTCAGACACCTGCGGTTGATCTGAACATTCTGAAACATTGTAGCTTTCAAGTAGTTCCCTTATAGCTTCCCCATTTTCACCAAGATTATGGCGACGTACATAGGATTTCAGCTCATCACGCATTTTCTGAAAGGGCTGGGTTTGGAGTTGTAATGAGATTAGACCAGAAATAAAGTTATGTTAGAAATCAATGGATGAAGCAAATGAATAGCACACCTCACATCCAGCTTCTAAGGCAAGTTTGAAGAACCCAAGTGAGACTGAATGCTTGGATGATGATTCAGAGAGCTTAATCTGCGACAGCCAGTATGAAGACGATGACAGCACATTGAACCTCCTTCGAGTTGCTGATCTAGAGGCATCAGAAAGAGGTGTGTCACTTTTGCCCTGACCATTTGTAGACTTCTTGGCCCTAGCCTCAGATATAGGAGTGATTGTCCCAACAAATTTTGGAGACGGAGTCACGGCTGATTTGGTCGGAATAGAGAGCCTTCTGGGTGGCTTGGCAGATTTCTCCTTGGAAAGATCAAGAACGCCCATACTCTTGCTTACACTTGGTTTTGCCCTCTCCCTGAGAAGACCAAACAAATAAAACCCAAAATCATTTCAAAACTTGTACTAAATTCCTTAAAAAGGGCAACGAACAAACTTAGAAATCAGAAGGAATTGCAGAATAACTGCTTTTGTCTTCTTCAAGGAAAAGATTAGTCTTTCCAAAACACCCTTACTAAATTCCATGTATTTTCTTATGAAAAAAAAAAGAATAACTAACTTTATTTCTTGATTGCACCAAACTCTTTCAGTTATTCTACACCTACCCTTTTCTGTATGTATTAATTTTTGACATTGTTGTAGTATTTAGTATGTCGTAGTAAATCCTAAAGAAAATACATTAAATCCTGCGGAGACAAAAACTGAATTGCAAATTCTAGAATTTGAATACCTTCTGGATGAAGAAACACTGGATAAATCACCCGCCGGCCGCTTCTCCTCCTTTGGTTTCATTGACGATCGAAGTGGATAACGTAGCTTCGACTTCCCTGCACTAGCTGAAAACATTCCAAAAAAAAAATAAAACCACAAAGAAACAACCTTCAAAAGCCAAGGGAAACCGAGAGAAATTGACGCAGAAATGAACCTTGAACGGCAGATTGTTGTTCTTTGACAGACTCCTCCATGATAGTTTTTCTGTCTTTGAAGGTTTTCTCAAACAGAAATTCTTGTTTCTGTTCAGGCACAAACGAACCCACAGCTTGTGTCCGAATTTAATACGGATTTTTCCCAACTTTTAACCTTAAGATGATTCACTGCTGTCCTTTTGACTCCTGTCTTTCGGGCGGGAAAATTTAAGCAATTAGAAAAAAAAAAAAAACTTTAAACGTTCGGGAAAATCGCGCAGTTCAACTGCTCCGGGCACTAACGCTCCACTTCTGACGTGTCATTTTTCTAATTGTAGCAATATAAATACCGATGTTCTACCTGCAGTTTAAAAGCACACGTGTCAATATCTAGGGAGAGTAAGATTCGTCAGCAGCAGTGCAACTGTGCAAGTGGGGGGTGTGAATGACGTAAGACGATAAGCGATTGAAGTGGGAAACTTTGAACGGCAGGGAGGAGCTGGAAGTGGGACCCACGCGCCATACCTAAAAAGAGGAAAGGCCAACCGAGCCAAGGAGATCAGCAAAGTGGAAACGGTCAAGCGTTCGAATTTCAAAATTCAAAAAAAAAAAAAATCCCTTGAGCTCGTGAAAACCGCTTTTAAACGGTTAAGATGGGAAAATTAGTCTAAATTTGTAGTGGGTCCAGTCCAGTTCAAGTCCGACAAATCCTCAAGCTTTTTGTCTTTTGCTCCGCATGGTCACCAGACGCAGGAGATATCGAATATGTTTCACGTGGCCAATGTAGGCCCAACTTTCTTTAATGGTTATTGGGCTTATTGTCTGGGCTTTTGTCCCGTAAGTTGAATCATCTGTGGTTCTGTGCTACTTCTAAGTACTATAAGCTTCTATTTATCCCAAGATTTAGAGACGTAGAACAAAAAGGGAAGAAGAATGAGAAGAACAGATCATATCAAAGAAAAAGGCCTCTAGCATAATATGGAGAAAATGTTACTCAAATGAAACAAAAATAGAATTACAAAATGAATTAAATACCTTACCATATAAAAAAAAACTGAAAACCTGACAGAAGTCTATATGTGGTTTTAAGCAAACATGTACAAAGACCATAAATATATGGTATTTATGATGTATAACTAAGAAGTAGTTGTAAAGTTTTCATCAGGGTTGATCACAATTCCATGCACAGGTCTTCTCCGGCCTAGGGAGTTTCGAGAAGTAGCTGCTTGAGAAGCCATCGGTTGAAAATTCTGAGGCAGTGGAATTTCGGCGGAGTGCCCTGATATGCAGAGTGCTCCAGATTCATCTTGCTCCCAGTAGACTTCAACCATGACACCTCTAGGATTCTCAGCAGATTCTGTTCCTGGAATCCCCACAAACCTTGCACCCACTGGTATCTGCAGTTAAGGATTTATTTAAAATTATGTTAAACTTCCTTTAAGTTTTGTATGCACAATAATTCCATTGCACTTACCTGAACTGATGCTCCTGATGATGTTATTGTCAAAGTGACTAGTCTTCCTTCAGCTGCAGCATTTTCTAACTCCGCTTGCCTTGCAATATTCAAGAAAACTTCTTCAAGGGTTGTAAGACCAAGTTGTATATCTGCTATACCAAATTCTTCTTCTCTCTCTTGCAGCTCCATGAAAAATTTCTGTTCAAGATTATAAATGCACAGTAACGAAAATAGTTAGTGAGACAAAGCAAAAAAAATTGCAGCAGATTGTTCCATAAGAGCTCAGAAAGTGCTCACTGTCAGGAGTCTTTCTCTATCATGAGGAATGACAAAAGTCAAGAAAGCTCTGGTCTCCTCCTTTGGCTCCACATCCAGATCCTGAAAAAGTAGAGCCCAAATAAGAAACCAACTCTTTGAAACTTGATGAAATATTTAAATCAGGTGGAATTATACAACATACATCTTTAAAGAACTGTTTTACAGACTCATGTTGGTGAGTTGTGGCAACTGTATCTCCATTGGGAGGGCTAAGTCCGTTGTTGCTTCCGGTAAAGCTAACATTAGCAATGAAACCAGTACCAAATCGTGACTTCAACCTGATTGAGGTTCCAATGCAGCGGAGCCTGCCTTTTGCCATGATTCCTATACGGTCACTCAAAACATCAGCTTCTTCCATAGAGTGTGTTGTCAAGACAATGGCACGACCTTTCTTTGCATTTTCTATTATGTCCCATACGTGCCTTCTGGTTATGGGATCCATACCAGTAGTCTGCAGACATAAGAAAGGAATAAATACACGATGACAGGGGAAAAAGAAGCACTTTATATAAAAAAAGGAAACAGAAACCCTTGCAAAGTGGATTGAACACATTAATGTGATGAAAGGTCTGATTGACATACTGGTTCATCCAGAATGACTAACTTTGGATCCCCTAGAAGGGCAGCTGCAACACTGAGACGACGCCTCATTCCTCCACTGTAACTCCCAGCTCTCACTTTAGCGGCCTCTGTGAGTCTGACCTCAGCTAATGACTTCTCAACTACCTGGAATTTGAGCAAACAAATTAATCTTTATGGGTAGAATAGTCTGAAGAGTCTTTCTCATGCAAAAGACTTTATCTGCTATGCTAATAAATATTTATATGGTTAAATATGATAGAATGTAGCCAATTTAGAGATAAAAAAATGCAAGAAAATTGGGTAAAGATTCTTTCCACTGAAATTATGTGGTACATACCGACTGGATTGTAGCTGGAGGAAGGCCTCTGACACTAGAAAACAGCTCAAGGTGCTCTTGACCAGATAGAGCATTCCAAAGAATATCAAACTACAAAAATACACAAAATGAAACAAAAATTAAGATACAAACTGAATGAAAAATGCTATACATGTTTGCTTAGACAACACTGAAAATGGCATGCAGAGACACATATGCCGACTATGCATGTCAGAGAGAGAGAGAGAGAGACCTGAGGACAAACTCCTATGATTCTTCGAATATTTGACATACCAACAGAGCTTCGAATCGAATAACCATAGATCAGCGCTGTTTACAATGCATTTATAACATATTGTTACATCCCTTGACAATTCATTCTGACAAATTATATGCATCAAGAGAAAAGATTTGAGAAACAAGGCATCTTACCATCTCCGCCAGTCACAGGTGTTATGCCAGTCAAGCAGTTGATTGCTGTGGTTTTTCCAGCACCATTGGGTCCGAGAAGACAAAATAACTGATTCTTTGCAAAGTTCACCCATAAGCCCTGAAGACAAGTTTACAAGTAAGCAGTGGATTCTAGAAATCTCCACTTACAGCAGAAATCTACACTTACAGCAGAAATCTAAATGCATATCCACATTACATTTTCCATCTCTTGCTCCTGACTGCTGATACTCAGCAACCGTTAATATACTGGAAAAAATGACAACTTGTTGAATATAATCAAGAAAGGGAACCAATATAATTAGGGAAGAACATCTCTTAGGAGCCATAATGATGTGCTGAATGAATTCTGACTCAACGAACTGCTCAAAAGAGCCCTAGTATGCCCAAACCCAAGCAATTAAACAACTCTTACCATCCTACAAAATAAATGACCCAACATCGCACCACCAGTCCAAGAAATCTCTTTTAAAATGTATATTAGGAAAATCAGTTCCTTGGAAAGAGAAAGATCGTTTTGGTTCTGTTACTTAAATTTAAACAACATAAAGATGTAGAAACGTAACCTTCTTAGTCTGGGAAGAAAACTATGGCTGAAAAGGGATTGCTTACCTTAATAGCGTGGTATGGTGAAGTCTTCTTGCATTTACAGCAGCAGCCAATCTTCCTGGACCCAGGATATGTCTTTGCAAGACCGCGTATGTGAACTGCAACATTTGGATCAACTGCACCTTCCCTTGCCTGTGTTTTAACAAGGTTTTCCTCTTCAAGGACATCTTCATCATCAGGAGTAATATGCTCCACTGTTGGAGCAGAACCAATACAACTACATATCCCACCCTCTATGAACAGAAAGCCAGAAAACTATAAGATAGGCACATTAGTTCAATAGGAAAAATCTTGACCATAGATTGAATTTGAAATTTAATTACCTTTTTCCTTTCCACCTTTCCCTGTCCAATATCCAGGCCTCAAAAAGTAAAATATTGATTTTCTCACGCCAGATGCATTGGGAATTATGTTATCTAAGTATATAGCCAAAACAACCCACACAATAAATGTAGCCACCAACCATATGTAGATATCGTTCTGTAAAGAACATGCAAAATAGAGCAATAAATGACAATTATTTAACTATCGAAAAAGCTTGTGAAAGGAAAGAGGAAGCGGCTGTTATATGGAAGAAATAACGTGACATACAATTGTTATCACACACTCGTCATCATTTGGAGCACATTTTGTTCGTCTACTCCAACTAACTCCGATGTCTTCAGGAGTGTAAGTAGCATCAGAAAGAAGCTTTAGAGCTTGAGCAAGAAGATTAGGCGGGAACAATGCCCAGATATTTTGAAGAGATTCACTGAAGTTATGACTGTAGGGGAATCCGTTGGTAGTAACAATCTGCAATAAGCAACTACGATCCATAAATATAATTGAACTTATAATTCCAAATCAAGAAGTTCAGAATTGGAACATTGCCTGGGTAAAAAAGCCAATTATGAATATGGAGAAACCAATTGTCGTAGCTGAAGATGACTTGCTAATGAAGGCTGACAGCAAGAATGCAAAACCAACCTGCCATCAAGCATCAGAAGTAACAAATCAGTTAAATTGTTAAGACTACATTTATTTAGTTAAGAGCAAAAATAACATAAAAAAATATAAACAAGAACAAATAATTTGTAAAGATCAAGGAACATGCTTTTACCATGTTGAGTTGGAACAGGAAGAAGATAAGGAAGAGAACGGCGAAACTATTGTTCAAGAAAAAATCAAACTGAAAAATCATTCCAAACAGAACTATGAAGAGTGATGAAAGAAGTGTCATGAATCCCTCCCAAGTGAGCCATGATAACCAATAGGCAGAATCGAGAAGACCCATCATAGTCATAGCCTGTTGGGAAGAAACAGATGGTCAACAAAGAGAATCAATGATATTTCTGTAAGAAGATTGCAATAATCTCAATTTACAGATAAAAACTCAAAAGACCTGTCGAAGCTTGAGCTCTTTCTCTGACACTAACGAACCAATCTGAAACACGAAACTAAACATTGCAATCGCAAGGAAAAAGGTCGGTCCAACAAGAGCCATCGCGGAGAGCGATTCCATTGCAGGGTGCGCAAATTCCCTGAGTTCAACATTCCACCTAAAGTTTGGGTCTGTATTATTATACAAAACAGTCAGACAAATAAATAGAAGTCACCTCCCGCAAGTAAAATTTCTTAAAAGAAGAACTTAGTACCTCCAATAAGTGACCTAGCAATCTCACGCTCTGCAGCAATTTGAAGTGGAATTTGGAATTTAAGTGTGGGATCTTCAAAATGCCCTCGTTTTGCAAGAGGAGTAGAATTAGTCTGTAACCCATAGCTAATCACACTTGCATTAACTTCTTCAAAATGCAAAGCTCCTGGGACATGCATTCGATTATTGGAAAGCCATTCATCTACTTCAGCAGTTGTCCCGAACGATTTAACCTGCAAAATAAATAAATATATAAATAAAATAATCTTTACCAAATTCCCTATTTCCCTTCATCATTGTTCTAATTTTTTGACCAACCCAAAAATGAAAATCCCAGTTTCATCATAAATCACCAATTAATGTAATAAAAAAAATAGTACTTCACTAATTATATAAATACCATTCGCTTCATTTTTGGACAGCAAAAAACATTTCTTTTCCATTAATCAAATTGTAATCTTCAGCATTAAACGAGAATGGAGTTCATTGTTTTGTTGGAGAATTCGTATTTATTAACAAAGAATATAAATAGTTTTACCTTACTCTCGGGAATGGGTCTGCCCGGATTGTTCTCTCTAATGGCTTGAACGATCCTGTCAATGGTCTGGCTCTGGTTCCCGCTCCAAACGAAGTCGAAGCAAGGTAGCTTGACAAAAAACTTATCCTCGCAGGGAGGGATCGGCGGAGCCACCAACGGCTTAGGGTCTCGAACCACCTTGTACGCCGTGGTGTTGGCGTTTTGAGCATCGGTGGATTTCTGAATACAGAAGATGAGGAAAATGAAGAAGAACGAAGAAAAGAGTTGGAGAAACGTCGCTCTCTTGTTGCGCCATGAGAGTAACAGATTCTTCTTTAACAAAGCTTTGAATTGCAGACAAAGCAGTGCGAATCCTGTCTGCAAATTCATGGCCTTTTTCTTCAAAACTGTACTTTTTATTTTTTGTGATTTTGGATTTTATTTTTTGTGTTCGGTAAGACTTGCCGGATTTATAACAGCTGAAAAAGCGCGGTTGTTTGGAAGTTTGTAAGAGAGTGAAAACAGATTAAATGGCCTTTGGGTATAAGATATTCTCTGTTTTGCCACTCAGTGGAATTTATTGGAAATTTTCTTTTTCTATTTTATTTAAGGAATGTTCCCGGAAGCTTATAGTGGGAAAGGTTGATGCTTGCAAATTTGATACTGTTCTCACTTAAATATTTTTTTTTACTGTAGCCACTTAATTAATTAATTAATGACCACGTTGAATAATAAGAAGTAATCTAAAAAATAACTAAAATTAAGCGAATTTCTCTACTTGGATCATCCTCCTCCATATCTGGAGAATTGATTAATTGCAGATTCTCAAGGTATTTCATTTTTGCATAATTTTAAGAGATAATTAATGAATTGTGGTTTAGTTAACAACGCATATTGAATTTGTGAGAAGAGCCTTTGGATTCGATTTTCACTAAACACATCTTTAGAAAGGAGTGAAGAGCATTGACTGTGACGAAGCTCAAACAGAATTAATCTCAAACTATTAAAAATATATTCGTTCTTTTATTTTTATATTAATTTTTTATTATATCATCAAATCATATCTAAAATTTCTACACCTATTTTGATAACGTTGTACACTACTTTTATTGCTGAAAAATGCAGAAAAGTTCTTTTTCCAATTTTTTATAAATGCATTTTCTCACAATGACTATTCCTATATGGAAAAATGATCTATTTCATTATTCACATTAGACTTTGCATCAGTAACGGCTTAAATTTGCAATACCAAGCTTCAGACCGCGGAAAAGAAGCTTTCTTTTGAATGCATCGCTTTCAATCCAAAAGGGTAGTATGGCCAATTGAATTTACACTTAAAAGGGCAGTTTGGTCATATGAGAAAAAAAAAACATTGAATTTTACCTAAATTTGTGGTCGACGAAAAGTAAATGACGGGCAAACTTATGACCGTCATTTATTTATTAAAAAAAAAGTTTGAAAAAACTTGATATATAATAAAGACCAAAATGGAAAATTAATAAAGGTTAGATTTTTTCATACAAAAAAAAAGGCTAGATTTTCCTTAGTTTCTAATGAAATAAAGATTTTTTCCAATTATTGCTTGTGCGTTTTAAAATGGGCTGATGCTTTGGGATAATGACTGTATCAAAATGCCGTGTTCAAACAAAATCAAACGCACTCTCTCAATTAATATATAATAAATAATTTAATAATAATAAAGATACTTTTGTTTGATTCTTTTTTTTTTCTACTTTAAACTTGCGTGACTCCGAAGTAAACGTAAACAAAGAATCAAAAACGACAAAAATACTAAAATTTGTTTTTTTCCTACGTTGCCGAGATTCCTCGTTCTACTGTTTAAAAAAATAACGAAAGAACACTGTTTTTTTTTTAATAACGAAAGGATGCAGTTTTTTTTAAAGTACATTTCATTCAAAATTATAATTATATATAAATTAATAAATATAATAATAATATTTAATAAATTAAATAAATCTCATATTTATTAAAATTTAAACTTGAGATTTTAAAATCTCAAAGTTTCTTTTTTACCCTTAAGCTAAGATTGCATTAACGAAAGGACGCGATTTTAAAGCATTATAAAAAGATTAAAAAAAAAAAGATGAAGAAAGTTTTTAATGGAAATTAGTGTATAAATCACCGTTACTCAATTAACAGTTTTTATTAGTAACAATATTTATTATTAGATCAAGATTTAAATCTCTTTCCTCCCTATACATTCCTATGAATAAAAAAAGCATTAAAAATAGTTTAAGTGGTTTTTTTTACATCGTTTCTCCTTTTTTTTATTCTTTTCTTCATTATTGGTTCTATTTTTTTTTTAAAAAAAGAAAATTCTATTGTTAATCAAATCAATGTTTTTCATTTTGATTTTTTTTGTAAAATAGAAAGAAAAATGGAAATGTAGAAAATTGAAAAAAAATGGAGAACGTTTTTTTTTTCTTTCCATTGATATGGTTGGTAATAAGAAAGACAAAAATGTGCATAAAAAATATAATTTTTTTCTTTCAATTGTTTGGTAAAATTAAAAAATTACAAAAATATATATTATTTTAGCATTGTACCATTAATTAATTAAGATAACAAAATAAAGTTAAAAAAGAATAATTTTATAAATATATATATATGAATAATTTTATAAATATACATATTTTATTTGCATCTTTATCATTTTTTCCATTAATCTTTCAAATTTGAAATGAGTTGTTTTTGTTAATAAAGAAAGCAAATAATTTTTTTTATTTTTTTTTTCACATTTTCTCTCTTATCAAACACTCAAAAATCATTTTCTTTTCATTTTTCACGCTTAGTTGTCCATCCTCTTACATTTTCATCCTACCAAGCATACCTTTTAAGTGTTATGTCGCCCTTCATGTGAGGCAAATGACGTTTCAATTTTTTTTCATCTTTCTTTCTTGTTTTCCTCAGGGTTTTCTTTGTGTTTTATAATAATTTTTTCTTTTTTTTTCTTTTTTTACTGTGAAGCAAAACTAATTTTTTTACTTAATGCCAAAAAAAAATTATAAACAATATTGAATAGCGAATCAACGTACTTATTTTTTATATAACTCTTAACACAATTTTCACCTCATTCCCCACTTTATAATATTTAAAATAAGTTTAATAGTTAATACCCAAATACATCTTCAATTTTTTACATCAACTGATACAAGCCTTTAATATTTTATTGTACACAAATTAATTCATAAACTTTTATTTTTTAAAATAAATCTCCAACATTTCAAAATAATATAATTAATTTCAAATCTTTTAGATGATACTAATCGTTATTTGGACATTAGCTGATTTAAATTGCATTGTGAGTTGGCATGTGGCATATAATGTTTGTAATACAAACAGAAGATAACGTTATCTTATTAGCAGATTTAGAATTAATTGTATGATTTTGAAAAGGTTTGAGATTTATTTATAGAAAATAAAAGTTTATAAACATATTTGCATGCAATAAATGTTGACGACTTAGATCCATTTTGTGCATAAGTTTGAGAATATATTTGACTATTAAATCTTTAAAATAACCTCATCAATAAAGGTGTGAATGAATAAAATATTCGTCAAACAGTTTGTGAACATATTTGTTTATATTTGTTTATTCAATTGAACAACATTTCAATGTTTATTTATTAAAAGAATCGAACACGGATAAAGTCGTGCTTCGTTCATTTATACTTGTAAACAAGCTCGTTTAAAATTTGTTTAATTATCGTTTGTTTAATATATGTTTAAGGTTCATTTGTTGTTCGGTAATAATAATTATTAAAATTATATATTTATTTTTGTATTATCCTCATGTTCAATGGTGTTAAGTTTTATTAAATTTGTTTATAGTTTGTTTAATATTCATAAACATATGTTTATGAATTCATTCGTTTATTTATTCATGAAAATGTTAGTTTAATGATTATGAACACATGTTAGTAAACATGTTTGTTTAATGTTTATGAACGAACTCATATAGATTGAATAAATTCATTCATAAATATTAAAAGAATATCATAATATCCAAATGAAAAAGTTTAAACAAAATATAAAAATTTTACCAAATACAAACAGTATTAAAAACATATCTTCGCTTCATTTACACTTCTACCATAATCTCACATTCTCCTTTTTTTTTTTTTCAATGACAATTCTTAGTGTATTAGATCATGTGTACCTAGATATCAAAGAGTACTTATAACCGCTTGTTAAAAGTAATACATCTATTTTTTGTAATTTATGTATTTTTTAATTTAGAGAAAAATACAATAAATAAAAATTTAGTTTTTAAAATAATTATAATTTAATTAATTAATTAACCTTAACTAGACCTATACGTGGGTCATATTGAGCCTAAATTATGTCTAAACGGGCTTTAAGCAAGTTCAATCCGTACTCGCCTTTATTATTTGGAGCTAAATTTAATCCAAGTCCATTGTAAAAAACTACCATAACAATTCGAATTTTTTTTATTCTTTTAAAATTTAATTTGATTTGTATCTTCATATGTTAGTTTTCATATTAATTGCACTACTTTTATATAGTAATCATGTTTTATTATGCAACAATGTTTTATATACATATAGTTACATTATACTTAGTAAACATATATATAATCTCATAAAATAAATACTTTTTATGCGAAGTCAAACTTAAGTTTTAAATGGTAATATTCAAACCTCGTTTGATTTTCATCGAGTTATTTTTTGTTCAAGCTTATTTATTGTACCTAATATTTTTGTTTAAATTCATCTAAAAATTAGACTAATTTTTCAAATTTTAACCAACTGTCCGACCCATGAATAAGTCTAATAAGGATCTATGAATACTCATTAATAATAATAAAATTATTTTTTTAATCTAAAAATTGTATGATTGAAAATAAAGATAAATGTCCTAAAATTTCAATTTAATTATACTCCATTTCCTTGTGAGCGATGGTATTATTTGCGCATTAAAAATGTTAACATAAAATAGGAGTTTATATTTAATTACTCCAACCAGTAATTAATTGATTAGGGTTTTGGGCTTAAGTAGGTAAATTAAACCCCATTCATAGACCTTTTTCAATTCGTACGAACATAAAGGACTGACTACCAAATGTAGTGTACTTAATTAACGTGCTATTTTTGTTTTCTGGTGGAAATTAAAGTGCCACTGGCCTGCTTAAATTGTGCGTAGTATTTTTCTTATACGAGGATAAATTCGTATTTTGACTTTTTTTTTTTCTTTCCCACTCTACTCCGTCCATTGCAACTGAAATTCCCGCCAGTAATTTTTGTTTTATATTCTTTGGGCAACGGCTAGTTGCTAACCGACCGGCGCCCATGAACCCTACCGAAGCCCGCATCACTTCTGAAAGAAAAAACGAATGAATCGACATTTGCTTGCTTTACTTCACTCTTCTGTTTTGCAGCTCATATCCACTCTCAAACCATCGTAAATTGCTCCACTCTAGCTCCCATTCTCGTCAAAAAAACTCATTGAATCGTCTTTCCTTGGCTACGCTCGTGAAGTACTCGATAGAATTCCTCAACCAGATCAGGCTCTTTAAATTTCTTTCATTTCAAGATACACCATAAAGAAGCTATAAAACTATTTGCTAGAGGAATTATGCTTGAGCATTTTCTTATCTTTCTTGCTATCAGAATTCATTTCATTTATTGAGATTTCTGTTCCCATCCTGCGATCATGATCACTGAAGCCAATACTTTTAATATAAAGAAAATCAGCATCATAAAATCCATTCTTCTACCATAGAAATGAAGTTACTCGGGCCTAAGTCAGTTGATCAATGTGCTAAAAGATTATGTGTAAAACATTGGAATAATCCCTATATCAGTTTTTCCCTATGTGCTGCTATCTGACTACCCCTCCTTTAAATGCTTAAGTTTCCTATGTTTTTCTTCTTCATTTCTTTTTAAAATTAAAAAGTTCATGTTTAGGTACATGTTTTGAGACTTAGGGTGCAAGTAAATTCAGAAACTATCTTTTATTTTTCCCATTTTGAGCTGACTTTTTTGTTTCATCTGCAGGTCATTACGACACACGTTGAATTCTCCGTGTGCTATGTGTAACAATGATGTGTATGTGTAGCATTTCGATTGCAAAAACGCGTTGACTCCAACTTCAGTTCAAGACCATGCATTTGTGCGGCACAGATGATGTTTCACAAACATTTCAGGTATGTATTATATATACAATGCAGAATATGTAAACGTAGTTCTCAATGTGACCTTTATCATTGTTTCTGCCTTAAGAATATCTTTTGTTTTTGAAAAAATCAAATGAATACTGAAATACTTTGTTCAAAATGCTTAGAAATTTAATTATACTGAGCTATGATGTCATAAGAGGGAAAATCTTTCATTTTATAAAAGCTATCTGTCCTTGCTTGTATTTCGTTCAAGTCAAAGCCCATTCTTATAATTTTATACTAATTTCAATGCTATGGATGCGTGTTCAGAGATCTTTGGCCTGTTTTCAGACTCTTGTACAAATCCCTTAAAATTTTCCCTTGTCATTATCTTATCTCTGATTCTGAGTGCTTTGACATTTGCATGATGCCTTCCTAGAAGATGCATTTCCTCTCCAAAATTATACAAATTCAATGAAATTGAATGCTGTTGGGGATTTTAAAATAGACATGGCAATTCGTGTGTGAAATTCATGTTCGTGTTATATAAAATATAAATATTTCGATTAAAATTCGTGTCAACATATTAAACATAAATCTAATTTTTTAGCTTTTATCATATTCATATACAATTTTTATCATATTTTAGAACATTTTTGTGTTTTTTATTGGTATCATTTTTACATTGTGTCATCATGTCGTATTTAGAATTGCAATTCCTATTTTTAAATGTGCTGCAAAGTTTGAATGTGGAATTCATTTAAATATAATTAATACTTCATCAAGTGCTGACAGTATGGCAGTACATTGAAGTTAAATTATGTGAGTTTGGGTGATGAAAGACATACATAAAATATTAACTTCCATGTAATGTTGACCACTTTAAGACATTATCATACTGATTAAAATAATCTTTACTTAATGGAAAAGATAATTGTTGAGCCAATGGTTAACATTTCCAAGAAATTTAATTCAGTTAAATTTTGTTGGACGGGTGATGAAAAAAAAATATATTAAAAGAACGGCAAGGGATTGTCATTTATCAGTCCCTATCTCCCAGTGTAGTTGACGAATGGCATTTTTACTATTTGTTGTGGGAATAGAGGGCATTTTGGACTTTCGAAATACCAACAAAGTTAAAGAGCCTAAACGCGTTAAGGGTACAATAGTCACAAAGTAAAGGGTAATTTCGGTATAAAATTTTTAAAAATACGGAGAAATTTTGCGATTCCGTAAGCAAGGAAACAAAGGAGGGATAATTCAGTAATTTAATACTAAGTTACCGATTTTTTAAACCGTCGGAAAATCGAAACAGCAGGAAGAAAGTCGAAGTCTTGCTGTGTGGCTGCAAGGCTTAAGCTCCCATTTTCTATAAAGCAGAGCAAACTCAGAATTTGAGTACTTGTATTTCAGTCAAGCATACCCCCAAAAGAAAAAGAAAAAGGATAAAAGAAAGAGGCTTCAATCTTGGCGGGAAACCTTAACAGGTTGGATTGTATCAATGGCGGATTATCATCCAACACTGGGTCCAGCCAGTTTCTGGGCTCAGGCCAACGCTCTTCTCAGAAAGAACTTAACTTTCCAGGTGGGCTTACTCAATTTCTCATCTTTTGGATTTGATTTTCTAAAGACGTCTTTGTTTTGTTCTTGAAATAGTGCTAGTTTTTCTAAAATGAAACTAGGAAAATGAGAGAAACTTTTATTCCATTTTTTCTTTTTCCTGGGTGTGCTATGTATTTCATGGGTTTATGTGGTGGGATTATTATTGATTTTTTTCGTCATTACTGCTTAATGTCTTTTTTTTTTTGAGTCAGATCATTGATTTTCACAGATATTTGTGTATTTAGAACGGATAGTGCTTCATTTGCCTAAGTTCTTCGTAGGCCTCTTGGGTTAAACATTCTTCTCTTCCTGCTTTCGTCTTCCTTAATAGTACAGGTCTTCTGGGTTCCATCTAATGAACCATCAACACTGACATGCATTTACTGTAAAGTTGAAAGTTTACCATTTCAAGATATATAGATATTAATATGAAATAGGAATGAATTTTCAATAAAAATACTTGAGCCTTCAAAGGGTCTTGTTATTTATATAATTATTATATCATGTGGTCTGTTTGTTTTGCAGAAAAGGAACATAAGGGCAAATATTCGGCTGATTTCCTTCCCACTTTTTTTCTGTGTACTGTTTGTTGTGTTGCAAAGTGTGCTGGACAGTCAACTAAACAATGAGGATAATCGTTGTGGATGTGTCTGTGTTGAAACAAACGGAGATGGTCAATGCCAGAGGAGAGAATGTGGGTTGCAGTACTCGACAATGGACCAAGCAACAAGTTGTCCAATTCCTAGCCCCCCGGAATGGCCTGCACTGTTACAAATACCAGGTCCAAACTATCGTGCAGTGAGAACTGATTCACTTAACTCTGCAGATCTGCCAGATGAGTCTTGCAGGAGTACAGGGTCTTGTCCTGCGACTTCATTTTTCACAGGGAATAATCAATCGCTGGGAGAATGTATGCATATCCCTTCTTCTCCTTCTTCGTGTTATTTACGGTCAATTGGTATTGTTTTTGTTTACTATGTTCTATTTTTGTTAGTTTTTTTGAAAACAGAAGTAGAAAACAAGATTAATAACGTATTTTTATTTTCAGAAAACGAAAACTAAAACAAAAATTTTCAAAACTGTTGAAAATAGGAATTTTTTATTTTTATTGTTTTCGAAAATATGTTTCAGTTTCTATACTGTTCATAGATAAGTGAATAGAGTTTATATATTAATATAATATTAATATTTTTATAATAAAAATATAAAATTAATTTAATTAATTTTTTTAATATAAATAATATTAAATTTTAATATAAAATATTATTTAATTAAAAATAAAATAATTAAAATTAATATATATTTTTAATTTAAAAAAATTAAAAACGTAAAAAACAATTAAATATAAATTATATTAAGTTATAATATTATAATATTATTTAAATTAAATTTGTACAATAATTTATTGAATATATTATATATTTTAAATAATATCATTTATTATAATGTTGATATGTTCATAATTAATATTATTGCTAAGCAATATTATCTAATATAATTAATTATTATTTTACAACAATATTATTATCTAATATTATATTTTTTCAATTAAATTTAAAATATATCACTACTACTATTAAATAATTTAATATTATTAAATAAGTGAAAATTTAACATTAAATAATTTTATTTATATTAAATATAATATATTTTAATAACTATATAATTTATTATAAAATTAATTAGTTAAATATATTACTTAATAATTTAATATTATTACAATTAAATAAAATAATACTATTGATATAATTTATAATTATTACAATTAAATTAAATAATATTATTAATATAATTTATAATCATTAATTCATATTATTATTTAATATATAAATTTAAAATTTTACTAATCTCAATTATTATCTAATAAAAGAAATATTAAAAAATTATTTAATATTATTTTTAATTGAATTATTTTATTTAATATGATATTTAATTATAATGTTATTTAAATTTTAATATGATTAAATCAAAGTATTTAATATTATTATTAAATAGTATAAAATAATATTATTTAATATTATGTACATATTATTATTTAATTAATATATTATTTTTATTCAATTTTTAAAATTTATTTTGTGAATTAAATTATTGTATATGAATCAATTTAAATATCTATTTTTAAAATTAAATTTTTTTTTTCAAAATTTGAAAACAAAACAAAATAAAAACAAAAATTAAAAAAAAAACAAAATATAAAAAACAGAAAACAATCCTTAACGATTTATTAGAATTCACTTTCTTTCTTGCCAATGAGGCCTTGATTTAGTGGCAAAGAGGAGGTCCTGAGATTTTAAGGTCACAGGTTCGAGTCTCACCAAGTGTGAGTTTGAGTTAATCTAGTTATTTACTAGTTTGTTTAGTTTGTTATAGTTATTTACTAGTTTACCTAGTTTGAGTAATGTAATTTTTTACCTGTTCATGGAATGTAATATGCTAATTGTAATTGTAACTTCTAATGAAAATGTACTACTCAAAAAAGAATTCACTTTCTTTCTTTGGTTTTAAACTAACATGTCACAATGATAGATGAAAATCAGAATTAAAGTTACTTTTGCTCATTTTGGCAGTTTTGACGGGGAGTATGTTCACAACTTCTTTCACTGTTAATTCCACTGAACTTTTAGCGAGGGTGGCCACAAATGTCCTGGTAAGTTGTTCTCCTCTTTTTTCTTTATTTTCCACTTTCATATAGTTGCTGATTTTCTGTTTATGATTTTGGCGATGACTTAGAATCTGACACCATAATCTTGCTTCACATCTTTTGGTTCATAATTTGTCCGCTGACTCTTATTCTCAAAACGTTACAGGGTACACAAACATATCCTGAGGTTTTCAATTATCTTGAACCTGCTTTTGCTTCGGGTCTTCCCATCTATAATGTTCAAAGCCAATGCTCATCAAACTCAACATCTTCTATTGCCATCAATCAATCATCCATAGCAAGGGAACAAGGTATACTATTTACTCTTGCATATGTTTCTCTCAAAGTATCTTAATTTTTTTCTAATTAAATACAAGGTTGCTTTCTTGTCCTATGGATGAGATTGCATGAATGGACTAGTTGAAATGCCATAATGGTAAATTTCAAGAATACTAAGCATGGACATATAAAGGGACAAGAAATATTTGATGGAAAAAAAATTCTGCATGCGTATTTAAATGTCCCAAACTTCAGAGATTCAATGTCATCAGCTTAATTGAAAGAGTTATAGGTCATTCCGATGTTAATTTTACAATTCTTTTTTGTTATAAATTTATATGGCTATTGCACTTCTAATATTCTTGTTAATTTTACCAAGTACAAGTTTGTTGCACTAGTAAGCAGATCCTGGACTTCTATGTTTGCATCAAACATCTTGGCTTCTTTCCAAAGTGATTACGCTACTATATATATGAGGTTAATGGAAAACTCATTGGCAGATGCTGTTATTATTGAGGTTTCATTGGGTCAAACTCTGCTAGTTGAACTTCTCTTTGCCTGATTCATTATTATCTTATTGAGAGTCAGCAAACCTGAGGAACTTTCTCAAAGCAGAGTTCTCTGCAAATCTGATTTCTTAGAAAGTAGAATGGCTTATTAATGTTAGAGATTCAATTGTGGAACCTACCCAAAGTTGGTCAATGGTTCTTCCATAGCACATTACCTTTTCTTAAAGTAAATGACATTGTTACTTTAAAGTTTTATTCCAGGTTGATTCTGAATCAATAATTATTTTTTTAATTTTTATTTGAACACAGAGGTAAGATGTGTTCAAGGTATGTACCTATGGCGCAATAGTTCTTCTGAGGTGAACGATGAGCTGTATAAAGGTTACCGAAAAGGGAACTTGGAAAAGAAGATAAATGAGTTTGTTGCAGGTTGGCTAGCTGAAAATTTTAACTTAATTGTATCATATCATCTAATTTGCATAAAATTATGTATGGTAGATATACGTACTGACAATTTTATCTTTTCCACAGCATATGATTTCTTGGACTCAGATGGGAATAACTTTAGTGTGAGCATCTGGTACAACTCTACCTATAATAATTACTCAGCTAACGCTCCTACGTCTTTGTTGCGGATTCCTCGATCTGTAAATCTGGTATGTTTTTGAACTCGCTGAAGTTAGCTTCCATCCTTGTCTTATTACTTTCTTAACTGAGCCTAGACCTGATTAATCTTGGATTCTCATGTTGTGGAATTTCAGAATATTTTATTTAGAATCTTACTTGAATGATACAAAATGCTAAGGATTATATACAGCTACTGTTAAGAAGTAAATAGGAAACTAAATCAGTCTAAATCTAATCCCCATAATTGAGGAATTGTCTAACCTTAATTCTAGGGATATAGATATTTACACATTTAATATAGTTGACTTTTTCACACTCCCCCTCAAGCTGGCTTGAAGATATCTTCCATGGCAAGCTTGCTCACTAGATTTTCAAACTGCTTCTTGTGCAATCCCTTTGTAAGAACATCAGCAACTTGGTCACTTGTTGGTATATATGGCATGCAAATTATTCCATTGTCAAGCTTCTCTTTGATAAAATGCTTATCTACTTCGACATGCTTCGTTCTATCATGGAGCACTGGATTGTGAGAAATACAGATTGCAGCTTTGTTATCACAATAGAGCTTTATCGGTGAGGGATTAGAAACCTTCAAGTCTTCAAGTAGTCTTTTAATCCACATTACCTCACAAATCCCATGGGCTATTGAACGAAACTCAGCCTTGGCACTACTTCTGGCTACTACATTCTGTTTCTTACTTCTCCAAGTGACAAGGTTTCCTCCCTCAAATGTGCAATAGCCTGAAGTTGACCTCCTGTCTATAATTCTTCCTGCCCAATCTACGTCGGTATAGGCTTCTACTTGTAGGTGTCCATGGTTTTTGAAGAGCAATCCCTTTCCAGGCGTTCCCTTTAGGTACCTTAGGATTCTGTAGGCAGCTTCATAGTGTTCTGAGCTGGGTGAATGCATAAACTGACTTACCACACTTACTGCAAAAGCTATATCAGGTCGTGTATGTGCTAAATAGATGAGTCTACCCACAAGTCTTTGGTATTTCTCTCTATCCACCACATCTTTGGTTTCAGCAAGCTGAAGTTTCAAGTTGGGCTCTATTGGGGGTTCAGCTATCTTGCAACCAAGCATTCCTGTCTCACTAAGCAAGTCTAGCACATACTTATGTTGGCTAACAAAGATACCCTCCTTTGATCTTGCAAATTCCATACCAAGGAAGTACTTTTAAGGCTCCCAAATGCTTTATCTCAAAATCATGTGCAAGCTTTCTCTTAAGTTCTCCAATTTCTGCACTATCATCACTAGTTATTATTATATCATCCACATACACAATTAAAATAGCTAGTTTACTGTTTCTAGAGTGCTTGAAGAACATTGTGTGGTCAACTTGACTCTGAATATAACCATAGCTCTTCACTACATTTCCAAACCTTTCAAACTATGCTCCTGTTGATTGTTTAAGACCATACAAGGATTTTTTCAATTTGCACACCTTGTTGGTTCCGAGGTTTTTCTCAAATCCAGGTGGGAGGTCCATAAACACTTCTTCCTCTAAACCTCCATTAAGAAAAGCATTTTTTACATCAAGTTGATGTAGAGACCAATTAAAATTCATTGCCAAAGAGAGAAGTACTCGGATTGAGTTCATTTTTGCAACTGGAGCAAAGGTCTCTTGGTAGTCAATGCCATAAGTTTGAGTGAACCCCTTGGCAACAAGTCTTGCCTTGTACCTCTCTATGCTCCCATCTGCCTTACACTTCACAGTGAAGACCCATTTACATCCTACAGTTGTCTTGCCTCTTGGTAGCTCCACAATCTCCCAAGTCACATTCTTTTCAAGAGCATCCATCTCTTCCTTCACCGCTAGCTTCCAATCCGGATCACCTAGGGCATCCTGAATAGATCTTGGTACATGCAAGTTAGAAATATTTGAAAGGAATGCTTTGTGGTTATTGGACAACTTTTGATACGACAAATATTTTGCAAGAGGATTATTGGTACATGATCTTACTCCTTTTCTATTAGCAATTGGGACATCTAGATCAGAAAAATCAATATTTGGAGACTCAATGGAAGGAACTAAAGGAGCAATTTTAGGATTAACCTGAGTTTGAGGAGGAGGAGGAGGACCATCCCTTGGAGATTCTGGCTGAACAGGTGCTAGAGAAATAATTGGATCAGTAATATTTTTATGAGATTTCCTCCTGGTATAAACCTGAAGCTTAATATTTGGATTATGTGAATCCGTTTGAAGTAATTCTCCTCCTGTTTCAGATTCTTCAATACTTGGCACCTGTTGACTAAGAGAGTCCTTGTTTTCATTATTTTTAACATCCATTTCCTTAAATTATTTAATAGACTGAATTGGTGACTCAATGAGGCTTGGTAGTGGTGTAGAGAATTTCCAAAAATTATCTTCTTCTTCTTTATTCTCCCCCTAAAGAAGATTTTGGCTGAAATAGGGTTGATTTTCTAGAAAAGTGACATCCATAGTTATGTGAATTTTCTTTGTCGAAGGATTAAAACACTTATACCTTTTTTATTTGGAGCATAGCCAATGAAAACACATTTTTCAGCTTTAGGATCCAATTTGGATCGAAAAATTTGGGGAATATAAACAAAGCAAGTGCATCCAAAAATTTTTAAAGGTAACTCAGAGTATAAACGAAATGTTGGGAAGTATTTTTTGAGAGTATTCAAAGGTGTTTCAAAATGTAAGACACGAGTTGGCATCCTATTGATTAAGTAAGATGCAGTCAACACAGCATCTCCCCAGAGGTATTTTGGAATGTTCATAGAAAACATGATCACTCTAGCTACCTCAAGTAAATGCCTATTTTTCCTTTTAGCTATTCCATTTTGCTGGGTGTGTCTCGACATGTAGATTGGTGTAAAATACCTTTTTCTTTTAAAAAATTTCCCAAACATTCCTTAAAGTACTCAATTCCATTATCTGTTCGAAGGATGCAAATTTTTGTTTTGAATTGGGTTTCAATCATGCAATAAAAATCTTTGAAAAGTTTTTCTACATCAGATTTTTTGCTTAGTAAGTAAACCAACACAATTTAGTGTGATCATCGATAAAAGTTACGAACCACCTTTTTACAGACAAGGTGGTAACCTTTGAAGGTCCCCAAACATCAGTATGAAATAAGTAAAATGGTTTTGATGGACTATAAGGTTTTGAAATATATTTAACTCAATGATCTTTAGATAAAAGACAACTTTCACATTGAAAAATAAAGCAATCCACTCCTTTAAACAAATTAGGAAATAAATGTTTTAAATAAGGAAAACTAGGATGTCCTAATCTAAGATGCCATTGCATTATTTTATCAGAAACAGAATTTGAACTGGTACTACTAAGCCCTTGAGCTTTTTTATTACCTAGGAAATCCTCACTGAAATAGTAGAGCCCATTTATTTCTCTAGCACTGCCAATCATCCTCCCTGAGTTTTGGTCTTGAAATTGACAAAGAGAGTAAAAAAAGATAACACGACAGTTGGAATCCTTTGAGAGTTTACTGACAGATAAAAGATTACAAGCAAGTTTAGGAACATGAAGTACAGATTTAAGATCAATACTTTCAGAAAGTTTAACAAAACCCTTGCCTGCAATAGGTGAAAAACTACCATCTGCTATTCTTATTTTTTCATTACCAGAACAGGGAGTGTACGAACTAAATATATTAGACAGGTTAGTCATATGATCAGATGCTCCTGAATCAATGATCCATGGAGCAGAATTAAAGACACTGGATAGGGCTAATGGATTTCTATCTGAATGAGCCAATGAACTATTAGATGTACCAAATGTCGGATTGGACTTTAGTAGTTTTAGGAGTTGATTGAGCTGCTCTTTGCTGAAGGAACCCATATTTGCTTCATTGGCAGAGGGTTGTGACTGCTTCGGCTTCGGCTTCCAATTTGTTGGTTTTCCATGGATATGCCAACAAGTTTCTCGAGTATGGCGTGGTTTGTTGCAATGGTCACACCACACTCGAGGCTTGTCATCAATCTTACGCAAATCAGGGACATTTTGTCCACCAACATTAGCTTCTGACATGGTGGTAAAAAACAGCAGCAACAGCAGTGGCTCTTGGAAAAATATGGTGATTTAGGGTTTGGCAAGAAAGAAAAGTTCCTGCTCTGATGCCATGTGGAATTTCAGAATATTTTATTTAGAATCTTACTTGAATGATACAAAATGCTAAGGATTATATACAGCTACTGTTAAGAAGTAAATAGGAAACTAAATCAGTCTAAATCTAATCCTCATAATTGAGGAATTGTCTAACCTTAATTCTAGGGATATAGATATTTACACATTAATATAGTTGACTTTTCCACAGGTGTTGTTTAAAAGGTCGACAAAAAATGATTTTACAAATTAGTAAATAAAGGGGTTGGGGAAGGTCTTAGAGTCAAATCCTGCTTAACAGAAAAATATAAAATTTACATAAAAAATCTTAGGAATTAGGAGGAAGGCATTTGTGAGAACCATCCTAAACCACCAATATCTTGGCTGATTTTTAATATACATTCATCTTAATTTCCATATTAAAATATATGTGGAAGATTATATTGTTTGATATGTTTTTCATTTGATTTCTCAAGCGTACACAGGTGGTATCTCTTTGTAAGCTCATCATGTATTCTCCGCCCAGTTTTGTTTCATATGATTGTTACAGTTTATCTATCAATACTGTCTAGCAAGAAATGTTACCTGGTGTAGACACTAGATTTTGATTACAACTATTTCTAAAGTAAGTCAGAATAGGTAATAAAATTGTTCCACGGAAGGTTGCTTCAACGAATAATATCTTCATTGAACAGAACCAACATCTTCACTGAATAGCACCTCCACCAAAAAAAAAAGTGAAAATAACACCGGAATAAGGCAAGGTTGTGGAATTTCAGAATATTTTATTTCTGAATCTTACTTGAATAATACAACTTCTAAGGATTATATATACAGCTACTGTTAAGCAGTAAAATAGGAAACTAAATCAGTCTAAATCTAATCCCCATAATTGAGGAATTGTCTAACCTTAATTCTAGGGATATAGATATTTACACATTTAATATAGTTGACTTTTCCACACTCCCCCTCAAGCTGGCTTGAAGATATCTTCCATGGCAAGCTTGCTCACTAGATTTTCAAACTGCTTCCTGTGCAATCCCTTTGTAAGAGCATCAGCAACTTGGTCACTTGTTGGTATATATGGCATGCAAATTATTCCATTGTCAAGCTTCTCTTTGATAAAATGCTTATCTACTTCTACATGCTTCGTTCTATCATGGAGCACTGGATTATGAGAAATAGAGATTGCAACTTTATTATCACAGTAGAGCTTTATCGGTGAGGGATTAGAAACCTTCAAGTCTTCAAGTAGTCTTTTAATCCACATTACCTCACAAATCCCATGGGCTATTGAACGAAACTCAGCCTCGGCACTACTTCTGGCTACTACATTCTGTTTCTTGCTTCTCCAAGTGACAAGGTTTCCTCCCACAAATGTGCAATAGCCTGAAGTTGACCTCCTATCTGTAATGCTTCCTGCCCAGTCTGCGTCGGTATAGGCTTCTACTTCTAGGTGTCCATGGTTTTTGAAGAGCAATCCCTTTCCGGGTGTTCCCTTTAGGTACCTTAGGATTCTGTAGGCAGCTTCAAAGTGTTCTGAGCTGGGTGAATGCATAAACTGACTTACCACACTTACTGCAAAAGCTATATCAGGTCGTGTATGTGCTAAATAGATGAGTCTACCCACAAGTCTTTGGTATTTCTCTCTATCCACTACATCTTTGGTTTCAGCAGGCTGAAGTTTCAAGTTGGGCTCTATTGGGGTTTCAGCTATCTTGCAACCAAGCATTCCTGTCTCACTAAGCAAGTCTAGGACATACTTACATTGGCTAACAAAGATACCCTCCTTTGATCTTGCAAATTCCATGCCAAGGAAGTACTTTAAGGTTCCCAAATCCTTTATCTCAAAGTCATGTGCAAGCCTTCTCTTAAGTTCTCCAATTTCTGCACTCTCATCACCAGTTATTATTATATCATCCACATACACAATTAAAATAGCTAGTTTACCATTTCTAGAGTGCTTGAAGAACATTGTGTGGTCAGCTTGACTCTGAATATAACCATAGCTCTTCACTACATTTCCGAACCTTTCAAACCATGCTCTTGGTGATTGTTTAAGACCATACAAGGATTTTTTCAATTTGCACACCTTGTTGGTTCCGAGGTTTTTCTCAAATCCAGGTGGGAGGTCCATAAACACTTCTTCCTATAAATCTCCATTAAGAAAGGCATTTTTTACATCAAGTTGCTGTAGAGACCAATTGAAATTAACTGCTAAAGAGAGAAGTACCCGAATTGAGTTTATTTTCGCAACTGGAGCGAAGGTCTCTTGGTAGTCAATGCCATAAGTTTGAGTGAACCCCTTGGCAACAAGTCTTGCCTTGTACCTCTCTATGCTCCCATCTGCCTTACACTTCACAGTGAAGACCCATTTACATCCTACAGTCGTCTTGCCTCTTGGTAGCTCCACAATCTCCCAAGTCCCATTCTTTTCAAGAGCGTCCATCTCTTCCTTCACCGCTAACTTCCAATCCGGATCACCTAGGGCATCATGAATAGATCTTGGTACATGCAAGTTAGAAATATTTGAAAGGAATGCTTTGTGGTTATTGGACAACTTTTGATACGACAAATATTTTGCAATAGGGTGATTGGTACATGATCTTACTCCTTTTCTGTTAGCAATTGGGACATCTAGATCAGAAAAATCAATATTTGGAGACTCAATGGAAGGAACTAAAGGAGCAATTTTAGGATTAACCTGAGTTTGAGGAGGAGGAGGAGGACCATCCCTTGGAGATTCTGGCTGAACAGGTGCTAGAGAAATAATTGGATCAGTAATATTTTTATGAGATTTCCTCCTGGTATAAACCTGAAGCTTAATATTTGGATTATGTGAATCCGTTTGAAGTAATTCTCCTCCTGTTTCAGATTCTTCAATACTTGGCACCTGTTGACTAAGAGAGTCCTTGTTTTCATTATTTTTAACATCCATTTCCTTAAATTATTTAATAGACTGAATTGGTGACTCAATGAGGCTTGGTAGTGGTGTAGAGAATTTCCAAAAATTATCTTCTTCTTTATTCTCCCCCTGAAGAAGATTTTTGCTGAAATAGGGTTGATTTTCTAGAAAAGTAACATCCATAGTTATGTGAATTTTCTTTGTCAAAGGATTAAAACACTTATACCCTTTTTTATTTGGAGCATAGCCAATGAAAACACATTTTTCAGCTTTAGGATCCAATTTGGATCAAAAAATTTGGGGAATATAAACAAAGCAAGTGCATCCAAAAATTTTTAAAGGTAACTCAGAGTATAAACGAAATGTTGGGAAGTATTTTTTGAGAGTATTCAAAGGTGTTTCAAAATGTAAGACACGAGTTGGCATCCTATTGATTAAGTAAGATGCAGTCAACACAGCATCTCCCCAGAGGTATTTTGGAATGTTCATAGAAAACATGATAGCTCTAGCTACCTCAAGTAAATGCCTATTTTTCCTTTCAGCTATTCCATTTTGCTGGAGTGTGTCTCGACATGTAGATTGGTGTAAAATAACTTTTTCTTTTAAAAAATTTCCCAAACATTCATTAAAATACTCAGTTCCATTATCTGTTCGAAGGATGCAAATTTTTGTTTTGAATTGGGTTTCAATCATGCAATAAAAATCTTTGAAAAGTTTTTCTACATCAGATTTTTTGCTTAGTAAGTAAACCCAACACAATCTAGTGTGATCATCGATAAAAGTTACGAACCACCTTTTTCCAGACAAGGTGGTAACATTTGAAGGTCCCCAAACATCAGTATGAAACAAGTAAAATGGTTTTGATGGACTATAAGGTTTTGAAATATATTTAACTCGATGATCTTTAGATAAAAGACAACTTTCACATTGAAAATTAGAGCAATCCACTCCTTTAAACAAATTAGGAAATAAATGTTTTAAATAAGGGAAACTAGGATGTCCTAACCTAAGATGCCATTGCATTATTTTATCAAAAACAGAATTTGAACTAGTACTACTAAGCCCTTGAGCTTTTTTATTACCTAGGAAATCCTCACTGAAATAGTAGAGCCCATTTATTTCTCTAGCACTGCCAATCATTTTCCCTGAGTTTTGGTCCTGAAATTGACAAAGAGAGTCAAAAAAGATAACACGACAGTTGGAATCCTTTGAAAGTTTACTGACAGATAAAAGATTACAAGCAAGTTTAGGAACATGAAGTATAGATTTAAGATCAATACTTTCAGAAAGTTTAATAGAACCCTTGCCTGCAATAGGTGAAAAACTACCATCTGCTATTCTTATTTTTTCATTACCAGAACAGGGAGTGTATGAACTAAATAGATTCGACAGGTTAGTCATATGATCAGATGCTCCTGAATCAATGATCCATGGAGCAGAATTAAAGACACTGGATAGGGCTAATGGATTTCTACCTGAATGAGCCAATGAACTATTAGATGTACCAGATGTCGGATTGGACTTTAGTAGTTTCAGGAGTTGTTCGAACTGCTCTTTGCTGAAGGAACCCATATTTGCTTCATTGGCAAAGGGTTGTGACAGCTTCTGCTTCGGCTTCCAATTTGTTGGTTTTCCATGGATATGCCAACAAGTTTCTCGAGTATGGCGTGGTTTGTTGCAATGGTCACACCACACTCGAGGCTTGTCATCAATCTTACGCAAATCAGGGACATTTTGTCCACCGACATTAGCTTCTGCAGTGACCAATGCAGAGTTCTTGATCAAACTACTGGTACGAGGAGTAGAATTTACAACTGAAGTAGAACCTGACATGGTGGTAAAAAACAGCAGCGGCTCTTGGAAAAATATGGTGATTTAGGGTTTGGCAAGAAAGAAAAGTTCTTGATGAGAAAGTGGCTATGAAGGCCTAAGGTAAAAAAAATCAGCAATGAAGGCTAAAGAAGAAACTGTAGAAAAATCAGCAATGAAGGCTGAAAAAGTGACTGATTTCCAAGAAAAAACCTAAAGCTCTTGATACCATGTGGAATTTCAGAATATTTTATTTCTGAATCTTACTTGAATAATACAACTTCTAAGGATTATATATACAGCTACTGTTAAGCAGTAAAATAGGAAACTAAATCAGTCTAAATCTAATCCCCATAATTGAGGAATTGTCTAACCTTAATTCTAGGGATATAGATATTTACACATTTAATATAGTTGACTTTTCCACAAAGGTTTTTGGGTTAACTTCACTATTGGAATGTTCTAGAGTGCTTGGCTTGGTGGATCAGATATAAAGATAGTTAAGAGTTATTCTCATAGCTTTTCTTTGAAGTCTGAGTGGTTTCAGAACAAATAGTAGACTCTTATGTGTCCTATTCAGTCTCTTTAAAAGTGCAACTCCCATTAAGCAAATTAAGCAAATCATTAACTCATTTGTAGCTGTCAATTTTCATTATTATACCTATTTATGCTTATGTCATGCAATGGAGCTCTCACTATTCTTAGAAGGAGTGACTTTTTCCTGAAATTTAACACAAACACTCTCTCAAATTCACTTTATTGCCTTATTCTCTAATTTCTTCCTCAGCCTTCTTCTCTTCTCTACTTAGCCTTATTCAGCTTTCTACCACCAATTGTCATTGCACTCAATACTTCAAGGTCTGCTTCAGTCTTCCTCCACATTACTTCCCGATGCATCCTATTCTATTGGTTTGCAACGTTTCCTCTCTTCATTGAAGAACTCATTTACAGTTGGATAAAAAGGTTTTGACTAGGCAGTTGGGATTTAGGAAATTAGGAGGAGTGAGAGATTTTAACATCTCAATTCTCTACCTATTCAATTGTGCTCCCCATATAGCTCTTACTTGGACTAGTATTGCGAGACGAATAGTTCATGGTCTCTATATTAGTTCTTTTCAATTGCTTGTTTCATTATTGTTTTCTTTTGCTGAATAGTTGCATGCTTTCTTAAAAAGATAAATAGTACATGTTCCACTCTACATATTAAAAGTAGGTAACCATTCATTTTCGGGAGTTAAGTGATGGAATGCATTCCCATGATTTCTATTGGCATTATTGTCTGGGTGCCTCTAATGCAGCTGTTATATAGCCTTTTTCTTTCTGTTTTGCGGCAAAGCATGACAAATTTTTTTACATAAAATAGTCTTGAACCATTTAATTGGCGTATGTTTCAGATACTAATAGAACCCTTATCCATTAGATTTGACTTCCTTTTTTTTTTCTCTTAGATATTATACTATATATTCTATAAACACCTTGCATTTTGATTTAGTGATGTCCTGAAAGAATAAGGATGCCTCAATGATCCAAATAGGTTATACACATTGCATTACTAATGTGCTTTTCTCTTTATAAGTTTATTTCTTATTTCTTGCATCCCTTGTATTTTACATATTTATCTATTAATTTGCTTATTGATCAAAGGCTTGCAAGGACTAATATTTGCTATTGTCACATTTATAGGCATCCAATGCCTACCTTCAGTTTTTGCAAGGGTCCGGTACAAAAATGCTATTAAAGTTTGTCAAAGAAATGCCAAAAGTTGGAACCAAACTCAGGATTGATTTATCATCTCTTCTTGGAACACTCTTCTTTACGTGGGTTATTTTGCAACTATTCCCTGTAAGTGTTTCTCTCTTTTTCATTGGTGTTGGGTCTTTAGTAAAGTTCAATGTGCCCATGATGGTAAATTTTTTAATATGACTCCTGAAGAAGTCTATCATCATAAAAAATTATCACATGTTCTTGGCAACAGTTATTTGATAGTAAAAGTTCTGTAATCAAGTTTATTTTCTGGTTTGGTCCAGAGGAATTTCTTTGAAATAAATTTGCGTTAGTTCTTTTGTTGGATTTTGAGTCACAGTATGAATTGACTGGTAATGGCAGTTATGAACAATGCACAACATGCAAACATCTGCTGCAATAAATGAGCAAAATCTATTCAGGCAATTCTTTGTGCAAGATTCCTTCCTCTTTGCTTCACCTCTATACTAAGACCTTTGGATAACAGGTCTATGTTTTACTTGTGGGCATTCAGCATCCCCTCAAACACATGAGCAAAATTTATTTAATATGCCAAATCTGATCTAGAGAGGTCTACAGTAACAATTTTCCTGTCTCGATAGTCATTAATTGGTTATGATCTCTTTTGGTAATATTTTGATGGTTTTGTAATATAGTGTGTTATGTATGTCTCAATATTTTAGTTTTCAATTTAGGTGGTCTTGACTTCACTGGTATACGAAAAACAGCAGAAACTGCGAGTCATGATGAAAATGCACGGGCTTGGTGATGGACCTTATTGGATGATATCCTATGCTTATTTTCTGGTCATCTCTTCTCTGTACATGTTATGTTTTGTGATATTTGGCTCAGTCATAGGTACTAATCTAGTCATTTAACTGCACTCTAGTTATCTTTACTTCAAACTGCTCTTTAATGTGTTTGACTTTCTTCCAGGGTTGAAATTCTTCACGCTAAATGATTATAGCATCCAGTTTGTGTTTTACTTCATATACATAAACCTGCAAATTTCCCTGGCCTTCCTCGTAGCTGCAATGTTTTCAAATGTTAAGACTGCTTCAGGTTTATCTTAGCTCTTTGATTTGCTACTCTTAGCTGGCAAAACACAACCTGTTGTAACAATTAGTTAACCAACTTATTTCTCATAACTGTTTTCAATGATTACAGTAATTGGATACATACTTGTCTTTGGAACGGGACTTTTAGGTGGCTTTCTCTTTGAGTCCTTCGTTCAAGATGAATCATTCCCAAGTAAGTTTGAGAGATTATGAAAATTATATAGTTGTTTGTTTGCAAGCTTGTTAATTTTATTTTGACCACAAGAACTATTTGTTAACTATATCTTGAATAGATGACTTTTCAAAGAAGCTAAAGTTTTGCAGCCGGAAGAAAGCTTCTTTTAACATTTAATTTTGTTGGCAGCTAACTTTTGGGAAATGAGATAGCAGTAGGAAAGAAAAAAATACGTTGGCAGAGCCAGTTTCTTTCACATGCAATAAAAATGTTTGAATCACCTTATCCTACTCATGGATGCATGCCTCGTATATAAGTCAGATATTGCTTTGGATTTACTGAATGGTGGGAAGTAGTTATTCTGAGGAATTAAGAAATGAATTCTGCTCCAGGCCAACTCTAATCATAAATTAGGCTTCTATGAACTTAGAATAGTTAGAACAAATTACTGAAAGCTCTATCTCCTTTCAATCTTTCAAGACTCTTTACTCATTCAACTAAGATTCCAGGAGGTTATTAATCTGTAGATTACTTTTAGCTGTCATATAGTTGTACTAAATATGTGGGGAAATAGGCAAATTTGGTGCGGATTGAAAACCGTATTGCTCTTCAATTGAGGCTCCATTTCTGGAGGTAATCTTGTTTTATCTAATTCCTACTCCTTTCGAAAAGGTGCACACCTGCTTAATGTATTACATGGTTTGGTTGTGGTTGATAAACTGGTAGTGCTTTGGATCATCAGTCTTTCAACATCTATCATATTCACTTGAACTTTTACCCTACTTACAATGAGACTCATTTTTTGATATTGTAGGAGGCTGGATTATTGTGATGGAGTTATACCCTGGTTTCTCTTTGTATCGTGGATTATATGAGTTCGGACAATATTCTTTCAGGGCAAATTATATGGGTACAGAGGGGATGCGATGGGGGGATTTGAGTGATAGCACAAATGGGATGCGGGAGGTCTTGATTATCATTTTTGTTGAGTGGTTGGTGGTGCTATTTGTTGCGTATTATGTAGATCAGGTTTCATCTTCGGGTGCTGGAAAGAGTCCTCTGTTTTTATTGCAAAAATTCCGGAGAAAGCCTCCATCATCTTTTCGGAGGCCTAGCTTGCGAAGACAGGGATCAAAAGTTTTTGTTCAGATGGATAAACCTGATGTTATTCAGGAGGTAAAATCTTCTCTTTTTGGCTTTCTAGAATGCATATTCTCATTTAAGGGTAGATTCTTTTTAAGTGATTAGCGACCACCAACCATTTGATTGATGGATAGTCTGCCAAAAGACTGGTTTTCACTCACTAACAGAGAGAGATCTATATTATTCTATTCACATGATTATTTCTTATGGTAGAATAGAAAACAGTTTGATCATCCACAGCTTTATGTGGAAGCCTTGATCTTTTGTTCTTTGCCTTATCCTCCATCCTTAAATGTTTTTGCTCCTTTCATTAGTAGTTATGATTTGATAGAAAAGATGACTTAGTCTTTCCTGTTTATGCATTTAGGGAGCAGAAACTGACTAATTGAGGCTTTGGGTTCTGCCTCTTTTAATTATCAAGCAACTATAGTGTTAGTAATTTGCTCCAGATGTGCTTCCTAACAGTATCCTTTTGTCTTTTATGTCATTATCTTAAATTGAAGTGGGTCTATCTCAAATTAGAACTATTGTTTTATGCATTTGTTAATGAATATGCAGCTGTAGCTTAGTATTCGTCTTTCATCTTTTTATTTTTGTTGCCAGAGGGAGAAGGTTGAGCAGTTGCTACTTGAACCGAGTGCAAGTCATCCCATCATTTGTGACAACCTCAAAAAGATATATCCTGGAAGGGATGGAAATCCTGAGAAATTAGCAGTAAGAGGGTTATCTCTTGCTCTGCCTAAAGGGGAGTGCTTTGGCATGCTGGGACCCAATGGTGCTGGCAAGACTTCTTTAATTAATATGGTAGTGTATGATTATTTTATTTAAAAATGTAGCTCTTTTATGTACAAAACTGAGCACACATGCATGTCTGTAATGAGATGGGCTGAAAATGAAATCTTCCATGTTAGGATTTAGTTTCTTTATGCAATAGTAATTTAGCCATTTTTTCTGTATAGGGATTATTTCTGTCTGAGAAGATAGTGATATTGACTTGGTCTTACGCTGCCTGTATCTCTTAAAGCTAGAACCAGATTTACTTGATGCCTTCTACGCAATGTTTATCTGTTATTCTGTTGACAGATGATTGGGCTCACAAAACCAACCTCAGGAACAGCATATGTTCAGGGTTTCGATATAAGGACTTACATGGATACAATCTATACAAGCATGGGTGTCTGCCCGCAGCATGAGTAGGATATATTACTTCCTTTTGCTAAGAAACAAATTATTTTCCTTGTGAAAAGATTTCTTATTTTGTTTTGTTATTTGTAAATTAGCCTGCTCTGGGAAACCCTAACAGGGAGGGAGCACTTGCTATTTTATGGCAGGCTGAAGAACCTCAGAGGTTCTGCATTAGACCAAGTAAGTCAAAGTTATCTAAAATTTGAGCTTGTTGTGGATTTACATTGGAGAAACTGATTCTCATGAATTTATTTTATTTAGAAAGTCTAGAGGTTATTCTACTAGAACTTCATTTCATTTTTTCCAAAATCCAAAATGTCAAAGCTAGACATTGTTAAATCTGAAACTGGCTGGCTATTTGTTCTGTACTGAAATTTGATTGCACAGCTGAAGTATGTCCATGAAATAAATCTAGGTTGATGGGGGGCAAGTTGTTTGTGGCATAATCACAAAAAGTTTTGATTCTTTTTTCCTCACTCCATGCTGTTGCTTCAGGCAGTGGAAGAATCTCTTAAGAGTGTCAACCTATTTCATGGAGGGGTTGCTGACAAACAAGCTGGGAAATATAGTGGAGGTATGAAGAGGAGGCTCAGTGTTGCCATTTCACTGATTGGGGATCCTAAGGTAGAGCTAAATTTGACTTGCATTACTCTACTTTTCTATGTGAGGCCTTAATAAGCATATATGAGGCTCTGCTGTTAATGGCTTAATCATCTAAGATTTTTCAAGGTTGTCTATATGGATGAACCCAGTACGGGACTAGATCCAGCTTCAAGAAACAGTTTGTGGAGTGTTGTGAAACGTGCAAAACAAGACAGGGCAATTATTCTCACCAGTATCTCTCTCTCTCTCTCTCTCTCTCTCTCTCTCTCTCTCTCTCTCTCTCTTTTATAATTGAATTTGCATGACACCCTAGATTCACAATTCTTGATATAAACCTATTTGCATGATGTGCTCTCCTTTATTGCACTTTAACATGAAAAGATGGAAATAGTGTGTGTAAAATTATTGTTCATAGAAGGTGAGAACTTTTCAGCCTTATATACCAACAAATATTATCTGAATGTTTTCAGCACATTCAATGGAAGAGGCAGAGGTGCTATGTGATCGATTAGGGATTTTTGTAGATGGCAGCTTACAGTGCATAGGAAATCCTAAAGAGGTAAGTTTGACTTAATAGATCTTATTTTCTCGAGTTCATGAAGTTACATTCCACCATATCTTACTGTAGATCATGTGCATCTTTTACGTGGTGGCATCTAACAGACATAACCTATAGACCAGAGTTCTTGAATTAAACTCTTATCTGAGGAATCGTAATCTATAATCTCTAGGATATCTATCTCCAATCTTTTATCTTGTCAATAAAAAGAAAAATCATGTGAGATGTAAAGTTTGCATTACCAATTTATTTTGGCATGCTTGTTGCCTACGGGAGGTAAAGAATATGAGAGCTATGTTATTCAAAAAGAAGGGGGAGGGTATTTTTTGCTGTATGCTGTGTAAACATGCGCCACAACCCTTTACCTGCGAAATAATCCTCCATCCTCCTTTCCCCAAGTTTTTCACCACAATGGACTGTATGGTTGACGTTGTCTTTCCTCAATGTCTCAAGTGAGAAACCTTAAAGCAAATTGTTTTCATTGCAACTCATTTCCCCGAGTTTCCTACCTTTTAATGAGGAGTCCATGCATACAAATAATTTCATTCCTGATGTTCTATTCTAAATTTTTATGCCACTCTTTTAAATTTCACGAAAATAGAAAAAATGCAAACGATTGTCGATCAAATAAAACTGTGCCCAAGGTCCAGCCTTTCCCTGTCAAACTGACCCTGATTCCTGTCTTCTTGAATGACTTCAATCCAATTAAGTTGTCCTTTGGCTTTGGCTGTTTCATGTCAGAAAGCTTTGTTAATCAATGATTGATGTAAATTGCCCTTGCCTTATGGTGGACAACAGCTAAATTTTTACATTAAACTTGCGGTTCACATGGTGAATGACAGCTAAAGGCCAGATATGGGGGATCTTATATATTTACTATGACAACTTCTTCGGATTATGAGGAAGAAGTCGAGAACATGGTGCGGCATCTCTCCCCAAGTGCTAACAAGATATACCAAATCTCGGGAACACAGAAGTTTGAGATGCCAAAGCAAGAGGTGAGAATTGCCAATGTATTCCAAGCAGTTGAGAATGCAAAGAGCAGGTTTACAGTCTTTGCATGGGGTTTGGCTGACACCACTCTTGAGGATGTCTTCATCAAGGTTGCTCGTGGAGCGCAGGCTGTCAATATATTATCATGATTCCCAGATAACTTCTTCCTCTTACATATAAAATTTTCATGCGCGCAATGTTAGCAATTTTTATATTTAATAGCATTAGTAACTTCTGCAGATAGTAAGTAGCTCATATTATTGCTACTATTCATTTTTCCCTCCTTTAGATGGTAGAACACTGCTACCACAGTTTTTTTTAATCATATGTATGTGTGTGTATATATACATACTTTTTTATTTACGGTTAACGCTTATACATTGGTATATCTGTTTCCGGAGTTTATTTTATAACGTCATTGGCTTTGCATTAATGGGAAGTCACTAACTTCAACTGAACTCTGTACCAGAAAAAACCTGCAACTAAACTCAAAAATCCAGATGATAAAGTCAGCTCAGGTTGTTTAATATACAGAGAGCGAAAGAGAAGAAGTATCTAGTTATACCAGTGTTTTTTTACGTTGTTTTTATAACTTCACCTAGAATTAATATTTTTACAAATCAATCATTAGATTTAACAATTTACTTTACATCTTTAATTGATATAAAATTTTGAATCAATCCAATATCTCTATCATTTCGATTAAGAATAACTTCTTAATATATATTAATGTTTGAAATTTTATAATTATTAGATATATATTTCAATTAACTTGAAATTTGACGTGCATGATCCATGTGAATAGAGAATAAAACTCAACAGTTAGATTAAAAAAAATATAAATCATATAAAAAGATATAAAATAATGTAAGTTTTACACTACTATATGTGTTACCTTCATCATATATAAGTACATATATTTATATTAGAGCTCTTAAAAGTTCATTCAGTTTATTTAAACTCAAATTCAATCAATTTGATTTAAAGAAAAAATCAATAACCCGAATATCCAATCTTAACTCAAATTGACCAAAACTTGAATTAACTCAGATTTTAAATAATTTGGACTCAAAATTAAAAGTAAAAATGATCCAAACTTGAATGAGATAAAATACTTAATCGAAATGATCCAAAATGATATTAAGCATTATTTCACTTTTTAAAAATATTAATGTAAATTAAAAGTAATAAATATAACATAAATTATTAATTTATTAAAATATATTAACTTTAAAATATCTCCCAATCTCTTTTCTTTTACTATTATTTTTTAAATTATATTTTAAAAAAGTAAAAGTCCTTTATTTATTTTCTAACAATATAATAAAGAAAATAATTTAATAGAAAAAAAATAACTTAAAAAACAAATAATAAAAATCCAAAAACTTATTAAAATAAAAGTCATTAAAGCTACTTATAACACACAAAGCTATCCAATTAAAATGAAAAAAAATATTTGAAAGATGGTGACACATATCTTTTAGAGAATATTAAAAAAATAAAAAATAAATAAAGCGGTGTATGTGTCATCATCTTGACCCAATTTGTGGAATCTACGAGCTCTATTAACAACGTATTGGATAATAATCCTTAATTTCAAGAGATTATTATCTAATATATTGTCAGTGAAGCTTTTAGACTCCACAAGCGTAATTAGGATGATGACCCATACTCCATTTCATTTATTTTTATTTTTTAATATTCTTTAAAATTTTATGTGTCACTATCTTAATCTTACTAGAGTCTAAAATCTTTATTGATATTGTATTGTATAAAAATCTTTTTTAAGGGCCTACATAATTCTTAAGTTCATTCATTAATGAAATGGCACCTTATGAAAGACTAGCTATACAGTTCATAAAAAATAAATCCATTGAACGAAAAGAACGAAGAATGCAAGTAGCGAACGAAAACGCCCGTCTGTCCTGAGGTTGAAGATCTAAAATTTAGAAGTGTGAAAAGAACGAAGAATAGTGAATTCAAACAAAGAGATTCGATCATGCAAGATGCCCAATAGAACAACACCTCTTATAAGGAATCTCTCATGGGAAATCAAGATTCATCTCATTTTTCAATCATTAGTAGACCTTCGTTTATGGATGAAGGATCAGACCAAGAAACAGAGGATAATGAAGATATTCCTACAATCTTTCTCTCTAAAGAGGAGAAAAATAGAATTAGAAGACCCTGGAAGAACGCCATTATAGTGAAGACCTTTGGCAAGATTGTCGGCTATAATTACCTTCTTCCAAGAGTCAAAGCACAATGGAAACCAAGTAGGAAAATGGATTGTATAGATCTCGATCATGATTTCTTCCTTTTCAGGTTCATGAACAATGAGGATTTTCACAAGGTTATCTATGGTGGTCCCTGGTTTGTGGGTCCTTTTTACCTCACCATGAGACTTTGGGAGCTTGGATTTCTCCCTCAAAAATCAACTACTTTCTTGACGATTGCTATTTGGGTATGCCTGCCAGGCTTGCCTATTGAGTTTTTTGACAAGGTTATCTTACAAAGAGTGGGTAATCAACCTGGAACCTTGCTCAAGATTGATACATGCATAGAACATAACTCAAGAGGCAAATATGCTAGATTCTGTATCCAGGTAGATTTGGATAAACCCTTGGTTCCTAAAGTCAGAATTGGCAAATTGGTTTAGAATGTTGTTTATGCAGGGGTAAATCTATGTTTTAAATATGGCTTGATTGGCCATAAGAAAAAACATTGTGGCATTGACAAGGATATTCAACATGAGGAAATAAAGACTACTACAACAGACCAACAGGACAAAAATCTGCTTGCAACAGACGAAGCTAATGGTAATAGCTATGGCCCATGGATGGTGGTTTCTAGAACAAGGAATAAATCGAAAACCAGCCAAAAAGTGGGTCAGGAAGAACTGACTCGAAACCCGTCTAATAGACAAGACAAGGGCAAGTCAAAAATTGGTGAACTGCCCACTTTGTCAGAGCAACAGTTGACTTCTCAAACTTTTTTCTTCACGGGCCAATGTTCAAACTCTGCCAAAGATGTGACAAGTTCTGCCCTTCACTGAATCACGCTAATCGAACTAACGACAAGGAAACTAGATTGGTTATCTCAACTAAAGTCTCCAGCAACGACCTTGTGTTCAATAAACAAAATCCTTTTGGAATTTTTGACTTTTCACAAGCCTCTGAACCAACTCGCCTAAATTTGTCAACCAAGCCAAATGGAAAATCTGCAAGAAATCACACAAAGCCTAAGCATAATGTACCTTCTTTTGGAAGAAATAACCATCAGCATTATGCAACCTCTGGATATTCTTCTAAAGGACAACAATAACCCACAGACAGCTCTTAGAGCGAGGAGGAAATCAGGTGAGCTTGGAACAACCTGATCCTATCACTAAAAATACCAAATCCACAACCTTACCTTCATCTTATTTGCAATCAGTCGAAGAATTACAGCCCTCGTCAAGAGGTAACTCTACGTCCAAGATGGCATTGCAAGCTGAGTCAAGTGACAAGGGATACAATATGATGGATAGAGATGAACTAGAATACGAACTCAACAGCTCTCATTTTGAACCTACCATCGGCAAACCAAGTGACATTGGTACTCAAAACAATACAATTAGTAAAACAGGAAACAAGGAAGGACAAGGTGATCTGGCTACCTCAGAACCATCATACGCCGAACTTGTTATGTCTGATGCCATCAAGGGTAGTCAAAGCCCTTCTAGATCTGGCCAACTGGTTCCTGAACAAATAAAAAATTAGTCTATTCCCAATGAAAGCTATTCTCTAAAACGCTAGAGGGGTGGCCAGCCCGAATTTTAAACGTGCTTTTTTGGATCTCATGAAGACTAACAATCCTAGTCTTGTGATTATCATAGAAACAAGAATATCAGGTGATAAAGCAGGTAAGATATCAAAGTCTCTGGGCTTTGATGGGGTTTTTTGAGTGGATGCTGAAGGCTTTTCAGGTGGCATTTAGCTTATTTAGCACACTTCAGAGATCACCATCAACGTCATTCATTCTTCAGCCCAGGTCATTCAAGCTTCTGTTTAGGTAAATTCCATGCCCAACTCTAGTTTCTCTTCCTTCAATTCTATTAATCCTTTGTGTTGGTTACTTTCTGCAATTTATGCTCGTCCTAAGTTTGAGGTGAGGAAAAAATCATGGGAGGAACTCAATGATTTTGCACTCACCCATTCATCACCATAGTTGATGTTGGGAGATTTTAATTATCTACTAAGGGACTCAAAAAAATTAGGAGGAAAGTCGATCAAACAATATAAGGCTCGTTTTATCAAGACTGCATGGATAGATGTGGTATGATAGACCTTGGTTTTGTGGGTCAACGTTTAGCTTGGACTAAAAAAAATCACCATGGTCAACTTATTAGAGAACATATTGACCGAGCTTGGGCAAATACTGAATGGAAAAGTCTTTTTTCGAATGCCATTGTGTTTCATTTGACAAGAATTCATTCTGATCATAACCTAGTCTTATTGGATACTTCCCCTTCTCTTCCTCACTTTGGACCGAGACCTTTTAGGTTCAAGACTATTTGGCTTTCTCACCTAGACTTTAAACAAGTTGTTAGAAATGCTTGGGAAACAGCTCGTGACTCCTTTCTTGAAGCCATTTCTAACTTCAAAGAAGATATTTTGGAATGGAATAGATTTACCTTTGGGAATATTTTACATAGGAAAAAATGATTGAAGGCAAGGATAAAAGGTATTCAAAGAGCTCTTAATAATTCTTCTAACCCTTGGCTCATTGATCTTGAAGAAAAACTCCAAAAGGATTACCAACATGTTCTCAATCTTGAGGAGGAACTTCGGGCCCTTTAAGCTAGAGTTGATTAGATAAATGATGGAGACCGCAACACCTGTTACTATCATATGAGCACTATGCAACATAGGAGAAGAAACAAAATATTAGCACTCTAAGATTCAGTTGTGTTGGCTCTATAGGCTATACCGAGAGGGGGCCTGAATCGGTTCTTAGCTAACCTTATGTTCGTTTTTCGATTCTTCTAAATTCTCTAGCCTATATTGAAGTTTTCTAAGTTCTCTAGGCTACTTAAGAATGCAATATAAATTCAATACAATAAGCACAAATGTAATTGCAAATAAATTAAGAGAATAGGGATAGAGAAATGTATGCAAGCGATTTATAGAGGTTCGGCAACCTTGCCTACGTCCTCTGTCTTGAGACGCTCCCAAGGATTTTTCCCAAATCCACTAACTTGAATTTGTATTACAATCCCTCTTTTTCAAGGCTCAAGAAAAACCTCTCTTTTTCAAGGCTCAAGAGGAACCTCTCTTTTTCTAGGCTCAAGAGAAACCTACCTCTTTTTCTAAGGCTAAAGAGAAACCTCCCCTTTACAAGGTGTGATTTGATTTACAAATAATGTAATCAAAGAAAGGCCTCTATATAGGCAAGTGATTACAATGTTTAAGTACAAGGAAAATCCTATACAATGATTTGTGTTATGCTATTCTATACAAGGAATATGAGATTGATAGAAAATGAAGAATGTATAGCACTTGAGAAGTTGTTGAAGCTTTGAATATGAGGAATATGAAGATTGAATGTGCTGAGCTCTTCCTCTTAATTCATTCAGCTTCTAAGCCTCTATTTATAGTCCCTTGGATGGTTTGTGGATGTTGGTTGGAGCCTAAATTGAATATTACCATTGTATCTCACAAAACTAGCCGTTACAGCCCATTTTCGTGTAAAGGGATCGATCCCTTTCCATAGGGGATCGATCCCAAGCTTCCAGATTTCTTGGTCTGGGCTTGAGACACCTTTTTGCTTTCGAAAAACCTTACTGCCACTAGGGGATCGATCCCTTCCCTTAGGGGATCGATCCCATGCTTCCAGAGGGTGATTTTTCCTGCATTTTGGGTTAGAAATGATATAGCCATTGATTTTATTTCAACCCAAAACATTTTAGAGTTTTGTGGGAGTTTTTCTTGACTTTTTAAATTGAAAAACATAGTCCAAAAGACTCATTAAGTAATTTTCTAAATATGTTCTTGAAAACATTACTTAATGAAAATATTCAAAACCATTTTATAAAGTATTAAGACCAATAAGAATATATCATTAAATCATGGTCTTAATGTTTGATATGAGCACTTAAAATGTACTGAGAAAATAATGTGTGGCAAAGCAAATTTACAATATGAATCAAAACATAAAAGCTTACTTAAGTTTTTGTCATTTCAAATATATATATGTTAATTTAATGCTAACAATCTCCTCCTTTTTGATATGACAAAACTTAAGGTAAATTTGCTTTGAAAATTCTTTTAAAGAAATACTCTCCCTCAATATAAGCATGATTTTCAAAAGAAGTTTTCAAATCATTATTTCTCCCCCTTAATATCTCTCTCCCTTTTTGTCATAGCAAAAAAAAAAAAAAATGCTCCCCCTAAAATTATGACTATGTGAGAAGAGATAAAATATGCTCCATCCAAAAATAATGTTAGTACATGAGACTAATAGCACAAATAAATAAGTCAATGTCCTTAAAAAATATGAGATGTTTAGGCATGCAAAGGACAAGGCTTATGTTTCTATGCCAATTGTTGGACAAGGCTTATGTTTCTATACCAATTGTTTATAAATAATTTTGCAATAAGTTCAAAATTGGTAAATTATGAAGCAAGTTATTTATAAATTATCTATTAAGTTCTATAACTTGCTTATTTCAATTCTATCAAACACCTAAGTATATCTATTGTTCTCTAAGGTCCAACTAAGGTGCATGATAATACATCATGGTTATGAGCTAAAATTAGATGACATATCATATGTATGAGCTCATAAATCATTTTCAAGTAAGAAAGTGCTTAGAATTAATACAAATATCAATTATCCACAAATTCTAACACAAAAATTATCTCATGCAAAAATGTCTTAATTCTTCCCTATTTGTCATTTGAATCTAAAGAACACAAGAAGAATTGTCAATTTAAAGCTCATACCAATTGTCAATTCAGTTTTGGCTTCTACCAATTGTTGAAAATATTGTTACCAATGATTGACTTAGACATTTTGCATTATGCTAATTGTTATGTGTGGTGTACTTAGTGAATAATCAAGTCAAACATGTAAGAACACAATCACACACCATCAAACATGCATATGGATTAATTAGACATTAGCATCCTCTCATAAAATGTTAATCCATATTCATAAGCACAAATGGAAGATTCAAGAATTTATATCATTCAAATGCACACATTTTCTTCCATAGCTATAAGCACTAAAATCCTATGCTCATTTTCCAATTTAAGTTCTTAACCAATTATAAGCAAGGAAAAGTTCAAGATTGTCAAATTAATCAAATTATAGTCATATCCCTAAGTGTTTTTATCATTTAAGGTCTAAGGGGTATATGCTATATATTGACCTTTAATTATTTATATTCCACTAAATGTAAAATTATCATGAAACCTAGTGTGGAATAGATGTGTCAAGCTAAGAGACATAATTCTATAAGCATGCTTGACTAAGATGAACTAACGTATGAACAATTCTCATTATGCATAAGTTCATCAAATTCTCATATATATACACAAATCAATGAAATAATTCTTAAAATAATGTTTAAGCATTCATTGAGAATATATTTCAAGATTATTTCAAGGTGTATGCAATTCATGAATGTCTTCAATAAGAAAAATGAATTTGCACTTTTAAGTTCAATGAAAGTAAGATATTAATTGTTGAAACTAATACCAATTGATGAAGTTGAGGCATGATATCAATGAAAAATGATTTTTCATATTGTAAAGATCATTAAAAAGAAGTTTAAATATTGAATTTTAAGTTGAGAAGAAAGAAAGTATTAAGACAATGAAAAGTTATTCTCAATTTCGGTTGAAATAGTGCAGGGAAGGCATTCTGCCTTGGAGGGATCGATCCCTATAGGAGGGGGATCGATCCCTCATCCACTTTCTACAGATTTTTGACAGAAAATTGAACTTGTGAGGTGCGAAAACTCCATTTTTGAGTATTGTAAGTCCAAGAGTTTAAACATTTGTGTAACATGATTTTGGACTTGTATGACTGTGTTGGCTCTATAGGCTATACCGAGAGGGGGGATGAATCGGTTTTTCACTAACCTTAGGTTCGTTTTTCGGTTTCTCTAAATTCTCTAGCCTATATTGATATTTTCTAAGTTCTCTAGGCTACTCAATTATGCAATATAAATTCAAAGCAATAAACACAAATATAATTGCAAATAAGTAAAGAGAGTAAGGATAGAGAAATGTACGCAAGCGATTTATAGAGGTTCGGCAACCTTGCCAACGTCCTCTACCTTGAGACGCTCCCAAGGATTTTTCCCAAATTCACTAACTTGAATTTGTGTTACACTCCCTCTTTTCAAGGATCAAGAGAAACCTCTCTCTTTTTCTAGGCTCAAGAGTAACCTCCCTCTTTTTCTTAGGCTAAAGAGTAACCTCCCTCTTTTTCTAAGGCTTAAGAGAAACCTCCCCTTTACAAGGAATGATGGGATACAAATAATGTAATCAAAGAAAAGGCCTCTAGGTAGGCAATTGATTACAGAAATTAAGCTCAATGAGAAGCCTATACAATATTTGTGCTAAGCACTACAAGGAATAAGAGAATGATAGATGATGGAAACTTTGTAGCTCTTGATTTGTTGTTTGAGGCTTGTAGATTTGAGGAATATGAGATTTTGAGTTGCTGAGTGGTTCCTCTTCCTTTCTTTAGCTTCTAAGCCTCTATTTATAGTCCCTTGGATGTATTCTAGCCGTTGGGTGGAGCCAAATCTCGAATATTTCCGTTGTCTTACAAAAACTAGCCGTTATAGGCTATTTTCGGGCAAAGGGATCGATCCCTTTCCATAGGGGATCGATCCCTTTTGTCTAGAATCTTGATTCTGGGCTTCAGGGACCTTGGGAAGACTTTCTACCAAAAAGGGATCGATCCTACTACAGTGGGGATCGATCCTTTTCTTCCATAGGGCATTTTTCCTGCACTTTTGGGTTAGAAATGATATGACCTTTGATCCTAATTCAACCCAAAACATTTATAAGCTTTAAGGGAGTTTTTCTTGACTTTCTCAAATGAAAATATTGTCCAAAAACTTATAAGTAATTTTCTAAACTTATATTCAATAATTCTTGAGAAAATTATTTAATATTCAAAACCATTTTATAAAGTATTAAGACCAATAAGAATGTATCATTAAATGATGGTCTTAATGTTTGATATAAACACTTGAAAATGGATTGAGAGAATCATGTGTGATGAGACAAATTTACAATGTGAATTAAAACATTAAAGCTTACTTAAGTTTTTGTCATTTCAAAATATATATGGCAATTTAACGCTAACAATCTCCCCCTTTTTGATATGACAAAACTTAATGTAAATTTGCTTTGAAAATTCTTTGATAAAATATTCCCCCTCAAATAAAGCAGGATTTTACAAAGCTCCCCCTTAATATAAGCATGGGTTTTGAAAACTATTTCTTCCTCATTATCTCTCCCCTTTAATATCTATCTCTCCCCCTTTTTGTCATAGCAAAAAGAAGGAAAAATAATAAAAAATATGCTCCCCCTAAATAAAAATGCTCCATCCAACAAAAAACATGTTAGTACATGGGACTCATAGCACAAATTCATAAGACAATGTCCATAAAGAGTATGAAATGTTTAGGTATGCAAAGGACAAGGCTTATTTTCCTATACCAATTGTTTATAAATAATTTTGATACCAATTGTTGATAAGTAATTTTGCAAGAAGGTTCCAATTGGTAAGAAGTTAAGCAAGCACCTAAGTATATCAATTATTCTCTAAGGTCCAACTAAGGTGCATGGCAATATCATGATTATGAGCTGAAATTAGATGACATATCATATGCAAGAGCTCATAAATCACGTTCAAGCAAGAATGTGCATAGAATTGAAACATATAGCAATTAACTTCAAATTCTTGCACACAAGAGTTTCATGCAAAAATATCCTAAGAGAATTCTTCTCTATTTGTCATTTCAAATTAAAGAGCATGAGAAGAATTGTCAATTTAAAGCTCATACCAATTGGCAATTTAGTTTTGGCTTACCAATTATTGAAAATATGGTTGCCAATGATATCAATTGTTATTTCAATCTAAATACCAATTGTTACTAATGGTTGACTTAGGCATTTTGCATGAATCCAATATCTATGTGTAGTGTGTTCATGTCAAGAAAATAATCATTCTAAATATGCAAGAACACAACCACATACCATCATCATTAAATATGCATATGGATCAATTAATCATTAGCACACTATCACAAAGCATTAATCCATATTCATATTCACAAATGTATACCATATGGAAGATTCAAAACAATCGAGGAATTCAAGCAAACACATTTTCTTCCATGGTTTCAAACACAAAAATCCTATGCTCATTTTTCAATTCAAGTTCTTAACCAATTATGAGCAAGGGAAGATTACCATTTTAATCAATTCAAAGCAATATCCCTAGTGAATTTTAACATTTAAGGTTCCAAAGGGTATATGCTATTTTAACTAAAATGGTTTCACCTAAGTGAATCAATATTATCAAGCTAAAATATATTTTATCATTAAAATCCATAAACTATGAGTGAGGTTAAGCACATAATATCATGAAAACAACTATTCTCATCTCATAGGCATGATTATTGATTCAACTCAAGCAAGCATGTAAGTTCAACATTAAAACAATCAAGGATAAATGCATGGATATCAATCATCATACATTTGTTCAAGTTTGCATTTATCTTTGAATGTTGGTGTTGTCATTAAAGCCCAAGTTCTTTAATAATTTGGCCATAAAAATATAAGTTCATGGATGATAAAGTTTCATGCATTTGAACATTTAGGATCCATTTACCATCACAAATTATAGGCCAACAACCATTACCAATTGTTGAATTTACATTTGAAATCAATCCACTAGATATATAATTATCATGAAACCTAGTGTGGAATTGATAAGTCAAGCTAAAAGACATAATCCTATAGGCATGCTTGACTAAGATGAACAAAAAAATATGAAGAATACTCATTATGCATAAGTTCATCAAATTCTCAAGTATATCCATAAATTCTTGAAATATTTCTCAAAATTATGTTTAAGCATTCATTGAAAGTATGTTTCAAGATTATTTCAAGATTTATGCAAATCATGAGTGTTTTCAACAAGAAAAATGATTTTGCACTTGTGAGCTCAAGAAAAATGGTATTGATTGTTGAAAGTGATACCATTTGTTGGAAATAATATTAATTGATGAAGTTGAGGCATGATATCAATGAAAAATGAATTTTCATACATTAAAGATCATCAAAAAGAAGTTAAAACAATGAATTTTAAGTTGAGAGGAGAGAAAATATCAAAACAATGAAAAGTTCTTCTCAATTTCGGTTGAAAACATGCAGGAGTGCCTTTTCTGGCCTGGGGGGACGATCCCTTTAGGAGGGGGATCGATCCCTCATAGTTTCCTGCAGATTCTGCAGTAGTTTTGACAGAAAATTCAACTTGTGAGGTACCAAAACTCCGTTTTTGAGTAATTTAAGTCCAAGTAAAGGTTTAAACATTTGTAAAACATGATTTTGGATTTGTATGAATGAAAAACATGAATGAAAAACCATTTAACAATAGATTTTACAATTTTGGTAGGATTTTCACCAATAAAAGCATTTTTGGCCTCATAGGAGGTCATTTTGAGATTTAAGCATATTTTGACCAAACCAATGCATTGAATTACATAAATATGTCAAAACAAACTTGTTCACATAGATTTTAAGCATATATATCATTAAAGCATATATCTTGTGAATAACATGCCATGATTTCCATCATACAAGTTCTTCATTAATGCACATAACATGGCATTTTGCATATATGACATATTTAGCAATTTGAGGCAAGTAAATACATTATCAACACATAGAAAACTTGCTCAAAATGCAGAAATCCAATAATCATTTCAAAATCATAAATCATGCTTTTCATTTAATGCATCAAGAATTGTCCATCAAACACTCAACAATCATTCATCATGCCTTTTGCTCATTCACAATGCATCATCAATCATTAACCAATTTTCTCATCAAAGCACAACTAATCAAATAAAAAGTTTAAGGAGCAACGAATTAAGCTTACAAAACTCCTTTGCTTGAGAGTGCTTTACCTTGATGTGTTGGATCCACCATTAGCCATTCTTGGAAATTGTTGTCACCTTGCTAAGGATGGATTTCCAAGCTCTCCCTTTTTCTCATTTGCACAAGCAAACTCCATGAGGATGTATTGAGCATTTAAACTCCATTGTTCCATTGTATTCTCATGCTCTAACACTCCTACAACAAACCATATTCAAACATGCTTTGGTACCCACATTTTCTTGGGTCCATGAGAGTTAGTGCAAATAATTTTTGATCCTTTTGGGATCCATTTCAAGCACAATTCATCATTATTTATAGCATGCTTTGGCACCCATATTTTTCTAACTACTCTTCCTCTAAATGTGATTTTTCCATATGTGCATGCTTGTAAAGAGTGTCCTATTCTATTGCATAGTGAGCATGTAAGAGATAAATCATGCATGGTATTTTTGCTCACTAGGAAATTCTTAAGATGAGTTTCTTTATGTATTGCATTATATCCTAGCCCATCTTTGTCAAAGAAAGCTCTTTGGGTCTCAAGCATATGATCTAACTTTTGTTGACCCATATAAAACCTAGTAAATGAGTTATGCAAATTTGTATTCTTTTCATTCAACTCATTTATTTCTAAGTTAGCCTCTTCTAATTTCTTTTCAAATTCTAGCTTAGCCTTTGTCAAGGCTTCATTTTCTATTTTTAATTTAGCAATGATTTTCTTATATTTGGAGTTCATGCATTGAAATTCATTTGCTAAATCATTAAAGGCATTTTGTAACTCATCAAATGTAAAGTCATTATTTTCACTAGAGCTACTACTCGCCTCATCATCACTAATAACCATAAAGCATGAGTAGGCTACCTCATCATCTACGTTTTCCTCATCGGAGCTATCACTATCGCTCCATGCAGCCACAAATGCTTTCTTCCTAGGTTTCCTATCCTTTTCTTTCCTAAGTAAGGGGCAATCTAGCTTAGTGTGACCCTGTTCATTACATTCATAACACACTAAGGGGTCTTTTTCTCTCCTACTAGATTCTCCTCTTCTTATTACCCCTCTACTTTGGTGCCTCCTATCATTCTCTCTCTCTTTTATTCTCATAAATCTATTAAATCTTTTGGCAAACATTGCCATTTCTTTTTCTTCCTCATTTCCACTCTCATCACTATCATCTTTAATGACCTCATGAGTGGAAGACTTAAGTGCTACCCCTATTTTCTTTGAAGGCACTTCATTTCTTTTCAATTTCATCTCATATGTAAGTAGGGAGCCCATAAGTTCATCTAGAGACAAGGTGTTAGGATCCTTAGATTCTTCTATAGCAGTCACCTTTGCCTCCTAAGATTTTGGCAAGCTATTCAAGATTTTCTTGACCATTTCTACATTAGAATAGCTCTTGCCTAATGCCTTAAGTCCATTAATTATATCATTAAATCTAATGAACATTTCGCTAATGGACTCATTTTCTTTCATCCTAAATAGCTCATAATCATGTGTGAGCATTCCTACTTTGGTTTCTCTAACTTGATTGGTCCCTTCATGTGTGATGGCTAATTTGTCCCATATTTGCTTGGCATTCTCACATAATGATACTCTATTAGACTCATTGGGACCTAAAGCACAAAAGAGGGTGTGCATAGCCTTGGCATTCATTTGTGCCAATCTCATGTCATTTGTGTCCCACTCATCCTCATCCTTAGGGACATCTTTTCCATCTACTTTCTTCATGGGAATTCTAGGACCATTCACTATAATTCTCCACACTTCATAATCATTTGATTGTACAAATAACATCATTCTAGTTTTCCAATATGAATAATTTTCACGATTGAAGAGTGGAGGTCAACTAATGATTGTCCCTCTTCTCCTAGGGGTGTGCCTACATTCAAGTGAGTCATTTATGATCGTTTTGCTCGATAGAGGTTAGTCTAAATCAATCTCGAGCCCAAGCTCTGATACCAATTGTTGACTCTATAGGCTATACCGAGAGGGGGGGTGAATCGGTTTTTCACTAACCTTAGGTTCGTTTTTCGGTTTCTCTAAATTCTCTAGCCTATATTGATATTTTCTAAGTTCTCTAGGCTACTCAATTATGCAATATAAATTCAAAGCAATAAACACAAATATAATTGCAAATAAGTAAAGAGAGTAAGGATAGAGAAATGTACGCAAGCGATTTATAGAGATTCGGCAACCTTGCCAACGTCCTCTACCTTGAGACGCTCCCAAGGATTTTCCCCAAATTCACTAACTTGAATTTGTGTTACACTCCCTCTTTTCAAGGATCAAGAGAAACCTCTCTCTTTTTCTAGGCTCAAGAGTAACCTCCCTCTTTTTCTTAGGCTAAAGAGTAACCTCCCTCTTTTTCTAAGGCTTAAGAGAAACCTCCCCTTTACAAGGAATGATGGGATACAAATAATGTAATCAAAGAAAAGGCCTCTAGGTAGGCAATTGATTACAGAAATTAAGCTCAATGAGAAGCCTATACAATATTTGTGCTAAGCACTACAAGGAATAAGAGAATGATAGATGATGGAAACTTTGTAGCTCTTGATTTGTTGTTTGAGGCTTGTAGATTTGAGGAATATGAGATTTTGAGTTGCTGAGTGGTTCCTCTTCCTTTCTTTAGCTTCTAAGCCTCTATTTATAGTCCCTTGGATGTATTCTAGCCGCTGGGTGGAGCCAAATCTCGAATATTTCCTTTGTCTTACAAAAACTAGCCGTTATAGGCTATTTTCGGGCAAAGGGATCGATCCCTTTCCATAGGGGATCGATCCCTTTTGTCTAGAATCTTGATTCTGGGCTTCAGGGACCTTGGGAAGACTTTCTGCCAAAAAGGGATCGATCCTGCTACAGTGGGGATCGATCCTTTTCTTCCATAGGGCATTTTTCCTGCACTTTTGGGTTAGAAATGATATGACCTTTGATCCTAATTCAACCCAAAACATTTATAAGCTTTAAGGGAGTTTTTCTTGACTTTCTCAAATGAAAATATTGTCCAAAAACTTATAAGTAATTTTCTAAACTTATATTCAATAATTCTTGAGAAAATTACTTAATATTCAAAACCATTTTATAAAGTATTAAGACCAATAAGAATGTATCATTAAATGATGGTCTTAATGTTTGATATAAATACTTGAAAATGGATTGAGAGAATCGTGTGTGATGAGGCAAATTTACAATGTGAATTAAAACATTAAAGCTTACTTAAGTTTTTGTCATTTCAAAATATATATGGCAATTTAACGCTAATAGAGTGCAAAATATGGATGAAAAACCATTTAATAATAGATTTTGCAATTTTGGAAGGATTTGCACAATAAAATGCATTTTTGGTCTCAAAAGAGGTCATTTTAAGAGTTATGCATATTTTGTCAAAACCAATGCATTGAAATACATAAAAATGTCAAGACAAACTTGTTCATATAGATTTTAAGCATATATCATCAAATCACTACACTTGTGAACATCATGCCATGATTTCTAACATGCATATTTCTTCATTAATGCTTATGACATGGCATTTTGCATATATGACATATTTGGCAACTTTGGAGCAAGTAAATATATTTTCAACTTATAGCAATCTTGCTCAAAATACAGAAATCCAATAATCATTTCAAAATCATTAAACATGTTTTTCATCCAATCATCAAGAACTATTCATCAACAATAAAAAATCATTTATCATGCCTTTCATTCAATCATGCATCAAGAATCAACAAAATATCTCATCAAGTCATAAATAACTTAATCAAATACAAGTTTTAAGGAAAAAAGATTTAATCTTACAATACTCCTTTGCTAGAGAGTGCTTTCCCATGATTCTTTAGTCCAACTTGAGCAATCCTTTGAAGAATGTTATATAACTTTGCCAAGAATTGATCCTCAAGCTTTTCATCTTCCTTATTAGCACAAGCAAACTCCATGAAGGTGTGCAGAGCATTCAAACTCTATTGTTTCTTTGTGACTCCATGCTCTAACACTCCTACAACAAACACATTCATGCATGTTTTTGTACCCAAATTTTCTTGGGTCCATGAGAGTTAGTGCAAGCAATTTTTTAATCCTTTAGGGATCCATTTTGAGCACAATTCATCATTATTTACAGCATGCTTTGACACCCACATTTTTCTAACTACTCTCCCTCTAAATGTGGTTTTTCTATATGTGCATGCTTGTGAAGAGTGGCCTATCCTATTGCATAGTGAGCATGTGAGAGATGTATCATACATAGAATTTTTGCTCACAAGAAAATTCTTTAGATGAGTTTCTTTATGTATTGCATTATATCCTAACCCATCTTTGTCAAGAAAGCTCCTTGGGTCTCTAACATATGATCTAGCTTTCGTTGACCCATGTAGAATCTAAAAAATGAGTTTTGCAAATTTATGTTCTTTTTCTTAACTTTATCAATTTCTAGATTTGCTTCTTCTATTTTCCTTTCAAATTCTAGCTTAACATTTGTCAAGGCTTCATTTTCTATTTTTAATTTAGCAATGATTTTCTTATATTTGGAGTTCATGCATTGAAATTCATTTGCTAAATCATTAAAGGGATTTTGTAGTTCACTAAAGATATAATCATTATCTTCACTAGAACTACAACTAGCCTCATCATTACTAAGGGCCATAAAACATGTGTAGGCTACTTCATCATCCATGTTATCCTCATCGGAGCTATCACTATCACACCATGCAGCCACAAATGCTTTCTTCCTAGGCTTCTTATCCTTTTTCTTCCTAAGTAAGGGGCAATCTAGCTTAGTATGACCTGATTCATTACATTCATAATACACTAAGAGGTCTTTTTCTTTTCTACTTGACTCCCCTCTTTGATGTCTCCTATTATTTTCTTTTTCTTTCATTCTCATGAACCTATTAAATCTTTTGGCAAACATTGCCATTTCCTTTTCTTCCTCATTTCCACTTTCATCACTATCATCTTCAATGATCTCATGAGTGGAATACTTAAATGCTACCCCTATTTTCTTTGAAGGCTTTTCATTTCTTTTTAATTTCATTTCATATGTGAGTAGGGAGCCCATAAGTTCATCTAGAGACAAGGTGTTAGGATCCTTAGATTCTTCTATTGCGATCACCTTTGCCTCCCAAGATTTTGGCAAGCTATTCAAAATTCTCTTAACCATTTCTACATTAGAATTTGTCTTGCCTAATGCCTTAAGTCCATTAATTATGTTATTAAACCTAGTGTACATTTCACTCATGGACTCATTTTTTTCATCCTAAAAAGCTCATAGTCATATGTGAGCATTCCTACTTTGGTTTCTCTAACTTGATTTGTCCCTTCATGTGTGATGGCTAATTTTTTCCCATATTTGCTTGGCATTTTCACATAGGGAGACTCTATTGTATTCATTAGGACCTAATGCACAAAAGAGAGTGTGCATAGCCTTGGCATTCAATTGTTCCAATCTCATGTCATTTGTGTCCCACTCATCCTCACTCTTAGGGACATCCTTTCCATCCACTTTCTTCATTGGGACTTTAGGACCATTAACTATAACTCTCCACACTTTATAATCATTTGATTGCACAAATAACATCATTCTTGTTTTCCAATAAGAGTAATTCTCTCCATTGAAGAGTGGAGGTCTAACTAATGAGTGTCCCTTTTCTCTTAGGGGTGTGCCTACATTCAAGTGAGCCATTTATGATCGTTTTGCTCGACAGATATTAATCTAAATCAATCTCGAGCCCAAGCTCTGATACTAATTGTTGGCTCTATAGGTTATACCAAAAGGGGGGTAAATCGGTTCTTAGCTAACCTTATGTTCATTTTTTTATTCTTCTAAATTCTCTAGCTTATATTGAAGTTTTCTAAGTTCTCTAGGCTACTCAAGAATGCAATATAAATTCAATACAATAAGCACAAATATAATTTCAAATAAATTAAGAGAATATGGATAGAAAAATGTACGCAAGCGATTTATAGAGGTTCTACAACCTTGCCTACGTCTTCTAACTTGAGACGCTCCTAAGGATTTTTCCCAAATCCACTAACTTGAATTTGTATTACAATCCCTTTTTTTCAAGGCTCAAAAGAAACCTCTCTCTTTTTCTAGGCTCAAGAGAAACCTCCCTCTTTTTATAAGGCTAAAGAGAAACCTCCCCTTTACAAGGTGTGATTTGGTTTACAAATAATGTAATCAAAGAAAGGCCTCTAGATAGGCAAGTGATTACAATGTTTAAGCACAAGGAAAATCCTATACAATGATTTGTGCTATGCTGTTCTATACAAGGAATATGAGATTGATAGAAAATGAAGAATGTATAGCACTTGAGAAGTTATTGAAGCTTTGAATATGAGGAAAATGAAGATTGAATGTGCTGAGCTCTTCCTCTTAATTCCTTCAGCTTCTAAGCCTCTATTTATAGTCCCTTGGATGGTTTGTGGACGTTGGTTGGAGCCACAATTGAATATTACCGTTGTATCTCACAAAACTAGTCATTACAGCCCATTTTCGTGTAAAGGGATCGATCCCTTTCCATAGGGGATCAATCCCAAGCTTCCAGATTGCTTGGTCTGGGCTTGAGACACCTTTTTGCTTTCGAAAAACCTTACTGCCACTAGGGGATCGATCCCATGCTTCCAGAGGGTGATTTTTCCTGCATTTTGGGTTAGAAATGATATAGCCTTTGATTTTATTTCAACCTAAAACATTTTAGAGTTTTGTGGGAGTTTTTCTTGACTTTCTAAATTGACAAACATAGTCCAAAAGACTCATTAAGTAATTTTCTAAATATGTTCTTGAAAACATTACTTAATGAAAATATTCAAAACCATTTTATAAAGTATTAAGACCAATAAGAATATATCATTAAATCATGGTCTTAATGTTTGATATGAGCACTTAAAATGTATTGAGAAAATCATGTGTGGCAAAGCAAATTTACAATATGAATCAAAACATAAAAGCTTACTTAAGTTTTTGTCATTTCAAATATATATATGTCAATTTAAAGCTAACAAGTCAGAAATTGGTTCTATAGAGTTGAAGACATCAGAAGAATCATTTCAAACCACTTCTCTTAACTCTACTGTTCTTCAAGATCATTCAGTGAAAGATTCTCCTTATTACATAGCATGTTTCTTAATCCTGTTTCAGAACAGGAATATGCAACTCTTAATGAACCTATATCTAAAGTTGAAGTCTATAAAGTTGCGTTCAGTATGAAACCTCTCAAAGCTCCTGGACTTGATAGACTCCATCCGATTTTCTATAAAAAGAATTGGGATATTGTTGAACATTCAATTTTCAATCCTGTTAATCAGGTATTTAAGGAGTTCACAATCCCAGAAGCAATCAATGAATGTTTCATTTGTCTAATTCCTAAGACTCAATGTCTTGAAAACATAAGCTAGTTTCGCCCTATTGGTTTATGCAACACCATCTACAAGATCATCTCAAAAATCAATGTCAATAGGATCAGACCTATCCTTTCTCGAATTGTTAATCCCATGCAAGCTAGCTTCATTGCAGGAAGAAGGGCACAAGACAATGCCATAATTGCTCAGGAAATTATTCACTCTTTTAACAGGAAAAAAGGTAAAGGCAGTTTCATGCTGGCAAATATTGATTTGGAAGAAGCCTATGATAAACATGAGTGGAGCTTTATTTATAAAGTTCTTACCTTTTTCAATTTTCCTCCTAACTGGATTAAACTCATCATGTCTTGTATCTGTTCTATTTCCATGACTATATTGGTTAATAGGGAACAAAGCTCTAAGATCACCCCTTCTAGAGGAATTAGACAGGGTGACCTTCTATCACCCTATATCTTCATTCTTTGCATGGAATACTGGTCTATCAAAATTCAAGAAGAATGTGATGAGGGACATTGGGAACAAATTCAACTTTCAAGGAGAGGCCCTAAACTATCCCATCTTTTTTATGCTGATGATCTTATCTTGCTTGGTAAAGCAACAAGACTTATAGCAAATACTATGAAATGTATTCTTGGTGCTTTTTGTCAAAAGGCAGGCCAGTCTATCAATTTGTAGAAATCTAACTTAATCTTTTCTCGTAACACTGCTGTTTCGACTAAATAAGCCATTTCTAACTTTCTGGATATGTCCCAATCTGATGAGCTTGGAAAATATTTGGGTTTCCACATTTCTTGTAAAAGAAAAAAATGCCAACTTTCGCCATATTATAGATAAAGTTAAGCAGAAGCTATCAGGATGGCGAGCCAACCTGCTCTCTTTTGCGAGTCGAACCATTATGATCAAATCTGTTTTGGGAGTAATACCCATGTATTATATGCAAGGTACATGCTTCCCTCAAAGCATTTGTCAAGAGTTGAATCAAATCTCCAAGAATTTCCTTTGGGGGTCTTCAAATGAACACAAAAAAATTCATCTAATTAATTGGGAGACAGTTACAAATTCTAAAGCTGAAGGTGGCCGGGAATTAGGGATATGAAACTTCTTAATGAGGCCAATATGGCAAAACTCAGGTGGAGATTTCTTACTGAATTTGATAAAACTTGGGTCAATATTCTTAGAGCTAAATATCTCACTAACAATGGGTCTTACAACAAGGTTGCCTCTCCTCTTTGGGCAGGAATGTGTAAGGGCTATTCGGTTCTTCAAAGAGGTATTCGATGGTTAATCAAATCAAGTTCACAAAGCCTTTTTTGGTCTAACAACTGGATTGGTATTGGTCCTTTAAATTCCATTTTGTTTAGACCATGGCTTCCACAAGATAAGAGACTTACAATCAAAGAAGTTTTATCTAATCAAGATGAATGAAATTTCAATGCTCTCAGTTATCAGCTTCCCCCTGAGATAAAATAGAAAATTATGGCAATTCCTGTTTAATTGAGGGTCATGATAAGGATGTTATCAACTGGAATCCAACACATACAAGAATATTTTCCATTTGATCTGCTTATGATTTGGCTAAAAATTATGAGAAATCTCCAAAGCCAAATTGGAACACCATCTGGAAACTCAACACCTTACCAAAAATTAAATGCTGGCTTTGGCAATGCATTCACCAGAAGGTGGCCACCCGTCAGGTCTTGTCTTAATGTGGAATCCCCCTTAATCCAGAATGTCTGAGATGTTTTGATCATACTGAATCCCTCTCACATTTTTTGAGAGATTGTAGTAAAGTCAAAGAAATGTGGACTTTGCTGAATATCCCTATCGAAATTAGAGATTCTTTTTATCTTGATCTAGAGGAATGGATTATGACCAATTGTAGATGCAATGTCATTTCAAGACAGTTGAATGTTCCTTAGAACATTGCTTTCTCTTTTATCCTTTCGCATATTTAGATTAATAGGAATAAGTTGATATTCCAAAATCTAAATTGTGACATTGAATGTTGGTTTACCAATATGAAAAGGAGTATCCAGGAATTTTGGGCTATCATGAACCTAGCTAAGAACATCATTTCCATCTCCCAAATTAATGTCGGATGGACACCTCCCCCTCCTAATTTTGTCAAACTTAATATAAATGGGGTAGCCAAGGGTAACCCAAGTAAGGCTAGCGCTAGTGGAAATTTTCAGGGATAGGATGGGGAACTGGATCTACGGATTCTCTAGAAACCTTGGAATTACTTTAAGCATTTATGCTGAATTGTGGGGCTTGCGTGATGGCCTATGAATCGCTCAAAGAAAGAATTTCACAAATCGATTCCTCTAGATTCTCTAGCCTATATTAATATTTTCTAAGTTCTCTAGGCTATTCAATCATGCAATCCAAATTCAATACAATAGGCACAAATATAATTGCAAGTAAATAGAGAGAGTAAGGAAAGAGAAATGTACGCAAGTGATTTATAGAGGTTCGGCAACCTTGCCTACGTCCTTTATCTTGAAACACTCCCAAGGATTTTCCCCAAATTCACTATTCTTGAATTTGTGTTACACTCTCTTTTTTTGCATGCTCAAGAGAAACCTCTCTCTTTTTCTAGGCTTAAGAGAAACCTCCCTCTTTTGCTTAGGCTAAAGAGAAACCTCCCTCTTTTGCTTAGGCTAAAGAGAAACCTCCCCTTTTATAAGGAATGATTTGGTTTACAAGAGATGTAATCAAAGAAAGACCTCTAGGTAGGTAAATGATTATAGAGATTAAGCACAAAGAAAAGCTTATACAATATTTGTGCTAAGTAATACAAGAGATATGTGAATGATGGAAGATGAAGACTTTATAGCTCTTGATTTGTTGTTAAGGCTTGAGGATTTGAGAAATATGAGTTTTGGAGTTGCTGAGTAGTTCCTCTTAGTTCCTTCAGCTTCTAAGCCTCTATTTATAGTCCCTTGGATGTATTCTAGCTGTTGGATGGAGCCAAAACTCGAATATGACCGTTGTCTCATAGAAACTAGCCATTACAAGCTATTTTCGGGTAAAGGGATCGATCCCTTTCCATAGGGGATCGATTCCAAGCTTCCAGATTGCTTTTTTTAGGCTTGAGGACCATTCTGCCATGAAGGGATCGATCCCTTCCCTTAGGGGATCGATCCCATGCCTCCAGAGGGTGATTTCTTGCACTTTTTGAGTTAGAAATGATATGACCTTTTATCCAAATCCAACCCAAAACATTTTGGCATTTTTGTGAGAGTTTTTCTTGACTTTCTCTTATGAAAACATGGTCCAAAAGTTCATTAAGTAATTTTCTAAAATATTCAAAACATTTTATAAAGTATTAAGACCAATAAGAATGTATCAATAAATCATGGTCTTAATGTTTGATATGATCACTTAAAATGAATTGAGAAAATCATGTGTGATAAGACAAATTTACAATATGAATTAAAACATTAAAGCTTACTTAAATTTTTGTCATTTCAAAATATATATGTCAATTTAAAGCTAACAATCTCTCCCTTTTTGATATGACAAAACTTAATGTAAATTTGCTTTGAAAATTCTTTAATAAAATACTCCCCATCAAATAAAGTAGAATTTTATAAAGCTCCCCTTAAATGTAAGCATGGTTTGAAGAGAATTTTTCAAAAGAGATTTCAAATTGTTTCTCCCTCATTATCTTTCCCCTTAATACCTTAATATCTCTCCCCCTTTTTGTCATAGCAAAAAGAAGGAAAATAAAAAACATGCTCCCCCTAAAATTATGGCTATGTGAGAGCAAATAAATATGCTCCATCCAACAAGAAATATGTTAGTACATGGGACTCATAGCACAAATAAATAAGTCAATATTCACAAATAGTATGAAATATTCATGCAAAGAATATGACTTATGATCCTATACCAATTGTTTATAAATAATTTCGCAAGAAGTTTCCAATTGGTAAGAAATTAAAAAAGCACCTAAGTATATTAATTGTCTTCTAAGGTCCAACTAAGGTGCATGACAAAGTATCATGATTATGAGCTAAAATAAGATGACATATCATATATATGAGCTCATAAATCACGTTCAAGCAAGAGTGTGCATAGAATTAAGACATATAGCAATTAACTACAAATTCTAGCACAATAGAGTTTCATGCAAAAATATCCTAAATGAATTCTTCTCTATTTGTCATTTCAAACTAAAGAGCATAAGAAGAATTGTCAATTTAAAGCTCATATCAATTGTCAATTTAGTTTTGGCTTACCAATTGTTGAAAATATGGTTGCCAATGATACCAATTGTTATTTCAATCTAAATACTAGTTGTTACTAATGGTTGACTTAGATATTTTGCATGAATCCAATATTTATGTGTAATGTGTTCATGTCAAGAAAATAATCATTCTAAATATGCAAGAACACAATCACACAAAATTATACCATATGGAAGATTCAAAAAATCAAGGAATTCAAGCAAACACATTTTCTTCCATGGTTTCAAGCACAAAAATCCTATGCTCATTTTCCAATTCAAGTCCGTAAGCACTTATGAGCAAAGAAAGATTCAAATAATAAATGCATGGATATTAATCAAGGTACATATGTTCAAGTTTGCAATTATCTTTGAATGTTGGTGTTGTCATTAAAGCCCAAGTTCTTTAATAATTTGGCCATAAGAAAAATTTAAGTACATGGATGATAAAGTTTCATGTATTTGAACATTTAGAATCCATTTACCATCACAAATTATAGGCCAATGACCATTACTAATTGTTCTATTTACATTTGAAATCAATCCACTAGATGTATAATTATCATAAAACCTAGTGTGGAATTGATAAGTTAAGCTAAGAGATATAATCCTATAAGCATGCTTGACTAAGATGAACAAAAAAGAATGAAGAATATTCATTATGCACAAGTTCATCAAATTCTCAAATACATCCATAAATTTTTGAAATATTTCTCAAAATTAGGTTTAAGCATTCATTGAAAGTATATTTCAAGATTATTTCAAGATTTATGCAATTCATGACCATTTTCAATGAGAAAACTAATTTTGCACTTGTGAGCTCAAGAAAAATGATGTTGATTATTGAAAGTGATACCATTTGTTGGAAATGATACAAATTGATGGAGTTGAGGCATGATATCAATGAAAAATGAATTTTCATATTGTAAAGATCATAAAAAAGAAGTTAAAATAATGAATTTTAAGTTGAGAAGAAAGAAAGTATCTAAACAATGAAAAATTCTTCTCAATTTTAGTTGAAAATAGTGCAGGGAATGCATTCTGCCTTAGGGGGATCGATCTCTATAGGAGGGGGATCAATCCCTCATATGTTTTCTGAAGTTTTTGGCCTTTCTAGCTTGGGGGGATCGATCCCAAGAGGAGGGGGATCGATCCCTTAGTTCCAGAATCACAGATTTTGTATTTTGTTCAAGGGGGATCGATCTTGCTTGTTAAAGGATCGATCCCTCATCCTGTTTCTATAGATTTTTGACAGAAAAGCCAACCTTTGAGGTGTCAAAACTTCGTTTTTGAGTATTTTAAGTCCAAGTAAAGATTTAAACATTTGTAAAACATGATTTTGGACTTATATGAATGAAAAACATGAATGAAAAACCATTTAACAATAAATTTTTCAATTTTGGAAGGATTTTCACCAATAAACGCATTTTTGCCCTCAAAGGAGGTCATTTTGAGAGTTATGCATGTTTTGGCAAAACCAATGCATTGAATTACATAAATATGTCAAAACAAACTTGTTCACATAGGTTTTAAGCACATATATCATTAAAGCATACATCTTGTGAACAACATGCCATGATTTTCAACATACAACTTCTTCATTAATGCTCATGACATGACATTTTGCATAAATGACATATTTGGTAATTTGAGACAAGTAAATACATTATCAACACATGGAAAACTTGCTCAAAATACAGAAATCCAATAATCATAAATCATGCCTTTCATTCATTCATCAAGAATTGTCCATCAAACACTCAACAATTATTTATCATGCCTTTTGCTCAATCACAATGCATTAAAGATTATCAACCAAATTTCTCATCTAAGCACAAATAAATTAATTAAATTAAAACTTCAAGGAATAAGAAATTAAGCTTACAAAAACTCCTTTGCATCAGAGTGCTTTACCTTGATGTGTTGGATCCACCATTAGCCATTCTTTGAGAAATTGTTGTCACCTTGCTAAGGATGGATTTCTAAGCTCTTTCTCTTTCTCATTGGCACAAGCAAACTCCATGAGGATGTGTTGAGCATTTAAACTCCATTGTTTCTTTGTTACTCCATGCTCTAACACTCCTACAACAAACACATTCATGCATGTTTTGGTACCTAAATTTTCTTGGGTCCATGAGAGTTAGTGTAAACAATTTTTGATCCTTTTGGGATCCATTTCAAGCACAATTCATCATTATTTACAGCATGCTTTGGCACCCACATTTTTCTAACAACTCTTCCTCTAAATGTGGTTTTTCTATATGTGCATGCTTGTGAGGTGTGGCCAATCCTATTGCAAAGTGAGCATGTAAGAGATGTATCATGCATAGAATTTTTGCTCACTAGGAAATTCTTAAGATGAGTTTCCTTTTGTTTAGCATTGTAGCCTAACTCATCTTTGTCAAAGAAAGCTCTTTAGGTCTCTAACATATGATCTGGCTTTTGTTGACCCATATAAAACCTAGTAAATGAGTTATGCAAATTTGTATTCTTTTCATTCAACTCATTTATCTCTAAGTTAGCCTCTTCTAATTTCTTTTCAAATTCTAGCTTAGCATTTTCCAAGGCTTCATTTTCTATTTTTAATTTAGTAATGATTTTCTTATATTTGGAGTTCATGCATTGAAATTCATTTGCTAAATCATTAAAGGCATTTTGTAACTCATCAAATGTAAAGTCATTATTTTTACTAGAGCTACTACTAGCCTCATCATCATTAATGGCCATAAAGCATGAGTAGGCTACCTCTTCATCTACATTTTCCTCATCGGAGCTATCACTATCGCTCCATGCAGCCACAAATGCTTTCTTCTTAGGTTTCCTATCCTTATCCTTCCTAAGTAAGAGGCAATCTGACTTAATATGACCCGGTTCATTGCACTCATAACACACCAAGGAGTCTTTTTCTTTCCTACTTGATTCTCTTCTCATTACCCCTCTTCTTTGATGTCTCCTATCATTCTCATTCTCTTTCATTCTCATGAACCTATTAAATCTTTTGACAAACATTGCCATTTCCTATTCTTCCTCATTTCCACTCTCATAACTATTATCTTCAATGAGCTCATGAGTGGAAGATTTAAGTGCTACTCCTACTTTCTTTGAAGGCTCTTCATTTCTTTTCAATTTCATTTCATATGTAAGTAAGGAGCCCATAAGTTCATCTAGAGACAAGGTATTTGGATCTTTAGACTCTTCTATTGCGGTTACCTTTGCCTCCCAAGATTTTGGCAAGCTATTCAAAACTTTCTTAACCATTTCTACATTGGAATAGCTCTTGCCTAATGCCTTAAGTCCATTAATTATGTTATTAAACCTAGTGTACATTTCACTCATGGACTCATTTTCTTTCATTCTAAAAAGCTCAAAATCATGTGTGAGCATACCTACTTTGGTTTCTTTCACTTGATTTGTCCCTTCATGTGTGATGGCTAATTTATCCCATATTTGCTTGGCATTCTCACATAGGGAAACTCTATTATACTCATTAGGACCTAATGCACAAAAGAGAGTATGCATAGCCTTGGCATTCAATTGTGCCACTCTCATGTCATTTGTGTCCCACTCATCCTCATTCTTAGAGACATCTTTTTCATCTACTTTCTTCATAGGAGTTCTAGGACCATTCACTATAATTCTCCACACTTCATAATCATTTGGTTGGACAAACAACATCATTCTTGTTTTCCAATAAGAGTAATTCTCTCCATTGAGAATGGAGGTCTAACTAATGATTGTCCCTCTTCTCCCAGTGGTGTGCCTATATTCAAGTGAGCCATTTATGATCGTTTTGCTCGATAGAGGTTAGTCTAAATTAATCTCGAGCCCAAGCTCTGATACCAATTGTTGGCTCTATAGACTATATCGAGAGGGGGTGAATCGGTTTTGAACTAACCTTAAGCTTGTTTTTCGATTCTTCTAAATTCTCTAGCCTATATAAATATTTTCTAAGTTCTTTAGGCTATTCAATCATACAATCCAAATTCAATACAATAGGCACAAATATAATTGCAAGTAAATAAAAAGAGTAGGGAAAGAGAAATGTACGCAAGCGATTTATAGAGGTTCGGCAACCTTACCTACGTCCTCTACCTTGAGACGCTCCTAAGGATTTTCCCCAAATTTACTATTCTTGAATTTGTGTTACACTCCCTCTTTTTGCAGGCACAAGAGAAACCTCCCTCTTTTTCTAAGCTTAAGAGAAACCTCCCTCTTTTTCTTAGGCTAAAGAGAAACCTCCCCTTTTACAAGGAATGATTTGGTTTACAAGAGATGTAATCAAAGAAAGACCTCTAGATAGGTAAATGATTACAGAGATTAAGCACAAAGAAAAGCTTATACAATATTTGTGCTAAGCAATACAAGAGATATGTGAATGATGGAAGATGAAGACTTTGTAGCTCTTGATTTGTTGTTGAGGCTTGAGGATTTGAGGAATATGAGTTTTGGAGTTGCTGAGTAGTTCCTCTTAGTTCCTTCAGCTTCTAAGCCTCTATTTATAGTCCCTTGAATGAATTCTAGCCGTTGGGTGGAGCCAAAACTCGAATATGACCGTTGTCTAACAGAAACTAGCCGTTACAGGCTATTTTCGGGTAAAGGGATCGATCCCTTTCCACAGGGGATCGATCCCAAGCTTCCATATTGCTTTTCTTGGCTTGAGGACCATTTTGCCATGAAAGGATCGATCCCTTCCCTTAGGAGATCGATCCCATGCCTCCAGAGGGTGATTTCCCGCACTTTTTGAATTAGAAATGATGTGACCTTTGATCCTAATCCAACCCAAAACATTTTGGCATTTTTGTGGGAGTTTTCTTGACTTTCTCTAATGAAAACATGGTCCAAAAGTTCATTAAGTAATTTTCTAAAATATTCAAAACATTTTATAAAGTATTAAGACCAATAAGAATGTATCAATAAATCATGGTCTTAACGTTTGATATGATCACTTAAAATGTATTGAGAAAATCATATGTGATAAGGCAAATTTACAATATGAATTAAAACATTAAACCTTACTTAAGTTTTTGTCATTTCAAAATATATATGTCAATTTAAAGCTAACAGATTCCCAAGTGGTGTCAGGTTTGTTATTGATGGAGTTAAAGATACTTATACTTACTCATATCTTGTTTTGGATTGCAGAGAAATCATGCAAAGGTTGGGTAATGTCAAGATCTACCACATTTATAGAGAAGCTAACACTTGTGCTGATGCAATGGCTAATCTGGGTGTTGAGATGATGGAGTCTTTTTCTATTTTCGATGAAAGGCCTAATGTCTTAAGAACTCCTTTTGTCTTTGACTTCATGGGTGTGCTGTTACCCCGTGAAGTTGCATGTCCTTAGTTTGCTTTTCTGTTTGATTGTTTTGTTTGTATACCAGTATTCACCAAAAAAAATCCATTAATTAATCAATAATGTATTTTTATCACAACCAAAATTCATGTCTTCCTATATCATTTACCAAATAGAGTTATGAATTTGATTGATGTTGGAATCTCGATCCTAATCCCAGTTAGGGTAATGTTAGATTACATTTGTTTAAAGAGTTATTTGGTGTGTGACCTTAATCTTTTGTATTGATAAGAATTTTTGGTAAAAATGACTTGAGTTAATATTATATTTATCATCTAACCATGGTGATTTATGCTTTAAGAATTTCTAGTGAGGTACTAGATCTATGTTAATTAATATGATACTCACTTCTAATAGCTGTTACACGTCACCAACTGATGATATGATCATTGAATTAATTAAAAATGACACGTGGTATGCCACTTGTCATAATATTAAAAATATATTTTTTAAATTTTTTAAAAAAATTTCGTTGTTTAAAAAATAAAATAATAAAAAAATTCCTTTTTTTTTCCTTTTCTCTCTCGTTTTTTATCCCTCTGTCACCTGTACCGACCTCACCATGCCAGCCAATAAAATTGATAGAAAAAGAACACAACCTCCTCACCCCACCCGAAACCACCAAACCCATCACCATTTTCGTAACAAAAAAAAGAATCATTTCTATAACAAAAAAGCAACCACACTACGTAAAAACAAAACACACATAAAAAAGAAAAAGCATCATCAACACAAGGCACAAAAATTCAAAGAAATGAGGGGAGGGAAATTTTCTTTCTTAAGCTTTTAGATTTGGGATGCTTTTAGTGCATTTTTTGGCTCAAAAACTATGGGATGGAAGAGTATGGAGGGAGGAGAAGCATATAGAAAAATTGAAGGATTTAAAGTGGCAGAGGTGGCTCGTTTTGGAGATTGAGAGTTTTGATTTTAGATTATAAATATAGAAGTTTTGTAGGATTTTAAGACAATCTAATTAGATAGGAAGAAAGAAAAGATCAAGAGGATGAAAAAAGCAAATTTTGAAAGCAAAGTGTCATGGGCAAGCGGTGGCCAAAGGCGGAATAGTCAAAACCTTTTGAATTCATATTCTGTTAGGTGCTAAGCACACTTTAAATTAATGAAAAATTTTTATTAGAAAAATATCCTTATATGAAAAACCTATTTTACCTTAAAGATTGGGTTTCTTTGAAACTTCAGGCAATGAATTGCCATGAGCAACAAAAGGCTCTCGACAGTTGACTGCTAGGACTTTCTAAGGGGTCTCGATAATCAACTGTTGAGAGCTTTTTTTTGCTCCCAACAATGGACTGCTTGGAGCCTTTAGAATGTTTTGGCAATAGACTGTCGAGAGCCTTGGAATCGAGAATAATTGCTTTTTTTTTTGGATTTTTTACTTAGTTATTTCGTTATTTAATAAAACTAATAATTTTTTAAATATTTGTAAGATAACAAAGATTAATTATTTAGCTTATTTTTTAAAAATTTTATTAATATTTATCTTATTAAAAAAATTTAAAACCTTTTTTTTAGGGCTTACAGCAACCAAGTGTTGCAAGCCCTTGAAGGTTGGCAGTAACATGGTTCCGTGAGTCTTCAATGGCTCACTGCAATGCCATGCCGTGAGCGTCAAAGGATAGCAAAAAAAAAACCCAAATCCCTACCAAGAGCCCCAAACCAAAATCATCGCAAAATAACTCAAATTATAACATTTCAATATGAAAAAAAAAATAAAAAACTAGATTTATTCTATATGGTTACAAAATTTGAAGATTTGAAGGTTTTACAAAAAAAAAAAAAATAAATAAAAACCATGCAAATTTGGGGCTATAACATTAAACAACATTTAGATGTAGGGTAATATAAGTCAGTTCAGACTAAGAACTTTTACCATATTTTCTTTTTCCTCTTCAACAGTCTCAGCTGCAGCCGAAGGGCTAACTTGACCTGTAAATAAGACATTAGAAATGCATATGTCATGCAATCAAAGTAGGGAACAGATGTTGAACCTCAAATTTATCTACACACTTGCCTTCTTCATTGGCTAATTTGGTTGCCTGTCGCTTATTAGTCTTGTCCTTTCCTTTAACAGGCTCTGGCTTGGTTGCCTTCGGAGTTCTCTTCTGTAACTTATGGCTTCCGGCGTCTGAAACAGACCTTGAGTTTGAACTGTTCTTGTTAAAAACCTTATTCCTGGTTGCAGGATTATTTATTGGAGCAGCCACTTTTGCTGATCTGGCCACAGATGATTCTCGAGCAGCGTCAGTATTCAAGGACTTGGGTTTCAGTTTCCTAGATCCCACTGCAGAAGAAACGCTGTGAACCTCATCATCAGATGACCGAGTCCCCTCCTCAGGCACCTGAGAACAGGTTTCAGACACCTGCGGTTGATCTGAACATTCTGAAACATTGTAGCTTTCAAGTAGTTCCCTTATAGCTTCCACATTTTCACCAAGATTATGGCGACGTACATAGGACAGCAGCTCATCACGCATTTTCTGAAAGGGCTGGGTTTGGAATTGTAATGAGATTAGACCAGAAATAGAGTTATGTTAGAAATCAATGGATGAAGCAAATGAATAGCACACCTCACATCCAGCTTCTAAGGCAAGTTTGAAGAACCCAAGTGAGACTGAATGCTTGGATGATGATTCAGAGAGCTTAATCTGCGACAGCCAGTATGAAGACGATGACAGCACATTGAACCTCCTTCGAGTTGCTGATCTAGAGGCATCAGAAAGAGGTGTGTCACTTTTGCCCTGACCATTTGTAGACTTCTTGGCTCTAGCCTCAGATGTAGGAGTGATTGTCCCAACAAATTTTGGAGACGGAGTCACGGCTGATTTGGTCGGAATAGAGAGCCTTCTGGGTGGCTTGGCAGATTTCTCCTTGGAAAGATCAAGAACGCCCATACTCTTGCTTACACTTGGTTTTGCCCTCTCCCTGAGAAGACCAAACAAACAAAACCCAAAATCATTTCAAAACTTATACTAAATTCCTTAAAAAGGGCAACGAATAAACTTAGAAATCAGAAGGAATTGCAGAATAACTGCTTTTGTCTTCTTCAAGGAAAAGATTAGTCTTTCCAAAACACCCTTACTAAATTCCATGTATTTTCTTATGAAAAAACAAGTATAACTAACTTTATTTCTTGGTTACACCAAACTCTTTCAGTTATTCTACACCTACCCTTTTCTGTATATATTAATTTTTGACATTGTTGTAGTATTTAGTATGTCGTAGTAAATCCTAAAGAAAATACATTAAATCCTGCGGAGACAAAAACTGAATTGCAAATTCTAGAATTTGAATACCTTCTGGTTGAAGAAACACTGGATAAATCACCCGCCGGTCGCTTCTCCTCCTTTGGTTTCATCGACGATCGAAGTGGATAACGTAGCTTCGACTTCCCTGCACTAGCTGAAAACATTCCAAAGGAAAATTAAAACCACAAAGAAACCACCTTCAAAAGCCAAGGGAAACCTAGAGATTTTGACGCAGAAATGAACCTTGAACAGCAGATTGTTGTTCTTTGACAGACTCCTCCATGATAGTTTTTCTGTCTTTGAAGGTTGAGAATTTCTAATCAGATCCTACTTTGAACTAGACAAACCCTAAGTAAAACTTTTTTTTCTTCTAAAATTAACCCAATCTCAGTACACCCTACTTGCTCACCCTCCATTACTAGGCTGCTTGGGGGCTATTGAACTGCAACAAGGAAATTCAGTGGTATGCTTGATGTCTTGCTGTGCTGCGTCCACTTGCGAACTCTGCTCATAGGTGGCGTCTAGAATCTCTAAGAAATCAGCTAAGCTTGCTTATTGTGGTCTCTTTCTTTTCAATCATTTTTACTAGACCCCTCGGCCAACTTTACCAAGGAATGAAACCCACACTCTTGTACTCAACATTTGTGAGTGAAAAAGCACTCGTGGCACCACGATGCCGCGAGTCAATAAGCACTCGTGGCACCAGGGTGCCTCGAGTCATTTGGCACTCACGGCACCTTGGTGTCGTGAGGAGGGCACTGTCGCAGCACTTGGGTGCCGCGACTCGGGATCATGTGAAGCACTAAGGTGCTAGCACTAAGGAAAATGGCAAAATGAGATTACAATTTTCAGATTTAGGGTGTGAGTAGAAAAAAATAAAGAGAAACTGAAAAAATATGTTGAGTCTGAGTAGAAAAAAATGAAGAGAAATTGAAAAAATAGGATGAATCTATTCAAATGATGTGGGGCAATGAAAAAAATAAAGTGTGTTTAATTAAAGTTTGAGTGTGTTTAGAAAATCAATCCCTTGAAGGTTTTCTCAAACAGAAATTCTTGTTTCTGTTCAGGCACAAACGAGCCCACGGCTTGTGTCCGAATTTAATATGGATTTTCCCCAACTTTTAACCTTAAGATGATTCACTTCTGACGTGTCATTTTTGTAATTGTCGAAATAGAAAAACCGATGTTCTACCTGCAGTTTAACAACACACGTGTCAATATCTAGGGAGCGTAAGATTCGTCAGCAGCAGTGCAAGTGGGGGGTGTGAATGACGTAAGACGATAAGCGATTGAAGTGGAAAACTTTGAACCGCATAGGGAGCTGGAAGTGGGACCCACGCGCCATACATAAAAAGAGGAAAGGCCAACCAAGCCAAGGGGATCAGCAAACTGGAAACGGTCAAGCGTTCGAATTTCAAAAAAAAAAAAATCCTTAAGGTCGTGCTGGAAAACCGCTTTTAAACGGTTAAGATAGGAAAATATGTCTAAATTTTTAGTGGGTCGGGTCCAGTCCAGTCCAATCCGGCAAATCCTCGAGCTTTATGTCTTTTGCTCTGCATGGGCACCGGACGCAGGAGATATCGAACATGTTTCACATGGCCAGTGTAGGCCCAACTTTCTTTAATGGTTGTTGGGCTTATTGCCTGGGCTTTTGTCCCCTGAGCTCAATCATCTGTGGTTCGGTGCTACTTCTATTTACCGCAGATAGTGAAGAAGAATGAGAAGAATAGATAATATCAAAAAAAAGGGCCTCTAGCATGATATGAAAAAAATGCTACTCAAACGAAACAAAAATAGAATTACAAAATGAATTAAATACCTTCCCATATTAAAAAAAAAAAAAAAGTGAAAACCTGACAGAAGTCTACATGTGGTTTTAAGCAAATATGTACAAAGATCATAAAGATATGGTATTTACGATGTATAATTAAGAAGTAATTGTAAAGTTTTCATCAGGGTTGATCACAATTCCATGAACAGGTCTTCTCCGGCCTAGGCAGTCTCGGGAAGTAACTGCTTGAGAAGCCATCGGTTGAAAATTCTGAGGTAGCGGAATTTCGGCGGAGTGCTCTGATATGCAGAGTGCTCCAGATTCATCTTGCTCCCAGTAGACTTCAACCATGACACCTCTAGGATTCTCAGCCGATTCTGTTCCTGGAATCCCTACAAACCTTGCACCTACTGGTATCTGCAGTTAAGGATTTATTTAAAATTATGTTAAACTTCCTTTTAGTTTTGTATGCATAATAATTCCATCATCAAATGATTGCACCTACCTGAACCGATGCTCCTGATGATGTTATTGTCAAAGCAACTAGTCGTCCTTCAGCTGCAGCATTTTCTAACTCCGCCTGCCTTGCAATATTCAAGAAAACTTCTTCAAGGGTTGTAAGACCAAGTTGTATATCTGCTATACCGAATTCTTCTTCTCTCTCTTGCAGCTCCATGAAAAATTTCTATTCCAGATTATAAATGCAAAGAAACGAAAATAGTTAGTAAGACAAAGCAAAAAAAATTGTAACAGATTGTTCCATAAGAGATCAGAAAGTGCTCACTGTCAGGAGTTTTTCTCTATCATGAGGAATGACAAAAGTCAAGAAAGCTCTGGTCTCCTCCTTTGGTTCCACATCCAGATGCTGAAAAAGTAGAGCCCAAATAAGAAACCAACTCTTTGAAACTTGATGAAATATTTAAATCATGTGGAATTATAAAACATACATCTCTAAAGAACTGTTTTACAGACTCATGTTGGTGAGTTGTGGCAACAGTATCTCCATTGGGAGGGCTAAGTACGTTGTTGCTTCCAGTAAAGCTAACATTAGCAATGAAACCAGTACCAAATCGTGACTTCAACCTGATTGAGGTTCCAATGCAGCGGAGCCGGCCTTTTGCCATGATTCCTATACGGTCACTCAAAACATCAGCTTCTTCCATAGAGTGTGTTGTCAAGACAATGGCACGACCTTTCTTTGCATTCTCTATTATGTCCCATACGTGCCTTCTGGTTATGGGATCCATACCAGTAGTCTGCAGACATAAGAAAGGAATAATGCACGATGCAAGGGGAAAGAGAAGCACTTTATATATATATATCAAAAAGAAAAGGGAAACAGAAGCTCTTGCAAAGTGGATTGAACACATTAATGTGATGAAAGGTCCGATTGACATACTGGTTCATCCAGAATGACTAACTTTGGATCCCCTAGAAGGGCAGCTGCAACACTGAGGCGACGCCTCATTCCTCCACTGTAACTCCCAGCTCTCACTTTAGCGGCCTCTGTGAGTCTGACCTCAGCCAATGACTTCTCAACTACCTGCAATTTGAGCAAACAAATTAATCTTTATGGGTAGAATAGTCCGAATAGTCTTTCTCATGCAAAAGACTTTATCTGCTATGCTAATAAATATTTCTATGGTTAAATACGATAGAATGTGAATATTAGGTTAATAACAGGGCCAATTTAGAGATAAACAAATGCAAGAAAATTGGGTAAAGATTCTTTCAGCTGAATTTATGTGGTACATACCGACTTGATTGCAGCTGGAGGAAGGCCTCTGATACTAGAAAACAGCTCAAGGTGCTCTTGACCAGAGAGCATTCCAAAGAATATCAAACTACAAAAATACACAAAAGGAAGCAAAAATTAAGATACAAACTGAACGAAAAATGCTAGACATGTTTACTTAGACAACACTGAAAATGGTATGCAGAGACACACATGACGAGTATGCATGTTTGCATGTCAGAGAGAAAGAGAGCGACCTGAGGACAAACTCCTATGATTCTTCGAATATTTGACATACCAACAGTGCTTCGAATCGAATAACCATAGATCAGCGCTGTTTACAATGGATTTATAACATATTGTTACATCCCTTGACAATTCATTCTGACAAATTACATGCATCAAGAGAAAAGATTTGAGAAACAAGGCATCTTACCATCTCCGCCAGTCACAGGTGTTATGCCAGTCAAGCAGTTGATTGCTGTGGTTTTTCCAGCACCATTGGGTCCAAGAAGACAAAATAACTGATTCTTTGCAAAGTTCACCCATAAGCCCTGAAGTCAAGTTTACAAGTAAGCAGTTGATTCTAGAAATCTCCACTTACAACAGAAATCTAAATGCATATCCACGGTACATTTTCCGTCTCTTTCTCCTTACTGCTGATACTCAGTAACCGTTAATATACCGGGAAAAATGACAACTTGTTGAATATATTCAAGAAAGGGAACCAATATAGTTAGGGAAGAACATCTCTTGGGAGCCATAATGATGTGCTGAAGGAATTCTGACTCAACGAATTGCTCAAAAGAGCCCTAGTATGCCCAAACCTGAGCAATTAAGTAACCCTTACCATCCTACAAAATAAATGACCCAACATCGCACCACTGGTCCAAGAAATCTCTTTTAAAATGTATACTAGGAAAATCAGTTCCTAGGAAAGAGAAAGATCATTTTTGGTTCTGTTACTTAAATTTAAACAACATAAAGATGTAGAAACGTAACCTTCTTAGTCTGGGAAGAAAACTATGGCTGAAAAGGGATTGCTTACCTTAACAGCATGGTATGGTGAAGTCTTCTTGCATTTACAGCAGCAGCCAATCTTCCTGGACCCAGGATATGTCTTTGCAAGACCAAGTATGTGAACTGCAACATTTGGATCAACTGCACCTTCCCTTGCCTGTGTTTTAACAAGGTTTTCCTCTTCAAGGACATCTTCATCGTCAGGAGTAATATGCTCCACTGGTGGAGCTGAACCAATACAACTACATATCCCACCCTCTATGAACAGAAAGCCAGAAAACTACAAGTTAGGCACATTAGTTCAATAGGAAAATTCTTGACCATAGATTGAATTTGAAATTTAATTACCTTTTTCCTTTCCACCTTTCCCTGTCCAATACCCAGGCTTCAAAAAGTAAAATATTGATTTTCTCACACCAGATGCATTTGGGATTATGTTATCGAAGTAGATAGCCAAAACAACCCACACAATAAATGTAGCCACCAACCATATGTAGATATCATTCTGTAAAGAACATGCAAAATAAAGCAATAAATGACAATTATTTAACTATCAAAAAAGCTTGTGAAAGGAAAGAGGAAGCGACTGTTATATGGAAGATATAACGTGACATACAATTGTTATCACACACTCGTCATCATTTGGAGCACATTTTGTTCGTCTACTCCAACTAACTCCGATGTCTTCATGAGCGTAAGTAGCATCAGAAAGAAGGTTAAGAGCTTGAGCAAGAAGATTAGGCGGGAACAATGACCAGATATTTTGAAGAGATTGACTGAATTTATGACTGTAGGGGAATCCGCTGGTAGTGGCAATCTGCAATATGTAACTACGATCCATAAATATAATTGAACTTATAATTCCAAATCAGAAAGTTCAGAATTGGAACATTGCCTGGGTAAAAAAGCCAATTATGTATATGGAGAAACCAATTGTCATGGCTGAAGATGACTTGCTAATGAAGGCTGACAGCAAGAATGCAAAACCAACCTGCCATCAAGCATCAGAAGTAACAAATCAAGAGTTATATTGTTAAGACTACATTTATTTAGTTAAGAGCAAAAATAACATAAAAAATATAAACAAGAACAAACAATTTGTAAAGATCAAGGAACATGATTTTACCATGTTGAGTTGGAACAGGAAGAAGACAAGGAAGAGAACGGCGAAACTATTGTTCAAGAAAAAATCAAACTGAAAAATCATGCCAAACAGAACTATGAAGAGTGATGAAAGAAGTGCCATGAATCCCTCCCATGTGAGCCATGATAACCAATAGGCAGAATCAAGAAGACCCATCATAGTCATAGCCTGTTGGGAAGAAACAGATAGTCAACAAAGAGAATCAATGATATTTCTGTAAGAAGATTGCAATAATCTCAACTTAGAGATAAAAACTCAAAAGACCTGTCGAAGCCTGAGCTCTTTCTCTGACACTAACGAACCAATCTGAAACACGAAACTAAACATTGCAATCGCAAGGAAAAAGGTTGGTCCAGCAAGAGCTATCGCGGAGAGCATTTCCATTGCAGGGTGCGCGAATTCCTTGAGTTCAACATTCCACCTAAAGTTTGGGTCTGTATTATTATACAAAACAATCAGACAAAGAAATACAAGTCACCACCGCAAATAAAATTTCTTAAAAGAAGAACTTAATACCTCCAATAAGCGACCTAGCAATCTCACGCTCTGCAGCAATTTGAAGTGGAATTTGGAATTTAAGTGTGGGATCTTCAAAATGCCCTCGTTTTGCAAGTGGAGTAGAATTAGTCTGTAAGCCATAGCTAATCACACTTGCATTAACTTCTGCAAAATGCAAAGCTCCCGGCACATGCATTCGATTATTGGAAAGCCATTCATCTACTTCAGCAGTTGTCCTGAACGATTTAACCTGCAAAATAAATAAATATATAAATAAAATAATCTTTACCAAATTCCCTATTTCCCTTCATCATTTTTCCAATTTTTTGACCAACTCAAGAAAGAAAATCCCAGTTTCATCATAAATCACCAATTAAGGTAATAAAAAAATAGTACTTCACTAATTATATAAATACCATTCGCTTCATTTTTGGACTGCGAAAAACATTTCCTTTCCATTAATCAAATTGAAATCTTTAGCATTAAACGAGAATGGAGTTCATTGTTTTGTTGGAGAATTCGTATTTATTAACAGAGAATATAAATAGTTTTACCTTACTCTCGGGAATGGGTCTGCCGGGATTATTCTCTCTAATGGCTCTAACAATCCTGTCAATGGTCTGGCTCTGGTTCCCGCTCCAAACGAAGTCGAAGCAAGGTAGCTTGACGAAGAACTTGTCCTCGCAGGGAGGGATTGGCGGAGCCACCAATGGCTTGGGGTCTCGAACCACCTTGTACGCCGTGGTGTTGGCGTTTTGAGCATCGGTGGATTTCTGGATACAGAAGATGAGGAAAATGAAGAAGAACGAAGAAAAGAGTTGGAGAAACGTCGCTCTCTTGTTGCGCCATGAGAGTAACATATTCTTCTTTAACAAAGCTTTGAATTGCAGACAAAGCAGTGCAAATCCTGTCTGCAAATTCATGGCCTTTTTCTTCAAAACTAGACTTTTTATTTTTTGGATTTTCGATTTGATTTTTTCTATTTAGCAACACTGGCCGGATTTATAACAGTTGAAAAAGCGCGGTTATTTGGTAGTTACGTAAGGGAGTGAAGAGAGATTAAATGGCCTCGGGGTTTAAGATATTCTCTGTTTTGCCACTGAGTCATCCTCTACCACATCTTGAGAATTGATTAATTGCAGATTCTCGAGATGTTTTTTCCAGCATAATTTCAAGACCTTAAACTTTTTGTTATTTCCTTGTAACAAAAAAATATATTTTTAGGCGAAAAAAATAAGTAATCAAATTTTCATAAAAAAAGTAACAATTCTTGTATTTGTATTTGCATTTGTAATGTAATTAGTTCATGTCGAATATGTGTGAAATATAAATATTATCGTATCAGAATTCTTATCAACAAATTGAACATGAAACATATTTTTTTTTGTCAATCTTATATAAAATTTGATCAATTTATAATTCATATTATTTTTTATTACATTGTCAAACCATATCTAAAATTAGTACACCTATTTTTATAAAGTTGTAAACTACTTTTATTGTTGAAAATTGCAGAAAAGTTTTTTTTCCCAATTTTTTTAAATGCATTTTCTCACAATGACTATTCCTATAATATCACCTTCATGGAAAAATGATCCATTCCATAATTCACAATTTTTTTGATTGATTTCCATAATTCACATTAGATTTTGCATCAGTATCGGCTTAAATATGGAATACCATGCTTTAAACAGCGGAAAAGAAGCTTTTTCTTTTTGAACGCATCGCTTTCAATCCGAAAGGATAGTATGGTCAATTGAATTTACACTTAATAGGGCAGTTTGGTCATATAAGAAAACAGAAACATCGACTTTTACATAAATTTTAGTTTCACAAAACCGGCAAACTTATTATGACCACCATTTTTTATTTTATGACCATCATTTATTTATTAATAAAAAATTGAAAAACTTGATTATATAATAAAGATCAAAATAAAAAATTAATTAACGTGATTGAAAAGTGAAAGTAAATTTTTTTTATGTATTTGGACAGAATTTTAGTCTTAAGCATTACTGTTGAAAGGATTTTATGTTATCACTCTCAACTCGAACAAAATAAATCTCATACAGTAAAACAGATGTGCTTGCAAAAAAAGAAAAGATCAAAATGAAAAATTAATAAATGATAGATTTTCCTTATTTTCTCATGAAATAAAGATTTTTCTAATTATTATTATTTGTGCGTTAAGCAAAGTTCACTTTGAGTTTGAGATATTGACTGTATCAGAAAAAGCCTACACTGTTCAAACAAAATCAAACGCACTCTCTCAATTAATAATTTAGTAATAATAATAAAGATTAAAGATATTTTTTTTGATTCTTTATTTTTTTTTATTCTTCAAACTTACGTGACTCCAAAGTAAACATAAACAAAGAATCCAAAACGACAAAAACACTAAAATCTTTTTTTTTTTCTTACGTTGACGAGATGCCTTATTCTGATTCTACTGTTTTAAAAAATAATAAACAAAAGGACACTGTTTTTTTTTTTTTTAAGAACAAAAGAACACCGTTTTTAAGCACCATGGAAAAATGATTAAAAAAAAAGAGAGATGAAGTAAGTTTCAGTGAAAACTAGTTTATTAATCCCCGTTATTCAATTAATAGTTAATTATTAGTAACAATATCTCTTTCCTTCCATTACATTTTATGAATAAAAAAAGCACTAAAAATTATTTTTTAAAAAAGCATTAAAAATAGTTTAAGTGGTTTTTTTTATACATCTTTTCTCCTTTTTTTATTCCTTTCTTCATTATTGGTTCTATTTTTCAAAAAGATAAATTTCTATTGTAAATCAAATCAATGTTTTTTATTTTGATTTTGTTTTGGAAAATAAAAAGAAAAATATAAAGACAGAAAATAAAAAAAAAGAATGAGAATATTTTTTTTTCTTTCCTTTGATATGGTTGGTATTAAGAAAGATAAAAAAAATTGTGAAAGAAAATATAATTTTTTTTCTTTCAATTGTTTGGTAAAGTTAAAAAAATTTAAAAAATAAAATTATATTATTTTACTATCATACAATTAATTAATTAAGATAACAAAATAAAGTTAAAAAATAATATTATAAATATATATATTTGATTTGCATTTTTCTCATTTTCATTTCATTAATTTTTTCAATTTGAAATGGTTTGGTTTTATTAATAACGAAAGAAAATAATTTTTTTATTTTTTTTTCACATTTTCTCCCTCATCAAATATTAATAAAAATCATTTTCTTTTTCGTTTTTCACATTTCATTATCCATCCTCTAATATTTTTTCCTTCCAATTTCCAAACATACCTTTGGTGTTATGTCTTCCCTCATGCGAGCCAAATGACGGTTCAAAATTTGTTCATCTTTCTTTCTTGTTTTCCTCAGATTTTTTTGGTGCTTATAAAAATTTTTCTTTTTTTTTTTAAAACTATGAAGCAAACCTAATTTTTCTAACTTAAAGCAAAAAAGAAATTATGAACAATATTGAATACCGAATCAACGCACTTATTTTTTTATATAACTCTTAACACAATTTTCACCTTATTCCCCACTTTATAATATTTAAAATAAGTTTAATACCCAATATATCTTAATTTTTTGCACAAATGATACAAGCTTTCAATGTTTTTATTGCATGCAAATTAATCCATAAACTTTTATTTTTTGTCAATAAATCTCCAATATTTCAAAATAACATAATTAAATCGGCTTAATACCCAAATATACCCTTTACGTTTATCACAAAATAGAATTATACCATCAACGTTTAATTGCATGGAAATCAATCATAAATCTTTTAAGGACATTTTTAACTCCTTTTAATGCCGCTAAGTTTTATTATTGTGCAAGGTAACGGAAATTAAAGAATTTAATGAAAATGCACTTAATTATGTTATTTTGAAACGTTTAAGATTGATTTCTGTTGTTGCTCAAAACAACAATAAGTGATTGCTGACGTCAATATTTGTCCTTCCTCTCCACGTGTCTCCAAAAAGCTTCTGAAAAAAAGGAAAGTCAAAGGAACGCAGGGGGTGGTTCCTTGCGTATGCACAGTCAGTCAAAGATTCTTGAGTATTGGGAAACGTAAAAGCTAAAAGTCAAAAATTAGAGAATAAAGTAATACGTGTGGCCTATTTATAAGCGAATAAATTATCATTATTGTAAAGTAACTACCTGGAGTAATTACGTCCTTTTCAAGAATAATTTTGTTCCCGGTGGAACCAACACATCAAATTCGGGAGGTAGAGGTCTGTCACCGAGCGGAAGACACACAAGAGGATGCAACGCACTTCTACTGAAGATGTCTGTAGCAAGCGGGAGGTCATGAAATGGTGCCACGTGTATGAGCGGTAGATTAGGCGACAGGATCCTCTCAGATGTGGGAGAGGCTTGGCGATCTCCAGCGTGCAGGAGAATATCTGGTGACCTACCGCTTGCGGGAGAGTGCTTGGCGACCTCCGCTCGACGAGAGAGTGCCTGGCGACCTTCCGCTTTACGAGAGAGTGCCTGGCGACCTCTCGCCAAATGGGAGTGCATGGGAGAGTGCTCTCAATTTTGATAATAAAATTTATTACTATTTTTCATTTGCCATTTGTGTAACTCATATCAATTGCTCCCCAATTCTTTGTAAAAAACTCAGTCTTTTGCATAAAAGAACTCAGTCTTCTGTAAAGAATTTTTCAACGATTGCATATTTACCTTGCATGTATTTAAATTTTTTGCTTCATGTATATGCATAGCCTATATCGCACATTTTTTGCTTCAGGCTTATGTTCATTCACGGCTTACCTCGTGCATTTTTTGCTTCAAGCCCATGTGCTGCCCATCTCGCGCATTTTTTGCTTTATGTATACGCATAGCCTTCATCGCGCATTTTTTGCTTTAGGCTTATGCGTAGCCTACATCGCGCATTTTTTGCTTCAGGCTTTTTCCTTTGAGTGCGTGGCTTACCTTGAGCATTTTTCACTTCAAGCCCTTGCACTTTTTGTCTTCGTGCATGACTTACATCGCGCACTTTTCGCTTCAAGTACATGCGTTGCCCATCTCGTGCATTTTTCTCTTAAGGACTTTTTAGTTTTGCTTAGGGACTTTTTGTATTTGCCCATCTCGCTCATTTTTCACTTAGGGACTTTTTTAATTACCCGTCTCGAGCATTTTTCGCTTAGGAATTTTTTTTGTCTTCATGCATGACTTACATTGTGCACTTTTCACTTCAAGTCCATGCATAGCCTACTTCGTGCACTTTTCGCTTCAGGCGTTTTTTTTTCAAGTGCGTGGCTTACCTCGCACATTTTTTGCTTCAAGCCCTTGCACTTTTTTGCCTTTATGCATGACTTACATCGTGCACTTTTCGCTTCAAGTACATGCGTAGCCTATATCACATATTTTTCGCTTCAAGCCTTTTTTTTCGAGTACGTGGCTTACCTCGCGCATTTTTCACTTTAAGCCCTTGCACTTTTTTGCCGTTATGCATGACTTACATCGCGCACTTTTCATTTCAAGTACATGCGTAGCTTACATCGTGCATTTTTCGCTTCAGGCCTGATATGGTTTTTTTCTTCCTGTTGCAAAGATATGCAATCATGATGAGAAAATCAAGAATTATTACTTTATTGCATACTACCAATAATCAACGACAATATGAAATATAAAGGTAAAATGTTCAAAATAACATGTCTGATATTAATTGAAACTTTAAAATACTAAGGCCTCAAATCTTCCTTATCCATCTTCATATTTGGGGGTAATCGTGGTATGGGTTTCTCTAATCACCCCTTGCTTCATCATTCCTCCTTCTATCTGCTCCCCTTCTCTTCTGTTATTGTCATATTGCCTATTCTGCGGCAAATTATTTCTCCGATTGCATGGAGAATAGTGGGCTCCCCCATTCCTCCAAAGGTATTTGTTTATTTTTCCTTCTCGAGCCAATTTCTCAAGTTGATTCATTAGCTCCCTATATTTCTCAATCTAGTGCCCATTTGTAGAATGGAAATCACAATAAGAATTTACATCTCCTCCCATACTTCCTTTTGCTTTATTAGGAAATTGTAATAGTCCTGTCTCTTTTATAGCTGCAAGAATTGAGGCTCTAAACTCATTAAGTTGAGTGTAACTATCATATTTCAATTTTGGAGCCTTGTGGGACTTATCTCTACTTTTGTCAACAGATTCTCTTTCCCGTTTCCTTCCTCCTTCAAGATTGTTAGTTTGTACCATTGCCAACACTTCCTCCTGAGTGATATATTTGTTAGCTCTGGTGAATAACTCCGAAAGTGTTGTTGGCTGATCTAGAGAGAGTGACTCTTGTAGCTTCTCAAACCTAGTCCCTTGCAATATTACTGCTACTACAACACCGACCTGTAAGTCCCTAACTTCCAAAGTTGCATCTCGGAACCGATCCATATAACTTTTTAGTGATTCCTTACTTAAGTGTAAGCAGATAAGTAGGTTTTTTCTTTCTCTGGCTGTTAACTATGAAGGCTTTCAAAAATTTGTTTCGCAATTGGTCGAAGGAGGTGATTGATGCCTCAGCCAGACCATTGAACCATTTCAGGGCATGTCCAATCAAGGTGAGTGAGAAAGCTCTGCACATGATCTCGTCTTCTCACTTGTGGAGTAGTGTCAATGCTTCATAATTCTGGATATGATCATAGGGGTCTGTCTTTCCCGAGTATGCAGCTATTTGTAGCATTTTAAACTTCGATGGTAAGGGTTTTTCCATAATAGCCGCAGAAAATGGTATCCGCCTTTTCTGACTTTCTTCTGCAGATACTAGCTTCTTTTCTTCCAACACTTGTTCTATAATCTTTTTCATGTCAATTGTGTATGTAGGATAATTTGTCCCCTTTTCTTTACTCTGAGATGCATCTTTTCTCATTATTCTTGTGTTCCAAGTAGGGTTAGTCTCTGAGTCAGTCCACCAAGCATTTCCTTCGTCAAGAGTTGGCCGCCCTATCTTTCTGACTCCCCCTACACCTTACACTATTTCAGGTCTCGTTTGCCAAGCTGGAAGGTCGGACATACTCCGCTGCATCTCAAAGGAGCCTACCGCAACTTGCTCACCTACCGCTACTCTCTCACCTACAAGGGCTTGCCCATATGTCGTGGCCTGCTCACCTACCGCTTCTCTTTCACCTGTAGAAGCTTGCCCATCCGTCCGGCTCGCTCGACTGTCGTTACTCTCTTATATGTAGTGTCTCGCCACTTTGTCACGGCTCGCCCTCTTGCCGCAGCTTGCTCGGCTGCCGTGACTCTCGCCTATAACGGCTTACCACTCTGTCGCTGTTCGCCCACCTGCCACAACTCGCCCGTCTATCGCAGCCTGCTCGTCGTACCGCCCATCTTGATGCTGTCGAGTCTCTCTAGTTGTTTCTCCAACCAGATTCTGTACAAACCTGCGGGAGACTTAATTGCGGGAGGACTCCGCTAAACAGATCAACCATGGCTCTCAACACCTGGGCTGTTTCTCACTTTGCCGCTTCAGAGCTTCAAATTCCACCGCGGACATGGTGGTTCTCTCTTCTTCTTTACTTACTAGTGGCCTCTTGCAGATTGGTTGTTTAGGCGAACTCACGGAGTTCTCCTCACTCTCATCTCTGACAGTAGTAGATCTTGTTCTCACCATTTTGAAAGTTTTGACTGGCTTTTATTTCGTTTCCCACAGACGGCATCAATTGTTGTTGCTCAAAACAATAGTAAGTGATTGCTGACGTCAATATCTGTCCTTCCTCTCCACGTATCTCTAAAAAGCTTCTGAAAAACAAGGAAAGTCAGATGAACGCAGGGGGTGGTTCCCTGTGTAGGCACTTCGATGCTTAAGTCAGTTAAAGATTCTTGAGTATTGGGAAACGTAAAAGTTAGAAGTCAAAAATTAGAGAATAAAGTAATACCTATGACCTATTTATAGGCGAATAAATTATCATTACTACAGAGTAATTACCTGGAAGTAATTTCGTCCTTTTCAAGAAGAATTTTGTTCCCGGTACGGAACTAACATGTCAAATTCGGGCGGTAGAGGTCTGTTGCTGAGCGGGAGACACACAAGAGGATGTGACACACTTCTATAGAAGATGTCTGTCATAAGCAGGAGGTCACGAAATGTTGCCACGTGTATGAGGCAGCAGATTAAGAGACAGGGTCCTCTCGGATGTGGGAGAGGCTTGGCGATCTCCCGCTTGCGAGAGAATATTTGGCAACCTACCGCTTGCGGGAGAGTGCTTGGCGATCTCTCGCTCGACGGGAGAGTGCCCGGCGACCTTCCGCTTTGCGGGAGAGTACCTGGCCACCTCCTGCCAAATGGGAGTGCATGGTGCCCTCTCCCACACGGGAGAGTGCTCTCAATTTTGATAATAAAATTTATTATTATTTTTTATTTGCCATTTGTGTAACCCATATCAATTTCCATGCAATTAGACGATGAAGGTTTAATTCCATTTTGTGACAAACATGGATGACATATTTGGATATTAAGCCTAATTAAGTCTAAATCTGTTAAATGATACTATTTGTCATTTAGACATCCACGTGGCAACTGTGTGAGTTGCTTTGTGAATTACCACATAACATATAATGTTGCAATATAAACGAAAGATAGTGTTATTTAATAGATTAGGAATTAATTGCATAATTTTAAAAGGCTTGAGATTTATTTACAGAAAATAAAAGTTTATAAACTAATTTGCATATAGTAAACGTTGATGACTTAGATCCATTTTGTGTTAAAAGTTGAGAGTATACTTGGCAAGCCTTTAAAATAACTTCATCAATAAAGGTGTGAATAAAAAAAACGTTCGAAAAATAGTTTATGAACATATTTGTTCATTAAACTTAACAAACAATTTTAAAAAGCATTTCAATGTTCATATATTAAACGAATCGAACACAAATAAAATTGTGTTTTGTTCATTTATACATGTAAACAAGCTCGTTTAAGGTTTATTTAAAACCCGTTTGTTTAATATATGTTTATCGTTCATTTATTGTTTAGTAATAATAAATTATTAAAATTATATATTAATCCTTGTATCATACTCATTCTCAATGGGGTTAAGTTTTATCAAATTTGTTTATAGTTTGTTTAATATTCACAAACATGTGTTTATGAAATTGTTTGTTTATTTATTCATGAACATAAACACGTGTTAGTGAACATATTTGTTTAATATTCATGGACAGACTCATATAAATTAAACAAGTTCATTCATAAAACATTAAAGAACACCATAATATCCAAATGAAAAAATTCGAACAAAATATAAAAAATTTTAATGAATATAAACAATAAAAAAAACAAATAAAAATTATGAACATATGTTTGCTTCATTTACACTTCTACCGTCAAATCATATTCTATTATTTTCCAATAACAATTCTTAGTGTATTAGATGATGTATACAACTTTCTTTAATGGTTAGATATGAATGAGTATTTATAACCACTTGTTAAAAGCAATACATCTATTTTTTGTAATTTATGATTCTTTTAATTTAGAGAAAAAATAAAATAAATAAAAATTCATTTTTTAAAATAATTATAATTTAATTAATTAATTAACCTTGACTAAATCTGTCCATAGATCAAGCTGGGCCGAAACTATGTCTAAACGGACTTTAAGCAAGTTCAAATCCTACTCGGCTTAATTATTTGAGTTTAAATTTTAGCCAAGGCCTGTTATAAAAAATTATTATAACAATTCGAGCACGCACGGCTCTATGATTATTATTATTATTATTATTTGCATTTTATTTTTTTAAATTTTTTTATTTTTTTATTCTTTTAAAATTTAATTTGGTTTGTCAATTTTGCATGTTAATTTTCGTATTAATTGCACTAATTTCATTTAATAATCATGTTTTATTACTCAACAATGTTTTATGTAAATATAGTTACATTATATTAAGTAAACATATATAATCTTATAGAATAATTATATATTTAATACATCGTCAGTGGAGTTTTTTAATTTCACAAGCGGAGTTAAGATAATAACACAAATCTTATTTTATTTATTTTTTATTTTTTAATATTTTTAAAAAAACATGTGTCATCATTCTAACCTTACTTGTAGAGTAAAAAACTCCACTAATGATGTATTGGATATTAATCCAATCTCATAATAAAAATAATTTTCATGCCAAGTTGAACTTAAGTTTAATTTTTAAATAGTAAAACTCAAACCTCACCTGATTTCTCATTGGGTTATTTTTTATCCAAGTTTATTTATTGCACCTAATATTTTTGTTCAAATTCATTTAAAAATCAGTCTAATTTTTCAAGTTTTAACCAATGATTTGATCAATGGACAAGTCAACAAGGATCTATGAATATCCATTAATAATAAAAAGATTCTTTTTTTAATCTAAAAATTGTATGATTGAAAATAAAGATAAATCTTTAGTTAGACTCCATTTCCTTGTGAGCGATGATATTATTTTCGCCCTAAAAACGCTGACATAAAAAAGGAGTTTATATTTAATATCTCTAATTAGTAATTAATGGATTAGGGTTTAGGGCTTAAGTAGGTAAGCTAAAACCCCATTCATAGACCTTTTTTAATTCGTACGAACATAAAGGACTGACTACTAAGAGTAGTGTACCTAAGTAAAGTACCTAATTGCGTAGTATTTTTCTTTTACGAAGATAAATCCGTATTTTGACTTTTTTATTCCGTACATTACACCTGAAATTCCCGCCACAGATTTTTGTCTTATAATTCTTTGGGCAACGGCTAGTTTCTAACTGACTGGCGCCCATAAACCCTACTGAAACCCACCTCACTTCTGAAAGAAAAAAAAACGAATGAATCGATATTTGCTTGCTTTACTTCACTCTTCTGTTTTGCAGCTCATATCCACTCTCAAACCATCGTAAATTGCTCCACTCTGACTCGCATTCTGGTCAAAAAATCTCATTGATTCGTCTTTCCTTGGCTACGCTCGTGAAATACTCGATAGAATTCCTCAGCCAGATCAGGCTCTTTAAATTTCTTTCATTTCGAGATACACCACAAAGAAGATATAAAATTATTTGCTCTGATGCACAGCAGTGGTACCCAGATTAGCATTCATGCTGTTTTGGCTGTTATTAAGTCCTGTTTGGGCTTTTCTGGTGTTTCTGTGGGAAATAGGTTTATGGTTTAGTGGTGAATTGTGGGTTTGATTTGGATGTTTATGTTCAGAGTGCTTTGATGGATTTTTACGGAAAGAATGATGACTTCTTTTCGGCAAGGAAAATTTTTGATGGGATATTGGTTAAGCATCCTGTTTTTTGTAATTGTTTTATCTCTGGGTATTCTAAGACTGGTGAGGCACTGGCAGCGGAGTGTTTGTTTTATGAGATGAAAGAAAGAACGGTTTTGTCTTGGAATTCTATGATTTCACGGTACGTGAGCAATGGTTATCAGGACAAAGCTTTGGAAAATTTTAAAAGAATGAAAGCTGAAAATGTCTCTCGTAGTCAAATTACTTTGGTGACTTTACTCTCTCTGAGTGCTAAGCTCAGTTGAATGTTAAGAAGCTCATTGGGGATTGAAACATTTGTGTGAATACGATAGTTTTAATTGCAGTAGTGCAAATGTTTGTGAATGTGGGGCTTTTGATGAAGCCCATCAAGAATTTGATTGGATAAGTACAAGAGATAGTCTTGCTTGGAGTTCCATGATTGCTGGTTATGCACACAATAGAAGACCAACTGAGGCTCGACATCTTTTTGAGGTCATGAAAAGAGAGCAAATTAGACCAAATGATGTTGCGCTGGTTAGTGTTCTATGAGCTTGTTCTCAGCTGGGTTCTGTAGAAGCTGGAGAGTGCATTGCAGCCTTCATAGAAACTCAAGATGATCAGGCCTTAGCAGTATTGGATATGTATTCCAAGTTAGTAAACATTGCTAAAGCTCATGAAGTATTTGATAGGATGCCTGACAGAGACATTGTCAGTTGGAATTCAATGGTATAAGATTTGTGGCCTTATTGACAGCCTGCAGCCAAACAAGCCTCGTTGTATTTGTTCTTGAGTTTTTTTAGGAGCATGGACTTAAAATATAGGATAGAACCAAATATAGTGCATTGTGCTTGTCTTGTAAACCTCTTCTGTAGAACTGGAAGATTAAATGAAGCTTACGATTTTGTATGTAGGATGAAAATGGAACCCAACGTGGTGATATGGAGTACATTGTTAAGTGCTTCCGGAACCCACTTGAATATAGAGCTTGCTGAGCTCTGTGTTGAGAAGCTGCTAAAGTTCGAGCCTGAGACAAGAAGAGGTGTCTGCTTTTGATTAATCCAGGTTAGGAAGCCTGAGATGAAATAGAAATGATTTAATGTATATATTCAAATTCATCTTTCTAGAGGTGGTATCATTAACTTGAGGATTAGGAGTTCTTCACCAATGTTAGTTAATTCTTGACATGTTAACCACTACAAAGTGATACTACTTTGTTTGAAAAATCAGTTTACTTCTTCCTAGAGGAGATGGATTGATGCAGCTTGTAACAATATGACTGCTTATCAGTTTTTGCAGCTGGAAGACTTCAACTTTTCTCTCAGATTAATTTTGCACAAGTGTTAGACTAGTGGTGGCAGCCGGGCAGGAGCATATGAACAAGTGGCAATAATATGAAAGGCAGAAGCTTCACTGCCAAGCTGGAGTTACCCCTTGTTTTCTCTCAGATAATTCTTGGTGTCCAAGATTTTTAATGGATGCTTGTAATGCTGCAATAGTTCAAGGTGTCTTCTTCCTATTGACAATTACTGTGCCCTTACCCTTCCTTGTCTTTAATATTGTCATTTTATTTAACCATATTATAGTATCGGCTAACCTTCTGTGCCTTTGGATCACCTACTTGTTATTTGTAATTATTAATAGGCTTAATAGTCAAATAAGCCCTCAACCTTTAGCCCAAAATAGAATTCAGCCCTCAACGTTTTATTGCATGACATTTAGTCCATAAACTTTTATTTCGGTAGAAATAAACCCTCAACCTTTTAAAATTATGCAATTAAGTCCAAATTTGTTAAATAACACTAACTGCCGTTAGTATATCTAACGTGAAAGCTGACGTGGATAGCTTAGTTGGCTGCCATGTGGCATGTCACGTGTGCAATACTAACGGAAGTTAGTGTCATTTAACAGATTTGGACTTAATTGCATAATTTTAAAAGGTTGAGAGTTTATTTCCACTGAAATAAAAGTTTATGGATTGAATTTCATGCGATAAAATGTTGAGGGTTGAATTCCATTTTGGGCTAAAGGTTGAGGACTTATTTAGCTATTAAGCCTTATTAATATAATCAGTATTATTCCTATTATTATTCTATTTTAAAATAATCTAGTATTGTACTATTATTACGGTGAGAATCTTAGCATTATCTTATTCTCATGCTTCTTTTACTTGCTAGAGGAATTATGCTTGAGCATTATCTTATATCTCTTGCTAGCAGAATTCATTTATTGAAATATCTTTCATGTTCCCATCCTGCTAACATGACCACTGAAACCAATATCTTTGAGCTTTAATATAAAGAAAATATGCATCATAAAATCCATTCTTTTACCATAGAAATTGTTGACACCTAATTTTGTCCCATTTTGTTATTATTACCATTATTATTATTTTTATTACTATTATTATTATTGTTTGTTTATATTTATTTTTATTATTTGTGTTATTATTATTATTATTTTTTTTTATTTTTATTTTATTTTGTTTTTTGTCCAATCTATCAATCAGCCCTCTGCCACCCTGCCATAGTCTCCCTCCCGAGGCTGGCCACTAGTTCCTATAACCGCCGGCCACCCCCTCTGTCACCCTTCTCTGCCAGCCACCATTCCCAAGCTCACTCCCCCCTACAAGAACCCTCCCTCAACACCGAACCCAAGGATCACCATCCTCGGTCAGCATTCACCTTCTCCAAGCTCCAAGCTTTCTCCCCCGGCCTTCACTCACCAAACCCAACACCACCATCAGAAACCGGAACTCACCGGAGCATCATTCTTATTGAACCAAAAAACCCATTCACCCTCAATCCTCACCGAACCATCACCCAAGACCACCACCGCCATCACTGAGACATCACCCGAGACCACTAACCACCATCACCGAACCACCAAGACACAACCATCATCACAACCGAACCCATCGCCCAAGAGTCCCAGACCTGAGAACCCCAAAACCCAGATCTGAAACACAACCACCTGCAAAAGAAAACAAACCCAAACACAAAACCAAAACCAAAATCACAACAACACAACAGCCGAGCCATCAACCACAAAAAAAAGAAAAAAAAAAGAGGGGAGAGGTTTCGGTGAAGCTCAGATCTGCGGGCTAGGGTGATTTTTTAATGAAACTAATGCTAGATTCGGGCTTAAGAGGCTAAGAGGAATCGAAAAGGGGTAGCTTTTTTCATTTTTGGCCACCGGCGGTGGTGGCTGGCGGCAGCCGAAGCGGCGGAGGACGGCGGTCCGGCGGCTGCCGGAAATCGCCCAAGGGGAGAGGCCTCAAAGGCTCTGATAAATTTTTTTTCTTTTTCGGTTAGAAAATGAAGTAAAAGAAAAAAAGTTTGGTTTTTATAGAAAAAAAAGGGGGAGGTCGGATCTGCGTGCTCAACCCGACCCGGCTCCACGACCCGCGCGCCCGACCCGGAAGCATCCCAGCCACCCGCGTGCCCAACTTAATCCGACCCGGTCCACCTCGCCAACCCGATCCGGCCCACTCGTTTAGGCCATCTTCTTGGGCCATTTGAAGGGTTTTCTTTGGGCTCTTAGCCCAAATTCATTTTGGTAATTATTTTTTTTTGTTTATTTATTTATTTAGTGTTTATTCATTTTGTAAAAAAAAGGAGAAAATTTTAATTAAAAAATTAAAAATTAAAAATTAAAAAATTAAAAAAAAATTAGAAATTAAAAAATTAAATTATAATGCTATTATTATTATTATTATTATTATTATTATTATTATTATTATTATTATTATTATTATTATTATTAATGCATGTTGTAAAATAAAAGTTTTTGAAAAGATTTTTCTTTTATTTATATTTTCATTAATTATTATTATTGATTAGGAAATGTATTTAAAAATAATGAAATTCAAATTTGAGTAAATGATAAAATTTAAATTTAATTAAATGAAATTCGTTCGATGATGGGATGTCATGAAACTCACAAGTAGTGATTTCTTGACTGATCCCTAGGTGAGAAGAGTCTACTAAATGTTACCAGAGTATTGGGATATTTAGTATGATTTTTCAATAATTTAAATTTTTTTCAAAATAAAAGTAAATAAGTTTTTAAAAAGAAAGTAAAAAAGGGAAATAAATAATAAAATTTAAATTTAAGTAAATGATATTGTCCGAGGATGGGATGTCTTGAAACTCACAAGTAGTGATTTCTTGACTGATCCCTAGGTGAGAAGAATTAGCTAAATGTTACCAAAGTATTGAGATATTTAGTTAAATTTTTTAATAATAAGAGTTTCATTAATAAAAATCAAAATATAAAGTTCTTTTTATAATTCCGCGTGTATCATCTACCATATATTTGCATCATACGTATAAACATTAATTTTAAAATAAATGGAATTCGTCCGATGATGGGATGTTATGAAACTCACAAGTAGTGATTTCTTAACTGATCCCTAGGTGAGAAGGGTCATACTAAATGTTACCAGAGTATTGGGATACTTAGTATGATTTTTCAATAATTTATTTTTTATTAAAAATAAAAATAAGTTTTTTTAAAAAAAGAAAATTGAAAAAGGAAATTAATAATAAATTCCGATGATGGGATGTCATGAAACTCACAAGTAGTGATTTCTTGACTGATCCCTAGGTGAGAAGAGTCGTGCTAAGTGTTACCAGAGTATTGGGATATTTAGTATGATTTTTCAATAATTTAAATTTTTATTAAAAAAATAAAAAAATAATTAAAATAAATAAGTTTTTTAAAAAAAAAAGAAAATAAGAAAAGGAAATAAATAATAAAATTTAAATTTAAGTAAACAAATCTTCCGAGGATGGGATGTCATGAGACTCACAAGTAGTGATTTCTTGACTGATCCCTAGGTGAGAGGAATTTACTAAATGTTACCAAAGTATTGGGATATTTAGCTAAATTTCTCAATATCAAGAGTTTCATTAATAAAATCAAAATAAATAAATTTCTTTTAAGTTCCATGTGCATCATGTACTATCTGCATCATATGCACTCATAATAATTTTTGGAACGAGTGTGAATCTTCTGATGATGAGATTCTATAGAATTCACAAGTAGTGATTCTTAAGAAATCTCTAGGTGAGGAAATTATCCGAAATGCTACCAGAGTATTGGGGTACTTCGGAATAATTTTCAATACAAAATATTTTCACTTATTTCAAATAAAAAATAATATTTAAATGTTTCAAAATTAAAAGAATAAAATTGATTGTAATAAAAATAAGAATTATTTTTTAAATATTAATTCAAGACCATTTCATTAAAACAAAAAGGATAACACATGATTATTATGGTACCGTTTTTTAACGGGCGTCGTGGGGGTGCTAATCCTTCCCAACGCGTAACCGTACCCCCGAGCCCAATTTTTGTTTCGCAGACCAAAAGATTATCTTTTTAATAAAACTTAATTAATTTTAAGATTTTGTTGAGAAGATAAACGTTTTCAGGTGGCCAATCACACCTAGTCAAAAAAGATTGGTGGCAACTCCATTTTTTTTTTAAAATGGTTTTTTCAAAATCGTCGAGCGCGAAGCCGTTACGACAGAAATGAACTTACTCGGGCCTAAGTCAGTTGATTAATGTGCTAAAGATTTTGGATAAAACATTTGAATATTCCATGTATGAGTATTTCCCTATGCTGCTATCTGACTACCCCTCCTTTAAATGCTTAAGTTTCCTATGTTTTTTCTTCTTGCTTCCTTTCTTTTTAAAAGTAAAAAATCCATGTTTAGGTACAGGTTTTGAGACCTAGGGTGGAAGTAAATGCAGATACCATCTTTCATTTTTCCCACTTTGAGCTGACATTTGTGTTTATTCTGCGGGTCATTACAACACACAGTGAATTCTCCGTGTGCTATATGTAAGAATGATGTGTATATGTAGCATTTGGATTGCAGAAACGCGTTGACTCCAACTTCAGTTCAAGACCATTCATTTGTGCGGCACGGATGATGTGTCACAAACATCAGGCATACAATGCAGAATATGTAAACGTAGTTCTCAATGTGACCTTTATCATTGTTTCTGCCTTAAGAAAAGAACGTCCTTTGTTTTTGAAAAAATCAAATGAAAACTACTCTGTTCAAAATGCTTAGAACTTTAATACTGAGCTGTGATGTAATAGGAAGGAAAATCTTTCATTTTATAAAAGCTGTCTGTCCTTGCTTGTATTTCTTTCAAGTCAAAGCCCTTTCTTATAATTTTATACTAATTTCAATGCTATGGATGCGTGTTCAGAGATCTTTGGCCTGTTTTCAGACTCTTGTACAAATCCCTTAAAATTTTCCCCTTGTCATTATCTTATCTCTGATTCTGAGTGCTTTGACATTTGCATGATGCCTTCCTAGAAGATGCATTTCCTCTCCAAAATTATACAAATTCAATGAAATTAAATGTTGTTGGAGATTTTAAAGTGGACATGGCAATTTGTGTGTGAAATTCATGTTCATGTTATGTAAAACATAAAAATTTAAGTTAAAATTCGTGTTAACATGCTAAACATAAACCTAATTTTTTAGTTTTTATCATATTCATAAACAGTTTCATTTTTTTATTGGTGTTGTTTTCGTATTCTGTCATCGTATTGCATTTAGAATTGTCAGACCTATTTTTAAATGTGCTGCTAAGTTTGAATGTGGAATTAATTTAAATATAATTAATACTTCATCAAGTGCTGACCATATGGCAGCACATTGAAGTTAAATTACGTGAGCTAGGGTGATGAAAACATACATAAAAGTTAATTTCCAAGTAATTTTGACTACTTTATGACATTATCATATCTATTAAAATAATCTTACTTAATGAAAAAGATAAGTGTTGAACCAATGGTTAACATTTCCAAGCAATTTAATTCAGTTAACTTTTGTTGGACCAATTAACGGAACTGCAAGGGATTGTCATTTATCAGTTCTTATCTCCCAGCGTAGCTGACCAATGGCATTTTTACTATTTGTTGTGGGAACAGAGGGCATTTTGGACTTTCTAAATACCAACATGGTTAAAGGAGCCAAAATAGAGTTGTAAACGGGCTGGATACCCGCTAATTTTGGAATACTCAACCCGAACTCAATTACAATATATAAAATCCGAATCCAATTAACTACCTGATTATTTTGATTTGTGTTACTCGAATCCGAATCCGAATCCGAACCTTATAAAATGAAAAATACTCATTTAACTATACGAATCTGTTAAGTTGTGATGCCTCGAGGTGCACCTGTAGGTCACCGACCCAGGCCACCACCCCCAAGCGTGTCACTCATCGTATTGTCTGCTTTGGGGTGCACCACACTGGCCATTGTCCCTCACGGCTTTATCGGGGAATAACACCCCAATTCGCGTCCCTAGAATGTAAGGCTTAGGTACCTAAGGGTCCTGAATTTGAACATCTGGGGATTCGAATTGGGGTGTTATTCCTTGATAAAGCCGTGAGGAGCGGTGGCCAGTGTGGTGCGCCCCAAAGCGGACAATATGGATGAGTGACCTGCTCGGGGTGATGGCCTTGGTCGGTGACCTGCAAGTGCACCCTAGGGCGTCATATAAATACCCATTTATTAAGTTAAAGTTTGACTTTCAAATTTTAATTTAAAAACAATTTTGGAATAATTTATTTAAAAAATTAAGTTAATAAATTTAATTTAACTAATAAATATAAATTAAAGTTAAAAATCATAATTATGATATTTGATGAATTAATTTAATTAAATACAGTATTAATAATACATAATTTATATATAAAAAATATAACTATTATATTAATTAATTATTATTTATAATCGGATTCAAGTAACGGATACCCTAAGGTAACTGTTCGAACCCGTGACGGATAATAATTTTATTACCCGAATTCGATTATATACTATCATAATCTTACTTAATCGAGTTAAATAGTATTGAGTATCCGTTTATCATATACTCATTACCATCTCCAAGCCAAAACGCATTGAGGGTACAATAGTCACAAAGCAAAGGGTAATTTCGGTATAAAATTTAACAAATCGGGGGAAATTTCGCGATTTCGTTAGATACGAAACAAAGGAGGGATAATTCAGTAATTTGATACTAAGTTAACGGTTTTTTGAACTGTCGGGAAATCGAAACAGTAGGAAGAAAGTCAAAGCCTTGCCGCGTGCCTACAAGGCTTAAGCTCCCATTTTCTATAAAACAGAGCAAACTCAGAACTTGAGTACTTGTATTTCAGTTAAGCATACCCCCAAAAGAAAAAGAAAAAGGATAAAAGAAAGAGACTTCAATCTTGGCGGGAAACCTTAACAGGTTGGATTGTATCAATGGCGGATTATCATCCAACACTGGGTCCAGCCAGTTTCTGGACTCAGGCCAACGCTCTTCTCAGAAAGAACTTAACTTTCCAGGTGGACTTTACTCAAGTTCTCATCTCTTGGATTTAGTTTTCTAAAGACGTCTTGGTTTTGTTCTTGAAATAATGCAAGTTTTTCTAAAATGAAACTAGGAAAATGCGAGAAACTTTCATTCCTTTTTTTCTTTTTCCTGGGTGTGCTATGTATTTCGTGGGTTTATGTGGAGGGATTATTTTTGATTTTCTTCGTCATTACTGCTTAATGTCTTTTTTTTTTGAGTCAGATCATTGATTTTCACAGATAATTGTGTGTTTAGAACGGACAGTGCTTCATTTGCCTAAGTTCTTTGTAGGCTTCTTGGGTTAAACATTCTTCTCTTCCTCTTTTCGTCTTCCTCAATAGTACAGTTCTTCTGGGTTCAGTCTAATGAACCATCATAAGAATCATCAACACTGACAAGCATTTACTATAAAGCCGAAAGTTTACCGTTTTTAAGATATATAGATATTATTATGAAATAGGAATGAATTTTCAAAAGAAATACTTGAGCCTTCAAAGTGTCTTGTTATTTATATAATTATTATATCATGTGATCTGTTTTGCAGAAAAGGAACATAAGGGCAAATATTCGGCTGATTTCCTTCCCACTTTTTTTCTGTGTACTGTTTGCTGTGTTGCAACGTGTGCTTGACAATCAACTAAACAATGCGGATAATCGCTGTGGGTGTATCTGTGTTGAAACAAACGGAAATGGTCAATGCCAGAGGAGAGAATGTGGGTTACAGTACTCGACAATGGACCAAGCATCATATTGTCCAATTCCTAACCCCTCGGAATGGCCTGCACTGTTACAAATACCAGGTCCAAACTATCGTGCAGTGAGAACTGATTCACTTGCGTCTGCAGATCTGCCAGATGAGTCTTGCAGGAGTACGGGCTCTTGTCCTGCAACTACATTTTTCACAGGGAATAATCAATCGCTTGGAGAAAGTATGCATATTGTTTCTTCTCCTTCCCCTGTAACTTAGAATTCACTTTCTTTGGTTTTAACTTTTAAACTAACATGCCACAGTGAAAGATGAAAATCAGATTTAAAATTCTTTTGCTCATTTTGACAGTTTTGACGGGGAGTATGTTCACAACTTCTTTCACTATTAATTCCACTGACCTTTTAGTCAGTGCGGCCACAAGTGTCCTGGTAAGTTGTTCTCCTCTTTTTTCTTTCTTTTCCACTTTCATATGGTTGCTGATTTTCTGTTTATGATTTTGGTGATGACTTAGAATCTCACATCATAATCTTGCTTCGCATCTTTTGGTTCATAATTTGTCCGCTGACCTTTATTCTCAAAACATTACAGGGTACACAAACATATCCTAAGCTTTTCAATTATCTTGAACCTGCTTTTGCTTCGGATCTTCCCATCTATAATGTTCAAAGCCAGTGCACATCAAACTCAACATTTTCTATTGCCATCAATCAATCATCCATAGCAAGGGAACAAGGTATACGCTTTTCCTCTTGCATATGTTTCTCTCATAGTGTTTTAATTTTTTCTAATTAAATAGAAGGTTACTTTCTTGTTCTATGGATGAGATTGCATGAATGGACTAGTTGAAATGCCATAATGGTAAATTTCAAGAATATTTATGTAACACCCCAATCTCACATCGGGAGTTTGTGAGATTCTGCAATGCTATATATGTAGAGACTTGAACCCATATTTGTGAGGTGCCTTTCATGGGACAAAACCGTAATACCCTTGGGTCAAAGCAGACAATATCTCGCATGTGGGCCTTCACAATTAAGCATTGACATATAAAGGGACAAGAAATATTTGATGGAAAAAAAATTCTGCATGTGTATCTAAATGTCCCAAACTTCAGAGATTCAATGTCATCAGCTTAATTGAAAGAGTTATAGGTCATTCCGACGTTAATTTTTCAATTCTTTTATGTTATAAACTTATATGGCTATTGCACTTATAATATTCTTGTTAATTTTACCAAGTACAAGTTTGTTGCACTAGTAAGCAGATTCTGGACTTCTATGCTTGCATCAAACATTTTGGTTCCTTTCCAAAATGATTATGCTACTATGTATATGAGGTTAATAGAAAATTCATTGGCAGATGCTGTTATTATTGAGGTTTCACTGGGAAAAACTCTGCTAGCTAAACTTCTCTTTGTCTGATTCATTATTATCTTATTGAGAGTCAGCAAACCTCTGGAACATTCGCAAAGCAGAGTTCTCTGCAAATCTAATTTCTTAGAAAGTAGAATGGCTTATTAATGTTAGAGATTCAATTGTGGAACCTACCCAAAGTTGGTCAATGGCTCTTCCATAACATATCACCTTTTCATAAAGTGAATGACAGTGTTACTTTAAAGTTTTATTCCAGGTTGATTATGAATCAATGATTATTTTTTTAATTTTTATTTGAACACAGAGGTAAGATGTATTCATGGTATATACCTGTGGCGCAATAGTGCTTCTGAGGTGAATGATGAGCTGTATAAAGGTTACCGAAAAGGGAACTCAGAAAAGAAGATAAATGAGTTTGTTGCAGGTTGGCCAGCTGAAAAATTTAACTTAATTGTGTCATATCATCTAATTTACATAAAATTATGTGTGGTAGATATAAATACTGACAATTTTATCTTTTCCACAGCATATGATTTCTTGAACTCTGATGGGAATAATTTTAATGTGAGCATCTGGTACAACTCTACCTATAATAATTTCACAGTTAACTGGCCCATGTCTTTGTTGCGGATTCCTCGATCTGTAAATCTGGTATGTTTTTGAACTTGCTGAAGTACTTTCTTAACTAAGCTTACACCTGATTAATCTTAGATTCTCATGTATTGACAAAAAATGATTCTCCAGATTAGTAAATAAAGGGGTTGGGGAAGGTTTTAGAGTCAAATCTTGCTTAACCGAAAAATATAAAATTTACATAAAAAATCTTAGGAATTAGGAGGAAGGCATCTATGAGAACCATTCTAAACCACCAGTATCTTGGCTGATTTTTAATATGCATTTATCATTAATTTCCATATTAAAATATATGTGGAAGATTATATTGTTTGATATGCTTTTCATGTGATTTCTCAAGTGCACACAGGTGGTATGGTATCTCTCTGTAAGCTCACCGTGTATATTCCACCCAGCTTTGGTTCATATGGTTGTTACAGTTTATCTATCAATATTGTCTAGCAAGAAATGTTACCTGGTGTAGAAACTAGATTTTGATTAGTAATATTTTTAAAGTAAGAATAGGTAATAAACTTGTTCCACGGAAGATTTTAACATCTCAATTCTCTACCTATTCAATTGTGCTCCCATATAGCTCTTACTTGGACTAGGATTGAGAGACCAATAGTTCATGGTCTCTATTTTAGTTCTTTTCAATTGCTTGTTTCATTATTGTTTTCTTTTGCTGAATAGTTGCATGCTTTCTTAAAAAGATAAATAGTACATGTTCCACTCTACATATTAAAAGTAGGTAACCATTCATTTTCGGGAGTTAAGTGATGGAATGCATTCCCATGATTTCTATTGGCATGATTGTCTGGGTGCCTCTGATTCAGCTGTTATAGAGCCTTTTTCTTTCTGTTTTGCGGCAAAGCATGACAAAGTTTTTTGCATAAAATGGTCTCGAACCATTTAATTGGCGTATGTTTCAGATACTAATAGAACCATTATCCATTAGATTTGACTTCCTTTTTGTATTCTCTTACGTATTATACTATATATTCTATAAGCACCTTGCATTTTGGTTTAGAGACCTTAGTCAATGTCCTGAAAGAATAAGGCTGCCTCAATGATCCAAATAGGTTATACACATTGCATTACCAATGTGCTTTTCTCTTTATAAGTTTATTTCTTATTTCTTGCATCCCTTGTATTTGACAAATTTATCTATTAATTTGCTAATTGATCAAAAGCTTGCAAAGACTGATATTTGCTATTGTCACATTTATAGGCATCCAATGCCTACCTTCAGTTTTTGCAAGGGTCCGGTACAAAAATGCTATTAGAGTTTGTGAAAGAAATGCCAAAAGTTGGAACCAAACTCAGGATTGATTTATCATCTCTTCTTGGAACAGTCTTCTTTACGTGGGTTATTTTGCAGCTATTCCCTGTAAGTGTTTCTCTCTTTTTCATTGGTGTTGGGTCAGTAAAGATCAATGTGCCCATGGTGGTAAATTTTTCAATATGACTCCTATAGAAGTCTATCATTATAAAAAATTATCACATATTCTTGGTAACATTTATTTGATAGTAAAAGTTCTGTAGTCAAATTTATTTTCTAGTTTGGTCCAGAGGATTTCTTTGAAATAAATTTGGGTTAGTTCTTTTGATGGGTTTTGAGTCACAGTATGAATTGACTGGTAATGGCGGTTATGAACAATGCACAACACGCAAACATTTGCCGCAATAAATGAGCAAAATCTATTCAGGCAATTCTTTGTGCAAGATTCCTTCCTCTTTACTTCACCTCTACACTAAGGCCTTTGGATATCAGGTCTATGTTTTACTTGTGGGCTTTCAGCATTGCCTCAAACTTATGAGCAAAATTTATTTAATATATGCCAAATCTGATCTAGAGAGGTCTACTGTAACAATTTTCCTGTCTGGAGAGTCATCATTGGTTATGATCTCTTTCGGTAATATTTTGATGGTTTTATAATATAGTGTGTTATGAATGTCTCAACATTTTGGTTTTCAATTTAGGTGGTCTTGACTTCACTGGTATACGAAAAACAGCAGAAACTGCGAGTCATGATGAAAATACACGGGCTTGGAGATGGACCTTATTGGTTGATATCCTATGCTTATTTTCTGGTCATCTCTTCTCTGTACATGTTATGTTTTGTGATATTTGGCTCAGTCATAGGTACTAATCCAGTCATTTAACTGCTCTTTAGTTATCTTTACTTCAAACTGCTCTTTAATGTGTTTGACTTTCTTCCAGGGTTGAAAAACTTCACGCTAAATGATTATAGCATCCAGTTTGTGTTTTACTTCATATACATAAACCTGCAAATTTCCCTGGCCTTCCTCGTAGCTGCAATGTTTTCAAATGTTAAGATTGCTTCAGGTTTATCTTAGCTCTTTGATTTACTACTCTTAGTTGGCAAAACAGAACCTGTTGTAACAATTAGTTAACCGACTTATTTCTCATAACTGTTGTCAATGATTACAGTAATTGGATACATACTTGTCTTCGGAACGGGACTTTTAGGTGGCTTTCTCTTTGAGCCCTTCGTTCAAGATGAATCATTCCCAAGTAAGTTTGAGAGATTATGCATATTATATAGTTGTTTGTTTGCAAGCTTTTTAATTTTATCTTGACCACAAGAACTATTTGTTAACTGTATCTTGAATAGATGACTTTCTAAAGAAGCTAAAGTTTTGCAGCCAGAAGAAAACTTCTTTTAACATTTAATTTTGTTGGCAGCTAATTTTTGGGAAATGAGATAGCAGTAGGAAAGAAAAAAATACAATGGCAGAGCCACTTCCTTTCACATGCAATAAAAATGTTTGAATCACCTTATCCTACTCATGGATGCATGCTCATATATTGTAGGAGGCTGGATTATTGTGATGGAGTTATACCCTGGTTTCTCTTTGTATCGTGGATTATATGAGCTTGGACAATATTCTTTCAGGGGAAATTATATGGGTACAGATGGGATGCGATGGGGGGATTTGAGTGATAGCGCAAATACGATGCGGGAGGTCTTGATTATCATTTTTGTTGAGTGGTTGGTAGTGCTATTTGTTGCGTATTATGTAGATCAGGTTTCATCTTCGGGTGCTGGAAAGAGTCCTCTGTTTTTATTGCAAAAATTCCGGAGAAAGCCTCCATCATCTTTTCGGAGGCCTAGCTTGCGAAGACAGGGATCAAAAGTTTTTGTTCAGATGGATAAACCTGATGTTAGTCAGGAGGTAACATCTTTTCTTTTTGTCTTTTTAGAATGCATATTCTCATTTAAGGGTAGATTTTTTTGAAGTGGTCAGCGACCACCAAGCATTTAAGTGATGGATAGTCTACCAAAAGACTGGTTTTTCACTCACTAACAGAGAGGGATCTATATTATTCTATTAATGTGATAATTTCTTAGGGTAGAATAGAAAACTGTTTGATCATCCACAGCTTCATGAGGAAGCCTTGATCTTTTGTTGTTTACCTTATCCTCCATCCTAAAATGTTTTTGCTCCTTTCATTAGTTGGTGCAATTTGATAGAAAGGATGACTTAGTGTTTCCTGTTTATGCTTTTATGGAGTGGAAAATGACTAATTGAAGCTTTGGGTTCCGCCTCTTTTAATTATCATACAACTATAGTATTAGTAATTTGCTCCAGATGTGCTTCCAAGCAGTATCCTTTTGTCTTTAATGTCATTATCTTAAATTGAAGTGGGTCTATCTCAAATTAGAACAGTTCTTTTATGCATTCATTAATGATTATGCGGCTCTACCTTAGTATTTGTCCGTCAAAGTGTTATGTTTCTAGCTCAATATGACATGATTCATTCATTTGTATGAAGAATATTTTCTTTTTATTTTTGTTGCCAGAGGGAGAAGGTTGAGCAGTTGCTACTTGAACCGAGTGCAAGTCATCCCATCATTTGCGACAGCCTCAAAAAGATATATCCTGGAAGGGACGGAAATCCTGAGAAATTTGCAGTAAGAGGGTTCTCTCTTGCTCTGCCTAAAGGGGAGTGCTTTGGCATGCTGGGACCCAATGGAGCTGGCAAGACTTCTTTAATTAATATGGTAGTGTATGATTATTATATTTAAAAACATAGCTCTTTTATGCATAAAATTGAGCATACATGCATGTCTGTAATGTGAAGGGCTGAAAATGAAATCTTCCATGTCAGGATTTAGTTTCTTTCTGCAAGAGTAATTTAGCCATTTTTTTCTATATAGGGATTATTTCTGTCTGAGAAGATAGAGATATTGACTTGGTCTTAATCTGTATCTCTTAAAGCTAGAGCCAGATTTACTTGATACCTTCTATGCAATATTTATCTGTTATTCTGTTGACAGATGATTGGGCTCACAAAACCAACCTCAGGAACAGCATATGTTCAGGGTTTCGATATAAGGACTCACATGGATACAATCTATACAAGCATGGGTGTTTGCCCGCAGCATGAGTAGGATATATTACTTCTTTTTGCCAAGAAACAAACTATTTTCCATGTGAAAAGAGTTCTTATTTTGTTTTGTCATTTGTAAATTAGCCTGCTCTGGGAAACCCTAACAGGGAGGGAGCACTTGCTGTTTTATGGCAGACTGAAGAACCTCAGAGGTTCTGCATTAAATCAAGTAAGTCAAAGTTATCTAAAATTTGAGATTGTTGTGGTTTTACATAGGAGAAACTGATGCCTATGAATTTATTTAAATTATAAAGCCTAAATGCTCTTCTGTTAGAACTTCATTTCATCTTGTCCAAAATCCAGAATATCAAAGTTAGACCTTGTTACATCTGAAACTGGCTAGCAATTTGTTCTATACTGAAATATGATTGCACAGCTGAACTTTGTCCGCGATAGAAATCTAGGTTGATGGGGGCAATATAGTTTTAGTGGCATAGTCACATGAAAAAGTTTTGATTCTTTTTTCCTCGTTACATGCTGTTTCTTCAGGCAGTGGAAGAATCTCTCAAGAGTGTCAACCTATTTCATGGAGGGTTTGCTGACAAACAAGCTGGGAAATATAGTGGAGGTATGAAGAGGAGGCTCAGTGTTGCCATTTCACTGATTGGGGATCCTAAGGTAAGAGTTAAATTTGACTTGCATTACTCTACTTTTCTATATGAGACCTTAATAAGCATATATCATGCTCTGCTGTTAATGGCTTAATCATTTGAGATTTTTCAAGGTTGTCTATATGGATGAACCCAGTACCGGACTAGATCCTGCATCAAGAAACAGTTTGTGGAGTGTTGTGAAACGTGCAAAAAGAGACAGGGCAATTATTCTCACCAGTATTTCTCTCTCTCTCTCTCTCTCTCTCTTTTCATAATTGAATTTGCATGACACCCTAGACTCACAATTCTTGATATAAACCTATTTGCATGATGTGCTCTCCTTTTTTGCACTTTAACATGAAAAGATGAAAAAGGAGTGTGTAAAATTATTGCTCATAGAAGGTGAGAACTTTTCACCCTTATGTACCAACAATTATTATCTGAATGTTTTCAGCACATTCAATGGAAGAGGCAGAGGTGCTGTGTGATCGATTGGGGATTTTTGTAGATGGCAGCTTGCAGTGCATAGGAAATCCTAAAGAGGTAAGTTCGCCTTAACAGATCTTATTTTCTCAAGTTCATGAAGTTACATTCCACCATATCTTACTGTAGATCATGTGCATCTTTTATGTGGGGGCATCTCACGGACCTTACCTATAGACCAGAGTTCTTGAACTAAACTCTTCTCTTAGGAATTGTATTCTATAATCTCTAGGATATCTATCTCCAATCTTTTATCTTTTTCATTAAAAAAAATCACGTGAGATGTCAAGTTTGCATTACCAATTTATCCTGGCGTGCTTGACTGCTTATGGGAGGTAAAGAATATGAGAGCTATGTTTTTCCAAAAAGAACAGGGAATGGGAGGGGGGGAGGGCGTAATTTTGCTGTATGCTGTGTAAGCATGCGCTATAACCCTTCACCTGCCAAATAATCCTCCATACTGCTTTCCCCTACTTTTTCACCATAATGAACTGTATAGTTGATGTTGTCTTTCCTCAGTGTCTCAAGTGAGAAACCTTGTTAACTAAAGCCAATTGTTTTCATTGCAACTCATTTCCCCGAGTTTCCTACCTTTTAATGAGGAATCCATGCATGCATAAAATTTTATTCCTGATGTTCTATCATAAATTATTTACGCCACTACGTTAAATTTCATGAAAATAGAAAAATTGCAAATGATTGTCTATCAAAAAAACTGTGCCAAACGTCCAGCCTTTCCCTATCAAAATTATTCCGATTCCTGTCTTCTTGAATGACTTCAATCCAATTAAGTTGTCCTTTGACTTTGGCTGTTTCATGTCAGAAAGCTTTGTTAATCAATGATTGATGTAAATTGTTCTTACCTTATGGTGAACGACAGTTAAAGGCCAGATATGGGGGATCTTATATATTTACTATGACAACTTCTTCGGATTATGAGGAAGAAGTCGAGAACATGGTACAGCATCTGTCCCCAAGTGCTAACAAGATATACCAAATTTCGGGAACACAGAAGTTTGAGATGCCAAAGCAAGAGGTGAGAATTGCAGACGTATTCCAAGCAGTTGAGAATGCAAAGTGCAGGTTTACAGTCTTTGCATGGGGTTTGGCTGACACCACTCTTGAGGATGTCTTCATCAAGGCTGCTCACGGAGCGCAGGCTGTCAATATATTACCATGATTCCCAGATATCTTCTTCCTCTTACATATAAAATTTTCATGTATGCAATGTTGGCAGTTTTTGTTTTTAATAGCATTGGTAAATGCTGCAGATAGTAAGTAGCTCATATTGTTGCTGCTATTCATTTTTCCCTCCTTTAGATAGTAGAACACTAGTACCACGGTTTTTTTTAATCATACGTATGTGTGTGTATATATACTTACTTTTTTATTTACGGTTAATGCTTATACAATAGTATATCTGTTTCCGGAGTTTATTTTATAACGTCATTGGCTTTGCATAAATGGGAAGCCTTAACTTTAACTGAACTCTGTACCAAAAAAAAAAAAAAAGGTCTAACTGACCTCAAAAATCCAGATGATAGAGTCAGCTCAGGTTGTTTAATACACAGAGAGCGAAAGAGAAGAATAATCAAGTTATACCAGTGTTGTTTTACATTGTTTTTACAACTTCATCTAGAATTAATATTTTTACAAATCAATCGTCAAATTCAACAGTTTACTTTACATCTTTAATGCATATAAAAATTTGAATCTATTCAATATTTCTATCGTTTCGATTAAGAATAACTTTTTAATATATATTAATGCTTTAAATTTTATAATTATCAGATATATAATTAGACATATTCGATTAACTTGAAATTTGACATGCATGATTCACATGAATAGAGAATAAAATTCAATGATTGGATTAAAAAAATATAAATCATATAAAAAGATATAAAATACTTTAAGTTTTACACTAATATATGTGTTCCTTCATCATATATAAATACATATATTTGTACATTCAATTTATTCAAACTCAAATTCAATCAATTTGATTTTAAAAAAAAAATCAATAATCCGAATCCATCCAATCTTAACTCAAATTGACCAAATCTTGAATTAACTTGGACTCTAAATAATTTGGACTCAAAATTTAAAGTTAAAATGATCCAAACTTGAATGAGTTAAAATACTTAATCGTAATGATCCAAAATGATATTAATCATTATTTCACTTTTTAAAAATATTAATGTAAATTAAAAGTAATATAACATAAATTATTAATTTATCAAAATATATTAACTTTAAAATATCTTCCAACCTCTTTTCTTTTACTATTATTTTTTAAATTATATTTTAAAACAGCAAAAGTCCTTTATTTATTTTCTAGCAATATAATAAAGAAAATAATTTAATAGATAAAAAAGAACATAAAAAAGAAATAATAAAAATCTAAAAACTTATAAAAAAAAGAAGTCATTAAAGCTACTTATAACACACAAAACTATCCAATTAAAATAAAAAAATTATCCGAAAGATGGTGACACATATCCTTTAGAGAATATTAAAAAAAATAAAAAATAAATAAAGTGAGGTATGTGTGTAAGGCCCCAGTCCACACAGCAGGTTCACTTTACAATTGTGAGGTGGCGATCGCCCATCCAAATGGTATGAGTGTTGTAGAACCCATGTACTTGAGGGGTCTTGGGTTCGAATTGAAACGCGCTCAAAGTGATAAATATTTTATAAGGTACTCCAGGCACCTTAAGGCATAGCTGTGATGGGGAGATCGCCCAAAGTGGATGTGTTGGACGACCGCCTACCTCACGTTGTCAGAGTAAACCTAGGGCATGGGGGGCTAGGGGATGCTCGTCGACGGCCTGGTGAGACGGGCGAGGCTCTGACAAAAAAAACACGCGCTTTTATTGTAAGGCCCCAGTCCACACAACATGTTTACCTTACAATCGTGATGTGGCGATCGCCCACACTCATTCAACGTATTGTCCGTTTTGGGTGGTCGCTCCCTCACGGCTTTATTCCCTATTGGGACGCGTCATTCCATGTTCGAACCCATGACCCCTCAAGTACATGGGCTATAAAATCATCTTAAATTTTGGATGTGTATGTTGGTTTCGAAGAATAAGGATGTATTTGACAAGAACAAACGAATATTGAGCAAAGTATGAGTAAGGAAAGAAAAACGACAGAAGAAAGAATATTGGCTAAGAATTCAAAGAATCTTCTCATTACTAAAAACTCAATTTGCAACACTATAAATAGATGAACTGAAATGAAAGCCACTCCCCCATGTTCTCACTTCATGGGATGATATTCACCCACTAAGTACACAAACATAAAGTGGGTTAGTGGGAACTTAACTCCTAAAATCTAGAAACCACTCTTCCATGTTATACACATAGTGGAAGACTTATTCAACTTAAACTAATAATTGTTTGCATCAATTTCTAACATCCCCCCTTGATGCAAAATCTGCAACTCCAAGTGATAATCGAAACTTTGCAAACTTTGAATAACCAAGTCCCTTAGTAAAACCATCAGCAACTTGATCATTTGTTGAGCAGTACTTCATCACGATCAGTCCTTCAGCAACAGCATCTCGAATAAAGTGGTGGCGAAGCTCTATGTGCTTTGTCCTTCCATGGAACACTGGATTTTTGGTCATTAAAATGGTTGCTTTGTTATCACAGAAAATCTCAGTCGCCTTTCCTTGAACTTGATGCAAATCCTCCATGATTCTTCTCATCCAAATTGCTTGACAAGCAGCAGATGTAGCTGCAATATACTCAACTTCTGAAGATGACAATGCCGTGCTTGCTTGTTTCTTTGAGCTCCATGACACAGCACCCGAACCAAAGTTAAAAATGAAACCACTTGTGCTTTTTCTATCATCTACACAACCTGCCCAATCACTATCAGTAAAACCAAACAATTTAAAGTTAGGAACTGGGTTGTACCAAATCCCAAAGTTACTTGTAGCTCGAATGTAGCGAAGAATTCGTTTTGCTGCCCCAAGATGATGCAAGGAGGGATTATGCATGAACCTTGAGACCAAACTGACAGGAAACATGATATCTGGACGAGTATGAGTCAAATACATCAACCCACCAACCAAGCCTCTGAAATACTTCTCATTTGCCCTTGGTGTTCCATCATTCATTGTCAACTTCTCATTTGTATTCATGGGAGTAGAAAATGTCTTACAATTCTGCATGTTAAACCTCTTCAACAAATCCAGAGCATATTTTTCTTGTGAAACAAAGACACCATCATCAGTTTGAGAAATTTGTAAGCCAAGAAAATAATGCAACAACCCCAAATCTGACATATCAAATTCATCAGTCATGCTCTTCTTGAATTCTGTAATAAGAACTTCAGAAGAACTAGTATAGATAATGTCATCCACATAAACACAAACAATAAGAACATCATCACCTTTTTCCTTCACGTACAAAGTGGGCTCACTACTACTACGATGGAAACCATTTTCAAACAAGTAAGAATCAAGCCTACCATACCAAGCTCGTGGTGCTTGTTTGAGTCCATAAAGGGCCTTTTTGAGCTTGTACACCTTATCCTCTTTGCCTTCAACAACAAAACCTTGTGGCTGCTCGACATATACCTCTTCATCCAAATAACCATTCAAAAAGGCAGATTTGACATCAAACTGATAAACCTTCCACCTCATTTGAGCTGCCAATGCTAACAAAAATCTAACAGTTTCAAATCTAGCAACAGGAGAGAAGGTTTCGAAGAAATCTTTACCATACTCTTGCACATATCCTTTAGCAACCAGCCTTGCCTTGAATTTTTGGACACTCCCATCCGCATTAAACTTCACCTTGTAAACCCACTTTAAACCAATTGTATCTCTTCCTTGCGGCTTGTCTACTAGCTCCCAAGTATCATGCTTCTCAATGGAAGCAATCTCCTCCTCCATGGCATGTTCCCATTCATCTTTTCCACATGCTTCATCAAAACTCATGGGTTCTGTTACTAAAAGAGCAAACATGTTAGAGTTATAAACTTCTTCCCAAGGTTTTACCTTTCTTGGAAGAGCCCCAGACATACTTCTAGTAATCATCCTTGAAGGTTGAGGAGTTGGTGAAGCTTGTGATAACAACCTTGAAGGACTAGGTGTAGGGGAAACCTGTTGAGCCACTTTGTTCTCGTCATCTTGTGACTCAATTAATTCATTTTCTTCACAAGACAAGTGCTGATTTTTGTCTGCATTCCACTCCCAAAAGCTGTTCTCATAAAAAATAACATCTCTACGAATGATTAGCTTCTTAGTAACTGGATTATACAATCTATACCCCTTTGTCTCATCACTATACCCAACAAAAATACATTTCTCACTCTTCTTGTCCATCTTTGTACGATCATTAGAAGCTAACATGGCATAAGCAATACAACCAAAAATCTTCAAGGCACTTACATTAGGCTTGCGGTTCCACCAAGCTTCATAAGGAGTCATACCACGCACCGCCTTCGTTGGAGAAATGTTGAGAAGGTGAACCGCTGTAGCTACTGCTTCACCCCAAAAATCATTTGCAAGCCTTTTCTCATTCAACATACTCCTGGCCATCTCCACTACTGTTCGATTCTTCCTTTCAGCGACTCCATTCTGCTCTGGCGTTCTTCTCACTGTTAGCTGCCTTTTGATTCCATTTTGCTTGAAAAACAAGGTAAAATCATCGGATAAAAATTCTCCTCCCCTATCAGTTCGAAGAATTTTTAATTGATGACCAGATTCCTTTTCTGCAAAGGCCTTGAACTCTCGAAACTTATCAAGTGCTTCTGATTTCTGAACAAGAAAAAACACCCAACTCATACGAGTAAAATCATCAGTAAACAACAAAAAATATCTACTCTTGTTCAAAGACAGAGTATTCATTGGCCCACAAATGTCTGCATGCACCAACTCCAAAGGCTTCTTTGCTCTCCATGCTCTCCCAACCGGAAATGACTGTCTATGCTGTTTCCCATAAATACAACTTTCACACAAATCATTAGCAAAAGGAATTGTAGGCAAACCATGAACCATATTTTTCTGACACAACAACTTCAACCCATTAAAATGCAAGTGCCCATATCTCAAATGCCATAACCACGAATCACTTTCAACATTAGCAACAAGTGCACAATCATCCAAACAAGAAATCTCAAGAGGAAACATCTTATTTTCAGCCATGGGAATTTTTACAAACAGCATATCAGAATTTTTACCTTTAATTTCACACACACCATCATGAAATAAAACTGAATATCCCTTTTTAACCAATTGACCCACACTGAGTAAATTATGTGCCAAGCTAGGAATGTAATAAACATCATGAATCAACCTCTCATTACCTGACTTGGTCCTTACTGCTATTGTTCCCTTACCTTCAATCTGCACTTGTTTGTCATTCCCAAGACGGACTTGCAACTTTACTGATTCATCTATACTCTGAAAAAGACTTCTAACACCTGTCATGTGATTGCTACATCCACTATCCAAAAACCAAAGATCACCGTTACTTTCCTTTGAATTCATAAAAGTGAGAAACAAGTTACCATCTTCTTCTTTTTCAACGAAATTTGCCTGTTGCTTAGCCTTTTTCCAACAATTCGCCTCAACGTGCCCCATCTTTTTGCAAAAATAACACTGCTTGTCTTTATGATTTTGCCTTTGATTCTCTTTGTCACCACTCTCAGTTTCTTGGCGACTTGAATTTGATCTACCATGACCTCTACCACGACCACGGTAGCCACCTTTACCTCTTCCTCTACCTCTACTTGCAAAACCATTGTCATTGCTTTTCTCCTTGCTAGAGATCTCCATCTTTGTCTGAAATGCCTGCTCCATACTCTTCTCTGCAGACCTGTTCATCCTATCTTCATGTGCTAAGAGTGAACCCATTAGCTCATTAAGAGAATACTTAGAAAGATCCTTTGATTCTTCAATAGCAGTAACAACATGATCAAATTTAGGAGGTAAACTCCTCAAAACTTTTTCTACAATTGTTTGATCTTCAATTTTCTCTCCATAAGTTCTCAATTGATTCATAATGAGAGAAACTCTACCAATATAATCTTGAACCGACTCACTACTTTTCATACACAAGTTCTCAAATTCTCTACGAAGAGTTTGGAGTTTCACTACAGTTACCTTGTTATCTCCATGGAACTCTTTATGTAGAATGGTCCAAGCTTCATTCGATTTTGCTGCATTCGAGATTCGAGGAAAAATTGAGTCTGTCACTGCTTGCTGCAATACGAGCAACGCCTTTGCATCCTTCTTCCGAAACTCCTTCATCTCCGCTGCCTTCTCTGCCTTGTCAGATTCTGTATATCCATTTTCTACAAGATCCCACAAATCTTGAGAAATGAAAAAGGTCTTCATTTTAATGCTCCAAAAAGCATAACTTTCTCCATTGAAGATGGGCACCAATGATTGAGAAACATTCAAAGTATTCATACCATTAGACATGATGAATACAAACAAAAGATCACTTGCTTCAGCAAAGATCACCACAACAGAATAACACCCAATTTAATCGAACCTGGCTCGGATACCAAAATGTTGGTTTCGAAGAATAAGGATGTATTTGACAAGAACAAACGAATATTGAGCAAAGTATGAGTAAGGAAAGAAAAACGACAGAAGAAAGAATATTGGCTAAGAATTCAAAGAATCTTCTCATTACTAAAAACTCAATTTGCAACACTATAAATAGATGAACTGAAATGAAAGCCACTCCCCCATGTTCTCACTTCATGGGATGATATTCACCCACTAAGTACACAAACATAAAGTGGGTTAGTGGGAACTTAACTCCTAAAATCTAGAAACCACTCTTCCATGTTATACACATAGTGGAAGACTTATTCAACTTAAACTAATAATTGTTTGCATCAATTTCTAACAGTGTAGGCAATCGCCACCTCACGATTGCAAGGTGACCCTGCTGTGTGGACTGGGACCTTACAATGTGTCATCATGTTGACCCAACTTATGGAATTTACCAACTTTACTGACAATGTATTGAATAATAATCCTCAATTTCAAGGGGATTATTATTTAATATACTATCAGTGAAATTTTTACACTTCACAAGCGGGATTAGGATGATGATACATTGTCAAGCCTCGCTCGTCTCACCAGGTCGTTGGCGAGCATCTCCTAGGCGTCCCACGCCCCAAGTTTACCTTGACAACGTGAGGTAGATGGTCGCCCCATCACGCTTTGTCTCAATGTGCCTGAAGTACCTTACTTTTAGTTCGAACCTAAGACCCCTCAAGTACATGGGTTCTACAATCATCATACCATTTGGACAATTTATTGTCAAGGCCTTGCCTGTTTCACGAGGCCGTCGGTGAGCATTCCCTAGGCGCCTCGCGCCCCAAGTTTACCTTTTGACAACGTGAAGTAGATGGTCGCCCAACACTCACTAACATATTGTCCGCTTTGGATGGTTGCCCCCTCACGGCTTTGTCTCAAGGTGCCTGAAGTACCTTACAGGACATTTATCACCTTGAGCGCGTTTCAGTTCGAACCCAAGATCCTTCAAGTACATGGGTTCTACAATCATCATACCACGTTAGTGAGCGTTGGGCGACCGCTTACCTCACATTGTCAAGGTAAACCTGTGACGCGGGACGCTTAGGGGATGCTCACCGACAGCCTGGTGAGACAGGCGAGGCCTTGACATACAAACTCTGTTTTATTTATTTTTATTTTTTAATATTCTCTAAAATTTTATGTGTCACTATCTTAACCCTACTTGTAGAGTTTAAAATATTTATTGACATTGTATTGTATAATAATCCTTTTTAAGGGCCTACATAATTTTTAACTTCATTCATTAATGAAATGGCCCCTTGTGGTTACTAGCAACACAGTTCATCAAAAATAAATCCATTAATTAATAATGTATTTTTATCACAAACAAAATTCACGTCTCCCTATATCATTTACCAAATAGAGTTATAAATTTGAGTGATGTTGGAATCTTGATCCAAATCCCATTTAGGGTAATATTAGATTACATTTGTCTAAAGAATTATTTGGTGTGTGACCTTAATCTTTTTTATTGACAGTAATTTTTGGTAAAAATGACTTGAGTTAATATCATATTTATCATCTAACCATAGTGATTTATGCAATAGGCTTAATAGCCAAATGTGTTCTCCACGTTCGCCACAAAATGGAATTAAGTCATCAACGTTTAAATGCATGGAAATCAATCCTAAACGTTACAAAATAATTGAATTAAGGACATTTCCGTTAAATCCTTTAATTTTTGTTACCCTTACCAGTAATAAAACTTAACAGAAATTAAAGGATTTAACGAAAATATCTTTAATTCAATTATTTTGTAACGTTTAGGACTGATTTTCATGCATTTAAACGTTGAGGACTTAATTTCATTTTGTGGCAAACGTGGATGACACATTTGGCTATTAAGCCTATGCAATATGATACTTTTACTTTAAAAATTTCTAACGAGATACTGGATTTATTAATCCATTAATTAATATGATACTCACTCCTAACAGCTGTTACACGTCACCAAATGATGATATGGTCAAAACCAATTAAAAATGACACGTGCCAGCCACTTGTCGTAATATTAAAAAATATATATTTTAATTTTTAAAAAAAATTTCATTGTTTAAAAAATAAAATAATAAAAAAGTTCTTTTTTTTCTTTTCTCTCACACTTCTTCTCCTTTTATCACCCTCACTGGCCTCACCATACCAGCCAATAAAACCGATAGAAAAAGAACACAACCTCCTCACCCCACCCAAAACCACCAAACCCACCACAATTTTGTAACAAAAAAGAATCATTTCTATTACAAAAAAAGGGAACCACAATTAGTAAAAAACAAAACACACATAAAAAAAAGCATCAATAACACAAGACATAAAAAGTCAAAGAAATGAGGAGAGAGAATTTTTCTCTCTTAAGCTTTTAGATTTGGGATACTTTTAGGGCATTTTTGGCTCAAAAACTATGCGATGGAAGAGCGTGGAGGGAGGAGAAGCATAAAGAAAAATTGAAGGATTTAAAGCGACAGAGGTGGCTCGTTTTGGAGGTTGAAAGTTTTGATTTTGGATTATAAATCTAGGAGTTTTGTAGGTGTTGTTGCATAAAACAACAATGATTGATTGCTAACGTAAGTGTTTGTTCTCTTCTCCACGTGTCTCCCAAAAGTTTCTGTAAAACAAGAAAAGTCAGAAGGACGCAGGGGGTGGTTCCCTGCATAGGCACTTCGATGCTTAAGTTGGCCAATGATTCTTGAGTATTGGGAAACGTAAAATTTAGAAGTAAAAAATTAGGGAATAGAATAATACATGTGGCCTATTTATAGGTGAGTAAATCACCATCATTGTAGAGTAATTATCTGAAGGGCAATTTCATCCTTCTAAAAGAGTGTGTTCTACCACGACTCTAACAAGACCAATATGAGGCGACAGAAGTTTGTTGCTAGGTGGGAGACCTCAAAAGTCTGTCACTAGGCGGGAGACCTCAGAAGTCTGTCGTTAGGCAGGAGACCTCAAATAGATATCATAGGCACCAGGCAGCAAGATCCTCCCGCTTGCGAGAGAGTGTTTGGCGATCTCTTGCTTTTGGGAGAGTGTCTGGCGACCTCCCGCTTGTGGGAGAGTAATTAAGACCTCAACGTTCAATTGCGTGGAAATAAGGCCATAAAATTCTATTTTCAACAAATAAAACCTAAACGTTAAAAAATAATAGAATTATGTATATAGCCGTTAAATCACTCAAACTTCCATTATTTATGTACAATTGACACATGACATGGATGCTGATAGGGATAAATTTGCCACGTGGATCGTTGACATGGCCTCGCAATCTCACCAGGTCATCGGCAAGCATCCCCTAGGCGCCCCGCGCCCTAGGTTTTACCTTGACAACATGAGGTAGGCGATTGCCCAACACTCACTAACGTATTGTTCGCTTTGGGCGGTCGCCTCCTAATGGCTTTTGTCTCGGGGTGCATGAAGTACCTTACAGGACATTTATCACCTTGAGCGCGTTTTATTGTCAAGGCCTCGCCCGTTTCACCAGGCTGTCGACAAGCATACCTAGGTGCCTACGACCTAGGTTTACCTTGACAATGTGAGGTAGGCGGTCGCCCAACACTCTCTAATGTGATAAATGTCTTGTAAGGTACTTCAGGCACCTTGAGACAAAAAAGTCGTTAGGAGGAGACCGCCCAAAGCAAACAATACGTTAGTGAGTGTTGGGCGATCGCCTACCTCACGTTGTCAAAGGTAAAACCTGGGGTGCGGGGCGCCTAGGGGATGCTCGCCGATGGCCTGGTGAGATGGGTGAGGCCATGTTAGCGATCCACGTGGCAAAATTATCCCTGTCAGCATCCATGTCATGTGTCAACTGTGCATAAATAACGAAAGTTTGAGTGATTTAACGGCTATATACATAATTTTATTATTTTTAACATTTAGGTTTTATTTGCTGAAAATAGAACTTTATGGCCTTATTTCCACGCAATTGAACATTGAGGTCTTAATTCCATTTTACCCTAAATGTTAAGGACATATTTGGTTATTAAGCCAATATTATATACGGTTAGTAGATATTTTTAACTTTATAATGAATTAGAATAATGACACATGTCCTTTAAAAATATTAAAAAATAAAAAATAAAAAAATAAAACATATGTCATCATCCTAATCTCACTTGCGAGATAAAAAAATTTCACTGAGAACTCAAGACTCACAAAATGGTACAACTCATTCTTAATCACTTGATTAAAAAATTATTGGCAGGATAATTATCCATTTTATAAATATATATTTATATATATATATATATATATATATATATATATTGATATATAATCTTTTTGCTTCTATATGTTCTAGCGTGGAAATAGATCAAGGAGAGTGGCCTCCACAAATGATAAAAATTCTCTGAACTTTTCTAATTCCCATTTGTTCGTGTCTTTTCCTCGATTGGATTAATCGATAGTTAAATCATCTCTTTATCTTCTTTGTATTCCTAAGGTGTAGGTAATCAATGACACTCTTCGATTTAAAATGTAATCAATGGTTTCTTCTAATTAAAGAATAGCCCATGGAAATGCATGGAAATGGGATTGGACATAGCTAAAAATCTATCACAGCTAACAAGTACTGTTACCATCAAAGCAGAATAATAAAGCAGCAGCCAAATTTAACGACGGTCGGCTTTGAGAATTATTAGCGTTGTTGGAAAAGCTTTCAGGATTTGGATAAAGAACAGAAAAATCTTCAGGCAAGAGTAATGAGTGAATGAAAAACGGTTCTGTCCACAAATTCCAATTACACTGTTTTGGCTGAGAATATCTCTATAGGGCTTTTCTGGTGAGAGAATGAAGAAGGGTCCAGATTAAAGATTGGAACAGGCAGATTGCGGTGGGGGATGATCTTTTACAAACGGACTGGTCCATCATAACACGTCAGGCATAAGTGGCCCACTCGAACCACGTCAGTCCTACGTGCTTAGATTGTAATTGGCTGATCCATCCCACTAATCACCATGTAGGGCACAAGGTCGGACCTGGCATGATATAGTGTCTCAGGCTGACCCGTGATGACCTTAATTCCAAGGCGATATCTTGCTCTCGGGGTGGCTGCTCGCAATGAGGTAGGTCAACGTTTGGCACCTTAACTAATGTCTATCGGACCAAATGAAAAAAATTTGATGCGTTTTAAGTAAGATTTTGAATTCGAGATTTGTGAATAAAAAAAACAGTATTGAAAGAGGTCTTTTTATTCAAAATTTAACAATAACTTGATTTTAGATTAATTGGATCCAAAGTTATATTCAAATACTGAAAAGTAAAAAAAATCAAAAACGTTTGGCACCTTGAGACGGTCATATATTAGTTCAGATGACTTGTGAGCCGTCTTAGTCGTCTTCTTGTCCGAGATGAACCCTTAAACCCAAATACACTCCATCACACACCATCGGTAATCACACACTCTGATTACTTGCAAACTACACAAGATGAGATTGCTCAAGTTAAATTATTTAGAATCTATTGCAATCTTGATCCCAATATCTGAGAGAAAACCATCCAAGTAGGAAACATTCAAATCTCTATCCCCCAATTCAAAATCATATTCCCGGAAAATTCAAAACTTTCCGTTACTTGTTTGGTTTTTCAGGGTCTTTCTCTTGCCCTCCACTATATTGAAAACAAAGTTTGGTTGCTTGGGTGATATACACAGAACATGGACTAAGACATACGTACAATTCCATGATCTGCCAAAAGTATGAGCTTGATACTGCTCATTAACATTATGAAAGAATTGTTGCGATGGAATGAAAAGAGATGAGAGAACCAAACAAAATCGCTTCGAAGTAACAGAGCAAAGCTGAAATTCTATGATTCTGTGAACATTACCTAGTTAACCTACATAAATTTGAAAACGATGAAACAAAATTGCATGAATGGAACGATATCCTTAGCAAAGACCCAATTTCACAGATCATGTAGGCATCTGAAATCGACAAAGTGGACAAAGATTGCTCTTCTCCAACCAGTTGACGATGCAATCTTGATGATACACATGGAAGCAGGGCATTCGACTGGCTTTCAACCCATCCGAAATCTCTTCCAAACAAATCACACACAGTCTTGTAAAATTACCTTCAACTTTAACCTTCTCCAAAGCCTCTATAGCTCCCTTGCTTGCACCCCGCGGCCTGAAAACCTGCAAATCCATGGATTCCGCAAAAGCTTCATACTCATCAGAAAGCACTGCTTCCTCTTCTGATAATCTTACCGGACAAAGGGTCACAACAATTGAAATGTTGTTGCGGTTCTTGTTATGCGTTTCGTTCACGGCGGAGCGCGCACATTCAATGACCCTTTGCGTCACCGTTGCGTGAAGGCTAAAGGGCACTTGCATCTGCGAAAGCTTGCTCGATATAGCCGACCAGGATGTTCTGGCCTGCGTCAACTGACACTGAGGCACCAGAAGCTGCTGCACGACGGTTGGTTCATCCGAAACAATGTTAGCAAAGATTTCAATGGAAAACACCGGGCAGAGCGAGGAATCTTCCGCTTGCATCAGATCATCATCATGTTCACAATCTTCAACCTCAACCTGCCATGCCTCGCATTGATAGTAAGACATTGTCTTAGTAGAAAATGCTGAAGAAAAGGAGACTTGGGTAAGAAAATCCGAAGAAAACCCTGGTTATTTATTGAAGCTTGGAGAGTTGGTTTCTATTTCCTTAATGGATCTTGATTTCTAAGATTTGCAAATCAACCAAATATAGGAAACTAGTAAGCGGCATTAATGATTGTGATATTGATTTGAATTTTCTGGTTGGTTGCTGATTAATTATTGGTGCTGAGCAAGGTAGATATGTTTACAAGTTCCACAACAAACATTAGGAAAGAAGTGACTTGGAAGCTAAAAAATAGAAGCTGTTAACTTGGGTTAGGACAGTTGAGGTTTCTTATTCAGATGTTATTTTCTTAAGGATTGAAGGAGACGTTGTTTTAAATACGTCTTTGATCCAACACCGAGATTTTCTATTTTTGTTTGAATTTTAAACCCCATCATTCTTTGTTTTAAATATGTTGGATTTGCCGTTTGATAAATTAGAATTTTTTCTAACATTCAAATTAAACAAATTTCGTCCATAATTAGCACATGCTAAAACCAACTGAATTATAAGAAATCTAAATACCAGAAAAAGTTTAAAAAATGATGAATAATGGAAATTTGAAAAAAATGATTTATCTAAATTTAATCATATTATTAAAAAAAATACTATACACGCACATATCTATATTTGGTTTTCAAATTTCTAAATACAAACGTAAATGGGAAATTGAAAATGATATATATTTTTTTGAAAAATTATCAAATATATTGTCAATAAAATTTTAAATTATACAAGTAAGATTAACATGATAACGGATATTTTTTAAAAAATATAAAAAAATTAATTAAAAAAATTAAGATGTGTGTTAATTTTTTTAATCATGTTTGTGGAATTAAAAATTTCTACTCTTAAAAATCAATCCTATTTATTTTACCGATTAATTCAAGTTGAATTACATTACCTTTTATTTATTTATATTAATTATTCAACCATGAGATGAGGGGTCTCAATCCTAATGGGTCAACTCGAGATCTTAAAATATGAACGGAAGTGTTGACATCCAAATGGGATAGATAAAAAAGACTAAAAAAAGGGATTGGGCGGGCTGATGGGATCCTCACATTATATTTCAATATATTCATTACTATCATTCACATTTATAAATTTTACTCATAAATTCTTAAAGATATACACATGAATGATGACTAAAGCAGTAAAGCTATAGTATAAAGTGATCACTGATTATAGTAATATTGCAGCTTGCATGCCTCAATGTCATTGTAAATGAGAAAAGGTTTAGAGATTGCCACTCCAAAACAATGGCTATGAAAACAGGACATAACTCACAGTAGACAGCGGGGCAAAGATCCATCCTGATGCCGAAATTTCTATCATTCAGCACGTACACAAATGTTTGGTTCACATCACGTACTACAAACAGGTTGCACTTTGATAAATCCATAGAACAAGTAGCAGACAAAATACCCTTAAGTTCAATGAGCAGAGTGAGTTGTAGCAGTTTTCTTAAAATCAATTTTGTCCACTTTAACTTCACCGTCGATGAGTTCATAGACATAGACCACAACACGTAGCCCATCAATATCCATGAGGACAAAGCTAGGGTTGACATCGTAAGTGATGCTGCTATATGCACCGGTAGCGGAACCTGGGTTTATTACAACTCCTCCTTCATGTTTGTAAGCAGTAAACTGGTGCGTGTGACCTGTCACGAGTATGTCTACATCCAGCTGCCTCTGCAGCATGGCCAATGAGTCCAAGTCACCCCAGGGAATAACCTCGACGCATCAAGTCACATTAAGACTGATTAGTATTGGCTAAAATGTGCAGATCATTCAGTGGCATGAATTCACATATCATTCACAGCAGCAGGAGAAGCATGCTTCATTACAATCCACATCTCTAGCAAACTAATTACTTATTTATACGGTATGAGATAAATTATAAGCCCTTCAAAAGATATTCTGACCAAGAATTTCTTTTCTGTCCATACTCCATACCCCGGAAAGAGAAAAAATGATGAAAGGTACAGAAGAAACAATACCTGATGACCGTGGCACAATCCCAATTTGAATTGTCCAATAGTTAGCGTTTTGGTCTCAGGATATCGTGTTTCTTCATCGTATTCACCTTTGGTAATATGCAAGTCAGGACAAAGAGTCTTCAAGTAATCTTGAACTTCCTGAAATTATAGTCAGAATATGCTTAGCCAGTGGTAAATTAATAAGATAAATGGAAACCATAAAATGTCAATTGTTAGAAATTTAGTATGGGATAGTTTCATAAACAGTCAGTGCATTAGAAATTTACTAAGGGATAGTTCCCAAAAGAAGGAAAGTAGAAAATGTCAAACACAGAAGTTACATGACACCTCTTTCTTTCTCTATTTTCCAATATGGCTTATAAAGCTAACAAATCAGTTCAATCAAATTTTTTATGGACTATGCATATAAGAGAAACACAGCTAAAACATAAGCTGTTAACAGTCTACAGAGATCAAAGTTTAAACAGAGTTTCTACTTCAATCCTAATTAAACTTTCAACAAGTTGAGTAAGGGTCACTGGAGAGGAAAAAAAAAAGTAAATAGCTACTTAAATGCATTTCAAACTCTGCCTGTGTTGAACACAGTCGGTCCCAAACCTGAATAAAGGAGGAGGGTTAGCGGTAGGTTTAGACAACTAGCCACTTAAAGCTCGTTCGATTTTTATGAGATGAACCATTATATGAAAGTTGTTGGAGCATCCCCTACTCAGCTGCTTTAGATAAGAATGAGTAGAGGGAGAGAATTCATGCTGACGATTTAACGTGAGGTCATATATTGCTTCATATAACCTATACTAGTATTGGAATAAAGGAGGAGAATTCAAGCTGACGATTTAACGTGAGGTTGTATATTAGTTCATATAGCCTATCCGAGTATTGGGATAAAGGCTCTAATGATGATGATGATGATTATAATTATATGCATTTCAGACCAAACATGACAGGAGAATAAGAATGTCGTTCTTAGCAGGTGACAGAGTTAAGGGAATAACTGCTAAAAACTACATAAGGCAAACAGTACTGGATATTCGGATAAAAATTACAATGATCAAAACAAATTATTGATAATTATTTAAAATACTAATTGTGCTGTATGGAATCTTCTGCTGCTTTTCTGAAATTCAATCTAGAAACATGAAAAAAAAATATCTTGCGTACAATGTTGAAATGCATGAAGTAGCAAATAATATACCATCCCATATTTGCAGCTCAGACAGAAGAAAAAAAAAAAGAAAGGGCAAAGATATTAGGAATTATCGAAGAAGAAGAAGAAGAAGAAGAAGGAGAAGAAGAAGAACGAAGGCACCAAGATTAGAGGAATTTTATTCTGTATATTCATGCATGTGTAGTGGCAGAGCATTAGCCTTTTTATATTAGCTAAGCTCGTGCTGCAAAAACAAAAGCAATATTTGTGTGAGTTTTTACATGCGCGGGAATTTTGAAAAGAAATGAAACATTCCAGAAATACAATAACAAACTTCTAACAACTTCTACTGCTTGATATGCCCTTATGTATATATTTTCTAATACTCCCCCTCAAGATGAAGAGTATATATTGATTACTCCCATCTTGCTGAGAAGAAAAGAAAATTGTGCAGGATGAAGGGCTTTTGTAAGTATGTCTGCAAGCTGGTATTTGGAATTGACATGCATGGTCTTCAAGAATCCCTTCTGGATTTTCTCTCGCACCAAGTGACAGTCTATCTCTATATGTTTTGTCCTCTCGTGAAAGACTGGGTTTGCCGCTATGTGTAATGCTGCTTGATTGTCACAGTACAATATAGCTGCTCTAGGATGCTTCAGTTGTAGGTCCTCATATAATGAGAAAAGCCACATAAGTTCACATGTAGCGTTGGCCATGACTCTGTACTCTGCTTCTGCTGATGATCGTGACACTGTGTGCTGCTTCTTAGATTTCCATGATATAAGAGAATCTCCCAAAAAAATGGCAAAACCACTAACTAATTTTCTTGTATCAGGGCATGAAGCCCAATCAGCATCCACATACCCTTTTAGGCTGATATCAGGATCAGAAGAATAAAAGATTCCTTGTCCAACAGTGCCTTTCACATATTGTAGCACACGTACAGATGCATGCATATGTGGCTATCTTAGGTGTGCCATGAACTAAATTAGCTTATTAACAGCATAGCATAAGTCAGGTCTGGTAATTGTCAAAAATATCAGTTTACCAATGAGTCTCCTATACTGACTTGGATCTTCAAGTAACTTGCCCTCATCTTGATTTAGTTTCAGATTTGGTTCCATAGGCGTTGTCCTTGGCTTGCAACCCAATTGACCAGTATCAGTTAGCAGCTGGAGAGCATAATGCCGTTGATTGAGAACAATTTCCCTATCAGATCTGGCGACCTCAAGACCAAGAAAATACTTCAAGTCCACTAAGTCTTTAAGTTTGAAGCAACCATGCAAGAAGTCTTTGATATCCTTGACTAACACAGGGTCATTACTAGCCATGACTATGTCATCAACATATACCAATAAAATCATAAATGAATTGCCTTTAGTTTTAACAAACAAACTATGGTCAGAGGCAGATTGTTTAAATCCATGTCGAAGAAGAACACCAGAGAACTTAGCAAACCATTGTCGGGATGCCTGTTTGAGCCCATGTAGTGATTTATGCAACCTGAGAACTGGGTTAGAGAGCAGGTGCTCCCCCTAATGATGATAGCCAAGAGGTAATTCCATGTATACTTCCTCCATGAGATCACCATGCAAAAAAGCATTGTTGACATCCAATTGAGAAAGAAACCAACCTTTCTTGGCAGCCAAAGCAAGTAACATCTTAACAGTCACCAATTTTCCAACAAGAGCAAAGGTTTCCAAATAATCAATGCCCTCTTGTTGAGTGTAGCCTCTAGCTACTAGGCGGGCTTTGTATCTTTCTAGGGAACCATCAGCATGATACTTAATTTTGTAAACCCATGTACATCCAATAGGTTGCTTGCCAGGTGGTAAAGACACAATGCTCCATGTCCCATTGTCCTCTAAAGCTCGCAGTTCTGCTTTCATGGCTTCTTGCCACTTTGGAATGCTAGCAACCTGTGCAAAGGTATTTGGTTCTATGTGATTGGATATAGAATTGATAAAGGCTAGGTGTCTAGGAGAAAGTTTATGATAATTAAGAGTGTGAGATAAAGGATATGGTGTAGAAAAAGATGTAGGTAAAGGTTGTGGATTAAGAGTGGTGGTTTGACATTTGTAATCTTTGAGGTAAGTGGGTGCTTTGATGTGGCGAATAGGTCTGTTGGAAGTGGCCTGAGACGTAGGAGGCGAAGGTTGAGGAGATGGGTCAGGTGGTACAGTGTTGGAGACACTTGAAAAAGGAAGAACATGATCTGAGAAAATGTTGTGAGTAGGTGCCTCTGTAGCAGTGTTATAAAAAGGAAAGATGCTTTCATGGAAGATCACATCATGAGAGATAAATATTTGATTGGTAATGAGATCCAGCAACTTGTATTCTTTGTAACCTAGTGGATATCCAAGAAAGATGGAAGGAGAAGCTCGTGGAGAAAACTTGGTCCTATTGCGATCTAGAGTAGAGGCATAACACAGACATCCAAAGGCCTTAAGGTGATCGTATTTCGGTGGTTTGTGCCAGAGAAGTTCAAATGGGGTTTTATTTTGAAGAATTGTGGAGGGAATTCTATTAATAAGGTATGTTGAAGTAAGAATGCAATCCCCCCAATATGCTAAAGGAATATGAGACAGAAAATGCAATGCTCGGGCAACATTTAACAGATGCTGGTGTTTGCGTTCCACAACTAAGTTTTGTTGTGGCCTATCGACACAGGAATGAAAATGCATTATCCCTTTCTCATTGAAGAAGTGTGTGAGATTAAATTCCTTTGCATTGTCTGATCGAAGGCCTTTGATTTTAGCTCCAAATTGTGTTTGAATTAAGGAATAAAAGTTTGGCAAGCCGTGAGGCACATCAGATTTGGCATGTAATAAATAGACCCAAGTGTATCTAGTCTTATCTTCTACAATGGTAAGAAAATATCGATGACCTTGGACAGTTACAGGTGAGAAAGGACCCCATATGTCACAATGGATTAGGTCAAAAATTGAATCTGAGAAGGTGTTGGAGGATGGAAATGGTAAACGTTTCTGTTTTGAAAGATGACCAAAGGAACAATGATTTGGCAAAGAACATGATTTGTTTATATTCAACTGATTGTGTAATACATGTAACTTGACAAAGGAAGGATGGCCTAGACGATAATTTCATAACTCTATCTGTGAACTAGGATTTGAGGCATTTAAATTGGCCTTGTTACAATGAACAGAGGATGGTTTGATCAAGAACTTAGGAAAACAGCTTGAGATATCCAACAGATACAAATTACCATGCCTTCTACCCATCCCAATCATTTTCTCCCGTGTATGATCCTGAATCAAGCAATAGGAAGAAGAAAAGTTAACTGTACAAGAATTATCTTGGGTAAGTTTGCTAATAGAAATAAGATTGAATTTAAAATGAGGAACAAATAGAACATCAGTGAGAGTGAGTGTTGGTGTGATTTCTACTATACCTATACGATTGATGTTAATGATGTGGCCATTAGGAAGAGTAACAAATGAGTTATTAACAGGAGAAGATGTAAGAAATAAAGTTTCAGAACAGCAGACATGATGTGTAGCTCCTGTATCGATGACCCAAGAATTTGAGGAAATCAAGGAAGAGGAAGAGGATGTGAGTGAGGCTGTACCACAGAATTGAGATATGGTGGGAACAGGCTGCTGACATTTTGGAGTAGATTGAATCCCTGATTGCAGCTGAGAGTTTAAAAGAGCAATGAGTTGTTCACATTGCGTTGTAGTCCAAGATTGAAGTGGTGACGAATGCGCCTCAACTCCCCTAGTCAACTTATCATGAACAGAGGCATTACCCTGATTGATTTGTGCCTTGGAGTGAAACGACTGAGGACCTTTATCCTTCTTATGTCTAGGAGGATAACCATGAAGCTTATAGCACTTGTTGATTGTGTGGCCTGTTAGTCCACAATGAGAACAGAGAGGGTGATCTCGAGCTTTAGTATCTCTGAGCCTTTGAGAAGAATTCCCTGTGACAGCAGCAAGCGAAGAAGAATCTGTTCGAGGAGATTCAGATATAGGTGAAACACCATGTTGTATAGTTCTTTGGCGTTCTTCTTGAACTACTAAAGAAAATACTCTCATGATAGGCGGCAATGGATCCATCATTAAAATCTGTGCTCAAATCTGGGCAAAGGATTCATTCAGTCCCATTAAGAACTGTAAAACATGTTCTCGATGCTAGAAATCCAACCAAGGACGCATTCCACCACATTGGCATAAAGAGATAGGCTGAAAAAGCTTTAGTTCATCCCAAATAATCTTCAATTTGGTATAATATGAGTTGACATCCATGGATCCTTGAGTTAAAGTAAGAAGCTGCTTCTTCAACTGAAATATACGAGGACCATTGCTTTGATGGAAACGATCAAATAGATCTGTCCAGATCTCAATAGCAGTGTCGAAATACAGCAGACTATCAGCAATCTCTCGTGCTACTGAGTTCAAGAGCCAAGATATTACCATACTATTGCATTTGTTCCAGGCACTGTAAAGTAGATTCTCTGGTGTAGCTCGTGAAATGCTCCCGTCGACAAAGTCAAGTTTATTCTTGGCTGTGAGGGCCATAATCATCGCACGTCGCCAAGAATTGTAGTTCGGACCAGTAAGAGAAGTCGATACAAGCTGCAACCCAAGATGATCACTACTGTGAAGGAAATATGGACTGCTAGAGTCCTCCATGGATGTTGTCAAAGCACTAGCAACAACAGCGCGATTATCACCAGCTATTACAGCTCGATTACCACGAGTCATGGGAATCAGAAGGAGGCAAGGAAGGCACAATTGGAAATGTTCGCAAGCTCTGATACCATATTAGGAATTATCGTCGAAGAAGAAGAAGAAGAAGAAGAAGAAGAAGAAGAACAACAACAAAGGCACCAAGATTAGGGGAATTTTATTCTGTATATTCATGTATGTATAGTGGCAGAGCATTTATATTAGCTAAGCTCGTGCGCCAAAAACAAAAGCAATATTTGTGTGAGTTTTTACATGCGCGGGAAATTTGAAAAGAAATGAAACATTCCAGAAATACAATAACAAACTTCTAACAACTTCTACTGCTTGATATGCCCTTATGTATATATTTTCTAATAAAAGACAAGCAATCCAGATTAAATTAGTCTCGGATTTAACATTCCTAGACAAGGAATGAAATATCCATAATTATCACAAAGAAAAGCTTCCCTCCATTTGTTACATAAGAATAAATTACGATGTACTAAAATCTGATCCTTAGAAGTGGGTAACCTAATGATTCAGTGTCAAGAAAAAAAGTGAGAAATTTAACAAAGTCAATTGCTTCAATTAGACTCAGCTGAGAAGCATAAAACAAAAGTGCTACAATAGATTTTAGTCACAAAATAACCCAAAAAAAAAAAAGAAAACCCAGATAGGAAAAGAAAGATAGGATACCTTGATGCAGAGATTGCCGGTGCAAATGATATGTTGGATCTTGCCGGGAACCAGCATGGACTTGAACTTTGGAGGGAGATCAGCAGCACGATGGGGTATATGCAAATCCCCCAGAGCCAACACCAGCACCATCTTGCTCTAAAATCTACCAACACTACAGAGGGAAATGGTATGAATTCTTTTTGATTACCAGTTGATTACCAGGGAGGGATTTGGATTGAATCTTTGAGAAGAACCGCAGAAATGCTGATGCACAAAGAAAAAAAGAAGAAGTCGCTTTACTCTATCTTACTCTTTCGTCTAGCTTTCTCTCGTCGAATCGAAAGGAATCTTCTAAGTATCTCGTTGACGATTTGTTTCTCGAACCGTTAGGTGGCGCTGCTGCCATTCCAGTTTTCTTTTATTGATTAATTGAGGGTGAAACCAAAGAAACCTGAGGGTGAAGAGCTCAATACGACCTCGTTTTTTTTTTTATTTTTATTTTTGTGACATGTTGTTACTGCTAATCCTCCTTGTTTATCCCGCTGGAATGCTCTCATTTATCCTATTGGACACTTGGCATGAAATTGTGTAGTTGAGAATTGTCCTTTTATCTCGTTCAAACGCTTGAGTAGTCGCGATTCATATTAATATCACTCATCACATTAATTATTATATTCTTCACTCAAAATTAATTTATTAAAACATACAATGCTAATATTTATGTCTAACGATTTTTTTTTATTTCATTGTGAAATGAATACACACTGTTTACTATCTTTTCAATCGTGTGACGTAACAAAACAACGATAATAAATCGTTTATGGTAAATTTCAACTGACAAAAATAAATATTGCATAAAAAAAAATAACCCCTTTTGGAGCTCATTTTGTTGGAATGAGAACTGGGAAGGCTCTTTGGAGCAATCCTCCTAAGGAACGCTGCTAAACACATGCACATACTTTCATGTGCATGTTGATGTTTGCTGATGACAAAATTTTTGGCAGGTTACAGACAACGTTAACATGTTGATGTTTGCTGATGACAAAATTTGATGGTGTATGTTCTGTTCTGTACAATCCAAAGATTCCTGTCTCCATAGGGCTTCGCATTTGCTTAAAACCACTATGTTTGCCGCAAGATATACACCACCTCTAGACTCTAGTTTCTTTCACATCAACAAGCCACAATCTAAAGATAGAGAAAAAAGGAGCATGGGGATGTACAGTGAGAAGATGGAAGGAAAACTGGTCCTGGCTATCGTCCCTGTGGAGATTTCACATGGCAAGGGGATTTCATTCCAGATGACAGCGACTGTCGTTCAAACGATCGTCGTTCCCGTGGGGATCTGACATACCTTGGAGAGGGAGATTTCGTTTCAAATGGCAGTGAAGAGCTTCCGTGTGGCATATTAGCAGGCGAGGCAGCACAACCTTTTGTAAATGGAGACTTTGGCGTAGGACTAGGATTAGCTGCTGCTGCTTGTGCCACTGAATGGGAGGAGTAACGAGGATCTCTTGGGGACGCAAGGGAAGGAAAGGTAGGAAGCTGTTCTAGAGCGGATAAAACTTCGGCCATTTGCGGTCGGTTCTTGGCTTCACTTATACACTGCAATGCAAGGAGGGCAACAGTATATGCTGCTCTTTGGGGGTATTGACCCTCTAACTTGGTATCCATAATTCGGAATAACTTGCGCCTATCACCCAAATATGGTTTTGCCCACTCCACTAGATTCTCCTCCACACCAATCTTTGTTTTGTCAAAAGCACGGCGCCCTGAAAGCAGTTCTAGTAACACAACCCCAAAGCTATAGACGTCACACCTTGCAGTTAGCCGACCTGCACTGCATTGAAAATGCTAATTCATTCACATTGAGCTGCAATTACAAAAGTTCATGGATTGTCTTGGGTGCAACATCACGAGATAAAATCGAGTCATTTGGTTATAAACTCAAACAATAAGACTCTTTTATTAAGGCATTCTGTAATTTTTTAGTCCCATAGGAAGTAGGAAGGGATTCAGTGAATTGGTTGATACACCATCCAGACAAAGTGATGAATTTTTAACACTCATATATCATGTACCATGAAAATATGAAGCTCAAACAAAATGATTGCCTAGTTGAATGGCTTTTGTAGGAGGCAAAGTGCCATTATCAGTTCTGTAGGAGTTAGAAAGGATTCAGAGTTTCATTAAAAATACCTAACACAATCATAGACCAAATGGCAACTTTTCCCATTGTGTATGCTCCACAACAGAACCAATTTCTTAAGGCATTTAAACCAAATAAGTTTATACACGATCCTGCATCTAACAGTAAGAGCTTAAATACCATGGTAAAAAAATTTGTAAGATTGGCAAACAAAGTAACCTGTAGCGATATATTCAGGCGCAGCATATCCTTGAGTACCCAGGACTTGAGTAGAAACATGAGAATGATCACCAGTAGGGCCTGCTTTTGCCAAGCCGAAGTCCGAAAGTTTTGCATTGAACTCCTGCAACAATGATGCACAGGCTGTTAACTGTTGGCAAACTTCCTTAATCAAACTCAATAAATTGCCGAAGTCATCATCCAAAGATGGCTACAGCATAAGCAAATTAATCTTGAATGTTATCATTCACATACATGAAAATAGGTTCATTTAAAAACAAGAAATACCCTAAGGATAGAACATTCAAGCTTTTATGCTTTTCCTTCTTTAACTTTTTTTTATTTAATTTCAGATGAATTTTAACTGGTTCAATTTATAGGCTGCTAAAATAGAACTTTTGTTGTATCAACTCATACAGTACAGCACCGCTATTCAATTTTCAGCCTGCATACCGAATCTAGTAGGATATTTGATGCCTTAAAATCGCGGTATATAACTGGTTGTTCAGAGTCATGTAAGAAAGAAAGGCCTCTAGCAGCATCTGTAGCAACTCTGATTCTTGTCGCCCACGAAAGTGGTTGAGCACACCCTGAAATTAAGCCAACCTCAAATTTAATGAAAAGACACATCTTTTGGCATAAAAGAAAAAGCAATTATAACATGCAAGAAAATACACACTGAGGTGGAAAATCACTGGGTAACTTATTGATTTTCCAGTTTCAGTAAAAGTATGCAATAAGCATACCTCAAGAAAAAATAGAACTCAAGCAAAAGAAATAAAGATAGTAGGCAGATAGCTAGGATATGAACTTTACAAGTTCTATTGAAAAAGGCATTGACTCACTTCTGAAAAGATGATTCTCCAAGCTGCCTTTAGATAGATACTCATAGACCAAAAGCCTGTTTTCCTCTTCCAAGCAGTATCCAATAAGCTTGACCAGATTTGGATGATGAAGCTGACCCAGGTAATTAACTTCACTCTACAGTCAACACAACTGATGAATGAGCCAAGAAAATTTTTTTTTATCGAAAGGACAATGTTAGCATGAGGAAGGAAGAAAACTACCAGCCACTCCTTGTGACCCTGGAAGCCTTCAGGTTTAAGCTTTTTCACAGCAACAACCATTCCACATCCAGGCCTTGCAGCTACAAGGGTTTGCTTATCCATCCACCCCTTATAAACATAACCAAACCCACCATCCCCAATGAGATTATCTGAACGGAAATTTCTAGCAGCATTTTTTAGCTCGGTAAATGTGAATGCTTTAAGATGAGGGGATGACAATATATCACTTTCAGTTCTTGCAGCGGAGAGTCTTCCAGGTAGACTTTTTCCAATATCAGCTTTAATTAGACTTGAAGAAGCAGAAAGATGATCTTTATCGGAAAGTTTTGCAGCTCCTGAAAGAGAAAAATAGTTCCCAGCTATGAGACTATTATGATTTAGGAGGAATCTACTTGGAGAAAAATGTGTAGCCAGAGAACTCAGAATAAGAAAGCAAACGCAGATATGTAACTAAAAGAGGCACATCAAAACCAAAGCCGATTACATGGAGGATCACTAGAGGTGTAACAAATGACACATTGTGTGATGTGTAACATACAATTATACGTACAAGGTGTATGAAATTGTTTGCTTCCAAATTATCTTTTTGCAGTCTAGTAGAGAGAGCGAATTACAAACATAACAGTTTCTACTCTATAGACTAACTAAATATAAATGTTATCGCAGTAAATAGTGCCAAACAGCTAGGAAATAGTGGAAGAAAATACCAAAAATAGCATGAGAGCTGGCCGAATAAAATTTTAAAGCACAAATGTTTTGGGTGTACTAATATTATTAATTAAAAGCGGGAAACTTGATCAAACAGCATATATCACAAATTTTAATATCTTATGAAGCACGATGCATCTATATCTCAATTTTATGACGAGCTCTAAAACTAGCTGATAACAAAATATCAGTTCTTACCTCTTTGGTGTAAAGCAGCTGCATACAATGATGCATTGATGAACTAAATATTAAGATACAGCCCAGTGGTGTGAGCGAACATACAATTCTAACCATAAACAAGAGATTGACTTTAGCCTCGTATCGCAAGGGAAATTTTGTACGCTACTTATAGTAGTTAAACTTAGCCACAAGATTTGTCCAGTTTTACAGGTAAGAGATCAACTAGAGCAAAGAGAGTAAATTAAATTATAATTATCTATCACACATCTACATCTGGACTTTGTGTAAATCTCTACAAACTAGCGAACAGGAAAAAACAGTACTTGGTGCAAGGCCAACCGTACAACAAATTTCTTTCATGAACAAGATATTAACAAACAGCACAGCAATCATGTAGTAGCTATCTCATGACCAAGTATGTGTTAAGTGATATCTGTCCAAGTAGACATATTAGCTTGACCAAGGGTCAATACCTTAAACTGCCTGATTATGATTAATAACGATGGAGGCTACACTGACAAGACAAGTTGTTGCTATCTGAGTACAAGTGCATCTATGGGAATAAACATTGCTAGATTAGAATAATTGAAGTCACTGATAGCATTAACAAGAAAATGGTTCAAGGAAGTTCCCACACAAACTTTAAGAAAACGGAAACATTCGAGATTAATATAGCACGCTAGCCCAATTATTACCTTCCAAGTGACAATTTACCAATGCAATCATTACCATATCTGCTCACATGTTTAAAACAGAACTTCATGTGATTAACAATACTGAATTAATGCAGGCATTAATACCTGTCGACATGATTGTAAGGAAACTTCATGCGATTAACAATCACAGAACGAGCAACCAAGCCTTCATTTACAAGGAACACTCAAGGGTGGAGGATTTAGGTAAAAGACTTATTCTCAGAGATAAAGTGTACTTTGGTACACCAATCATAGATCTTTGGAACCCAAATATTCTCAGAGCCCTCTTATCCTTTAACCCAAATGAGGAAGATACATAAAATTTCGAAAATACGAGAAAACAACAAAAAGAACCACGGAAAGGGGTATATTAATGCCTAAAAATTAACAATAATGAACTGGATGTAAATTTGTAATAGTTAATAGAAAAAGCCATTAAGTTAGAGCATACACAAGGAACCTGCAAGATATAAAGGCCAAAGAAAGCCATCCACGAAAACCATTTCTTCAAAAGCCTTTTACGTAAATTTCATAGTAATAAACCCAGTTCCAAACTAGAGAAACCAAAATCTTTGAAGCACCAAGAAACAGAGCGTTAATAACATGCCAAAAGCAGAAGCTGTGACTCTTCCCTGGAACCACATAAAAGATGCTCGCTTTTAAATCTTTAAAGAGAAAAGAAAAGAAAACTTATGAATCCTACAAGAGTGATTAAACAAATACATAGCATTTAGACTTCTAAGTTGAAGCATTAGATGAAATAATCACTACTAAACTGTCAATAAATCTAAAAATGAAAAAGAAGAAGAAAATCCAAAACAAAGAACATCAATCTTAATTAGATATCAATATAAAAAAATCACACATGGAATCCTCACTTGCTAACCCAATCAAACCCTTTCCAAGAAGCCCCATTTCCCCCAAAACCACCAAAGCCAAAGACCAATTGCTCATTGCAAACCAAAGATGAATGAAACCTTCCAAGAAAACAAGAAAAAAAAACGATTGCATGTAATGAAAAGACCCCATAAAAGCATTACCTGAAGTTTCCTGAGAGCTCAATGAGTTGTCCCCTTTTAAACGAGTTTGAAAGCAATTGCCCATGTCACTCTCTCCCTCTCTCTGCTTATCAAAAAAAAAAAATTCTCTCTCCCTCTCTTTCCTTCAAAACAAAAGCTGTACAAGAGAAAAAAATGACGGCCAAAATAAAAAACAAAGCTAATGTTCAACGTGGGTTTTGTCTAAAAAGTAAAAACCATAAAAATAAAGGGATTAGACCATGTTAACGTGTTCTGGTGGACAGGGCTCTGTTTCTGTTCTTCTTTTTTAAGGAAAAAAAGGAAGAACACGAATAAGAGAAAAAGGAGGTTACTTTTTTATTATTATTATTTTCTATTGTTTTTTATACGTACACAGTACACACAAATGGGAATGAGTAAAAGGACAGTGAAAAACAGAATTAATTAATGCTATCACTTTTAAATAAATTAATGCTATCACTTTTAAACAGAATTAATTAATGCTATCAGAGAAAGTATTTCTTTCGTTTCAATAAATTTATCATTTTTAATTAAATAAATTGTTCCACTAAAAATATCACATTAAAAAAAATAACAAATTTTAATATTATATTTTTTTATCTTTTATTATACTTCAATTTTAATCATTAAAAAGTTTAATATCTATCACTTTTAAAGATAATTTGATCAATTTGAGTTATTTATATGATATAACATAAAGAATCTTTAACTTCCTAAAACTACGTATTTTGTCAACAAATGACAATTTTAATGGGAAAGAAGGAGTATATACTAATAACATATGATATGACATTTTTACCCCTACTATGTTTTCTTTGCATTGATTATACATGAGATGTAATTAAAGATATTTTTGAGTTATTCGAATTCGATTCGATAATTATTTAAATTTGATTTATTTATTTTAAATCAAACTCAAGTTTGAGTTACTTGAATATCATTTTATTTTCATAATATATAATTAAAAAATTAACAAATCAAATCTATCGTATCTAATTCGAACCTATCAAATTTAAATTGAACGATTTAAGTATTTTATAAAATTAAATTCAAACTTTAAAACCTAACTTTATGAAATTCAAATCGAATTTCGAATTTCACAATTTCAAATTAAATAAAACTCATATTAAATTATTTTTGTCTTATTCGATTACACCTCTAAATGTAAAATGGCTGCGGTATGGGAAAAGTTGAGAAATCAGCCTGCTTCAATGAATGCTTGAGACTAACGTCACGCACTGTGGCAGCTCTCTTTGTCACTGACCAATCAATACAGCAGTTATGAAGCTATGGATTGTTAGGGCTCACCAAGTTAGGCCTTTTTTTAATCAGGTCCAACAATGGCCCGCACGACAGAGACGTCAATTCTATTGTGACTTGCTCTGCTGTGATTTGCAGGTGATCAAATGCTTTGCTATTCTGACAAGAGTCCCATGAATAATAACGTATCTATAGGTACAAACAAACGAAGCCGCCGAGTTGATACAATGTCCCATTCCAACTCAATTAAGAAACTCGAAGTTTAAGCTCAAGCTTGATCAAGTTTTATTTTACAAGCTCAATTTTAATTTGATTATCATTAGTTTATGTGTGAATGTGAACAGGATTTGAGCTTTAATTCGAAGTAAAGATTAAATAAAGTTTCCGATATCATATACATAATAATAATTAAAAAGTTGATAAAATTTTTCAATAATTCAAATTGAGTATTACAATATTTATAATAGATTTAATTCATTTACTTGAATAATTTGAATTTAAATTTAATTTGACAAAAAAAATTAACTCAAATATTCATTTGATACAATTAAAGTTCAAACAACTTATTTAAGCCCAAACCTGATCATAGGCAGGGTTGGGTTCAAGTTGAGTTTGGACTAGATATTAACTCATTTTATATGTGCCCAAATCTGGTCTTGCTCAATGTTCGAGCCTGAATTTTCTATCTAGGTTCATCCAAATAAAAAATAATAATAACCAAGCTCGCCCAAATAAATTAATTTTTTTCAACAAAAAAAACATAACTTTAATTTTATTATATATTAAGTTGATTTTTTTAATTGGGCCATTCAATATTAGTTCTTTTACTTGTTAATGAGTTGACATATTTAATGTGTTTAATGGATTTCATTAATTGGGCTCAATTTTGTTAAGCATATTGGAATATTTTAAATATATATACACAAATAACTCCGATTGTGTTAGTTAACACAGCCGATCTCAAGCTCGAATAAAGGAAGAGGATGATGGTAGGTTTGGACAACCAACCATAAAAATTAGTCCAACCTCATGAAATGAATCAATATCAGAATATCGTTAAGGCATCCCCTACTCAGCGACACGTTGCATAGGAGCTCGGGTGTAGTGAAAAGTGGGCAAGGGTTATTAGGTTGTTGCCCGGAAGTAATGCGTCACATCGACACCTAGATGCGGTGTTAAATAGGCAAAGGTTCCCACACCACAATAGACGGGGGTGGGTAAAGAGGTTAGTCCATAACCATATGCTTAGGTTAGGATTTTGGAATATAGGTATGCCTAGTGGTAAGTTAACTAAGATTTGTGAGGTTATGAGTAGGAGGAGGGTTAACATTTTATGCCTTCAAAAGACTAAATGGATTAGGAAAAGGCTAAGGAGATAGCACCTTAGCAATATAAGCTTTGGTACATAGGGAAAAATAGAGACCGATATGGCGTAGGCATCATCATAGATAAAGAGTACCATAAGGATGTTATACAAGTTAGGAGACAAGGGTATAAAATTATTTTGGTTAAGCTAGTTCTAAAAGAAGAGGTGTTGAATGTCATTAGCGCGTATACACCCAAAAAAAGACTTGATGAGGTTAGTAAATGACAGTTTTGGGAGGATTTAGATAAGATAGTACAAAAAGTACCTTTAGGAGAAAACTTTTTTATTGGTGACGAGTAAAGAGGGTTTTGAAAGCATACATGGGAGTTTTAGTTATGGCGTAAGAAATGAGGGTGGAGATGTTATCTTAGTTTTTCTTTATCCTATAACCTAAACATAGTAAACACACTGTTTAGGAAGAGAGATTCTCACCATATAACATTTAGAAGTAGACTGAAAGCAAGTCAGATAGATTTCTTTTTAATTAGGAGTAAGGATGACATAAATGTCTAGACTATAAGGTTATCCTAAGTAAGAGTGTTACCACACAACATAGACTCCTCGTTTTAGATATGAGGATACACAAACGACATCGAAGGAACCAACAAAAAAGAACTGAAAGGATTCAATGGTAAAAGTTAAAAGAAGATTGTCATACAATATGTAGAGATAGTTAGATTCAAAAAGACGACTGGACAATAGAAGAGAACCCAAATGTACTGTGGAATAAGATGGTAAAATGCATTCGGAAGGTGGGTAAGGAGACGCTAAGAGTATCAAATGAAAAAGTGTCAATTGAAAAGGATGCAATATGGTGGATTGCAACAATAAAAGACTCTATAAAAACTAAGCGAGGGTGTTATAAGGCTTTGAAGAAGAACAATATAGAAGAGAGTTTTACAAAATATAAGTTAGCTAGAAAAGAAGCAAAGAAGGCGATGGGAGAAGCTAAAGTGATGGTTGTGAAAAAAAATTTACGACAAGTTGAACACAAAGAAGGGAGAGAAAAATATATACAGATTGGCACGAGCAAGAGAAAGGAGGAGTTGCGACCTAGGAGTCGTAAAATGTATTAAAGATGAGCATCAGAGAACTCTTGTTAAGGATAATGACATTAAGAAAAGATGGCGTGATTATGTTGACAAATTATTTAATAATGGACAAAATCAAAATTTGGATGATATCTCGATGCCTCTCGAGGATTTGAATCGATGCTTTATGTGTAGAATCAAAGAGATTGAGGTAAAAGAGGCATCAAAGAGAATGAAGACCAGAAAAGCTGTTGGACCTATAATGACATTTCAAGTAAAGTTTAGAAATAGATTGAGGTAAAAGGGGCATTAAAGAGGATGAAGACCAGAAAAGCTATTGGACCTATAATGACATTCCAATTGAAGTTTAGAAATATCTTGTAGATGTAGAAGTTAGGGGATTGACAAATCTTTTTAATAAGATTTGGTGCACTAACAAAATGCTTGAAAAATGGAGGAAGAGTGTCTTAATACTTCTTTATAAGAACAAGGGAGATATTCAAAGTTGCACTAACTACCAAGGTATAAAATTGATAAGTCACACAATGAAATTATAAGAGAGAGTGATAGAACGGAGATTAAGAAAGAATATAGAGATATCAGAGAGTTAATTTAAGTTTTATGCCTGGACGATCAACTAAGGAGGCAATACATTTGCACAGATAACTTATGGAGCACTCTTGACTACTGGGTACAGGTCTCCATATGGTCTTTGTTAGCTTTAAATTGCAATATATATTTTGAAATGACAAAAACTTAAGTAAGCTTTAATGTTTTAATTCATATTGTAAATTTGCCTTATCACACATGATTTTCTCAATACATTTCAAGTGTTCATATCAAACATTAAGACCATGATTTAATGATGCATATTCTTATTGGTCTTAATTCTTTATAAATGTTTTGAATATTTTAGAAAATCAATTGATGATTTCTTGGACAATATTTTCATTTGAGAAAGTCAAGAAAAACTCCCTTAAAGCTTATAAACATTTTGGGTTAAATTAAATTCAAGTCTACATCATTTCTAACCCAAAAAGTGCAGGAAAATGGTCCTCTGGAAGCATGGGATCGATCCCATAGGGAAAGGGATCGATCCATTTTTGACAGAATGCCCCGGAAGGCAAGATTGAAGAAAAGGATCGATCCTTTTGGTAAAAAGATCGATCCCTTTATGCCAGAAAGCCCCCAACGGCTAGTTTCTGTGAGATACAACGGCTAGTTTCTGTTTTGGCTCCAACCAATGTCCACAAACCATCCAAGGGACTATAAATAGAGGCTTAGAAGCTAAAGGAAGTAAGAGGAACTACTCAGCAACTCCAAAACACATATTCCTCAAATCCTCAAGCCTCAAAAAACAAATCAAGAGCTCCAAAGTCTTCATCATCTATCATTCTCTTATTCCTTGTAGTGCTTAGCACAAATCTTGTATAGGCTTTTATCTGTGCTTAATCTTTGTAATCACTTGCCTATCTAGAGGCCTTCTTTGATTACTTTTCTTGTAACCACATTCAATCCTTGTAAAAGGGGAGGTTTCTCTTTAGCCTAAGAAAAAGAAGGAGGTTACTCTTTAGCCTAAAAAAAAGAGGGAGGTTTCTCTTGAGCCTAGAAAAAGAGGGAGGTTTCTCTTGAGCCTAGAAAAAGAGAGAGGTTTCTCTTGAGCCTTGAAAAGAGGAAGTGTAACAAATTCAAGTTAGTGAATTTAGGAAAATCCTTGGAAGCGTCTCAAGGTAGAGGACGTAGGCAAGGTTGCCGAACCTCTATAAATTGCTTGTGTACATTTCTCTATCCTTACTCTCTTTACTTATTTGCAATTATATTTGTGGTTATTGCTTTGAATTTATATTGCATAATTGAGTAGCCTAGAGAACTTAGAAAATATCAATATAGGCTAGAGAATTTAGAGAAACCGAAAAACGAATCTAAGGTTAGTGAAAAATCGATTCACCCCCCTCTCGGTATAGCCTATAGAGCCAACAATTGGTATCAGAGCTTAGGCTCGAGATTGAATTAAACTAACCTCTATCGAGCAAAACGATCTTAAATGGCTCATTTGAATATAGGCACACCCCTAGGAGAAGAGGGACAATCATTAGTTAGACCTCCACTCTTTAATGGTGAAAACTATTCATATTGGAAAACTAGAATGATGTTATTTGTACAATCAAACGATTATGAAGTGTGGAGAATTATAGTGAATGGTCCTAGAATTCCCATGAAGAAAGTAGATGGAAAAGATGTCCCTAAGAGTGAGGATGAGTGGGACACAAATGACATTAGATTGGCACAAATGAATGCCAAGGCTATGCACACCCTATTTTGTGCTTTAGGTCCCAACGAGTATAATAGAGTATCATTATGTGAGAATGCCAAGCAAATATGGGACAAATTAGCCATCACACATGAAGGGACCAATCAAGTTAGAGAAACCAAAGTAGGAATGCTCACACATGATTATGAGCTATTTAGGATGAAAGAAAATGAGTCCATTAGCGAAATGTTCACTAGATTTAATGATATAATTAATGGACTCAAGGCATTAGGCAAGAGCTATTCCAATGTAGAAATGGTTAAGAAAATTTTGAATAGCTTGCCAAAATCTTGGGATGCAAAGGTGACCGCAATAGAAGAATCTAAGGATCCTAACACCTTGTCTCTAGATGAACTTATGGGCCCCCTACTTACATATGAGATGAAATTGAAAAGAAATGAAGAGCCTTCAAAGAAAGTAGGTGTAGCACTTAAGTCTTCCACTTATGAGGTTATTGAAGATAATAGTGATGAGAGTGGAAGTGAGGAAGAAAAGGAAATGGCAATGTTTGCCAAAAGATTCAATAGGTTCATGAGAATGAATGAGAGAGAGCAAAATAGGAGACATCATAGGGGAGAATCAAGTAGAAGAGAAAAAGACCCTTTAGTGTGTTATGAGTGTAATGAACGGGGTCATACTAAGCTAGATTGCCCCTTACTTAGGAAAGAAAAGGATAGGAAACCTAGGAAGAAAGCATTTGTGGCTGCATGGAGCGATAGTGATAGCTCCGATGAGGAAAACATAGATAATGAGGTAGCCTACTCATGCTTTATGGCTATTAGTGATGATGAGGCTAGTTGTAGTTCTAGTGAAGATAATGATTATACATTTGATGAACTATAAAATGCTTTTAATGAATTAGCAAATGATTTTCAATGCATGAACTCCAAATATAAGAAAATCATTGCTAAATTGAAAATAGAAAATGAAATGCTATTAAATGCCAAACTTGAATTTGAGAAGAAGTTAGAAGAAGCAAATCTAGAAATAAATGAGTTGAATAAAAAGAACTTAAATTTGCATAACTCATTCTCTAGGTTTTATATGGGTCAACAAAAGCTAGATCACATGTTAGAAACCCAAAGAGCTTTCTTTGACAAAGATGGGTTAGGATATAATGCAATACAAAAAGAGACTCATCTAAAGAACTTCCTAGTGAGCAAAAATACTATGCATGATTTATCTCTTACATGCTCACTATGCAATAGAATAGGACACTCTTCACAAGCATGCACTTATAGAAAAACTACTTTTAGAGGAAGAGTTGTTAGAAAAATGTGGGTGCCAAAGCATGCAATAAATAGTGATGATTTGTGCTTGAAATGGATCCCAAAAGGATCTAAAATTGTGAACACTAACTCTCATGGACCCAAGAAAATTTGGGTACCAAAGCATGCTTGAATTTGTTTGTTGTAGGAGTGTTAGAGCATGGAAATATAATGGAACAATGGAGTTCAAATGCTCAACACATCCTCATGGAGTTTGCTTGTGCCAATGAGAAAAAGGAAAAGCTTGAGGATCCATCTTTGACAAGATCACAACAATTCTTCAATGGATAGCTCAAGGTGGACTCAACAATTCAAGGAAAAGCATACTCAAGCAAAGGAGTTTTTGTAAGCTTAATTCTTTACTCCTTAAAACTTTTATTTGATTATTTGTGCTTTGATGAGAAATGTTGTTGATAACCTTTTGTGAGTTGAATGATTGAACAAAAGGCATGATAAATGATTTTTGAATGCTTAATGAATAGTTCTTGATGCATTGAATGACAAGCATGTTTAATGATTTTGAAATGATTTTTGGTTTTCTGCATCTTGAGCAAGTTTGATATGTCTAGATAATATATTTAGTTGCTCAAAAGAAGTCAAATATGTCATATATGCAAAATGCCATGTCATGAGCATTAATGAAGAACTTGTATATTGGAAATCATGGCATGTTGTTCACAAGATATATGCTTTAATGATATATATGCTTAAAATCTATGTGAACAAGTTTGTTTTGACATATTTATGTAATTCAATGCATTGGTTTGGTCAAAACATGCTTAAATCTCAAAATGACCCCCTTTGAGGCTAAAAATGCTTTTATTGGTGAAAATCCTACCAAAATTGCAAAATCTATTGTTAAATGGTTTTTCATTCATGTTTTTCATTCATACAAGTCCAAAATCATGTTTTACAAATGTTTAAACCTTTACTTGGACTTAAATTACTCAAAAACGGAGTTTTGGTACCTCACAAGTTGAATTTTCTGTTAAAACTACTGCAGAATCTGCAGGAAACTATGAGGGATCGATCCCCCTCCTAAAGGGATCGATCCCCCCAGGCCAGAAAGGGCTTTCCTGCATGTTTTCAACCGAAATTGAGAAGAACTTTTCATTGTTTTGATACTTTCTCTCTTCTCAACTTAAAATTCATTGTTTTAACTCCTTTTTGATGAACTTTAATGAATGAAAATTCATTTTTCATTGATATCATGCCTCAAATCCATCAATTTGAATCATTTCCAACAAAATGGTATCACTTCCAACAATCAACTCACAAGTGCAAAATCATCTTTTGTTGAAAACATTCATAAATCTTGAAATAATCTTGAAATATATTTTCAATGAATGCTTAAACATAATTTTGAGATTTATTTCATTGATTTGTGGATATGTTTGAGAATTTGATAAACTCATGCATAATGAATATTCTTCATCTCTTCGTTCATCTTAGTCAAGCATACTTATAGGATCATATTTCTTAACTTGACTCAACTACTCCACACTAGGTCTCATCATAATTGTACATCTAGTGGAAGAATAATTAAAATTTGACCTTAAGGATTGATTTCAAATATAAATTCAACAATTGGTATAAGGTCATAATATTGATTCACTTAGGTGAAGCCATTTTAGTTAAAATAGCATATACCCTCTAGAACGTTAAATGATGATAACAACTAGGGATATGGCTCATAATTGATTAAAATGGTAATTTTGAATCTTTCCTTGCTCATAATTGGTTAAGAACTTGAATTGGAAAATGAGCATAGGATTTTTTGTGCTTGAAACCATGGAAGACAAATGTGTTTGCTTGAATACTTTGATTTTATGAATCTTCCATATAATATAAATTTGTGAATATGAATATGGATTAATACTTTATGATAGTGTGCTAATGATTAATTGATCCATATGCATATTTGATGATATGTGTTGTGTTCTTGCATATTTGGAATGATTATTTTCTTGACATGAACACACTACACATAGATATTGGATTCATGCACAATGCCTAAGTCAACCATTAGTAACAATTGGTATTTAGATTGATAGTATCATTGGGAACCATATTTTCAATAATTGGTAAGCAAAATCTAAATTGCCAATTGGTATGAGCTTTAAATTGACAACTCTTCTCATGCTCCTTAGATTGAAATGACAAATAGAGAAGAAGTCTCTTAGGATATTTTTGTATGAAACTCTTGTGTGCTAGAATGTGTAGTTAATTGCTATATATCTTAATTCTAGACACAATATTTCTTGAGAATGATTTATGAGCACATGCATATGATATGTTATATAATTTCAGCTCATAATCATGATGTATTACAATGCACCTTAGTTGGACTTAAGAGAACAATTGATATACTTAGGTGCTTGCTTAATTTCTTACCAATTGGAACCTTTTTGCAAAATTACTTATCAACAATTGGTATCAAAATTATTTATAAACAATTGGTATAGGATAATAAGCCTTGTCCTTTGCATGCCTAAACATTTCATACTCTTTATGGACATTATCTTATGAATTTTTGCTATGAGTCCCATGTACTAACATGTTTCTTGTTGGATGGAGCATTTTTATCTCTTCTCACATAGCCATAATGTTAGGGGGAGCATATTTTTTCTTATTTTTCATTCTTTTTGCTATGACAAAAAGGGGGAGAGATAGGGAGAGATATTAAAAGGGAAAGATATTAAGGGGGAGAGATAATGAGGGAAAATTCATTTTCAAAACCCATGCTTATATTAAGGGGGAGCTTGATAAAATCCTGCTTTATTTGAGGGGGAGTATTTTATCAAAGAATTTTCAAAGCAAATTTACATTAAGTTTTGTCATATCAAAAAGGGGGAGATTGTTAGCTTTAAATTACAATATATATTTTGAAATGACAAAAACTTAAGTAAGCTTTAATGTTTTAATTCATATTGTAAATTTGCCTTATCACACATGATTTTCTCAATACATTTCAAGTGTTCATATCAAACATTAAGACCATGATTTAATGATGTATATTCTTATTGGTCTTAATTCTTTATAAATGTTTTGAATATTTTAGAAAATCAATTGATGATTTCTTGGACAATATTTTCATTTGAGAAAGTCAAGAAAAACTCCCTTAAAGCTTATAAACGTTTTGGGTTAAATTAAATTCAAGTCTACATCATTTCTAACCCAAAAAGTGCAGGAAAATGGCCCTCTGGAAGCATGGGATCAATCCCATAGGGAAAGGGATCGATCCCTTTTTGACAGAATGCCCCGGAAGGCAAGATTGAAGAAAAGGATCGATCCCTTTATGCCAGAAAGCCCCCAACGGCTAGTTTCTGTGAGATACAACGACTAGTTTCTGTTTTAGCTCCAACCAACGTCCACAAACCATCCAAGGGACTATAAATAGAGGCTTAGAAGCTAAAGGAAGTAAGAGGAACTACTCAGCAACTCCAAAACACATATTCCTCAAATCCTCAAGCCTCAAACAACAAATCAAGAGCTCCAAAGTCTTCATCATCTATCATTCTCTTATTCCTTGTAGTGCTTAGCACAAATCTTGTATAGGCTTTTATTTGTGCTTAATCTTTGTAATCACTTGCCTATCTAGAGGCCTTCTTTGATTACTTCTCTTGTAAACACATTCAATCCTTGTAAAAGGGGAGGTTTCTCTTTAGCCTAAGAAAAAGAGGGAGGTTACTCTTTAGCCTAAGAAAAAGAGGGAGGTTTCTCTTGAGCCTAGAAAAAGAGGGAGGTTTCTCTTGAGCCTTGAAAAGAGGGAGTGTAACAAATTCAAGTTAGTGAATTTGGGAAAATCCTTGGGAGCGTCTCAAGGTAGAGGATGTAGGCAAGGTTGTCGAACCTCTATAAATTGCTTGTGTACATCTCTATCCTTACTCTCTTTACTTATTTGCAATTATATTTGTGGTTATTGCTTTGAATTTATATTGCATAATTGAGTAGCCTAGAGAACTTAGAAAATATCAATATAGGCTAGAGAATTTAGAGAAACTGAAAAACGAATCTAAGGTTAGTGAAAAACCGATTCACCCCTCCTCTCGGTATAGCCTATAGAGCCAACAGTCTTTATAGATTTAGAGAAAACATATGATAAAGTGCCTAAGAAGGTACTGTGGTGGTCCTTAATGAAGAAAAAAGTTCTTTTGAAATATATTGAACTAATTAAGGACATGTATGGAGATGTAATGACACATGTGAGGATATGTGGAGAGCAACCAACTGAGTTTTCTATCATAGTGAGATTACACCAATGATCAACGTTAAGTCTATTCTAATTTGTGATAGTTATGGATGAACTGACAAAATCCATTCAAGATAAGGTACTTTGGTGTATGATGTTTGCGGATGATATTGTCCTTTGTGCTGAAACTATTGTGGAGATCAATACAAAGTTGGAATTATGGAGACAAACGTTAGAATCAAAAGGGTTCATAAGCAGAGTAAATAGTGAATACATGGAGTGTAAATTCAGTTTAAACCAAGTGGAAGGCATAATATAGTGACGTTAGGTGGGGTGGTGTTACCTAAGCGAGACCATTTTTGATATCTGAGGTCGATAGTACAAATGGATGGAGAGATTGAGGGTGATGTGACCCACAGGATCCCAATTGGATGGAGTAAGTGAAGAAGTGATACACGTGTATTGTGTGATAAAGGAATTCCTATTTGGTTAAAAGGCAAGTTTTATAAGACAATTATTGGATCAACATTGCTATATGTTAGTGAATGTTAGGCGCTTAAGAGATTACATACACAAAAAATGAGTGTAGCAGAAATACTAATGTTATGGTGGATGTGCGGATATACAAGAAAAGATAGAATGAGAAATGAAGATATTCGTAAGATGGTAGGAGTAGTAACTATCGGAGACAAGATGTATGAAAGTTGTTTGAGTTGGTTTGGACATGTATTATGTAGACTTGTAGATATTTCAATTAGAAGAGTAGAGGCTATGAATTTTGAGAGAAGGGGTAAGAGTAGAGGAAGACTGAAAAAGATTTGGAAGGAGTAATTCAGAAAGAGATGAAGGCATTAGAGTTAGATGAACACATTGCTTTCGATAGGAATGTGTGGAGGAGGAGAATTCATATGGACAATCTAGCGTGAGTTCAGATATTAGCTCATGTAACATATTCCAATCTCTTGGGATAAAAACTCTGATGATGATAATGATATATACACAAATATTGGCGAACTAGGTCGAGCTTGGACTTTTAAAGGTGAGATCAAGGCTTAGTTTGAATTTTGATCAGACCTATTTTGTTTGTCAAGGCTTGTTCTGATTAATTTAATATTTTATTCAAATTCGACTAAATATCATGCGGACCTTCAAGCTTAGGCGGATAGTCCAACTTTCAAGTAGGTTTATTTAAATCCTATGAGAAGGCTCATTTTTTTTATTAAATAAGGGACATTTCTTTATCTTTTTAAATAAACTTAGAACTATTTCTGTTTAAAAAATCATAGCAATAAATTTTATTTTAATCATTTAAATATTTGATTCAATAATAAATACTCATAAACTTGAATTCGAAAAATTATACCGAAACTCCGTCATGGAAAGTATAAATTTGGCTTAGTTTACATTTGCGCGTTTAATTTCCTTGGTCCTTCTATTTTCAATTAATGTCTTTCTTCCTTGAACTCCAACTAAAACCTTTTCTGGTACATGAAAGTAGACACAAAGTCTGCTAATTCACACAATATATTTCTAAGCCAAACAAAAGAATTCAAGTTCACACAATCTTCTTTTCCATTTCCGTCACCGTTGCATATCAAAATTGATTCTAAATTAATAGTGGAGTTGATTAGGTTATATAATAAATGGGATGCAATCTTTTAAATTTAGAAAGTGCTCACGTAATTTAATGTCTTGGCATAATGTGTGGTCCTAATTTTAGTTGTACCAAACCCTTTTCTTAATCATACGTTGTGGTTACAAATATACTTAAAAAATGATTTCCAACTAAAAGTTTAAGTTAGCCATATAAATATATGCCATTATTAACATACTAAATATATTATTAGAGTCATTTGACTCATTTCCACCTCTTTCCTAGTTTTTCCTAAACGAATATCTCTAATATAAGAAATAATTCATACCTTAAATAAAAACATGATTATTTAAATTAAAATTTAATTTTTTTAAAAAAAATTAACGTGCTCTAACAATAATTTTTTATTCGAACATTATTCTTTAATTAAAAACAACAAGCATTAAGTATTTGAGTCAAGCACTTGGAAATTTTTATTTTTTTTATAAATAACAAAATAGCAATAATGATACCTAAATTATGCAACGAAATTCCTTGTTCCATGGCTCAAGCTTCAACTTTTTTCCAAGTATTCGGAAAGGTGAAGAAAGAAAGTAGAGTCAAAGCATACATGCATTGATAGAGGTGTCAAATGGGCCGTGCTGGGTCGGCACGACCCATTTAAATATTAGCCCATATGTTAATGGATTCGTGCTGGTACGGCACTATTTTTTAATGGACCGTGCTGGCATAGTCCATGAAATTTAAGGATGTGGCCCGGCACGGCACATGACCCATAACACTAATGGGTCGTGCTGGGCCAAGCCCAACATTATTTTTCGTGCCTTATCGTGCCAAGCACAGCCCATTAATAAATTTTTATTTTTTTATTATTTTTAAAGTTTTTATTTATTAATTTAAATAATATGCAATATAAATAAATATAAAAAATAAAAAAGACACATAATTCACTTTGACAAAATGCCTATATCCACAAGAAAACATAATAATATATATTAAATAAAGATATTGAAATTTACAATTCTAAAAGGCAAAATGCCTATCTCCATTAGAAAACATAATAAAATTTACTTAATAAAGATATTGAAATTTGTGTTAAAAAAAAAGATATTGATAAAAAAAAAGAGCAACACGATAAAAAAAGGCTCCACTTTGTGGGATTTGGGGAAGGTCAATATACACAACCAAAAGACTTTCACTTTGTAAGGTTTAGGGAGGGTCATTGTATATAGCATTCTCTCTGCATTAAGAGAGAGTATTTTACCTTGAACTCATGATTTCCAAATCACAAAGGAACAACATTTACCTTTGTATCAATGTTCTCCTTTGAAATTTATAATCCTAATATTTAAAAACACATACACAAATACAAGACTATAAAACACAAAATATTATTATTATTTTATTTTTCATTCTCTTCACCTGATTACTTATATAATATGGTTTATCTAGTGCTCTAGCTTCCACATTTAACCAATCTTTGAATAAAATAGTCTTTAATGATGAGTTTTTATTAAAAGTGTATTTAATAAAAAGTTATATACAAAATATGTGACATATCATATATTTTATATTTCAAATGAAAATTTTATAAATTTATATATCAATTATTGAAATACATCATACTTAGATTTGTTAAATATAATTTTATTTATATAAATGGGCCAATATGGCACGGCACATGGGCTTGCGTGCCGTGCCGTGCTAACCTGCGTGCTACGTGCTAGCACTAGCCCTTCACGGGCCGTGCCGTGCCAATCCATGTGCCTAAAAACCTCTAGCCCAGCACAACACACAAATATATTTTGTGCTTGGACCAGCCCGCCCATTTAAGTATGGGTCGTGCCAAGCACAACCCATACCGTGCCGAATCATATCGTGCCATGGACCGCCCAGCCCGTTTGACACCTCTATGCATTGACCACAGAGAAAAAGTTTGTCGTCGGAAAGTTTGTGATAGATAGCTGCCCTTCTTCCATAACATTTTTAATATATTCTGATGATTTCATGCATGTCACATCAGCAACATCATTATAATATATCATCAGCAGCAGCTTCTTTGGGTTCAATTGCATTTCATTAACTAATAATTTAGAAGAACATTTTTGACTTTTCCTTTGGGAAGCCAAAACATTTTTGGATATTGTAGAAAGATTTGTTCAAAAATTAAATTATTCATTCAAATTCGAAGGTCGATTTAATTTTTAACCGAGCTTAAGTAAAAATATTAAATTCATTAAATAAGTTTGAGTTTGAAAATCGAGACTTTAAGTTTGATTAAAATCAAGACTTAATAAAAATGAATTGAGCTTAAATTCATTATTTCAAGCCCAAGTTTGGCTCGCTTGATAACTATAATTTTTTCTTTTACTATTTTTTATATTAATACAATTTTTAATTACCTTAGATATTTTTGTGTAGTTTAATTTATTTTTTTAGATTTTAATTTTAATTTTTATGTTTCTTGTAATCTTTTCGTAAGAATTTATTCAAATTTATTGTGTTATACTTATTAATTATTATGTATTTTTAATATTTTTTATACTTTTTTATAATTTTTTAAAAAAATTAATAATAATTGGACGGATTTGAATGGGTTTGGGCTATCACGACCCGAAGGCCATGACATTCCCTTAACACTTATCTTATTTCATGTAGAAAATTACGAACCAAATTTTTCTTTTCTATTTACGGTTTGTATTCGGTGTTAGTGTAGTAACCATGGTTGTTAATACCATTTCGGTTTCGGTCGTACCGGTTGGTACGCGCCAGTTTTCATAAAATCCGGTACACTTGAGTTGATTTTTCGTACCAGTTTTGATATTGGGTAATATCGGCTGGTTTCGTGAATTTCGAATGGTTTCGGTCAATTTCGGCGAAATTGACTGTTTCGGTTGGTACGCAAACATTACAAGAAAATTGAATTTTTTTTGTTTTATTATATGTTTTGATACTGAATTAAAACTAATAAATACATAAATAATGAATTAAATAAATGCATTAACAATTTTAAAAATAATTATTATTTGTTGTATGAGTAATTTTATTATATAATTTTATACTTATCATTATTAATATTAAATATTTTATATTTTATTTTACTTATTATTAATAACATTATTACATGTATGAAAAGTTTATAAATATTTTAAAATTAAACCGAAAAATCCGAAATAATATATCGAAACAACCGATATCGATATATTTCATTTTAAAAAGAAAAAACGAAATGTTCTCCGGTACGATATTTACAACCTTGGTAGTAACTAATTCCAATCTTGCCTTAATAATATTATTTCTCTAGCTATATCATACCTCTCAAAGTGATTTTTAATCGTTTTAGCCTTATTTTCACTTATCCAAAAGAAACGAGTCGAAAACCTCCCCCTTGTATAATTTTCCCAGTAAAATCACCTGCATTAAAACACATTCTAAACTTCACAATACAGCTAGCTTTTATTTCCCACATTTCACACAATCATGCATCTCATATATCTCAAGATTCATTTCACTAGAATTTCCACATTTTGCATTTTTATACATACTTCAAAATATATATCTAATCCCGGATCGCACTCAATAATCACATAGACCTACATAATAATCTAGTGCGATCCAAAGTTACATCCCATTTACTTCCTAGTACTGTGAAAATAAAGTTTGCATATTTATCAAAATGATATACCATTGTATACCTTAAAAGCACAAAAGCAAGGCTCGGAGAACGTAGACGAGTACCATAGCTAGGTACAGTTCCTGAGAGAGCCTATATGAAGCCTGAGCTGGATATCAACCAGTATAATCTTTAGATGTTAAATTTAAGGGGTGAGTAAGTCCACGACTTAGTAAGTAGCTTAAATAAGTACATACTAGGCTCACATCGTAAAACACGATCATACATGCATGAACTCTATAAAATAGCATGTATGCATTATATCATGATTAGCTACCAATTTGTATGTAAAACAGATTGCATAAGCTCATTCATACTTTTCTTCATTCCTTTAACTCACAAAATATCTTTTTTTTATCCCTTTTTATCAATATGGTTAAGTATGAAGGAAACAACCATTTCAAATAACACATGATTCTATAGCATAATATAAGTAAAATTGAACAATTACTCTCATTCTCGGTCATATGTGTAATATCTATTTTATCTAATGATAGTCATCACATTCACAGATCACAATCATTTTATTCATTGTCTCAATGGCATATGATTTCCCACAATTCATAGATCACAATCATTTATTCATTGTCTCAATGGCATATGATTTTTCACAATTCATCAGTACACGTGTAGCACTTAGCTCTCAAAAGACTCTAGAGGTGGCTCTCACAGTTCACGAAGAAGGCTGCGTAGCACGTAGTTCCTTTGAGTTCTCTAGAGGTGGCTCACACGGTACAAAAGATCGAGTTTTACTCGGGTTTGCCTCTATGGCTTATGTTTTCAAATGGTTCATCGATACAAGTGTAGCACTTAGTTCTCAAAGGACTCTAGAGGTGGCTCCCACAGTTCACGAAGAATCTGTGTAGCACGTAGTTCCCTTGAGTTCTCTAGAGGTGGCTCATACGGTACAAAAGATTAGTTTTACTCGGATTAGCCTCTATAGCACATTCTTTCTAATGGTTCATCGAAACTCTGTAGCACTTAGCTCTCAAAGAACTCTAGAGGTGGCTCCCACAGTTCACGAAGAAAGCTGCGTAGCACATAGTTTCTTTGAGTTCTCTAGAGGTGGCTCACACGGTACAAAGGAATGAGTTTTACTCAGATTTGCCTCTATGGCGCATGCTTTCTGATGTTTCATCAGTACAGGTGCAGCACTTAGCTCTCAAAGGACTCTAGAGGTGGCTCCCGCAGTTCACGAAGAAAGCTGCGTAGCACGTAGTTCCTTTGAGTTCTCTAGAGGTGGCTCACACGGTACAAAAGGTCGAGTCTTTACTCGGGTTGGTCTCTTTCCTAGTTTTCGACAAACACGACTAGGTACTAATTGAGGTCCATGAATTCAACATTGTAAGTAGCATATATACTGCACATTTTTTCAAGTATTCATTCTCAAGGTATCATAATACATTAGCATGCTCAATAAACATAAATAAACTATAACACATAGCACGCAAGTCACAACTAAGATTTCTCTACAAGCAATTATTATTCACGATCACATCATGTCCAATATATATCTTACCATACTTACTCTATTAGTCTTATCCGTAATGTCCCACCAAGCTTAAACAAATATTTAATAAGATTTCTTTCATCTCTTACGAGATGACACTAGTAAGGCTTACTTAACCCACTTACCTCGAGGCTTAGTAATTATCCTCCTTGCGCTTCTGAGTCTATACTCAAACCTCTACATCGTTCCGCTTTGCTACACATAATCCATTAACATTTCGATAAGTTTACATCATCGTGCTTAATCACGTACTTAAAATAAGGACCTTAAACGCTATTAATTTTGAGTAACATTAATATAAAGCTACCTTCTTTTCGTCAATTACGACGTACCCATGGTACGAGTCCATAAATACGTATATATATGTTTTAAGCATCTTTGTGTTTATATCTATATGTATATTCCAATATATATATATATATATATATATATTATATATTTGTTTATCTATGCTCATCCCATTTTTTCTTTCTTTGTACAAATATACATTATGGATGAGCATATGCATTTAGACATATAAATATATATATATATATATATATATATATATATGTACTTAGATTTTAAACAAAACATTACAAAGCCTTACTTGACCTTGAAAACCCTTTAAAGCATCCTTGTTAGCTTTTTGTAAAAATTTCATAATCTAATCGTCAAGCCGTAAATTTTAAATTACTTCTAACTCAGTTCCCTATTCGGAAGTATAAGGCTTACTTCTTAATTCATCTTGTGCCATTTCTAATAATTTTCCAAACTTTGGTCCAAATCTGGCACATTAGGTAGGATAGTTTCCTGACCTCTGCTCATTAAAATTTATATTACTAATTATAGGGATATGTAATTTGTACAAACCCAAAACCATATCAATCCTGACTCATTTACCTTTCTGAAAATGCAGAGTTTGAAATCAAACTCCATCTGAATTATTTTCTAGGAATTTTTGAAGTTGACACTAGGCTGATTGTACCTTGCAATGAGCATCCTGCATTCATATGTACATAGCTTAAGCTACATAATTCCAAATCCAAAAATTACAAAACTAGATGAAAGCTAACTCATTTCCCTATCTAGAAATGTAAGGTTCATGATTTAATTCTTCCTAGATCAACATTAGCAATTTTCCAAATTTGCACTATCTTCTAGCAGTATTCAGGCACAATGTTATACTGACCTGCTTGCACAAAATACTCCATATTTAGTTATCAGTAGATCCAATTGGTGCAAACTTAAAACCATAATAATCCTAACTCCACTAAATTTTTGGAAATATAAGGCTTGGAACCTAACTCAATTTAAGCTATTTTCTACAATTTTTCAAAGTTAAGATTGGAATTCACGTTTTTCTGACAGAGTACCCTGTACTCATTTGTACATATCTTAAGTTATAGAAATCCAAATCAAGAAATTCCAAAACTGTCTTTCTCCTAACTTAAAAGGCTATCCACCATAATTTTTCCAGAATTTTTCCCCTTGTATAACAATTAAACTAAATATTTTAATTGCAACCCAAAACAAAATATTGATTCCAGATTTGAACATAAAGTTGGAATTAAATCAATCCTTCATCCATAGAGTGCCCATTTGGTTCAATTTATCATAATTTCATTTTCATACTTAATAAATAAACATTGTAAGGTTAGAAGAATATTTCATTTACCCAAATTTTCCAGTAGCTCTTCCTTTTATTTTATTTCTTTTCTCACCTGGCTTGTGGTTTTTCTTTTTCGGCAGCCTTGCATGGAGACTACGGCAGCCCTTGTATACCTGCTGCAACCACCACCAATGCCGCCTGATCTAGCCTTTGAAAACCCTTCGTTTGGGGCTGGAAACGCCCAGCTTAGCCACCACAAGCCCTTCTCCGTTCAGTCTCCTTAAACCCTAACCTATCTTTCAAAAACCATAGCCTACCCCTTCTATTTTCAGTTCACAACACCACTCAGCATAGCCCTCATTACTGTCCAACAGTGTGCGACACAAGGGAGAAGAGAAAGGAATACGATGGAAAGCAAGAAAATCTTAAAGAGTGAATAGAGGATACGGGTGGAGGAAAAAGAAAACAAAAGAGGCTGAGTAGTTTTTGTTCTTCTTTCTTTTCTTCTCGGCTTCACCTCTCTTTTCTTCTTTCCCTTCTCGATTTCAGTTTTTCTTTCTTCTTTTTTTTCTTTTTCTGGTTCTACCCGAGCCTCCCTCCTCTGTTTACCTTCTCTTTTCTTTTGTTTAATTACAAAGCTTCTTTGAAAAGCTTGGGGTGAGATAGCCGATGGTGTTAGTGGAATTTGATGGGAGAAAGTCTCATCAAACTCTACTAATACATATTTTAATCTTTGTTTTTGTTTTTATAATTTCCAATTTTGTTTTATTTTTATATTTTTAATTCTTATTTCATTTATCTATATTTATAATAATCATAATTATCTTTATATAATAATAATATATATTTATGCATATATATATATCTAATATATGTATTCATATATATTTATTTATTTGTTATATTACTTGTAGACATCATATTTTGTCTGGACCATTAAATGAGTTTATCAATTTAATCTAAGTTAATTAAATTAGATTATAATAAATTCTAATTTATAATTAGAATTTTGTTATAATTAAATTTAATCAAAATCTAGATTTTTTTAAAAGCTTTAATGGACTGCTGGTTTGGGCCTTATTAAATCTGTTTTGACCCATCTATGAAGCTTAACCCATTTATTCAATCTTCATTTCATTTTTTATTTTTATTTTTATTTTTATTTTTATTTTTATTTTTATTTTTTTGTAAATATCATCTTATCTTTATATATATTTTTTCTTTTTTCTTTTTTTTTGAATAAATAATCTTTTATCCTTTTGTTTCAGATAAATAATAATTTAATTTTAAAAAAAAAAAGAAGAAGATAAACCAATGAAAAATAAAAAGATAATAAAATGATAATTACAAAATTTAAATAAAAGGTGAGATCAAGTTCGATTCAAATTGAACCAATCTTGATCTTTATCTTAATTTGGCTATAAATTGAGCTCAAATATTAGTCTACAGGGAAAACAAGAATCATCGGAGAAAAATTCAGGAAAAAGAGCAGAAAACATCAAGAAACAAATCATCAAAAATTGTTGAATTACATAGCAATAGTTACAAACTTTCTCAAGCTCACGACATTTCCGTGGTGAGGTGTCTCGACCGAGCAACATCTGGAGCAGTATCAAACAATTGAGAGAAAATTAGAGGGAAATTAAGAGTAAGATACAGAGAACGGGAGAGCAATTTGGAGAGCACAGAAAATTAGAGAGCAAATAAAAAAGGGAGGCAAATTGAGGTGAGTGAGATCAGAAAGCAAGTAAATACAGAAGTTTGGAGGAATTGTTGGCGACTGAAGTAACAGCAACACCGGTGATAGACGACACTCCAGGAGTAGCTGTTGATACAACAACCATATAGATCTTCGTTCCATCCATGCCTGGCCGCCTTGGTCCTCCTGTTTTTCTAAGTTCAAGCGAAGTGGGAAGCCCAACTTTACTTTAGTCTTCAATCTGTCTACTCGTGAAGCTTTCATTTTACAGCCTACAAAAGGTAATGTCTCAATAGCAAATTTATATATTCACATGACGTGACTCAATCTCCAAAACCGGTACTGCTGCATCCATCTCTTTGTTTTCATTCTACGATTATTTGTTTCTTATAGTTGCACTTAATATGGATGGTAGGAATAGTAAGTAGTAAATAAGAAAAAATAATATTATAGGAAGATAAGGAGCGTAAAAGAACATGGGACAAAATAAAAGACAAATGGCATTGATGGTGGTCATGATGACGGTAAGAATGTAAGGATTTAAAGAGATAAAAATAAAGGTAGTAATGAATTTAGGATATAAAATAGATAATTGAAATAATGAAATAAAGTAATAAATGACATCACCAAAGTTATATAATAATAATAAATGAAAGAGATAAATAAAAAATTTAGAACAATCCAAAATAATAAACTTTGAAAATTGGTTAAGTCTTCCTGATGATGGAATCTTCAAGACGATTACGAATGAGTAACATTCGAGGAATTTCTAGGCAAGAGAATTCTTTTAAGTCTATCCAGAATGATGGAAGATTTAAAAGGTATTTTCAAAAAATGAAGGTTAAACTTTATTTCCAAATAATTAAAATAGAATAACACATAAAAAATCATAATCGTGAAAAAAATAATAATAAACATAATAGTAAAATTTTTAGGATAATAATAAATAAAAACATAAATTATATAATTAAATCCGATGATGGAATCTTTGAGGCGATTACGAATGAGTAACACTCGAAGAATTCTTAGGTGAGAAGATCCTTCTAAGTTTATCCAGAACGATGAAAGACTTCGAAGACATTTTCAAAATAAATGAATAATAAATAAAGATAAAAAACATAATAAATAATAAAATTTACATTCTAATAAAGATAAAATAATAAATAATAAATAAAGTTAATAAATAATAATAATTCCGATGATGGAATCCTCAAGGCGATTGCGAATGAGTAACACTTGAGGAATTCCTAGGAGATGGGGTTCTTCTAAGTTTATCTAGAATGATGGAAAATTTAGAAGATATTCTCAATATTAAATACCAAAATCCTAAAAATATTAATAAATAATATATAAAAAAAATATTTAAATGAATAAATAAATAAAGGTAATAAAAGTAATTAAATAAAAAAATAAATTAAGGAATAATAAAATTCTAAAATACTTCCGACGATGGAGCCTCTTCAGGGGAGTCGAATGGTACCCCTTGAATACTCTTGAGGTGAGAAGATTTTTTAAGAGTTCATCCAGAATGATAGAGGATTCTTAAAAGAATTTTCAATATTTAAATAATAAAAAAATATAAATTTTAAAGACCACATAATTAAGACTAAGTTAAAATAACATAATATTAAAATGGTACCAATATTGGGCGTTATATGGGTGCTATAACCTTCCCTACACGTAAATGAACTCCCAAACCCAAAACTTAAAATGTAGACCAGTCCTTAGAGTCATTTAAGTGGCCAATCACACCTAGGTTAAAAAATGATTGGTGGCGACTCCATTTGTTTAATGTCTAGCGTCATAGCCTTAGGAAACGTTATGACATTACTTACATGTAATATATATTTGTACTTATATTTTAAACATTTATATATATATATATATATATATATATATATATATATATATATATATCTACACACACACACATACATATTTTCACATGTTCATGTCTAATGCATTTTTAATATAGGTTAGTGTGTGTATATATATATTCCTCCTTCATTTTTAAAATTTATATATATCTATATATATACATATTTAATACTCAATATGCGTATACATATATATATATATATATATATATATATATGTATTCCTTTTTTTATTTTATTTTAACTACTTTAATATCCAAGTATACTACATTTCTTTTAGTATACTTGTGTCTTCGTTTTTATCAAAACAATTATACATATGTATTTTGTGGAATACATGCATCTATTTGTTCTTATAAAATTCTTGAACTCATTATAAGATTTCTAAATTTATTTCAAGGATTATCTATTGCTAAATTTGCTAGACTTGCATACAAAGTGCAATCATAGTACCAAGCTTATTCTATGTCTTTTTTTTTTTTTTTATATGATACAAAGTTTGTAGTTTTTACATGGGCTTATTCATTGCAAGTAAAAACAAATATGTACAAAAAATTAAGCCTAAAAAATGAGTCAAGTCGAGTTTGGACTCATTTTCAATTTCTTAATAACTTATCTAACTAGGTTCAAATTCGGCCCTAGCTCAATCTATGAACTGATCTAACTATTATCTCTTTCGCCCCTTTTCTCTCTCTTCTTTATTGTATTTTTTCCCTGTTACAAAAAATTTTATAAGAATTTGTTATATAATCTTATAAGATTAGGAAATTTTATTTACAACCCAATCTTTTATTTTTTTTATCGCTCATCAAATATAAAATAAAATAAAATAAAATAAAATAATTATCATTTTTTTTTCAAAATCATTTTATCTTATTTATCATGCTATGCACCAAATATATCATATGATTATCTATTAAGAAATTCATTAACATATATTATGATTTATTACAATTGATATTCTTTCTCTCGTCTGTATGTTTTGTGATAATTTTCCCTCCCATTATATATGGGTCTTTGTTAGGCCTTGGACTCTCATTTTTCTTTTGGGCTGCCATGTTTTATAAGCTTCAAAGAAAACATATTGGGCCCAGAAAAGCATCTCAATCATAATGGGCCTAATCCAATAATTAGAATTAACTCTTGTCATTACATTAGAGGTGAATATTGAATTTTACCCCTTTGATTTCATTGAATTTTGCCATTATAATTTTTATCGAAATTTTCCATTATACTTTATTTTTTGTGATTCTTAGATCAAAGTTAAAAAATATAGAATATTCTATATAATATTTTGTTAATATATTTAAAATAAGTTTTGAATACATAACATTGATATTCCATATATAACAAAAATATACATAGATGTGCCATGGTGGAAAGAATAATTTATTTTTATGAAATTTTATACTAAAATAAATACTTTTAAATGTTAATTTTAAAATATTTTTTAAACTAATTTAATTTATCAAATAAACATAAATATGGCAAAAAAGAAGAGAGAATAAAAAAAGAAAAAGAAAGTAATTGCAATTGGAATTGGAACTTATGCCTCATTCCTTCCATGCAATCCGGCTCATATAAGGATGTATAGTACATGAGCGGGATTTCATGGAAGGAAAGAGGCATAAATACCACTGGTAAAAGCTCTTCGTGTGCATTTCTAGAAATTGCAATTGGAGTTAATATTGGAGCTTCACAATGGTTACTGTTTTTAATGGGTCACAAGTTGAGCTTATTAAGAGTACTAATGAAACTGTTTTTATGCTTATTTCAAACTTTGAAAACTTAATGACTGTTGTAATGTAATAACATGATATTATTTGATGTTTCTTTCCTACATGAAAAAAGCTTAAAAAGGTTTTGATGGATCAAGCTAGATCTGATTTGAGCTCATATAATAAATGTTCTTACAATCTTAGACTAAAAACGATGTCCGAAAAATCAAGCTAGATTGAGCTTGGACTAACACATAAATGGTTAATATCTTATATAAATCCGATACGAATTCAATCTGACTCATTAACAATTCTAAGTATGACTTGATGAATGATTTTCTATCTTTACGAAAACTTGCTAACCATCCCATAGAAGTGCTTCAACCTTATCTCGATAAGGCTACGTTGGGGAGTTCTCAATCTATTGTCCTCTCCTAGGGCTTCGAGACCATAATTTTTTACGAAGCAAAAAATCCATTGATGGAACGCTCTTCACGCATGAAAACCTTTATATATATATATATTCACCATAAATTCGGTTATGATACTGTGTTTGAATTTTAAAAGCGAAGGACAACAACACAAGGTCAAAGCTGCTTATCCCCATGCAGCTTTTGTGCTTATTTTGAGTGCGAGATGCAGGGGCTACCCATACCATACCCCCTCTATGAAAACAAAGAAAGGAGAAAATTTTGCATCCATACTCCCAACAAAGAATGAGATTAGTAGTAGAGAGACCAAACTTTCAAAAGTAGCAGAGATTTTGGGACTCATTTTGCCATTTTGGTCTGTCACTTTGCAAACAAAGGTTAATTATATGCACGCTACCTGCCTCATGCATATATTATATATGAGTTTGAGTGGTGTTAATTCTCTTTCCATGTTATATATATAGTTGGAGAATCTAAACTTCAAAACAGTGAACACAATTTAAATATATGTTCTATGTGTAGAAAAAGTTGAACTCATATACAATTAATATTATACATATAAACGGTGTGAAAACTCAATTTATGAAGTGATGTTGAGAAATGCTATGTTTGGGAAGATGAATTTCAGAGAATGAAATTGGATTTAGTTTGTTATATAATTGTGAGAATAAAATATACAAGCTATATACAACATTGGAGATTGATTTAAGATGCATTGTACCCATATATTTGAAAGGATATAATAAAGTACCCAGAAAGAAAAGTTATAAGAAAATTACTTTTAAATTAAAAAAATCCTATAGTTATTTTAATTCACCATTAAATAAAGACTCAACAAACTGATGCATTTGAAAATAATTGTGAAGATCATATTTATTTATGTTTACAAATGTTCTAATACACAGTTAATACTAAATTTCAAATCTAAATTCCTTCTTTCAAAATCAAGTTTTCAAATGCAACCTTATAATAAGTTCCAGTTGATCTTAATTACTATGAAGCAAGAGAATTTTTTATTTTGCTTATAATTATTGCTTTGATCTACATATCTTGAAATCCTTTGGTCTTATACTTTTTTGTTTTTTGAAGATTAAAGAGATTATTATTAATTTCAAAGCGAAAGAGATTATAGCCAAGCCTCACCAAGCATTACTAGACTATGATTGGTTAAGGAGAGCTACACTTCACTAAGTATAAGCCTTTGGTCTTATACCTAACTAAATATTACTAGACTATGATTGATTAAGGAGAGCTATACATTGTTAAATTAACATTCGAAAAAGGTTAAAGGTTCATTTGGTTAATGTTTTTTTTTCACTTTGTTATTTGTATCTTATTTTCTAATTTTATTTTTTTGCTAAGTCAGATAAATATTATTAATGAGCCACTATTTTTACTTTCTATTCGAGAAAGCAAACAGATAGTAGAAATATCAAGCCAAACCGAGCCTATGTTTCTTTCTAATTCTTACGTATTTTGAAGGATCTAATTCTTCTAGCCATCTCTACATTTTCTTCACTCATTATTATAAAAGTCGGTGATCTTTTTATTTCATAAGGGTCTTGCAAGATTGGGAACTGATCTCAAGTCAAAATATCTTGAACTACTGTTAACTATATAATCTGAATTAGATTTGTTCAAGGATTCAGTTATTTGTCCAAACCTGAAGACTCATTTGATATTTAGTTGTGCTTGGACAAAATAATAAATTCATTAAAATGGGCTTAGGCATGCAAATTCTGTACACACTGATGAATACATTTTAATTAAAACAAGCTTATACCTATTTAATTCCAAGAGTGCATCTTTTGGAACTTTGACTTAACAATTTTATAACAATTACTACCATTCAACTATAATTAATTGGCAGAAAAATGCTTTGGTTATTTGCTAGTTTAATATAATGTCTTGAAATTGGTGAGTTCATCACGTTTGCACGTTGAGAGAGGCCTGATGAGTGGATCAAGAAGATCAGTTCTCTTATTATATTTTTTAATTCCTTAAACTAACACAGCTTTGCACAAAGGTTTTTTCTTGTCATTGAACCTCAACTTAGATCCTTAGCTAGCTAGCTAGGAACAAACCCTAAAAGATAAGGATAAATTAGAATGAAATGCGAAGGGATAAGAAAAAGATGGACAAATTAAGCACACCCTATTACAAAAGTAGCGAACCCATCCTGATATAAAGTTATCCCTCTTTATTAACTGATCTATTGCATAAGCAAACTACGGATTATGGCAGCTTGGGCATTGTCAGTTGTTGCTAGTAGCTCTGATAGTCTCTCGCTAAGATCGCCAACCTCTCTATGCAAGCTTCTGATGTAGTTGCAAGTCTCTTGCAACACATTGTCAGCTGAAACCTGTCAAAATTAATATATGTTATTAATCATTATAGCTAATTCATGAAAATAATCCAAACAGCAGGTAGCATGGGTTTTCCTTTCTTGTCGTAGTAAACTTAAGGGAAACCGTATAAGACTACATGCAGTACTCCTCCGAAGGGAAAGAAAGAAGATCTAATTTCAGAAATTATTTTTTTGTTCCTTAATTAAATGAAATTATACACACACACACACACACACACACATATATATATATATATGTGTATATGTACCAAATACATATATCTATATATATCAAGGATAAAGAAAAAACCTAGGTAGAAGGGAAGTTGAAAATACACCTTGTCAGAGTGCCTGTTGCGAATCTCAGGAAGAAGTTGCTCTAACTTGGTAACAAGATCATTGATCTGATCATCAGTTATTCTTGAACCTCCTGATTGCCTTGATCTTGACCTTCTGCTAGACATCTCGGTTATTGGGATATAGCCGATGAAACGAAATTACCTAACAGTTACAGACACACAAAGTATAATATATAGCTGAGAGTTGAAGAAGAAGAAGTGGTGTAGAATTAGCAAGTTAAAAAGAAATGAGCAGAGGAACACAAAGGAGTGGTGTAGAAGGAGACAAGTTATGGCGGTGTGGTTTGGAGAGAGAGAGAGAGAGCTGAAGAAAGAAATAGCTAGACTCAAACTCAAGTAAGAAAAGCTAGTGGAGGTCTATTGGGTAATGGAGAGTAGACAATTTGCATGGGAGAAAGGAGATGCTAAAGTCTTGTATTTAAATAAGATTTTGGAGGAAATAAAAAATAAAAAAACAAAAGAATCAACTCACACTTGGATGTGCCATACTATCTTTCCTTGGGTGTTCCCATTTTGCTTCAAATTAATTTTGATCTTAAAACTGCTTTCATCTTTTTCTGTTTCACAAAGAGAGAGAGGCGCTTGGTTTTAAGCCAGATGATCGGTGTTTGTCAGTGACTCTGAGTCCACACGCAATACCATGCAATAATTTTATTGGTTTCATCGCTGTTAAAACTAGCTATAACCGAAAAAAGAAAAGAGCTAATCACTTATACCATGAAAGTAATATTGGATTTGTTGATCAGAGTTTTTTTTTTGGTTGCATTGTTGATCAGAGTTTTAATGTAGGGTAACAAGGATATGGTATGTACTATGTAGGGTTATGAGGTTTGACTGGTCAAGTCTAAGAAAAGCAGCAGAACACACTCACCGTGTTCTTTGCACCTCACCAAACGTGTTATGTTTGGAGACTCTATTAAGCCCAAGCGTTACACCGACCTTGCCCCAGGGCTTTTGGTTTTTATAATATTCTCACATCTCATCCCCACAAATAATATAGTGTTTCAGACATTTATAATCCAAAATTTTATTTTTGGAAGGATTTTTGTGCTTTTATGCTTCCAATTCCATGAATGGTGCGGTGAATGCCTAGTATATATTGATGTCTTAAACAATAGCAATAACAGACTCTACATATAAAGACAACGTGAGGAAGTCTTCTTCAAGAATCGAACTAAAATTGTGATTTTAGACGATTTTATATTTTGAAATTTCTCTATCTATATGTCACTGTAATATCGAATTTATTTATTTGTTTCTTTTATTTCATGTATACTTTATGTTGAATGTTATTTTGATTTTATTTGTAGAGATATGATCTTTTAAAAATTAAAATAAAGATGTTAGAATTATTATCGGATGAATTGGATTTATTGATGATAATTGATTTTAGTGCGTTGTCTTAAAGATTTACCTCAAAAAAAAAAAAGTAATTGTAGACAATTTTAAAAATAAATGAAAGGAATTGATTAAAATATTTTTTAATCAGTGAATAAATAAAATTAGTGTTTAGTATGTTTATAGGTTGGAGACATCGCGTTAAATTGATTTAAACAAATATTAAAGAGCAATCAACTGCCTATATGTAATAAAGTTGCTTGAAAAATATTGCATTTGGATAGTTGGATGTCTTATGAGGACAGTCAATTGCCCATAAAGGGCAGTCAACTACCTATACAAAGTGCAGTTTTTACAACTTTACCTAGATGTTATAAATTGCTTTATAATTACACTAGGGCATTGATTGTTATTTTCGGACATTCGACTATCCTAATATAAAAGTGCATATAATTTTTAGATTTTATGTGAAGAGTTACAAACTCTTCCAAAAGTTTTTTTTTTTTCACTTTTGAATGGTTAAGAAACATAATCATTGGTTTCTAAAAGTTGTGATCTTATTAGACAATTTTATTTTGAATTAAACAATACAAATGAAAAATTATTTCACTTGATTAAAAGATCATATCACTTGAAATTAATATCTATAAATAAAGTATCAAGTTCAGACTTAAGATACAACAGAAGAATTCCAACATTCTCTCTTCTCTCACATTCTGAAACAAGAGCTGAATCTTTTGAGCATTATTTGTTGCAGAAAATAGTGAGTAAAACAAGATACTTTTGTACTTATCAATGATGTTTAATAATTTGATATCACAAGTGTAAGGTGATTTTAAACGGTTGGCTTCTTTGTATTCTAAAGATATGTAATAAACTCTTATTGCATACTATAATTGATTAGGGCGAAATAATCATAAAGAAAGTGACATTATAGCAGTATGCCTAGAAGCTATTTTTGCATTTGTTTGTGTTTACCAAGAAGATCAAAGTCCAAAGTGAAGTATTCAAGCAAAATCAGGACCATCTTATAATCATTGAGAAAGTTCAACACCAAAGCAATTTTGTATAACAGTAATAAGTTGTATTTTAAAACAGAAAAAATTAATTATTTACAAGTTTCTTCATTTATTTATCTTAATTTTAGAAGCTATTTAAAAAGATTAATTGCTTACTAAATCCTCTTGTGGACGAAGGTTTGATGCAATAATAATAAAATTAGAAGACCAATTAAAGACTCTGAGAGGGTTTGTTTTATATCATGATAAAATTCTCCTCCTCCTTGAAGATTGAAAATGTGTAATTCGCAAGACAGGACAAGCCTTTATTTCTGAGAATAAATAATTTTAGGAATTCTAAGATTGCTACCTTTATTTAGTTGTCATCAAAGGGTCGTTAGTTATTTCTTTTTCTGATTGCAAGAAACTTAGTTGGCAGCAGACAATAAGAATATCTACATGAACTGTAAACGATATATTAATTCCTTGATGCCTAACAGTTATTTGTTAATATATGTCAACATTAATTAATTAATTAAAAAATCATTAAACTATGATATTAAGGCTCCAGTTCGTCCATGATTCTCTCTATTAACTAATCCAAATGGTTTTAATTATTTAATACTAAACAGCTGGTTGGCAGATTGATTGACACGGGTTTAGTACCATCTTATTGGAGGAAATTATGTTAAGTAAGAATTCGAAAATTTTAAATTAATGTGAGATTGATCTAATCTTGAATAAATCTCGTAACTATGCTTTCTGCTTTTGCCAATCGATTGAATTATACATGAAAAAAATCCTGCATGAAAATTATTTTGATAAACACGTGCTTGTGATCCTCCAATAGCCGAAAAGGGCAAAGATTCAATTAATTAATTTAGGAAATCAAATAAATGATTTCGGTACGCATATTTGTAAGTTTATATCTATACCTATGCATGCTTAGGTATAATTAGTTTTTTTCATGCCAAACAAGAAATGAAAAAGAATTACTACTTGAACTTAAATTCTCAACTCATTGCAATAAAGCTAAGAATTAAGATCCCAAACAAAAAAGTTTCAAGAAGAAATTTCTGGAAGATAAATTTCGTTTACCTATGCCATCTTGGAAGATATCCATTTGCACAAGATTATATATGAAGATTCACACCGACGTTAGTTAATTAACTCTTGATTAATAATTTATGCACATATATATATTTATTCAAATATATGGATTGGTTTTCGTTTTATCAAGAGTTAGTTTGAATGGACAATGAAATTAGTTCTGGTAAAATTGAAAAAAATAAAATAATTATTAAAAATATATTTTTAATAAAATAATAAAAAAATTAAAATCAAATGTGAAAAGGTAATTTTATCTTTCCACCACTTTTGTCTTCGTTATAAATAAAATGAAAATGATTATGAACATTCAAATTCAAGTTCCAATGCCAATTTAACATCAGATTAAACAAGTGTAACCAGGAATTAATAGCAAAATTTGTACTAGTGTTGAGCTTTCTAGAATAGAAATGATCACTTGGGTGACATCAAGTCGATTCATCCATAAGCTTATAATTAAACAAATAAAATCCAAGAGGTACACATAAAATAAAGTAAGAGTTTGTATATGATGCACTGACAGTGTATAGTTTCTATACACTGTCAATGCATCAAAAATTGACACCTCATCAATAGGCCCTTATGGGTAAATTAAAAAAATTTATTTATATTTGCATATAAAGACCTATTGATGAGGTGTTAACTTCTGGTGCATTGACAGTGTATAAAAACTATACACTGTAAGTGCATTATATATAAATCCATAAAGTAATAGAAAAACAAGATTCTTTGTCAATGAATGATCAATAAAAAACAAATTAAAAGAGAAAAGTCTCGGGTAATCGAAGGCTGCTGATCAGTCTCAGATGTTAAATATAGACTGACGACTGATAGTGGAGGGTGGTGTTCAGCGTGCATCTCGGCGCACATGACCTTGACGCAATGGCCAGAGAGGACTGTGCTCAAAGTCACGAGGACCATTCATTTCTTTAATGAATTTAGACTCAAATTTTGAGACTCCAAGAAAGATGTGTAGTGATATTCTTAGCATATGCAGCACTGTACGATTTTTATTTATATTTATATTATTATTTTATTATATTTGTATGAACTTATAATATTGTCTTTAACGTAACATGCATTTGTTTATTTCTTGGATGTGGCAGATACAAATGAAAGATCTCAATTTCTGTCCCTTGTCTTAATTTCCTTGATCTTAAAGTCGGTGAAAGGAGACCTTGGAATGGCAAGCTAATTTACGCTTACCGCTTACTTAATTAAGTATGTTTTTAACCGACCACAGGAGGAAGAAAATTGTTTTAGCTTAATGCGTTAGAAATGTGGGATCCTAGGCTAGAGTGCTATAAAGATCGTAACTACTAGAAATATACTGCCTATAAAATATGAGTTTAAATTATGCATTCTTAAATGATTCAATCTTAATCATGAGTGCATGGAATTTGGTATGCTTTTTATCATCGTTAATTAGAAATAGGCTCTTTGATCTATGAAAGCTTTCAATGTTGCCGTGGCCTTATTATTTCAAATGTTTTTATTACTTGTAGGAAACTTTCGAGTTCAAAGAAAAACTCGTTTTAAGCATGAATGATCATTAACAGAACCAAAAGCAAAAGGAAAAACAGAAAAAAAGATAGGAAGACCGAAAAAAAATTCAAAGTTGTATTGCTCACGCATGATGATCGATATGTAATTATACTACAATCAACAAAATGAAAGCTTGAAGTTTTTGGATTATTGGTGTTATTTCTTACTTAACAGATACTAGAGTCCTGTTTAATTATAGTTGTACTATTTATGATGGTCTTAAATATAATCCTTTGGATTTTGTCATTCTTGCAAAGACTACGATTTTGTTAAAATAAATGTAGTCTGATAATCAATGATACCATAGTCCTCTAGGATAAAATTGACTATGATATCTATTACTAAACGTAACCTATATATGTCAAAAACTACGGTTTCTTCAAGAAAAAGTAGCTTTTAATACTAACTAAACTATTTAGAGCTTTTCCTTGCATGTAATTATTAAATTACGGTCACAAATACAACCGTAGTCTATTTAATATACATAAAAACTTAAACATAACCAAAGACCATGGTTTATATAGCAATCAAGGCTTAGTCTAGTGGTTGTTATCCCTTGTTAGGAAGGTTTATGTTCAAGGTTCGATTCTCCACTCTCCTCTTGTACCTCTTATGAACAAAAAAAAAACTATGATTTATATAAATAAATGTAGTCTAATAATATCTGAAAATCATTGTCCTTGTTGATGACTATCTGGGAATAGATCAACTTCGAAGTGAATGGATGCCTGAATCAATTCTTGTCAAGGAGAATGAACAGTAATAGGAACCGGAGATTTTTCTTCGGGGCACATTTCGATGCTTAAATCAGTATTTTAGAGATAAAAAGAGTAATAGAATAATACATGGCTTATAATTTTTGCATACCTGTGAGAGTTTACATAGCTGATCGTGCACTCTTTTAGCTCGACTAAGATTTAGTCTTTATATTTTATCCGGTTGAGGATCCTTTCCCTGTAAAAGTTCTTTTCTTTGTATAATTCTTATACCAGGTGGACGGTAATTCTTTCATTTGGGCTAAAGGCCTTATCTTCATTATATGGGCTTGATGCCTTAATTTATATTCGGGCCAGGTTGGCCTAATGTGGTATAACATTATTCCTAACTTAATTAGGCAGAAGATTATAAAGTGATCTTCTTTACCACTTATGTAAAGGGCGTTTTGTTTCAAAAAGGAACGCATCTGCAAGTGTCTTTTTGTTAGGAAGAGAAGTTATGACTTTGTTCACCATATGGTAGAGAACGCGGCTGTAACTTAAATCATAATGATCCAAGGGTTGTTATTCAGTTGGTAATGCATGTTGAGTTTGTGGAAAGAGCTCTCAGGTTCGACTCTCACTAAACACATATTTGGGGAGGATTGAAGAGCCTTAATTATGATTAAATCTCGAACATGATTAATCTTAGATCGTTAAAACGGATAAAAATACCTGTGGTCTACACAAAAAAAAAACTTAAATCATAATGATTTGTTTTAAATATGCACGACTTTTGTGTCTACCTCTTTTTTCTTGTTTACTGTTTCCACTCTTCTCTCCATATTGAAATTACACTTCGTCTTTTGCTCTTTCAACTATGTTTCTTCACTTCGTTCTTCTTTTCTGGGTAAGTAGTCTTCTGTATTTTGTTGATTCTTGTCCTTCTTCGCGTTTTACTCTTTTGTTATTTAATAGAGGTTGAACCAAGTATTGTTTAACTGCTTGACCCTCAAAGTAAAAAGAGGAAAACTCTTTGTGAAAAGAGATCTCAGATTTGACTTCTACTTAACACACATTTGAGGAGAGATGAAGAACTTTAACCGTAATTAAACTCTGAACAGGATTGTCTCAAACCGTTAAAATAGATGAGGATATCTGTAATTTACATAAAAAAAAAGAGGAACACTCGAGAACTCACAACTATGCCTCATTTGGTTAAAATACGAGGCAAGCAACAAAGTTAAAAGTTGAGTTCAACAATAGAGGACAACCTGCAAGTGATGCTGAAAAATTGATGACTAATAGTATAAAAAGTCTGTTTCCATTTATAGTCTCATTACTATTGAAAATTGGAAAATGGTAATGGAAGAACAAAATAAGAAGATTTGAGACACTTTGTTGGTAAGTTAAATTGCCAAATTACATAATATAAGTGGATTTTCACAAGTATATTTTATGAAATTTCATTATCTTGTCCAATTTACTTTTAGATGCCTTGGTAAATGAATATTTTTTTTGGTATATTATATAAGGACTTTGAGATAGAGGCACTCATAAGAAAAAAAAATCTTGCAGTTAGTAGGACTGAAATGGAGAGACTACAAAGGGAATTTAATAAATAAGAACAAATTCCTTGAAAAAGATAAGAGATAGTTCTTGGTTCCACCACCAACAATTTCAAGGGTTTTATTCTTCATCATCATTGGGCTGCGTTTGTGTGAGCTCGATTATTGGAGGAGTTTAAAGTAATTAAGTTTCTTTGACATTCTAAATATTATTTAACAAAAGCACTTTACCTTTGACAAAGATAATTTGTGCAACTTATTATTGTTATTTTGTTATTTTTATAATTTTATTTAGTTTGTCTCTTGTGATTATAAATTTGAAGGAGACTGTTCATTTGCTCCCTCAACTAGTTCATATACAAAAAAAATGTTCGCTACCTATAAACTCTTCCATTTTGTTTTATCTTTGCTTATTTTTTTGTTTCATTTTGTTTTATCTTTGCTATTCGAAACTACTTGCATCAAAACTCTATTTTCCATTTCTAAGGTTCTTTAATTTACTATTGTTATGATTGTGTTTAGCTTGATATACTGTTTCTAGATTTGAAGGAGATTGTTTGTTATTCCTTATCATAACAATTTGGCTTTTCCAATTTATGAGGTAAGGTTTCCTTCTCTCTTTATTTCATTGACAATTAGTTTTTTTATGTAATTTTTCTTTGAACTCAACAAATTTTACTATATTGTGCTTTTAATTAACTCAATCCTTTGAATCTATTAGGTTGTATCTTTTCTTAATTTAAACTTACTTTAACTGAAGTTGAGATAAGTATGCTAATTTATTTATTGTTTCTTGATAATTTGTTTATGACTTATAGGTTTCTATACAAAGAGGCATAACTAGGTTGTGATTGTCCAGCTTAAGTTGCGGATGGCCAAAGAGCTTGTACGAATGAGTTAGTGCTTGTCAAATTAATTGATGAAAATTGCGGTTTAATTTCATTTATAGTAGGTGAGATATTAATAATATAAGTATTATATATTATGATGTTGTTTATGTGCATCTAATTAATTTTATTTGGCATGTATTGTTAGGGTTTTGTGTATGGTTGGGTTATCTAAAAAAAAACTTGGATGTAAGGTTAAAATCAAACATAAATCCAAACTTGACCTTATTATCTGAATGAGTTTTTATGTAGAAGACATTTTGAACGTCTTGAAGAAACTATTGGCATTCATGTAATCAATAAATTACAATAAATTTCAATAGATTCTTGGTGACATTTGAGAACTCTTCTACATCAGAATTACTAGAGATAATGAAGGTGTACTTGGGTTCATGTTTGGTTTTAGCCTTAAATCCAAGTTCCTTCTCAAAAAAATTGATCACACAAAAACCATTAGCAATGATATGCCAAATAAAAAGAATTAGATAAACAAAGACAACATCTTAATATATAATACAAATATAATTAATAACACGCCTACTTTAGATGAATAAAATTGTGATCTTCTTCCATTAAATTTGATGACAAGTTTTTTTTTTTTTGCCATTTGCGACCTTTCTCTCCAACAAGTATAATTTCATTTTTCTATTAATCTAGTTTTATTCATTATTCATATTATTCAATTATTGGATCTACTGTTACTTGTTTCCCTATAAAGTCTTATGATTTAATTTATTAAGTTTGAATTTTTTTATTAATTGTCATTGAAGTAACATTTGTTCTTTTATCTACAAATTAATGAGGCTGATGAAAGAAATTAAAGCAAACTTTTTAGTTGGAGGTGAAGAAGTTTAAGAGAGAATACTAAATTGTACATGTCTATTACTTTTACATAATTATATTTTTAGCTGAAAACAATTGATTGTTATGAAAATGTAATATTTGATCAATGTTATTTTTATAATTAATTTGTGTAATGACATGTGATGTTTGTTGATTGTTATGAATTTTTTATTTTTAAATGTTATAATTTGTTTAATGACATTAAACAAATTATAATAGATTACTATTTTCGTATGAAATTATTTGTTAATTATTGGTATATAACAAAAAAATAAAAGCTAAACAATTGATTTAAAAGCATAGTCTATGCAAAAAAATGATCTCAAAGCGTAAAATGTAGTCTATTAATATAAAAAAAGACTACGGTTTTTCATCACTACTAAAAAAAGCTCATAAATTACGTCTAAAAAATATAGTCTAAGACAAAAGACTATGTTTTTCTAACCATAGCATAATTCTAGCATATTTTTTTCTCAGGTGTTATAAACTAAGATTTTTTTCCTACATAGTCTAATCCATGATATTAGAAAGGAACCCTGGTGTAATAGTAAAAGTTGCTCTTTAGTAACTTGAAGGTCATAGGTTTAAGTGGAAACAACCTTTCTGTCAATACAGGAGGAAGACTGCATATATAGGACCCTCCTTAGACCCCACAATATGGGAGCCTTGTAGAATGGGTTGCCCTTTTTTTTAGTCTAATGCATGATATTATGCTATGGTTATGTTCGTGATATAATCTATGATATTAGATTATGGTTATGAACATGGTATAATCTATGATGTTAGACTATGATTATGATTGTGGTATACCTATAATATTAGGTTATAGTTATAATCATGGTATAATCTATGATATTAGACTATAGTTAAGGAAAAATCGTAGTCTTTTCATTTATTAATTAGACTACGCTTTCTAATTTAAAACCTTGGTATTTTTTTGTTACATATAAATAATTAACAAATATTTATTTACGAAAATATTAATCTATTATTTGCTTGTTTTATTTCATTACACAAATTATAACAAGAAAAAATAAAAAATTCAAAATTAATTGATTAAATATCACATTATCATATCAATAATTGTTTTGAACACAAATATATAATGTGCAAAAATAATGTAGACATTCTTCCTTAGACTTCATCACCACCAAGTAGCAATCAAAAAGTTTAGCTTTAGTTTAAACATCAGTCTGATCACTTTGTAGATATAAAATCAATAGAATTACTTAACCAGCAATTAAACTTCAAACACAATCAATTAGAACATAGGACTTTTTAGGGAAATAAGTAATAAGAGATCCAATAATATGAATAATGAATATAACTAGATTAATTTAATTAATGAAATTGTATACTTGCTGAGGATGACAATTGCAAAACAATTGCAAATGGCCTGAAAAGCTTGTTTTTAAATTTAATAGAGAAAGACTACTATTTAATTTATTTATATTAGGTTAGTTATTAGCCATATTTTTATTATATGTTATGATATTGTTTATATGAATCTACTTTTTTATTTGTCACATGATCGTTAAGGGTTTATGTTGATCATTTTAAGAAGTAACTTGGATTTAAAGTTATAGTCAAATATCAACTCAAACTAGATTTATATTTTTTCAAGGAGTTTTTGTGTAGAAGACATACCAAATGTAGCCATAAATCTATTAAAGTTCATTGTAATTTACTGATTACATGAACGCCAATAGTTTCATGGCAGCATTCGAAATGTCTTATACACAAGAAATCCTTGAGAAAATATACATTTGGTTTGTATTGACGTTTGGCTTTAACCTTTTCATCCAAGTTACTTCTTAGATTATTGAGTAGGCATAACCTTTAACAATCATGTTTAAAATAAAAAATAGATTCACATAAATGACATCATACTATATAACACAAATATTATTAACCCCTTGCATATAGATGAACTAAACTGTGATCTTCCTTCATTAGTTTCACTAGCACCAATTATGTTATTATATATTAGAATGTTGTTTATGATTGAGCCAACAATGTCACGACCCGAAGGTCGCAACAGTACCTCTTATTTGTACGGATGCGTAGAATTTAGGGCTTATTTTTTGCTTTTCTATACTTGTTTTGTCTTAGTGCAATACAATGAATTTTATTTCGGGATGTTAACTCGCTCGCTTATTTTTATTACTTTACCCAGATTAAATACCTGCATAAAACTCACAAGTAATATCCAGCTTATGATTCCCACAATGGCAGTTGATTTACATTCTAGCATTACTATGACCAAGTTCACCATAATTCTTTCTTTTAATGAGTTTAATTTTTCTTCATAACATAAGTCCATTTCCAATTTATAACATTTCGTCCATATAGTTCACATCTTCTTACTTTGTCACTTGTTCATGACATTCAATTATGTTTCCATACTCATGCAAGGATTAGCAATTCTATAATTCATCTTTACTATAGTCTAGATGCTATTCACTATTTTAGATTACATCCCATCTAAGTACTGAATCAAAAACAACCTGAATTGATATTAAATGCAAGAGAAGGGTATATATATAATATATATATATATATATATAATATATATAGGAGTGTGTGTATATATATATATATATATATATATATATATATATATATATACCCAAAATGCTCACAAAAATCTCTTTCGAGAGTTGGGACTATATTTCAGGCTTGAGACTATTCAGAAAGCTCTGAAATACTCCCCCAACTCCGTGCTCAATCTGAAAAATTCAAATAGCGTTTAATGAGCGAGGCTCAGTAAGTCATTTACATAAGTGCAGAGTTAGAATTATACTATTTTAATGCAATTGCATGATGTCATGTGATGAGAATTCACTATTAAATCACTCTCTTATTCATCATGTAGTATATGCCTATTATGTTCTCAAGCTCAATGCAACAATACCTCAACATGTCATGAGATGTCTAAACCATGAGATCATATTATGACTTTTAACATGTAACTATATATGAAGTGATTTGCAGTCTTAAAACATATGATACATATTCTTTTAAACATGTTTAAGACATGCGAAATATCAATACATCTCAGTTTCCTTTTTAAGACATGCTTGAAAGTATGCAAACTTTTCATTTCATGTCACATGTACTTTTGAAGCATATTTTATGTCATGTGTAATATCAAAATACATTTCATATATCATAAAACTATATCGAGTTTAGAGTTTATTTCCTTTTTAAAACCATACTCTAAACTTCATTCATATAATTTGAGACTAGGCTAGAACCTTAATTTACTATTAATAAAGACTTAGATCACTGTAGCTAGCAGTGAAGAATCATATCATCGTCCCCTAGAAATCAACTAGGGCGCTATCTGTAGCCATAGACCTCATGTCTCTCACTCCCACTGATCAGGTGAGACTGAGCCCTGTTCACGACTATTGTCGGACAAGCATCTATGCCTAATGAGTAATCTCCAATTAGACGGCTTTCACTATGCTTTATTGAATTTAATTTCCTTATGGTGCCTATAGCCTCATAAAACATTTAACTGTTCCCATGAAAATAATGCCGAGTACATAATAAATTTCTTTAAATTCATTTACATATATATGTACATATGTGTGCACTATAAATCCATTCTTTTCAAAACCATTTAAGCATCCAAAGTATTCTTGTAAACATGATAAGAATAAATCATTTCGAGGTTCATGTATAGTAATAAGGCATGCTTAATGGCAATAAAATTCAAGTAGATAAAATGAAAACAGTGTAATGGAATGCTCATGAATTGCATGAATGCTTATCATTCCATCTCATGATGTCTATGAGTCTATACCATATCGATTCATTTCCTGTTAATATCACACCACTATGGTACTTTACGAGCTTACATTGTACCTGCATTTCATTTCGTTAAATCCAATCTCTAGATACTCAAATCATTTCATTGTTAAACTTTAACCTATACAGGATAATCCTACTTCTACGTTATATAAACGTCTTACCTAATACGAGCTTAGTTTGAGCGTGTCCCGTGATTAGCTAGACCGTGTCCGTCGTCCTCTCGTCGTGCTACACATTCACAAAAATCCAACTTAATCGTGCCTAGCCCATTTCTATATACTTGTAAAAATTTAAATTCTAACTTAATACATATATATATATATATACATATATATATATATACATATATATATATATATATATATATATATAGATATTCATATATATATATATATGTATACACACTGAACTCTAATGTAATTCAAATTCTCAAATCGAATTATTTCATCTTATTACCTCTCTCTCTCTCTCTCTCTATATATATGCATTATATGTCCACACACACACACACACACACACACACACACACACACACACACACACATATATATATATATCTATTTCCTTTCTTTCCAATTCTTTTTCCTTTCTTTTTATTTCTTTTCTTTTCTTTTCTTTGTTTCTTACCTTGTTTTCAAGTAAGTAGTGTGTATATATATACACATATATATATATGTGTGTGTGTGTGTGTATATATATATATATATATATATATATATATATATATTTAACACTAATATAATATAAATTCTTAAATCTAATTCTCTCATCTCCATGTATACAAATATATTTTCTTCCTTTTATTTCTTTTCCTTTCCTTTTTCTTTTCCTTTTCCTTTTCTTTTCCTTTTCTTTTTCTCACCTTGCCAGATTTTTCAGCCTTGTATAGACACCACCCACAGCAGCTTTAATACTCTACGAACAGCCCTTGTACGCTGGCTGCAACCACCACCGAGATGCTGTCCGTTCTGGCCTTTGGGAGTCCCTCGTTTGGGGCTGGAAACACTCAATCAGCCACCACAAAGTCAATTTCAGGCGTTCTGGTTCAGCACCCAAATTAACCACTAACTGTCTTCATTTTTCACGCCTTTAATCAGTCCCCATTTCAGCTTCTAAGAACACCATTTAACCTAGCCTTGATCTGCCCTGATCGGAATCCCAGCTCAGCCCTTATATTAACCTTTTCTAGGAGCCAATGAACCCTTTGTTTCGACCTTCTTCTAGCCTAGCTTCAGTTTGTCGTGACTCCCTCTTGTCCAGCTCACTTCCTTGTTCAATAACCTCTAAATGAGGCTTGGTTTTTGCTCCTTGTCCAACTCTGGTTCAGATCTGTGAACTGCACCACTGTACAAGCCCTAATACGCCAATCATCAGCACTGAACAACTCCAATTTTCTCGCCTGAACCAGCACCAAATGAAGCCTCGTTTTGCCCTATTTTCAAGCACCTAATTCCAACAGCTAACACCACGTAAATGTCTCGTTCTAGTGTCTTGTACTGCCTCCATTTTTAGCCTTTACAATGCAGTAAAATGCCACACACAATGCCCTCTATTCACGTCAGGTCTGGCACTACATAGGGCTCCTGTTGTTCGATGCAGCTTCAGTCTTCAACCACCTTCAAATGGCGTGATGGTCGTATGGCAGAGAAGGAAAGAACAGCAAAGAATGAGGGTGAAAGAGATGGGTTGAGAAGGAGAGAAAATCGGTGGAGAGTTGAGTCAGTGGAGAGATGGTTTTAAGTAAAATAAGAAAACAATTGGAAAGAATGATGGAGTGTCTGACGGGATTGGATGGATTGATGGAAAATTCCCATCCACTCTTAAAAAAATATATTTTATTGTTTACTTTACTTTTATTTTATTATTATTATATGATTTATATATATATATATATATATATTTATACACATATCATGTATGTTTCTATTTTATATTTCCAATCTTTTAATTCACAAGATATATATGTATATATATATCTTATTTTAAACTTATAATTATATATACTCATATATATTTACACATCATATTTTTTATTGTACCTTTGTTTACCCAAGGCTTACGTATTTAAATTTTTTGTACTTTCGAATTCGTTATACTTATATGTTTTTATTTGTATCTATACTTATACATTTGCATTTAAATTTCTTGTACACACATACGTAGCACATATTGTATTAGTGTACGTTATACGTTCTACTTGAAGGCTTCGTTTCTATAAATATGAACCATAGTAGTTTGTATATTTTAAGTTTTCCAAGAAGTACATGTTTTACTATATATACGTAAATTGCACCTTGAGTACATATATGTTTTAAGAAAAATCACGGTTCTCACAAACAATGTACATGTAATTGGTTTTATAGCCATGTTATTGTTAGGATCTTTTGTTTGGATCTAGAAAGGAACTTGGATTTATGAACCCAAGCTTTACCTTCATTATTTTCCAATTTATACTATGTTAGAGATCTCAAATTTCTTTGTGAATCTATTGAAGTTTATTGTAATTTTTTTGTTATATAAACACCAACAATTTCATATGGCATTTGAGGTCATTTACAAAAGACAACCTAGAAAAATAGTGAAGGTCAAGATTGAGTTTATAAATCCAAGTTCCTTTCTAAATTTGACAAAACCCTAACAATGACATGAAAAATAAAACCAATTATGTATATAGACAATATCATAATATAAATACAACTACGTATAGGCCCTTGTGCCATCAGCAAGTTTGCTAGATAGTCATGACCGATCTGTATCACATTGTATAGAAACCTATAATCCATAAGCATAAAGAAATTATCAAAAGCAATTAAGATATAGTAAATATATTACCATACTTTAACATTATCTCAATTTCTTAGAAAAAGCACTTTATAGTAACGTTTTCTCACAAATATAATAATAACAAATAATAAATTACGAATCAAACCTTTTTCTTTATAGGAAAAGGATGAAGGAGCAAATAAACAATTTTATCCTTCAACTCTAAAGCCCATTGACAAATTGAACAAAATTATAAATAAGAATAAAAACCTAACACAAATTAAGTCAAAAAAGTAGACAATAAACCCTAGAAATGAGAAAATGAGGTTTTCATACCAAATGAGAGTTTTTTTACACCAAACCTTTTTATGTAAGAACTAGATGAGGTGTGTGAACGTCTTTGAAAGGAACTAGATAAAAAGATGAGGTACTTTGAGCTCAAGAAGAAAAGGTGAATCAAGAAAGAAAGAGGTGTTTTTGACACCAAATGAGGTAAGCTCAAGGGGGAAAGGTGAGTTGAGTAAAGGGTGGGTTTGTTGACACCATATGAGCTAAGCTTAAGGGGAAAAGGAAGTCACGAAAAAGAAGGGTTTTTTTGACATCGGATGAGCTAAACTCAAATGGGAAAAGCTAAACGAGAAATAAGGTAAGAATAGGGTTGAGACGAGTGAGTGAATGTGTTTCGACTTGGAAAATGTTGTATAAATATATGCTAATTTCATCAAATAAAGACTACGGTCAAAGTGAAAATTGCAGTTAAATAATAAAATAGAGAATAGAAACTAAGTCTATTAAAAGAAACATAGTCTTAAAAAGTACTATGAATCCATGAAAAACGGAAATATATAAATATTGTTTGATTTTTAAAATTAAAAAACTATGCTTTTATCATGAAAGTGTAGCATTTAACGTATTTAAACTATGCTTAAATAAAAAAAATGTAGTCTTTAATAATATTATTTATTTAGAAAGAAAGAAACTATGGGTCTGTTTGGCCTAGCTGAAGCTTTTATAAAAAGTGCTATTTGAGTAGAGCTTTTTTAAAAGTGCTGTTAAACAAAGTTAAATTAGTGTTTGGCTAACTTAATATAAAAGTACTGTAGAATGTTAAACACTGTTTAATAGAATTTTTGTATATTTTTAATAACTTTTAAAATAAAATAATAAACTTTATTAGATTTAATCACAAACTTTTTAAGTGAAATAAATAAAATAAAAACACTTTACATATTAAATTAAACAATTAAATAAATATAAAAATTGCACAAAATAAATAAATTAATGCAAAATAATATAATTTTCTTTAAATTTTGTGAATTATTGAATAGTAAAATGAAAATATTAAAATTTTCACTAAAGTACATGTTATTAAAATTAGTACTTTTTGAAAAAGTTTCAATTTATAGCTTCATCCAAAAGCTAAAATTTGCTTCCCGCATAAGCTAAAAATTTTAAATTTTTGAGAGCCAAACACTTGGCTTCTGCTTATGTAGTAGATAAGCACTTGAATAAGCTAGGCCAAACAGGCACTATATAAGAAAGACTTGGATATTGCTTATACTTTATTTAGTGAATCCTTATTTTTATGTCCTAATTTGCATCTTAAATACTTTGAATTGCAACATCTAATTAATTCAATTATATATGATGTAAAACCAATCAAGAAATATAAATTAACTTCTAATTAATAACTAAATCTAAAAGATTTAGATATTGCTTAATACTTTATTTAGTGAATCATTATTTTTATTTCCTAATTTGCATTTTATTTACTTTGTATTGCAACATCTAATTAATTCAATTATATATCATGTAAAAGAATATCATAGAAATACAAATTAACTTCTAATTAATAACTAAATCTAAAAGACTTAGATATTGCTTAATACTTTATTTAGTGAATCCTTATTTTTATTCCCTAATTTGTATTTTATTTACTTTGCATTGTAACACCTAATTAATTATATTATATATGATGTAAAATCAATCATATAAATATAAATTAACTTCTAATTAATAATTAAGTAGAAAAGACTTGGATATTGCTTAATAGTTTATATAGTGATCCTTTTTCTTTTAATTCCTAATTTGCATTTTATTTACTTTACATTGCAATTTTTAATTAATTTAGTTAGACATGATGTAAAATCAATCATAGACATAAATTAGCTTCTAAGTAAAACCTAAATCTAAAAGATTTGGATATTACATAATACTTTATTTAGTGTATCCTTACTTTTATTTTCTAATTTGCATTTTACTTACTTTGCATTGCAACATCTAATTAATTCAGTTATATATGATATAAATCAATCATAGAAATATAAATTAACTTCTAAGTTATAACTAGAACTAAAAGACCTGTCTATTGCTTAATACTTTATTTAGTGAATACTTATTTTATTTCCTAATTTGCATTTTATTTACTTTGCACTGCAATATCTAATTAATTTAATTATATGTGATGTAAAAAAATATCATAAAAAATATAAATTAACTTTTAATTAATAATCAAAGCAAAATGTACATTATGGTATTAGGTATTTCCTAAGTATACTACAAAAGAAAGTTGTTTCATGGTCCCAAAAGTTTAGGTCAGAGGAAAGCCAATTTTGAAGTTTATCAACTTTGTTGCTTCCTTTCCAAGCTTCATTTGGTATTGGCATAATGTAATGAGCATTATCACAAAATTTCTTTTGCTAAGACAAGGATACGTAGACCCACATGCCTCTAGGAACTCCTTTGCGCTTGTACGATATTTAATAATGTCGAAACTTCTTTTGTCAGAATTTTTTAGATTTAAAGAAGACAAAATTGGAGCCCTTATTCCCTTTGCACACCTCCTAACCAAATCAAGATAATACTATACACATATATAGCTCTAAGTGCACGGCCTTTTTTTTTTGTTAACTTTAAGTAATGCAGTCTTGACTCGACTTTCCTTCGACTAAAATGACTGGTAATCCCTTTCCTATATAATGCCTCTGCATTCTTGGTATCTTTTCATCTTTTTTTTTTTATTTAAATTCTCACTTTTAAACCAAGGTGAAAAGCTAAGGTTATTCAATGAAGCATTTTGGAAGATATCATTGTCTTTTGAGGCTTCATTAAAAGCTTTACAACTTATGCTGACATTCAAGAAATTAGTAATTGAAATGGGTGTTAGAGTATGCCCTACAATCAATTGGATTTGGATTAAGTAATTTTAAAAGGCCTAAAAGATCCAATTTAGTTGGATTAAGGCTAAGGCCTTTTTAGGGTTTTGTTAAGAGGCACTATAAAAACAACATTAAGTTTAAAAGTTAGACAGAATATTTTTGATAGCCGTTCTGCCTCTTGGAACTAGCACTTTCAGAAAACAATTCTCTTCCTCCTTCCTTTGCTTTCGATCACACCTTGTCTCAGGCAAAGGTCTTGTTTTGCATCCTACTTGTATGGATATCGTTAGAGGGCTTCTCTCAGCTAGGAGTCTTGAGTTAACAATAAATCGAGGGCTGTTCATGGGTTGCCATATTCAAAAGTTGAACATTTCTACACAAGTTATATAAAAAGGTTAGATTTTATCTCGAAAACAATCTTATTGCATGATCCTGGTGATTTTGGCTTTGTTGTTTTTCTAATCCGCTGCTTATTTTTGTGTATGACATGATAAACCGAGACAATGAAACATTACAATGGTATCAAAGCCAGTATGAAAACGGCTTTTGGGATAGCAAATTTGATTCACAATAATGTTTTTTTTTTTGCTAAGTCATTCAAATAAATTTTATTGATAATGGTGGAAACGAAACAAGAAGATCAGGCAATGACTGAAAAAGGATCAGTCAGAAAATGCCAAAGCCACCCAACAAAGAGAACTGCACACCAAGATCTTGAACATAGGAATAAGAAAAAACAGAACTTAAAAAAGAGACAAATCAAACATAGGGGCATCACCACCACGCTGAGAACATCTCCCTTCTGTCAATACCTGATTTTGCCAAAGCATCAGCCACTCCGTTAGTTTCTCGAGGAGCATAAATCACAGATGATTCAGTCAGCTTCCCTCTTAGGAAATCAATATCTTGAAAGGTCTTCCAAAAAGACCATGGTCTGTCAGAGGGTCTCTTGCACCAGACAACCGCATTGCGTGAATCTGACTTAATAAGAAGCTTAGACTTAGATGGCCATTCAGTGTTCATAAAAACCTGTAATGCCACCTTGATGGCAAGAACCTCTGCAACATTTGATTCTTGAGATCCTAACGGTCCAGAGAACATTACCAGCATAAAACCACTATCATTTCTTAATACACCGCCACAACCTGCAGGACCAGGCTGTCCCCTTGTAACCCCATCGACATTAAACTTCAAATAGCCAGCAAGAGGAGGGATCCACTGAGAAACACAAGAACTGGATTTAACTCTAAGCCTAAGAGTAGCACATTCTGAAGGGTTGGTCCACCATTGATGTTCAGAGATAAAATCATCTTCAGAGGCAGCTTTGATCCAATGCAAAGATCGAATTTTTACCAAAAATAATAAGTCATCAGAATCAAAGGACTTTTGATCGAAAACCAGTTTATTTCTAGCAAGCCAAAGTGTCCAAAGAGCTGCAGAGAAACATGAGAACCACCATGTACGAAGAATACCAGTAAACTGTTGATCAAGACAACAAAGGATGAAGCTGTTAAGAGACCTTGGTTTACACCAAGAGAGATTCCACCATTGAAGAAATTTAAACCAGAAGGAACACACCCAAGAGCAATTGAAGAGAACATGATCAGTACATTCCACAATCAGCGAACACCAGGGGCAGAACATTGGGAATGAGACAAAGAAATACCTCTGCTAGTTAAGAATTTTTTGGTTGGTATTCGGTCCAAGACAACTAACCATAAGAAACACTGGACCTTGGGCGGAATCTTGAAAGTCCAAAGCTTGAAGAAATCGAAGGAAGAGTCTTGAAAGACAGATTCGAACAAAAGAGTAGAAACTTTTTTAACATAGAAATGACCTCTATTATCACTTTCCCACATAATTCTATCAATTCTACCATTGATCAAGTGCAGAGACTCAAGCTTGGATTGAATTTGTTTAAGCAGATCAGCTTCCCAAACAAACAGATTTCGTCTAAAGAAAGAATTCCAATGTTGATACAGGAAGCAATTATCAGCTGAATATTCCCGAACCTTTGCAAATTTGTTGGAGGCTAACAAAAACAGCCTTGGGAAAGAAAGTTTGAAAGGAAGATCATCACACCATCTATCAAACCAAAAAAGTGTAGAATTACCATCACCCACAATCCATCTGCATGCATCGATTCCAATGCACTTTTTCAATTTTTCCACCTTCTGCAGGTTAATAATGTCACTCTAAACCATCAACATCTTCTTTGAGTTGCATTCCTTGGGAAGCCAGGATTGGATGTTTTCCCCATATTTAGTTGCCACAACCTTCCTCCACAAAGAGTTCTTTTCATTCGCATAGCGCCACCACCACTTAGCAAGTAAAGCTTGATTCTTAATTTGAAGATTTTGCACACCAAGACCACCCAGCTTCTTAGGACAACACACTTTGGACCAGCGAACTTTTGAGATCTTTCTGTTCAAGCCATCACCGCCCCACAAGAAGCTCCTTCTGATTCTATCAATCTTTTTTAAAACGCCTAAAGGAGCCTTAAAGATGGATAAGTAATAAACTGGAAGACAAGAGAGGACACTGTTGACCAGAGTTAATCTTCCAGCAAAGGAAAGAAAATTCCTCTTCCAAAGTGCAAGCTTTTGATGAAATCTAAGGATAATAGGTTCCCAAGTAGAAAGCCTCCTCGGGTTGGCTCCTAAAGGAATACCCAAATATTTAAATGGTAATCTACCCCTACTACAGCCCAAAATTAAACACATCTCAGAAACTACACTATCATTAACACCAAATGGAACAATCACAGATTTAGAAAAATTTATTTTGAGACCCGACAAAAGTTGATAACATTTTAAGATCTTCTTCACTTTAATCACCACCTCAATCGAAGCTTCCAGAAACAGAATAGTATCATCTGCGAAGAGCAGATGAGTAACCGAGAATGAATTAGAGAAACAGGGAATACCTGTCACCAACCCTCGATTCTCAGCTTCCAATAATAAATGATGCAATCCTTCGGTAACTATAATGAAGAGGAAGGGAGAGAGGGGATCACCTTGGCGCAGCCCTCTCTCCATATGAAATTGATTAGATGAAGCTCCATTCACCAAAACTGACACCCAGGCTGTTGAGATGCATTCAAAAATCCATTTTCTCCAAATAGGACCAAACCCCATTAA